>CM057337.1:587686800-588886800 GCA_030015575.1 Agapanthus africanus | reverse complement strand
CCCGCCGGAACACCTTCCGGTCTCGGGACACCCTGGGGGTAAGAGCCTATGCTTCGCCACACTGTCACACAGTGAGAACCCCCCATAGGTCGACATCTAATGCCTAGTAGCTCTGATACCACTGTAGGGTTCCTAGGCACACAATATAGGTCTCACAAGGCATCAACCATGCCAATTTAAAATATTATGGGTGCCGAGAAACCCTAATACGGATCGTCGGCTAGAATTCTAGGCGAAATACGAATCTAGTTAACAATTTAACTAAAGATCAGAAGCTACAACCTTTGTAGATCCGGATATCCACTTCCTTAGCTCCACGTAGGCGTCCTCTCGCTGTCCATCTTGAATCCCGAACTCAATCGTCGGCTTCATCGGGAAAATGGGCGGACTAGGTCGTTGGCTTCGTGCCGAAGATGATCTACGTCGAGGCATCACAAGTTCAAGCTCCAACTTCACAAATTTGTGAAACTTGTGAAGAAAACACCCAAAACAACTTAACAAGAGGTAGAGGGTGAAGAAATAGGAGGTGGGTTCACTTTAGAATTGGATTTCTCACTTTAGAACTCAAGTTGCCATTGATGGCATCAAGGTTTCTTTCTTGAAGAAGAAGATCAAGAAGAAGAAAGAATATGATAAGTGTTGAGTTAAAATGAATAATAAAATGAATACTTATCATAAACTAACTAGGGTAGAGTGTGGAGAATAAACCATGGTCACTTGGATGGGTTAGGGTTAAGCATGAAGACAAGAATGGTTAAGAAGTCAAAGCTTCATGAAGCTTCAACTAGAAACAAACATAGCCACCATTCTTATCTAAATCTTTTCCAAATAAATAAACAAATAAATAAATGAAAAAGCAAAACCCTAATCATCTCTTAACCATGGTTTAATCCTTTACACTTAACCACATGATCAAGTATCATCAAACATGATACAAATATGTGCACAAAAGTATATCACATATACTTCTTGCACATCAAGTGAGAAAATCCATTTAAAGTGAACCAATACTAGTTAATGCAAAGTAATATATCAAATATATATAATTATACATTAAATCATTAAATCAACACTTGATTTAACGATCCGGTCATGTCGCACATAACCGACTAGTATACAATGTATCGATTTATCGAATCAATACTTCGATAACTAGGTTATATCGCATACAACCAATCGAAACATTCATCGTGAGAATGAAATACGGTATCACATACACGCATTATTCTCGGTCCCGCACATATCTCATATGCGCTCCTATTTCGTTTCGCTTGAGCCAGGAAACCTCTGTGTAGGACTCTAAAGACTCGTCAATACGCCGGTAGCAGATGATGATCATATCAAGCACCTACAAGCCGCAAGCGGTCTGCTAAACATAACGGCCACCCGGGTATTGAGCGATCAGAAGATCGACGAGCCAGCCCGCTCACACTCCTGTGAATCCAACCAGTAACACTTACCGTACAGTCCGGTCTGTTCGTCTGATATGTCGCATATCAAGTCTAAGGGTGGTAAACGTCAGACCCCAATAACCGATAAGTCGTGCTGACATGAGGCTCATAACAGGTCGAGAAACTATTGGTAACACTTACCAGCAAATCTCTGATCGGCCCTGGCCAGGGACTTCCCTGTTACGGCCAATCGAGCACAGTGCAACATCAACCCCCAATACCGGGAGAGACGAAACCCCTCCTATCGCTCATTGCCTCCGTGTGACTCGGGACTGTACCTAAAGACCACCGTTTTGCACGCCCTCATGGATGTGGTAAGGTGGAGATCAAAGCACAGTGGGAATCACACAAGACTCTATGACGATCTCGGGTCTACAGACTAACCTGCACAAGTGTCACCTGAGAACTGCCATCTGACGTGAGGTATAATACCATCTAGGAGTTCTCGGCGAGTCCGTCTAGTGTACCCAGTCTCCACTGAGCACCCGTATACGATCTCTGATGTCAAACACCAATGGATATGGGATCATCCATCGCCCATCTCATGGGTCGAGAAGCGTATACGCTAGTCTACTCTGGTATATCGATGCCCCGTCTCGATACACTCACGACTAGGGACCTTGAAGGATGTACTTATGGACTACCATGTCCCCACTAGTATGATCTGCATCATAGTCCAGGTAGTCAAGTACACATCCTAAGGGCTTTACCAACATGTAACTATAAGACAGTATAAAGAGACTAGTATACATGTTAAGATAAAGAGCAACCAGATAGCATACTATCATATCGAGCAAGAAATTCATCTCTATATATGTCCAAGCATCCAATATAATATACATCATCTGTACAATAGTGGCCTCTTGGGCATACATACAACTAACAGCAGCTTGAGCCCCTCGGATGTCTGCTGGCCTCTATACCCGGCATAGGGTACCGAGCTTCATGGGTACCAGACGTATCCTCTGCTGACATGACCATGATTTGGCCGATGGTCAGCTCAGCGGGAGGGAGACGCTGCTCCTGCTCGCGGTCAGCTTACCGCTTGTCCCTCAAGTTCCCCGCGAGGTGTCTCGAACGGATGAGCTCCTCGATAGAGTCTCGGAGCTGCTTACAGCTCTCTGTGGAGTGGCCTAGCGACCTGTGGAAACCGCAGTAGGGGCCCCGGGTTTGTTTTGAGGCCATTCACGAGATCGGGGAGAGCTTGAAGAACCCCTCACCATTAGCCTCCTCTAATAGCACTGTCTGGGAGACGTTGAGCGGGGTATACTTCTGAAACTTCGGGAGATAGAGCTTTGACCGCTCAGGTCCCCTTCTCTCTTCCCTTGCCCTTTTCTTTTGGTCGGTTTGCTCCGCCCGGGGAGATTTTCGTTCACCTCGGATTCGAGCTGGACCTCACGCTCGGTCCAGGCCTTTATCTCGGCCATGGTCTTAGGTTGCGCTAATGGAAAGGAGCGTAACCACTCCTTGTGCCTAAGACCAGACCTCAGGGCTGTGATGGCCATTTCGTCCTTATGTTCTGGGACCTAGAGAAGGGCGTTGTAGAAGTGGGTGATGTATGCCTTGAACGTCTCCTTGTCCCCGCTCTTGATCGTGAAGAGATGGTCAACTGTGTGTTTTTGCCGCATGTTCCCGACGAAGTGGCCGAGGAATTGGGTAGACAGCTCGTCGAAAGTTGAGATCGAGCGTGGCTCGAGTCCTCGGAACCAGTCTCGTCCGGAGCGGATGAGAGTGGCCGGGAAAGCTCGGCATTGGGCGGCGTCGGAGTTATCTTGGAAGCTCATTCCCATGGTGAACGCATCCAAATGGTCCTTTGGGTCAGATTTACCGTCGAAGAGAGAGACCTTTGGGGGCTTGTTGCGGGAGGAGACGTGGACGGCGAGCAGCTCATCGGTGAATGGCTTGGTGAGCGAGTCAGCGGCGTACTTAGCCCCGTCGCTCGAGTGGTGACCTTCTCGACGTATACTTTCGATCTTCTTCTCGAGGGCAGTGAGTTGGCCGTGGTATCCCGACGATTCGGCACGTTCTGAACCCCGGCCTCTGCTGTTAGAGACCTGCGTCTGGGCGCGGCCCCGGTTCCTCTCAATGAGGTTCCTCAGATCCCCCGGCGAGGTAGTCTTCGTGCCGCTGTGGCGAGTCCCGTCTGCGCGACCCCGTCGAGGGAGGGGGTGTTGGTCATACCTGGGAACAGGCGAGCTGACCGACATCTCCTCGGGAGGGAAAGGGTCGCGAAGAGGCTCGGGGCGAGGCGCTCAGGTGATGGACCTCGGTGTTGAACTGTGGGGCGTCCAGCGGGTCGCCGAAGGTATTGGCCCGGGAGATCTGCGGCTGTGAGAGGTAGCGAGGCGGTGGTCGGCAGTGCCGACGCGTGCGGAGTCTTCTTTCCCCCTGTAGGGGTCCCGGTCCCGCCGGGGGGGGACCGGCGGTCTGGGGATCTTTCCCTGTCTTTTGGACACGGATGAGCGCCTCCACGACGGACGCGAGTCCGTCTATCCGGCCGGCAAGAGCGTTGATGGCATTCGGCGAAGGAGGTTCGTCTGCGCCACCGTTGAGGGGGAGGCGGCGGCTAGTGCTTGGATCATCGTGATGATCGCTCGCCATTAGATTGAGATCGGAAGATGAACTTTTGTTTTTGTGGAATCATGGTTTTCCCACAGATGGCGCCAGCTGACGTGACCTGGATCACGCCAAGATGTTACCTTCCGTTGATCTGCTTACGACGGCGATGGACGGCTGAGATTGGATCTGGAGGCAGGCTCCTGAAGCGTGTGGATCTCAATGGGTTTGAGGTTGCTGTTGCCGAGCTACCAGCAAGGAAGTCCCGGGGTGGTTGTACTACCGAGGACCCTCCGACGGTCAAGTTAGAGAGGAAATCCGAGCAGACTAACGGCTTAGTGGAGTAAAAAATGGCTTACTTGAACCGTCTGAAAAATGGGTTTATATAGCGGTGGCAGCAGGCAGGGCAGGCGCGAGAATCATGCCGGCCGTTACGCTCCCGACATCACGCCCGCGTGATGAGCGGGATCTCCCATTAATGGCGAGACAGGCTCGTTAATGCGGGATCGTGATGGCGTGGAACGTGGGATGTGGCCGGCGGATATCTCGCGCATGACGAGATTCGCGGGATGGCGGTTGCGCCTGTTAGCGGTGCTGTTGATCGGTCGATGAGACCGACGAAGATGACCTCGGCGGGAGAGCTCGCGGACAAGTGGGAGAGCCGAGGTATCTTGGTTCTGCGGTAGCCCGTAAACGAGCTGGGAGGCCGAGGAGGTCAATTGTGCAGGGGGCTCGGAGGCTAGCCAACGTTTGTTTGTGGGACGGGCACAGGAGTGCCCTGGTCGACCACTGTAGGTCCTTTCTTGTGAGCTTTGGGACACGTCATCTGCCACGTGTCATGATCGGGAGATCACCGATATCGAGCATCATCACAAATATTCAACAAAAGTATTATATCTTATTCAAGGGAGTGAATGTTTTATTGTAAAAAGCATCCAAAGGTAAAAACCCTCTGACAAACAACTGTAGCATGTCCTTTCGATCATTTCCTCCTAGCTTCCATTTTTTTATGGGTAAGGAAATGCTTCACAGTTCACTCTGCATCAACCTATGCCAGCCATAAGAAAATGGCTTAGGAATTCCGACACACATTATTTTTTAACGCTTTGGAAGAAGATTTTTGTTTATTAAGATGGAATGTTAATTCATTAAAATTAATTAAAAGAAATCATAAATGTTGTTTCCTGGCGCATCTTTTCAAAAAACAAACAAGTTTTCAAAAAACAAACAAGTGAAAAGAAAGAAAAACAGTTGCATATCAAAAACTTTAACCCGATTCAATCGGAACAAGCAAGAAAAATCAATTATTCTTGAAAAGCGAGTGTAGGAATTTCCAAGCCAATCAAATGTCCTTTCTATTTTTAAGCCTAGTTTTAAATTGTAGTATGGCCCAAGAAACGGGGTCAAGAGCCCAGGCCCCTAAAATGGACAGTAACGTCTTTTTTTGGCGGCGGGTGACGGACGTTAGCTGAGCAGCAAAGGAGGAGGGAAATTGATTTTACCTTCAAATAATTCGAAATTTCAAATAAATGGGTCAATGCTATTTCTCTTCTTTTTATGGTATCTTCCGGTGCAGTTACTAGCCGATCTTACTGAAAAACTCATGCTAAGCCGGGATGTGTTCATCTTGGAATTCCTTCTAATTAAGTTGTACCAATTAATCAAGCTAATTCTCTCTAAGTTAGTACCAATTAATTAAGCTAAAACCGAAAGAAGAAATACTTAGACACAACAAATGCGAACTAGCAGCTTAAACTACAGATGTACCCCAAACTTACAAGCCAAGCTTACAGATTTAGCAACCCTACACATGTCTTGTCTAGTGTAAACAAGGATACAAACTAAGCCCAATAATAGTTGTGGTATCGTATGATTGTTGATCCGCTTGACTCCGGAAAGTTGCACATGAATAATAGTGCATGGAACATATATGTTGACAATACATGGAATTCCCCCAGTACTCACATTATGACCCCGATATGGCATATCGGGCATTGGACATTGCTCGTTATAGATTTTGCCGCAAGGGAATTGCGGCATTATTTTTCACTTGTGCACGACCCCCATTGGAAGCAAGGGGTCAGGCTATACTTGCGGTACCTTTATCATTTTGGGATGGCGAAATTCGACGAACATGGAGGTTGCAATGCATTTCAATTTACTAGTGTCCCTTGCCCGATACAAAAAAAATCATAAGCAGTATTTCCTTTACAAGTCTTTTAACATTTCTGATTATTAAGTATTATAACAATATGTGTTTGTTAACGTTGTTGGTTAACAGTGATGATTGCGACATTTTTGTCACGACCCGAAATAGCACGTGACTGACCCTTGAATCATATGAAGTCTATAGGACCTCATCTAATTCAAGTAAGCCAAAAGCCCAGAAATCTAAAACCATTTTAAGGAGTAAGTAAAGAAAACTAGTTTTAAAGAAGTAAAGAAAATATGTTTTAAAAACAAGGTTTTTAAATAAGTAAACCGGATATACATTTTTAAATTCTCAAGCCTTTTCTGAAAATTTCGGCAGAGTTTCCTTTGTAAATACTGGCCCCGAGCGGGATACAACATGAATAATATATATACATCAATGATAAAAGGCATCCCTAAGCGGGAGCTAGCTCTTCGTCAATCGACGGTCACAACCACGCAAGCAATATAATATGCAACGCCGAAGGGCGAGGATCAAAACTCAAAAGGGAAACTCAAAATCATCAAGAAAACCATAATACTACAACGCGCGACTCTAAAGTCGAAATAATAGACAACTGGTTTTCTAAGTCTGAAATAAATATACAAGTTTGGTTAATGGAATTATTAGATACAACCGATTAAAATAAATACAAGGGTGGTCACGATGCGAGCGAACCTACCTACCAAAGCAATCATCCAGAAAGGAAGCAGTGTGCCAGAAAGCCGCAATGAAACCCGTACGGCAAAACCTGCAAGAACTATGGCACAACGGGGGTGAGTTGCCAACTCGTGAGTAGAAAACATCACAGAGCAGAAATCATATGTATGACTCAATTCTAGATCAATACGATCAGATATATATATAAACCTCAAATGAATAAGTCTGAAGCATGATAAGGTGGCAAGGGTAAACATCTATACATAAGTGTAGTACCAAGTGCTCGTTCCAGTGCCTCAGGTAGCAACATATCATAAATATGAGATAGGATCAATGCAATCAGTGTCAACTATATCATGAAGTCTATGAGTATGTGGATATCATCCAACTATGTAATCAATGTCTGTATGCATGTGGATCTCGTCCACGTGTCAACCACTGACACAAAACATCATGCATGTAAATATCATAATGCATATGCATGAAAGTATGAGGATATAAATCAACGTGTGTCCCTCGCGACACATCAAAATCATGGGACCTGAGTGTCCAGTATCGACACTCGAAAACATCATGAAACCCGTGCCCAGCATCGGCACGTAAATCCTCATATATCGGGCTCCGTCAGTCCGGATCGGCCCATATCATCTCTCGACTCTGGTCGGTATCCTCCGGATGTCCGCCGAGCCCAAATACTATCACCGGTAGGTAGTAGTTCCACTGCCAGGCTCACCGTCTGCAGCACAGCAATCTGTTCTCGCCCCGGGGTACCATACCGAGTCCATCATGTACCCGCAATCGGCCTCATCCAACTCCTCGAATCGGGTCTCACATGTCACACGTCTCAGAACCGAGAAAACGCATGGTGGACGCACTGAAATATCATATCAAGAGAAACTGTTTTTTTTAAACAATGCATACTTTCTTTTAAAATGACCACGGTTCTCAAATCCAGAAATGTCATGAAAACGGCATATCTCAATGCGTAAAATCATAAAGCATGATGTATGCGACATATGATAGAAATGTAAGCATATCTGTATATCATGCAACATAAAACAATAATATGCACACATCGAGTGGAAAACCGCTCTTTTAAATGAATCCAGTTTTAAAATATATCTTGTGGTTCCCAGATCTCCAAAATAAAGCCAGAATCATCTATGTATGTGCAAATATGTATGTATGCAAGTATGGGGGTACAATATGTGTGTACGCAAGTATGGGGGTACAATATGTATGTGCGCCAATATGGATGTACAAGTAGGTATATACGCAAGTATGAGTGTACAATATGCCTGTGCGCCAATATAGATGTACAAGTAGGTATATACGCAAGTATGAGTGTACAATATGCCTGTACGCCAATATGGATGTACAAGTAGGTATATACGCAAATATGAGTGTACAATATGTATATGTCATACAGTTTTGCTATTTGAAATAATACGAATCGTGGTGTTTAGAAAAATAAGGGCTACGGCGTTTTTAGGAAAAGATACGTCTTTTGAAAATATCCGTAGAATCGCTTGACCTGTCTTTTAAAATACTCACGATTCATTAGTTTTGAAATAGGTATGACTCGGGTCTAGTCTAATATATACTAAGTAAACTACAGATCTAACTAACAAGTAATCGAAACGGTATGGAAACCACCTAAATCTGAGTCGATATATATATACATATATAATAGTCGGTGATCTCGCCTCAATAGTACCGCGTACGATACAATATATCATATGACATTCTCGAGTCAAGAGTGTGGATCTATCATCATAGTTATCTCGTACGGTAAATCCGTCGTACGGCATCCCATATCTGGGTACGGGTCGAATCTCACATTTATCTCATCAATTATCTGGTATCCTTATCATCATATCTCATGAACTGGGGTACTGATCGAAGTCTAGTACGAACTGATACCATCTATATAGATATATGTGCGTGTATGAAAACACACGCTTAAAGGCCCGCTATAACTCATGTCGTATCTCATAATACGAACCACGTCATATCACCGATCTTATGGCACCATGCCCAATCTCACCGACTCATCTCCAAATATCATCCACTAAGTGTAGGTATACGTGTCTATATACACATCGTCCTATACCTATGTGTGTGTATATATACGTATCCCCATATACGCACAAGTATAAAAAGTAAGCATGTGTGTGCATGTGGGTGTAGGGTTCGCAACTAAGAAGCTATACTAGTTTACTTCTAAAAAACCTTATCTAACCATTGAACATCTAAACATATCTTGAATATCCATGCCACACTTAAAAGATATCATATATATAGTATATATATAGCATACTATACATCGAACTGCGGGGGTGCTATACGCCATCCACCCGACTTCCCCCGTAGATATAATCTACTCACTTTGCTCTTCGCTTTCCGTTGCCGACGTCGCCATGCGCTTGCTTGTCGTTTCGAAGTCTTTGTGGGGCACCTACACATCATAACGTATCGTGTCGCATTAAAACCCAATTCAATACCAAAACGACACGCTAAAAACCTATAGGTTAGAACCTATGGACTACGCTTTCAAAACCTCCAAATAACACTCGATTTCGACGTACAAACGTCAAGTGATCGAATACAACATAATTTACAAAAATCCAGAATTCAAAATACGCAAAACAAAACCACGAACCAAAACAGCAACTCTTGAAAATGGTCCCAGATTTTACCCTAGGTCAAATTGGTCAATTCTGCATATGCCAAGGGTCTGGTTTACAAGAGATAAAGCCCTGGAACAAGCACGGACCCAAACAGAAGTGCCCAGGCCGCAATTTGCGGCCTAAAAGGATAAATTTGTGGCCTAAAGAGGGAATTGGGGTTTTGGGTTTTTAGGGTATGTTCTAAATCACCTGCACATCTCTCTGTGTTTGCTAAATAATTTTCAGGTCACCCGGGTGTTAGCAGATTTCAATATACACACACAGAATCCACAATTCTTCCGATATCGGGTTTCTAAATCCGTATTCCGGGGTTCTAGTCTCTAGTTTGGGTCTAAATTCTAGCACTAGGGGGTTTGTGTAGCCTCTACTGAGCTCAGTTACACATCACAACTCAAAAATTCCATAAACCCTAACTAGAATTTCCCAAGTCTCACTAAACGACACCAAATCGTTTCTAAACAAGCATGGATGTAAAAGCAATGAAATTACTAGACTAATGGTTAAGAGAATACCTCATTTGGCAACTCAAGAATTTTCTTGAGTTGCCCCAAGTGTCCAAAATGCAAGCTTTCTTGGTCCAATGTGTTGCTAGTGAGCTCATGCACATTTTTAATGAAGTGGGGATTGAGTTTTGAGGTTGTTTTGATGGTGTTTTGTGAGTTTGAAGATGGTGGAGGAGAGGGTGCTACCTTGGGCTGAAGAAGGAAGGAAAAATGAAGGAAAAAGATGGAGGAAAGAATGGCCAAGTCAACTAAACTCTCACCCTCTCCCACTTTCTCTCATGCCCATACCTAATACTATATTCATTTCCATTTTCCTTTTTCTTTTCTTTTGTTTTTCTTCTCTCCTCAATAGTAAACCCAAAACAAATAACCATTCACTCAAAAATCATGTAGGAAAAAAAAATATAACAAGTGTTAAAATGACATGTGCAAGTCATGTGCACAAAACACGCTTAAAACCCGATTAGCGATTTTTAATCGCGATTAGCACAAAATAGCGTATAATTAATCATAAAAATTTATAATTTGCATAATTCACATAAAACACCCTCTTTTAGTAATTTTCATAATTTTCCAAATTTTATCGGTATTTAATTATACCGCCTTATTAAAATATTCAATATTTTATTATTTAATTATAAAAATTCCCAAAAATAATAATTTTTTTTTGAAATGTTACAATTTTCTTCTACCTATTTATGAAGGCATTGATCAAGGGTCGGCAGATTTCGGATGCTATGGAGGGAAAACGGTCGGAGAAGTGACGGCCGATACTTACAACCCAAATTCTATTGGCCAACGGGCAAGAAACGGCTTGATATTATTTCAGTTTTTGTATTTATCTATTTGTATTCATCTATTGATCTATTTGTACTTAGCCGATATATGCCGATATTATTACTTGTTTTGAGTGAATAACAAATAGCTTATATGTTACTGGTTTGTCTAATGAATATAAAAAATGGTTGACATATTTATTTTAATATCACCGATGTTGGTCGATACTGTCATATGAATAATATTTTTATTGATGTTATTTGTTTTATATAGAGGATATTGGCCGATACTGTGATATGAATGATATTTTTATTGATATTATCAATTTTATATAGCCGATGTTGGCTGATACTGTAATATGAATGATATTTTTGTTGATATTATCAGTTTTATATAGCTGATGTTACAGGAAATTTATTAGAGGTTACAAGTAATTTATCAGAAATTACATGCAAGTTCTTATAAGTTACAGGCAACTAATTAGAAATTACAGGTAAGTGTTTAGAAGTTACATGCAATTTCTTAGAAATTACAGAAAACTGCTTACAAGTTACATGCAACTGCTTAGAAGTTATAGGAAACTGTTTACAAATTACATGCAACTGCATACACGTTACATACAACTACTTAGAAGTTACAAGCAAATCCTTAAAAGTTACGGGCAAGTGATTTAAAATTAAAGGTAAGTATATAGAAATTACAGGCAACTCATTAGAAGTTAAAGGCAACTGCTTAGAAGTTACAGGAAACTGCTTACAAATTAGAGGTAATAGCTTAGAAATTACAGGCAACTTATCAGAAGTTACGGGAAAGTGCCTAGATGTTACAGGCAACTGCAAATAAAGGGATTCATAAAACAGTATCTAAATTTTATTCAGATGCATATTTAACTAATAGAAAAAAATTTAATAAAATTATAACAAACATCTTAATGTTTTATTACAAAAGGTCCACCAAACTTGACGCTGGATACATATACATAAAAAAAATACCAAAAAACCAACATGTAGCTATTTTACACTTAATCGATAGGAGCAGTACATGTCGCTCTATTATGACCTTCATTGCTGTTAGTTATATGTATGCCTTAGAGGCCATTACTGTACATAGGATGTATATTGTAGTAGATACTTGGACATATATAAGGAAGACTTTCTTACTCGATATGATAGTATGCTATCTGGTTGCTCTTTATCTTAACATGTTGACTTGTATAGGTAATGCTGTCTTGCTCTCATATGTTGACAAAGCCCATACGCTGTGTACTTGACTACCAGGACTATGATGAAGATCATAATAATGGGGCTATGGGTAGTCTACAAGTACACCCTATAATTGTTCCTAGTCGAGGGAGTATCGAGACAGGGCATCGATATTCCAGAGTAGACTAGCGTATGCGCTTCTCGACCTATATGATGGGCGATGGATGATCTCATATCCATTGGTGTTTGACATCAGAGAAGGTATACGGGTGCTCAGTGGAGACTGGGTACACTGGACGGACTCGCCGAGAATTCCTAGATGGTATTATACCTATAGTCGGATAGCAGTTCTCTGGTGACACTGGTACAGGTTAGTCTGTAGACCCGAGATCGTCATAGAGTCTTGGGTGATTCCCACCGTGCTTTGATTTCCACCATACCACGGTCAAAAGATCGTGCAAAAAGGTGGTTTTTGGGTACAGTCCCGAGTCACATGGATGCAATGAGCGATAGGAGGGGTTTCGTCTCTCCCGGTATTGGGAGTTGATGTTGCGCTATGCTCGATTGGCCATAACAGGAAATCCCTGGCCAGGATTATTGAGATTTACTGGTAAGTGTTATCAGTAGTTTCTCGAACCGTTATGGACCTTGCATCGGCATGACTTATCAGGCTATTGGGGTTTGACGCTATACCACCCCCAGGCTGTGATATGCGACATATCTGACGAAGAGACCGGACTGTACGGTAGTGTTACTGATTGGATTCGCAGGAGTTATAGCAGGCTTGCTTGTTGATCTTCTGATCGCTCAATACCCGGGTGGCCGTTACGTTAAGCAGACCTCTTGCGGCTTGTGGGTATTTGATATGATCATCACCTACTGCCGGCGTATTGACGAGTCTTTAGAGTCCTACACAGAGGTTTCCTGATTCATGCGAAACGGAGTAGGAGCACATATGAGATATATGCAGGACCGAGATTAGTGCGAGTATGTGATACCGCATTCTATTCTCACAGTAAGTAACATCAGTAGGTAATATGAGATATAGCCGGGTTATCGGATCAAGTGTTGATTCGATAAGTTGTTACATAGATATTAGGCGGTTATATGTAATATAGCCGGATTATTAAATCAAATGTTGATTTAATAATTTAATGTAGAATTATATATTTGATATATTAAATTACATTAACTAATATTAGCTCACTTAAGTATTCATTTTTCTCATTATGATATATTGATATATATGTGATATATTTTAATTGTATTCTTTTTGCACACATAAATATATGTGATATATTTTAGTGTGTCATGCTAGGTTACACATGCAACAAGTATGTATGAGACTTACACCATGCTAGAGTTAATGTTAGGGTTTAATATTTATTAAGTAATTACAAATTAGTGGAATTAATTTGTGGCTAGAAGCTTGTAGATAAGCTTTGACTTAGTCCACTTTTTTGTTTTTACTTAAGATATTTATTTGACCTAACCATTAACCATACACAATGGTTAACTCTCTACATGAGTTAGTGTATGTGATATACTCACCCATGGTTGCATTTCTAACCAAGAGAATGATTCTTTCATCACTTTCATCTTTTTCTTCCTTTAGAATCTTTCTAGCTTTTGACAAAGTGATGAAATAAAATGAGAAAATCAAATCTAAAGTGAGCAATATTCCTACTTCATCATCCTCTACTATTAGCCATTTAGTTTAGGGTGTTTGCTTCGCTAATCTCACCATTAGTGAAGAGGTATCATGAGCTTGAGTCTTCTCGACGTAGATCATCTTCGACTTCGAAGGTATTGAGCAAGCTTGTTCATTTCTTCATGTGATCCTTACTAGAGTTCGGATGTTCACTACTAGGCGCGAAGGGACTACTACATGGAGCTTTAGAAGTGAAAGACCGGTCTATAAAGGTTGTATTCCGCATTCACTTAGATGTAAAGTTGTTTACATATTATGTTTAACCCTAAGTCTCTAGTTAAGATCTTGGTTATGGTTTGTTTAGCACCCCAAAATTTTAAATTAGCATGATTGATGCTTGCCAAAACCTTCACATGGTACTATGCTAACCCTACAGTAGTATCAGAGCCAAGCTAGAACATTAGAGGTTGTCTAGACGAAGTTAGAATTGCGTTCGAACCCCGAAACCCCATTTTGGACCCCCTCTCTGGACATTTTTCAAAAAGTTGAAAATTTTCATGTTAAAAATATTCAGAAAAACATGCAGGGATTTCTATGGACACACCTGAAGAACGAAACCCTAACTCGTCTAAATGACCGCGGATCCACGGCGCTACTTAAGAGGCTTGGGTCGGGCCCTTCAGCTGTAAGTCCATAGGTACTGTGGTATATCTCTGGTTAACTTTAACTGTGCTCAAGTGTTGAGCTTTTTGGGAAATATGGGAATTTGTTCATTCGATCGAATTGTTTAAACTTTGCCTAGCTTTCTGTGAATGTGATACAATATTTGGAATTCATATTGTTAGGCATGAAATCCAAAATATGTGATATTTCGGGTTTATGATGTTTAAGGTAATTGTGGATTCCAAATGTTGTAGTTTGACATTTTCTTTTCTGCGACCGTAACTGTAATATGTTGTGTATCGCCGGTTTCGGTGCTGTATGTCAACGACAATTGGGATATGCATATTTACTTACGTTGATGACATGTGGTGTTATGTGTTGCTGTGATATGTTATATTGGATCGTCGTGTTTTGCATAGCGGGGTTTTTTTTATATGAGATGAGAGTTTTTATTTTCATTCATGTAAAATTCAATGTATGTAATATTCTTTTATTGGGGCACTTCCGGGTTGAGGATGATATCACCATTGTTGTATATTATTTACTTTTCCGCATTAGGATAGACCCAAGGCGGGGAGCACAAGTAACCGGGTTCTAGGTTCCAGTAGGAGACTATCTCGAGGAGTCGAGACCGGGTCTCCTAACTCTAGAATTGGATGGGTTATTGCCGCTCTCGTAGGGGTCTGGGGATGTGGGTTTGGCTATTCATCACGACCGTGGAATCCGCGTTTTTACTGGCTTAAATAAAACACAGAATTCCTAGTATATCCAATATTTCATATGTGATTCTTCTGCTGCTGATATTCTGTGATGTGATCATTTTATATGCGTGAGACGAATGCTTATACTATATATATATATATGATATATATAAATATTATTGCTTTCGTTTCTTCTGTGATGCTTAGGAAGCATAAATGATGGGAATTCATTAATGAGATTAATGAAAGAAAGAAAAAGAAACCTAAAGATATTTTAGAAACTTGTTTTAAAAATTGGTAGCTCTAGTTATTTCCTTGCATAGCGGTATTCCTTGTAGAATATCCAGCACCTTATTCGATAAGGAAAGAGCCAATATCCCTTCACCAGGAGTGACCTCTTTAGCGAAACTAGCAGATGCTACAACCCACTCGGTTTGTCTTTTGATTGCTTCTATAGTTTTTTGCTTTGCATAGAGGTATTCCTTGTACAATATCCAGCACCTTATTCGATAAGGAAAGAGCTGAGATCCCTTCATCGGGAGTGACCCCTTTAGCGAAACTAGTAAAAACCTCAAAAACACTCCTTTTCAAATTCACTTGTTTCTACAACGATATCAAGTTTATTACGCAAAAGGTTTTCTGAAAAACCTGACGTAGCCCTCCGTCATTTCAGATAAGTAATATTTAGTATTCGTGCTACAGTAGTTTGGCATACGTCAAGGCGTAGTGTACGGTAGCTGATTAGTACTTATTTGTTGCATGAGATGCGATTGGATTAGGGTATTCGTACGGCGTTGTTTGGCATGCGTCAAGAGTTGTACGGGTGGGTTTAATCCAATCAGGAAATGACGGGTTGAACTTGACTAGCGGACTATGGGTTGTGTAACATTTCAGAAAATATAAAATATTATTTTTGGAATTTAATATTAAAATAATAAATTTCCCGAAAACTGGCCGATTTACGAAATTGGGGTTTTCGAAAAAGGGTATAAATATATACCAATAATTGTGAAATAATTAGGAATTAAAATGATTTATTTATTTAAAAATATATTTAAAAGATTTGGAATTTTTAAAATTTATTATAAGCAGTTTAAATGAAACCCCGATTAGTGCAATGCTAATCGCGCTTAGGCCAAATCCGTGTTTTTACAGTTTTTCATGGCTAGTGCACCATGACATGTCGCATTCTGGTTACATGTTGTTTCTTGTGTTGTTTTGGGGTATTATATGGTTTGGTTTTTAATAAATAAGAAAAGGTTAAAAAGAGAAAGGGTAAAAGGGTAAATAGTGAGTGAGGGTGAGAATAAGAGAGGAAAGAGAGAGAGAGAGAGGGCAACCATCTTCATCCTCCCCCTTTTGTTTTCATCTCCTCCTTCATCTCATTCCCTCCACCTTCACCCCAAGAAATCATCTCCAAATCTCCATCAAAACCCTAAACCCCTTTCATTAAAAGTGATCCCCTCTTCACCCTCTACACAATGGACCAAGCAAAGTAGGATTTTGACAACATTGGGGAGCTAGGGTTTTTCTTGGGTTGCCCAAATGAGGTAATTTCTGCACCATTTGTATTGTATTTCATTCACCTTAGCACCTATACATGTTTAGAATCGATATAGTGTTGTTTAGTGAGCTTTGAAAATTTCAAGTTAGTGTTTGAGGGAATCTTGAGTGGTGATGTGTAATTGAGATTAGTAGAGACCTTATAACCCCTGTTGGGATCGTATACTGACCAAAACCTGAGACTTAACCCTGAGAATACGAACTTATAAACCCCGACATCGGATAATTGTGTGAATTGTGAGGGTATTTTGGAATCTGCTAACACCCGGGGACCCTAAAAATTATTTAGCGATTACTGTGAGTCATGCAGGCAACCTAGAAGCTATCCAGAAGACCAGAGTCCCAAACCCCCTACCCAGGCCCGCAGATTTAATCATTTGGGCCGTAAATTACGACCTTGGTACTTCCAAATTGGTCCGTGCTTGGTCCAGGGCTTTATCTTCAGTAAATTAGACGCTCCATATGTGCAGAATTGACCAATTTGGCCTAGGGTAAAATCTGGGAGCACATTGGGGTGTTTTTGGCTATGTTTTCCGTATGCTGGGATGCTTGGTTTTGATATTGGGATTTTTATTTGGTCATGTGGCGTTTGAACGTCAACGACTAGGATTTTTAGTCGTGTTTTGCACGCGAAGCTATAGGTTTTAACCGATGAGCGAAACTTGTGCCGTTTTGGTTTCTCCGACTTGATTTTTATAAGCTTTTGTGATTGTGTATTGGTTGTAGGTACCCTCGTGTAGATTCCGAGACACGGAGTGTGGCGTCATCGACTTCGGTAATCGAGGATCAAGGTGAGTAGATCTATATCTATGGGGGAAGTCGGGTGGATGGCGTATAGCACCCCCGCAAAGTTTGGTGGAAACCGATTTGTAGCATATGGTTAAGAAAACCTAGATTAGGAAAACTAGGGTTAGAGTTAAAAGATTGTTAGTGAAACCATATTATAAACTAAAGAATAGTTAGAAGTGTTTTTTTATACGACTAGTATGTGATGACGGGATTTGAGGATGATATTTGATGATATTGCCGTTTAGGGTATTATATGACTAGATAGTCGACATAGATGTGTCATCCGAACCATACCTATTTTCAAACTGAGGAATCGTATGCATTTTTTAAACAGATACCTTGAGGGACGTTACGGATTTTCAAATGATATCTTTTCTTTAAAATCACCGCAGCCCCTACTTTCAAAACTACGATTCGTATTTTTCAAAAACTGTTTGTATGGTTCGGGTGTGTATGATTGATTAGATACGTATGCTTATAGTAAAGGTAGAATGTATTTGTAAAATTGACTTGATGTGGGATATAAATGCGATGTAAAGAATATATGACGTGATATGACGACTTGATGATATGTTGGTATACGGATGCGAGTCGATTGAGATGATTTATACCCTGCCGGTCCCCTGATATGAGATTGTCGCGGATGTGACCAGGGACATAGGTATATAGAGATATTTTTATATATGTTGTGAATCGTGAATGATAGCCGTACGAGACGTTAGGTCCGTACCCTCCTCGTCTTATAAGTTAATAGGATCCACGATAGCTTAATGCCGCCGTACGATGATTTTCCGTACGTGATGAGTTTGACTTGATAATTGATCCATACCCTTGACTAGAGGATGTCGTACGATGGATTATACCGTACACGATATTATGAGGCTGGATGCCGATTGATATATTCACCGACTCGGTCTTGTAGACACATATACCTTATAGCTTTTAGCTGATGATTTACCTTATACTGCATTCATGTTATTCACATTGCATTACTTATACCTGTGCTAGTACACCTACACCATTATCGATGATGCGTATCTTACCCGTACACAGATTTGCCGGCTCACACACTTCATCATCGATAATTGCAATATCACTACACAGTGTTGGATATATATGCCGTAGAGGCCTTCATTGTATAGGATGCTAGGGATATATATGTACATGACAATCTTGCTTGATATGATAGTATGCTATTTGGTTTGTCTTTATCTTAACGTGTGATATATTTTACTTTGTATTTATATACATGTTGATAAAGCCCGTAGGGTGTTTACCTGACTACCGGCGTTATGATGGCAGTTATACTTGTGGGAGCTGGATAGTCAATAGGCACATCCTTGAATGTCCCTGGTCGCAGGAGTATCGAGACTGGGCATCGATGCTCCAGAGTAGACTAGTGTATACATATCTAGACCCTGATGATGGGCGATGGATTGGTCCCATAGCCATTGGTGATGTGCACCTAAGATTGTATACGGATGCTCACTGAGTGTGAGTACACCGGACAGGACTCGCCGAGAAATGACTGTATGGTATTATACCTAGTGTCAGATAGCAGTTCTCAGGTGACATGTGTGCAGATAGTCTGTCGACTTGAGGTCGTCATTTGTCCCGTGTGAGTTCCCACTGTACTTTGATTACTACCCTACCACGGCTTAAAGGAGTCGTGCAAACATTTTTTAGTTGGGTACAGTCCCGAGACACATGGAGGCAATGAGCAACTGTTAGGGATTCGTCTCTCCCGATATAGGGAGTCGATATCGCACTGTGATCGGTTGGTCATTACCATAAGTCCCTGGCCAGGGCTGATAGAGAATTACTGGTGGATTGACCAGTAGATTCTCGGATGGTCTTGAGCCACACCGGCACGACTTGTACGGTTATTAGGGGTCTGACGTTCACCACCTCTCTAGACCATACATGCGATACTCTCAGACGAACAGACCGGACTGCACGGATATTGTCACGGACAGGCTCAGTAGGGGTTACGGACGAGTTCGCTCGTCGGCCTCCTTTTCGACACGTACCTGGGTTGCCGTTACGTACAGCTAGTGCCACTGACGGACTTGTGGTTAAACCCACTGCCAGCGTACTGTCGAGTCTTTAGAGTCCCACACAGAGGGTTTCCCTGGATCAGGAGAGACGATGTAGACGCTATATGGTCTTACGGAAGGGTTTCGATCGCATTCGTGTACTGGCTACTCGAATGACGATCGGACGGATTATACTGGTAGGCTTTAGTTTAAGCCGGATACTAGTATTGTAGTGTTGGATTATACTGATCTCGGTGTATCCGTAATTTTCGGAATACAGATACGGGTATGAAAATACGGAAAAAGGGCATTCTTGTAAATTCACAAGATTGACCTTCTAGAAGGAGACACCTCATTATTGTTTTATTCTTTTTCATTAAAAAATTAATGAGGTGGAAATTAGGAGGCATGGGTTGAAGAATGGCTAAGTATTTGTTTATTTCATTTGGAGCCACTATTCAAGCATGGTTGTAGATTATATGATTTAATAATGCCATGGTTGAATTATTGGCTCAAGACTTAATCATTCTTCTTCTCATTTTCTATTATCATTATCACAAAAAGATTCTCTCCCCTAGGTTTTCTTCTCTCCTTCTTCTTCAAGCTCATACACTTGCATGTATTGCAAAACAATGAGCTTTGAGATCAATTAATCCAATACACTCACTCTTTATCAACTTAGTCTTCTCTCTTAGCAAGTTTGATCACTAAGTTATCTTCATGGAGGTTGGAGCTTGACCATAGGTCCTCGGGTGGATCCATTTTTGACACAAAGGAGACCGGCGACCGATTTTGTTCAAGAAGCCAAAGCAAGGAGATGAAGAACAAGGAGCAAGGAACAACTTGAAGAACCGAAGGACTAGACACGAGGGTATAACTTCTTGACCTAGTAGTTAGCACTCTCTTGTAGTTCACTTTTGTTATCTAAGGTTTAAACAAGATCCTAAAGTGGAAAAAGTTTATGATGCAAAGCAAAACAAGTTTCTTTTGGTGCGAGAAAATCGTTTTTAAAGTATTCCGCCTCCCCGCGAGCCGTGGGGTGTGCATCATGGACTTACACTGGTATCAGAGCCTATTTAAACCTTAACTAACTTGTTAGCAAAGTGTTAGAAATTCGATCGCCGGAAAAATCCCAAACATGCATATGAAAAAGCTAGTTTCTGTCGATTTTGAAATCTGGTCGTAAAATTATTTCAGAAGGCTTAAAAATACAGGCAGGTTTTTTAAGAACACAGAAGAAATTTGGGCTCCTGAATCGGTCAGACCACCGCGGATCCGCGGCAGAACCCAGCGTTCCGCCGCGGATCCGCGGCCGAGTCGACTCCGATTCAGCCCAAATTTATTCTGTTATTCTTATTTTCTGGAATTGTGATTTTTGGGATATTTTGTTTCTGCCCAGATATTTTGTGTACTGTGTTAAACTGGGGATAGATTCAAATTTGCTTAATCGATCGAAATTCTAATTGATTTAGCTAATCGGTTCTTCTGTAATGTTATGTGTGTTTTGAAACGTCTGTTAATCGCTATACGACGATTAGTGGCGGTTGCACATATCTGTGATGATTGGTTTGTGTATATGAATCTTATTGGATTGTTGATGATGAATAGCCGGGGGTGTGAGATGAGTGTTTTCTTTTCTTTCATTCAATGTAATTTGTAAAATTGATATAATATTATTTTTACGGGGCACATCCGGGATGAGCTTGTAGCCACCGTTATATTATTTCTTTTACTGTTTTTGCTTCTAGGATAGACCCAAGGAGGGGTGCACAAACTACCGGGTATTTTGAAGTGCTTAGTGGCCTACTCACGTTGTTGAGGGAGACTGCTTCACTTCTGGTACTTGGCGGGTAGTTTGCCGCACCCGTAGGGATCTAGGGTGGGGTTTTGGCTATTCATCATGACCGTGGAACCCGTTTTTTGTTATGGGCTTAAACGAATTGCGGAATTCCTAGTATATCCAATATGTTCATCTGTGATCTGGAATGCCTATTATTGCGTGCGAAGAATGGATATATCTATATATGATATTTATTAGGCGTTGCTTATGTTTTATACCCGCGCTAGTGTAATCCCCGCTCTGTCGTTAGTTAAGTAACCTAACAGGTGATGACGGGGCCCAGTGGCGAATGCGGATGGCATAAGCGTACGTTGTATTTTCGTTGTTTTCTGCAATGGTAGGATTAAATGATGGGACAGCATTAATTCATTAATGCAAAGAAAATAAACCTAAACTAAATCGTTGGAACAATTTCAAAACCACTCGGTTTTCTTCAAAAAGCAAATTTTAAATGTGGAGCTTAAACCACTCCTTTTAAAAAAAGCTATCATGGTTCCTTCGATTATATCAAGTTCACTACGTTAACGGTTTCGCTAAAAACCAGTCGTAACCCTCCGTCGTTTCAAATAAACAGCACATCGTATTCATGCTATGTTTGTTGGCCTATGTCAAGGCATAGTGTATGGTAGCAATATGTTGCTTATTTGTTGCACAGATAAATGCATTAGTTTAGGACAGTCATACAGCCTTGTTGGCCTACGTCAAGGGCGAGTACGGATGGATCTAAATTAATCAGGACAACGACGGGTAGAACTTGATTTGCATCTTATGATTTGTTGGCCTACGTCAAGGTCATAAGAGCTTGGGGTAAAAATCACATCGGGGGTTTCAAATATAAAGGAAACTTGCAGATTTAGCATACCTTCTGGAGTGTGGTGACTAGAGTGGCTTCCATCTAGGGCATCATACGATGATAGTTGGATCCCGATCCCACTGATGAGTAGGATTACTCTCGGAAGATTTTCTCACTTAACAATCAATGCTATAAACCAAGTAGGTGTCTAGAAAGGTGTTAGTGGGGCTACACCTCCAGGAAAAAGAGGTTATATAATTAAGGAACTTTGCGAAAACGTTGGAAAACCTCCCTCGAAGTACTTACACTGGCCTGGCTGAAAGGTTAAGCAAGTATTGTGACGTGTGATTAATCCTGACTAATTCTTCTTTTATGGTTTGAAGAAGGATTTGAGGAAACAGTGGGAGCCATCCTATTTAGATAAACTAATAAACCAATCTAAACTTGCAAGAGCATATGCTGAGTGTTTCTTTTGTCTCTCTCTCTGGCAGCTACCATGACAGGACTAAAACTATTACTTGAAAAGAATACACTGACCGGGCCAAACTATAAAGATTGGCTAAGGAACGTCAACATTGCACCGATTTATGACAAAGTTGCATATGTTACCACCGTTGTTCCTCCCCCTATCCCAGGACCAGATTACTCAGTTGCAGACAAGGAAGTTCGCAAAACTTGGGATCTAGATTACGAGAGAGCTAAGTGTATCGTGCTGGCGTCCATGAACAATGAACTCCAGAAACAGCACGAGAGCATGGATATTATATCTATCTTTCTCCATTGCAAGGAACTGTATGGAGAGCACTCCCGTATCGCAAGGTACGAGACCTCAAGGAAACTATTCCAGATGAGGTTAGCTCCAGGATCACATGTAGGAGAGCACGTCCTGAAAATGATCAGCCTTATTGAAGAACTTGCAAACCTGGGATGCGTGCTAGAAAATGAGTTGTACATCGACTTGATTTTGCAGTCCCTTCCCCACACCTTCTCTCAGTTCGTGCTGAACTTCAACATTTACAAAATGGAAGCTAATCTTCCAAAGCTCCTCAACATGTTGAGGGTAGCAGAGACCTCCTTGAAAAAGGAGAAGACCTCCATTCTGTATGTTGGCCAATCATCCTCTTCTAAATCTAAAGCGAAAGCTAAAGGGAAGAAGAAGATGAAAGCCACCAAACCGAAAGGCGGGGTCAAGAAGGTGCAGGGAACGAACAAGGCAGGAATGGTGAAGGCGGATAAGAACGAATGCTACTATTGTCACAAGCAAGGGCACTGGAAGAATGATTGCATGGCTTTCAAAGCCAAGGACACGAAGCAAGCTGCTGCTTCTGCTTCAGGTGTGTTTGTAATCGAAAATTGTCTTTCAGTAAACTCTACATCATGGGTACTTGATACCGGTTCTGGTTCTCACATCTGTAATTCTTTGCAGGTTCTGAGAAACCGTAGAGCACTGAAGACAGGTGATATGACTCTCCGGATGGGCAATGGAATGCACGTAGATGCTGTTGCAATGGGGGAATATCACCTGGGGTTGACTAGTGGGCACATTTTGGTGTTGTACAGCTGTTTTTGTATTCCCAGTATGCTGTGTAATATTATATCAGTATCTTTGTTATCTAATGAAGGATATAATTTTGCACTTGAAAGAAATATCATGAACATTCTCCTAAATCAAGAAATGATTGGGTTTGGCACACTGGAAAATGGTATATACATACTTAATCAACCTCAAGTTTTCAATATTCAAAACACGCTTAAAAGGAAGGCTCCAGATTCAAACCAAGCCTTCCTATGGCATTGTAGACTTGGTCATATAAATGAAACAAGGTTTACTAAGTTACATAAAGATGGATATTTAGATCCGTTTGAATATTCATCATATGCAACTTGTCAATCATGTATCAAAGGAAAGATGACCAAATTTCCGTTCACCGGACACGGAGAAAGAGCCACGGAACTCTTGGGACTTGTACACAGCGATGTATGTGGTCCGATGTCTACACATGCACAAAGCGGTCACTCCTACTTCATCACTTTTACTGATGATTTCTCGAGGTATGGACATGTGTTTTTGATGAAGCATAAATCCGAGGCTTTTGAGAAATTTAAGGAGTATAAAAATGAAGTGGAGAAACAGACTGGTAAAAGCATCAAGACACTTCGATCTGATCGAGGTGGAGAATACTTAAGTACCGGTTTCCTTGAATGCTTAAAAGAGAATGGAATTCTCTCTCAGCTTACTCCACCGTATACACCTCAGCATAATGGTGTATCAGAAAGGAGGAATCGCACGCTACTGGACATGGTACGTTCAATGATGAGTAGTGCTGAGTTGCCACTTTCCTTCTGCAGTTTTGCGCTAAAATCAGCTGCATACCTATTGAATAGAGTTCCAACTAAGTCTGTGCCTACCACTCCATATGAAATGTGGAGCGGGAAGAGACCATGTCTCAAGTATATCAAGATATGGGGGCGTCCGGCATTCGTTAAGAAACATAATCCGGACAAGCTCGAGGCGCGACCGGTTTTATGCAAGTTTGTGGGATTCCCCAAGCATTCAAGGGGATATATGGTCTACCACACTGAAGAACAAAAGGTGTTTGTCGCTCGCCACATTGTCTTCTTAGAGAGCGAATTTCTTGCAAAAGAAATTAGTGAGAGCGCGGTAGAGCTGGAAGAAATTCCAGAACCTCAAACTACTGCCGAGGACTTAGCAGAACCTCAGGTTTCAATAGAGCCCGACGAACCAACGCCGCTCCGCAGATCTGGTAGGCTTTCTCGTCCTCCTGAAAGATACTATGGGTTTCTGGTAGATGGGGATCGAGAGAATTGCATCATCGATGATGATGAGCCTACTAATTTTCAGCAGGCTATCATGAGTAAAAACTCGGTGAAGTGGCTGGATGCTATGAGATCCGAAATGGAATCCATGTACACCAATAAAGTTTGGACTTTAGATGTTGCTCCTCCTGGGGTGAAACCAGTTGGATGCAAATGGATCTTCAAAAAGAAGATTGGTGCATTTGGACAAGTGGAAACCTATAAAGCTAGACTCGTTGCAAAAGGTTTTCGTCAAAGACCAGGATTGGACTATGATGAAATCTTTTTCCCAGTAGCTATGCTTAAATCCATTCGGATCCTGCTTGCCATTGCTGCCTTCCATGACTATGAAATCTGGCAGATGGACGTAAAAATAGCTTTTCTAAATGGACATTTAGAAGAAAGTGTTTACATGGATCAACCAGAAGGTTTCTTAGACAGTGGGAGCAGCGGAAAGGTGTGCAAGTTGCTTAAATCCATTTATGGATTAAAGCAAGCATCGCGGAGTTGGAACATCTGCTTTGATGAGACGGTCAAAGAATTTGAGTTTATCAAAAATGTAAATGAACCATGCATTTATAGGAAGATTGTAGAAAGAGCAGTAGTCTTCCTCATTTTGTACGTCGACGACATACCACTGATGGGGAATGATGTCTCTATGCTACAATCAGTAAAGATCTTCTTGTCACAGAAATTCTCCATGAAAGACTTGGGAGATGCATCCTACATTCTGGGTATTAAGATCTATCGTGATAGATCTAAAAGGATGTTGGGACTTTCACAGTCCGGGTATATTGACACTATACTAAAGAGATTTAGTATGGAAAATTCCAAGCGCGGTAATTTACCCGCTTGTCACGGGATCACCCTCTCCAAAGAGATGTCTCCAAAGACTGATGAAGAGAGGGCTCGCATAGGCATTATACCCTACGCTTCGGCAGTAGGATCCATAATATATGCGATATTATGTACCAGACCAGATGTAGCTTACGCACTTAGTGTGGTAAGCAGGTATCAGTCTGACCTAGGTGAGAGGCATTGGATAGCGGTAAAGAACATTCTCAAGTACCTGAGAAGGACTAAGGAGATGTTCTTGGTTTACGGTAATGGGGACCTACAGGTCGAGGACTTTACCGACTCCAGCTTCCAAAGTGACAAAGATGACTCTAAATCCATTTCAGGTTTTGTGTTAACCCTCAATGGAGGGGCGGTATGTTGGAGGAGTTCCAAACAAGATACCGTCGCAGATTCAACTATGGAGGCTGAGTATATAGCTGCTAACGATGCCGCGAAAGAGGCTTTCTGGATGAAGAAGTTCATCTCTGAACTTCAGGTGGTTCCGTCCATTGCCAATCCAATACCTTTGTATTGTAATAACAATGGGGCTATAGCATTAGCGAAGGAACCAAGGTCCCATCAGAAATCCAGGCATATCTTGAGGCGGTATCACCTGATCAGGGAGATCGTGGATCGCCGGGAGATCGAGGTGCGGAGAGTAGACACAAAAGACAACACGGCAGATCCATTCACTAAGGCCATCCCTCAAATCAAGTTCGAGAGGCTGTTTGAGATGTTGGGCATGCGGTACGCCAGCAACCGGATCTAGTGCAGACAGTGGGTACTCATTGCGCCAATTACAGGCCTTAGTGCAAGTGGGAGATTGTTGGATATATATGCCCTAGAGGCCTTCATTGTATAGGATGCTAAGGATATGTATGTACATGACAATCTTGCTTGATATGATAGTTCGCTATTTGGTTTTTCTTTATCTTAACGTGTGATATATTTTACTTTGTATTTATATACATGTTGATAAAGCCCGTAGGGTGTTTACCTGACTACCGGCGTTGTGATGGCAGTCATACTTGTGGGAGCTGGATAGTCAATAGGCACATCCTTGAATGTCCCTGGTCGCAGGAGTATCGAGACTGGGAATCAATGCTCCAGAGTAGACTAGTGTATACATATCTAGACCCTGATGATGGGCGATGGATTGGTCCCACAGCCATTGGTGATGTGCACCTAAGATTGTATACAGATGCTCACTGAGTGTGAGTACACCGGACAAGACTCGCCGAGAACTGACTGGATGGTATTATACCTAGCGTCAGATAGCAGTTCTCAGGTGACATGTGTGCAGATAGTCTATCGACTTGAGGTCGTCATTTGTCTCGTATGAGTTTCCACTGTACTTTGATTACTACCCTACCACGGCTCAAAGGAGTCGTGCAAACAGGTTTTAGTTGGGTACAATCCCGAGCCACATGGAGGCAGTGAGCGACTGTTAGGGATTCGTCTCTCCCGGTATAGGGAGTTGATATCGCACTGTGATCGGTTGGTCATTACCATAAGTCCTTGGCCAGGGCTGATAGAGAATTACTGGTGAATTGACCAGTAGATTCTCGGATGGTCTTGAGCCACACCGGCACGACTTGTACGGTTGTTAGGGGTCTGACGTTCACCACCTCCCTAGACCATACATGCGATACTCTCAGACGAACAGACCGGACTGCACGGATATTGTCACGGACAGGCTCAGTAGGGGTTACGGACGAGTTCGCTCGTCGGCCTCCTTTTCGACACGTACCTGGGTTGCCGTTACATACAGCTAGTGCCACTGACGGACTTGTGGTTAAACCCACTGCCAGCGTACTGTCGAGTCTTTAGAGTTCTACACAGAGGGTTTCCCTGGATCAGGCGAGACGATGTAGACGCCATATGGTCTTACGGCAGGGTTTCGATCGCATTCATGTACTGGCTACTCGAATAAAGATCGGACGGATTATACTGGTAGGCTTTAGTTTAAGCCGGATACTAGTATTGTAGTGTTGGATTATACTGATCTCGGTATATCCGTAATTTTCGGAATACAGATACGGGTATGAAAATACGGAAAAAGGGCATTCTTGTAAATTCACAAGATTGACCTTCTAGAAGGAGACACCTCATTATTGTTTTATTCTTTTTCATTAAAGAATTAATGAGGTGGAAATTAGGAGGCATGGGTTGAAGAATGGTTAAGTATTTGTTTATTTCATTTGGAGCCACTATTCAAGTATGGTTGTAGATTATATGATTTAATAATGCCATGGTTGAATTATTGGCTCAAGACTTAACCATTCTTCTTCTCATTTTCTATTATCATCATCACAAAAGGATTCTCTCTCCTAGGTTTTCTTCTCTCCTTCTTCCTCAAGCTCATACACTTGCATGTATTGCAAAACAATGAGCTTTGAGATCAATTAATCCAATACACTCACTCTACATCAACTTAGTCTTCTCTCTTAGCAAGTTTTATCACTAAGTTATCTCATGGAGGTTGGAGCTTGACCATAGGTCCTCGGGTGGATCCATCTTCGACACAAAGGAGACCGGTGACCGATTTCGTTCAAGAAGCCAAAGCAAGGAGATGAAGAACAAGGAGCAAGGAACAACTTGAAGAACCGAAGGACTAGACACGAAGGTATAACTTCTTGACCTAGTAGTTAGCACTCTCTTATAGTTCACTTTTGTTAGCTAAGGTTTAAACAAGATCCTAAAGTGGAAAAAGTCTATGATGCAAAGCAAAACAAGTTTCTTTTGGTGCGAGAAAATCGTTTTTTAAAGATTCCGCCTCCCCGCGAGCCGTGGGGTGTGAATCATGGACTTACACATGGTAGGATTGCTGCATCATGATATGACTCCTTGCATATTCATACTTGCGTATATACTACTGGTACATCCATATTGGCGCACATACATATTGTACACTCATACTTGCGTATATACCACTTGTACATCCATATTGGTGCACATTTCATATTGTACACCATACTTGCGTACATACATATTGTACACCCATACTTGCGGACATATACATATTGTACATCCATACTTACGTACATGCACATATGCACATTTATACGATGTTGCATTTGATTTTGGAGATTTGGGAACCGCAGGATATATTTAAAAACTGGATTTATTTAAAAGAGCGGTTTTCCCCTGATATGTGCATATTACTATTCCATGTTGCATAATACACTGATATGATTACATTCCTATCATATGTCGCGCATTGAGATATGTCGTTTTCATGAGATTTCTGGATTTGAGAATCGTGGCGATTTCAAAAGAAAGCATGTACTATTTTAAAAACCCGGTTTCTCTTGATATGATATTTCAGTGCGTCCACCATGTGTTTTCTCAGTTCTGAGAGTGGCATGTGAAACCCGATTCGAGGAGCGGTAGGCACCGTCTGCGGGTACATGGTGGACCCGTTGAGGTACCTCGGGGCGAGAAGACTCGTATTGTTAGACGGTGAGCCTGGCAGGGGAGCACTACCTACCGGTGATAGTATTTGGGCTCGGCGGATATCCGGAGAATACCGACCGGAGTCGAGAGATGAGATGGCCCGATCCGGACCGACGGAGCCCGAGGGCCGATACGGACTGACAGAGCCCGAGATATGAGGATTTACGTGTCGATGCTGGACACGGTTTTTCATGATGTTTCGAGTGTCGATGCGGGGAACTCAGGTTCCATGATTTTGATGTGTCGCGAGGGACACATGTTGATTTATATCCTCATACTTTCATGCATATGCTTTTATGATATTTACATGCATGATGTTATTGTGTCAGTGGTTGACACGTGGACGGGATCCACATGCATACATACATTGATTATATGGTTGGACGAGATCCACATGCATACATACATTGATTATACTGTTGGATGTTATCCACATGCATACATACATTGATTATACTGTTAGATGTTATCCACATGCTTATAGGCATTGATTACCTTGCTGGCATATATACAGATACGGTCACCCTAGATATCATAGTATTACCTTCATGATATAGTTGACCTAAGAGTCGTTGTTTATTTGATTTCTACTTGTTGATGTTTTTTTACTCACGAGTTGGCAACTCACCCCCGTTGTGCCACAGTTCTTGCAGGTTGACCGCATGGATCTGTAGCGGTATCGCTGGCACATAGCTTTATTTGGGTGTTTTGCATTTGGTAGGTGGGACATTTGTATCGTACCCACTCCTGTATTTGTATTTCATATTGTATCTAGTCAACTCCATCAATCAAACTAGAATTTGTATAAGTAATGAGACTTAGTGAGATTATGGTTGCGAGACTTAGAGCGAGGGGTATTCCGCTACTTGTGCTTTTGATGTCTTGCTTATTTCTTTATCTTTTTGTGGTGAACTTCGCCGTTGGGCGTCGTATACTTACATATACTGTCTTGCGTGGTTGTGATCCGCCGTTTGGCGAAGAGCTAGCTCCTGCTTGGGGATGCCATTATTCTTGTTACGTATTTGCGGTTTTGGATCAAAATATACAAAGGATGTGCTGTCCAAATTTTTAAAAGACGAAACACGTTTTCAAACTAGCAAATTTCACTTGCATTTTCATGTTCCTTTTCTATGCATTAAGAAAACTTGATTTTATTATACCTTTATTTCAAAACTTCACCTCCTTTATTTTCTTAAAAAGGTTTAGATTTCTGGGTTTCAGCTTATTTGAATTCTGTTACGCCTTTAAACTTTGCGTGATTCAAGTGCTGGTCACGAGCTAATATTTCGGGTTGTGACAAAGTTGGTATCAGAGCGCTAGGTTTAACCTTGGTTCGAGTCTATGTTTGACTATGAGGAGTCTAGGGCGGGTATGTATTTCGGAACCTAGGCTTGGCCTTACGGAACTTAGACTTGAACGGGGGGGGGGGGTATTAGACCCGAACTTTTGTTACATAGGCTGACCCTGATTGATGGAGTAGGTAGCTTGAGTAGAGTGACGTACCGTACGTATGTTCCACAGCATATTTACGATACGATACTCCACTTAAGAAACCTTAGGATGTACACATTTTGAGATCTGTGATTCTCTTCGTACCCATGATTATACATCCATTTGAGATCCTTAATTCTATTCGTTTCCATTATCATACTCTCATTGATGCTGTTCCTTCTTATGATCATGTATCCATTCTGGATCTGTCATTTCCTTTCTTGCCGTTGATCTGCTTTCTTCGATACTCAATTGAGGTTCCTGTCACCATGGTTTGAGCGCAATTTCAGCTACTGCTAGTGTTGCGGTCAGGGCGAGCTCGTCTGATACTAGGGCTGACTATTGTGTTTTCTGGTGACATGGGAACGTCTCGATGTAGTGTTTATGTTGTGACCTCTTGTAGAGGCAAGTGTTTGGTTTTACACCGGATGATCGGTCCATGGTTAGAGCTGCCAGTTGCGAGAGGACTGTTGATGTACAACATACCTCAGAGATTTTGATGTCGCCTATCATGCAGACAGATGACCCAGCTGTTGTTGAAATGATGGGATGTCGCTTCCAGAGCTTACGAGCTGAGATCGCTGGAGCTTCCAGGAAGAGATGCGATAGGTGATAGCTAGTCCATCTTGATTTTGAGAGACGAAGGCGATTCGTCAGATTTGATGCGCCGACGCAGGCCCAGTTGAGTTGAAGATTTTCAGTGTGGAGAGTCTTACTCAGATCTAGAGTAGACCGATCCAGAGATGACCGTTGATGTATCGTCTTTCCTGGAGGATTGAGGCATTATTTAGCATGCGGGCGAAGAGTATTCACATGTTGTATAGGCGAAGCTAAAAAGTTCGAACGAGTGTCAGAAAACCATTTTTCCTAAGTTTAAAGTGTTCGGAGGAACATGCAAGTGATTCTGTGGACCCTCTAGAAGAATGAAATCCTAACTCGATATGATGACCATGGAACCGCTTTTGAACCATAGGGTTTGCGGCAGTTTAGCGGTGCCATCAGTGAGGCTTGGGTTTGCCTTTCTACGGCTGGTCCAGAGGTACTGTGGTATGTACCAAATATTTTAAACTGTGCTCAAGTGTTGAGCTTTCGGGAAATTTTGGGACCTTGATGACTCGATCGAAAAGTTTGATGTCATCCGGATATCATGTGATTGGAGATCAGTAAGCTGACCAGCTTCGGATAGAGGACCTCACCCAGATGCGTTGGGAGTTGATCGAGGACGGGCGAGTATTGAGTATTTCTCTGATGGTTGGGACGAGTTCCCGAGGACGTGTTCGGTTAGAGATCTTCCACAGAGTGATGAAGATACCAAGTTCGTGATTTCAAGTTCGTGTGAGAGACTTCAGATTGACCGTGGCCGAGAACAGTTGCCGTGTGCAGATAGCATGACGTGGCGTCAAAGTGTACGATGTTACGGACGAGTGAAACCAGAGGTTCGCGCGAGGTGCTGGCGAGCTGTTATTAATCCCTGTCGAGATCAGAGATTTGATATGCATACAGAGGCGTTGGGATATGGCCAATTCCCGAGGAAATGTGTGCAGAACACGCAGATGTCCAGAAAACGAGAAAAGATTATGTAAGAGTCCAGCCTCCGTACAGTTCGGCATTGGCGAGATCGGAAGAGACCTTGAGCAGGATTTCTTCCAAGACACTGCTGCAATGAGTTTTGCACCCAGGATCAGTTGTGTCACTTGTATTCAGAGGACCAGAGGCCGACTCCAGTAACGCGCTGCTTTACGAGTGGTCGTGATGATTGGCCGAGAGATGACCAGAGAAGTGCTAGAGCGGAATCGTTCCCGTTAGCACACATGACCGGGCCGATGAGCCGATGGATTGCGAGATTGGTGAATCTGCAGAGAAGATAAGGACCCAGAGACTGAGGACGCCAGACCGTGAGCAGGAGGCAAGCGGATGTTCTTGTTCTGCCGGTTTTAGGCACACCGATTTATTTTTTCGACATTGTAGGAGGTGTACCTCAATGTCATTTGTTGCGATTTGCGTTTGTGATCTTAGTATCATGCTTATATTGCTTGGATTTGAGTTTTGAGGATTGAGTTTCATGATATCGTTTTCGTGCACCATGGCTGCACTTACTGGGTATTTACATGTTTGCGATAGTTATCGCACCTGATATATATTTTATACACCGTTGTGTTGATTTGCGATTTGTGCATATCCATTGCATTTGATGTCGATTTTGTACCTTCGTAGCATGTGTTTATGATTTCGTGGATTTCATACGGATGATGTGATTTTTGCACTCGGTATAGCTCACATGTGCTTGTAGTGCATTGATACGGATTTGTGCTCGTAGTTGCACACGTTTTTGATTTATACACCTTGGTACACTCGGTGTCGTTCTTATACGCATTTGAGTTATTAATGTGATTTTCGTGCATTGGTCGCACCGTACTTGTATTTCGCGCATTTGATGCACCAGATTTGAGATTTTCGTGCACAATAGATGCACCAGATATTGTTGTCGTGTACACCCGTTGCACTGGACAGATACTTTCGTGCACACCTGTTGCACTTAGTTTTACTTTTGTGCATATTGTGGCACTTGTATTTGGATTTAATTTCCGTGCACACTAGACGCATGCGATTATTGGATACGCCTTTTGAGGCTGATTTTGCTCTCGAGCACCTTGTTTTCATGATAGGCACTATATTATGAAGTAGCCAAACATGACTGATCCGAGGACAGTACCTGAGTACTTTGCATGCATTAAAAGTTTACCAAGAGGTTTTTGAAAAAGAGCTATAGTCTCGCTATTTCCTATATGTCCGTGAGCGACACGAACGTTTATAAAGGAAAACCCTTTTGGGATATTTTGAAAATGACGGAACGTGTATTAAGGAAAACATATATGGACGTATATTATTATTTTAAAATGAGCGTCCGTCACTTATGCCGTGAGTTACGCATTCACGGGGCTATTTAGAAAGATTTTTGCATCAGTTTTATTTAGTTCTTGAAAGTTTTTCAAGGATGCGTACTATACACGTATTATAGTATTTGACTAGTGTATATTGGATTTCAGTAGTAGATTTCGAGATCTGTATCTCTATTGTAAATCCGAGAAAATGCGTGCAAATCCGATGATTTGTGTGACGCTTGACGGAGTTCGATTTTGAGTTTTGTACTCATTTTCATAGGCACTTGACGCATTGTGTTGTTTCTGCATCTTCCGTGATTTCGGAGCCCCATTGATTCGAGCTGATTATTGAAATGTTTTAGATTTTGGGGGTTTAAATTTAAATTCGGGGACCGAATTTCTTTAAGGGTGGAAGATTGTAACATTTCAGAAAATATAAAATATTATTTTTGGAATTTAATATTAAAATAATATATTTCCCGAAAACTGCCCGATTTACGAAATTGGGGTTTTCAAAAAAGGGTATAAATATAAAACAATAATTGTGAAATAATTGGCAATTAAAATGATTTATTCATTTAAAAATATATTTAAAGTATTTGGCATTTTTAAGATTTATTATAAGCAGTTTAAATGAAAACCCGATTAGTGCAATACTAATCGAGCTTAGGCCAAATCCGTGTTTTTACAGTTTTTCATGGCTAGTCCACCATGGCATGTCGCATTCTGGTAACATGTTGTTTCTTGTGTTGTTTTGGGGTATTATATGGTTTGGTTTTTAATAAATAAGAAAAGGTTCAAAAGAGAATGGGTAAAAGGATAAATAGTGAGTGAGGGTGAGAATAAGAAATGAAAGAGAGAGAGAGGGCAGCCATCTTCATCCTCCCCCTTTTGTTTTCATCTCCTCCTTCATCTCACTCCCTCCACCTTCACTCAAAGAAATCATCTCCAAATTTCCATCAAAACCCTAAACCCCTTTCATTAAAAGTGATCCCCTCTTCACCCTCTACACAATAGACCAAGAAAAGTAGGATTTTGACAACATTGGGGAGCTAGGGTTTTTCTTGGGTTGCCCAAATGAGATAATTTCTGCACCATTTGTATTGTATTTCATTCACCTTGGCACCTATACATGTTTAAAATCGATATAGTGTTGTTTAGTGAGCTTTGAAAATTTCAAATTAGGGTTTGAGGGAATCTTGAGTGGTGATGTGTAATTGAAGTTAGTAGAGACCTTATAACCCCTATAGGGATCGTATACTGACCAAAACCTGAGACTTAACCCCCAGAATACGAACTTAGAAACCCCGACATCGGATAATTGTGTGAATTGTGAGGGTATTTTGGAATCTGCTAACACCCGGGACCCTAAAAATTATTTAGCGATTACTGTGAGTCATGCAGGCAACCTAGAAGCTACCCTGAAGACCAGAGCCCTAAGCCCCCTACCCAGGCCGCAGATTTAATCATTTGGGCCGCAAATTGCGGCCTTGGTACTTCCAAATTGGTTTGTGCTTGTTCCAGGGCTTTATCTTCAGTAAATTAGACCCTCCATATGTGCAGAATTGACCAATTTGGCTTAGGGTAAAATCTGGGAGCACATTGGAGTGTTTTTGGCTATGTTTTCCGTATTTTGGGATGCTTAGTTTTGATATTGGGATTTGTATTTGGTCGTGTGGTGTTTGAACGTCAACGACTAGGATTTTTAGTCGTGTTTTGCATGCGAAGCTATAGGTTTTAACCTATGGGCGAAACTTGTGCCGTTTTGGTTTCTCCGACTTGATTTTTATAAGCTTTTGCGATTGTGTATTGGTTGTAGGTACCCTCGCGTGGATTCCGAGACACGGAGTGTGGCATCATTGACTTCGGTAATCGAGAATCAAGGTGAGTAGATCTATATCTATGGAGGAAGTTGGGTGGATGGCGTATAGCACCCCCGCAAAGTTTGGTGGAAACCGATTTGTAGCATATGGTTAAGAAAACCTATATTAGTAAAACTAGGGTTAGGGTTAAAAGATTGTTAGTGAAACCATATTATAAACTAAAGAAGAGTTAGAAGTGTTTTTTTATACGACTAGTATGTGATGACGGGATTTGAGGATGATATTTGATGATATTGCCGTTTAGGGTATTATATGACCAGATAGTCGACGTAGATGTGTCATCTGAACCATACCTATTTCAAAACTGAGAAATCGTATGCATTTTTTAAACAGATACCTTGATGGACGTTACGGATTTTCAAATGATATCTTTTCTTTAAAAACACCGTAGCCCCTGCTTTCAAAACTACGATTCGCATCTTTCAAAAACTGTTTATATGGTTCGGGTGTGTATGCTAGATTAGATACGTATGCTTATAGTAAAGGTAGAATGTATTTGTAAAATTGACTTGATGTGGGATATAAATGCGATAAAAAGAATATATGACGTGATATTACGATTTGATGATATGTTGGTATACGGATGCGAGTCGATTGAGATGATTTATATCCTGCCGGTCCCCTGATATGAGATTGTTGCGGATGTGACTAGGGACATAGGTATATAGAGATATTTTTATATATGTTTTGAATCGTGAGTGATAGCCGTACGAGACATTAGGTCTGTACCCTCCTCGTCTTATAGGTTGATAGGATCCCTGATTGCTTAATGCCGCCGTACGATGATTTTCCGTACGTGATGAGTTTGACTTGATGCTTGATTCATACCCTTGACTAGAGGATGCCGTACGACGGATTATACCGTATGCGATATTGTGAGGCTGGATACCGATTGATAGATTCACCGACTCGGTCTTGTAGACATGTATACCTTATAGCTTTTAGCTGATGATTTATCTTATGCTGCATTCATGTTATTCACATTGCATTACTTATACATGTGCTAGTACAGCTGCACCATTATCGATGATGCGTATCTTACACTACACAGATTTGCCGGCTCACACACTTCACCATCGATAATTGCCATGTCACTACACAGTAGGATTGCTGTATCATGATATGACTCCTTGCATATTCATACTTGCGTATATACTACTGGTACATCCATATTGGCGCACATACATATTGTACACTCATACTTGCGTATATACCACTTGTACATCCATATTGGTGCACATTCATATTATACACCATACTTGCATACATACATATTGTACACCCATACTTGCGGACATATACATATTGTACATCCATGCTTATGTACATGCACATATGCACCTTTATACGATGTTGCATTTGATTTTGGAGATTTGGGAACCGCAGGATATATTTAAAAACTGGATTTATTTAAAAGGGCGGTTTTCCCCCGATATGTGCATATTATTGTTCCATGTTTCATAATACACGGATATGCTTACATTCCTATCATATGTCGCATACATCATGCTTTATGATTTTACGCATTGAGATATACCGTTTTCATGAGATTTCTGGATTTGAGAACCGTGGCGATTTCAAAAGAAAGCATGTACTGTTTTAAAAACCCGGTTTCTTTTGATATGATATTTCAGTGTGTCCACCACGTGTTTTCTCGGTTCTGAGAGTGGCATGTGAAACCCGATTCGAGGAGCGGTAGGCACCGTCTGCGGGTACATGGTGGACCCGGTGAGGTACCTCGGGGTGAGAAGACTCGTATTGTTAGACGGTGTAGGGTGTTTTTCGTCAACCCATTGAGATGGGAATACGCGCGTGCTTGTCAGACGTACTACAGATTCCCCCTGCCTAGGATAGGATGGGGTTTATTGATTATGGGGATCCGAATTTCCGGCAGCCGCGGACTAAGCTGCCGTTAATTACCCCTCGCTTTTGGAGCGAGGGAACCTCCGATTGACGGGTTAAAGTGGTCATGCAAACTCAATGTGCAGTGTACGTGTTGTGTTGTTTTGCAATGTACGTATGTGTATGTGTACATATGTATACATATGTATATATATACATGTATATATATATATAAAGGGGGAAAAGACATCCAAAGGATGCAAAGGGCCAGCGCTTTGAGCACAAGAGCGCTAGCGCGCCATATGTCGGCACGTGGGCGCTTTGCGCTTGAGCGCAAGCGCGCCACGTGTAGGCACGTGGGCGCTTTGCGCTTGAGCGCTAGGCGCTTGAGCGCAAGCACGCCACGTGTCGGCACGTGGGCGCTTTGCGCTTGAGTGCTAGGCGCTTGAGTTTCTTGAATTAACTAGTATTAGTTTACTTTAAATGGATTTTCTCACTTGGATTATGCAAGTTGTATATGTGATATACTTTTATGCACATGTTTGTATCATGTTTGATGATGCATATTAACTTGGTTAAGTGTAAAGATTAAACCATGGTTTACTTAATGATTAGGGTTTTGATTATCTTATTCATTTATTTATATATTCATTTTGGAAATTATTTAAGGATGGTGGCTTATTTTGTTTTATGTTGAAGTTTCTTGAAACTTTGATCAAGTCAACCATTCTTATCTCTTCCTTAACCCTAACCATCATATCTAACCATGGTCCATTCTCTACACTAAACTAAGGTTAATATTATGATAAGAATGGATTTTATTTTTCTATTTTATATATTATTCTTATCATAACAATATTCATCTTCTTCATCTTCTTCTTCATTGAAGAAGCTTGCTTCATCAATGGTGATTGATGAAAACAAGTGAGAAATCCAATTCTAAAGTCTACCCACTTCCTATTTCTTCATCCTCTACCTCTTGCCAAGTAGTAGAGTGTGTTTTCTTCACAAGTTTCTTGACTTGGTGAAGTCGGAGCTTGATTTAGCGATGCCTCGACGTAGATCATCTTCGGCATGGACATCGACGACCTAGCTCGCTTATTCTCCGATGAAGTCGACACTAGAGCCCGGATTCTTTTTGGACAGCGGAGAGGACTTCGTTGCGGAGCTATGGAGGTGGAGAAACGGATCTACAAAGGTTGTATATCCGTATCCCTTAGTTAAGTGTTAACTAGATTATATTTTCGCCTAGTTTTCTAGCAAACGATCCGTAGTTTAGGGTTTCTCGGCACCGTAAAATTTTATATTGGCATGTTCGATGCCTTGTGAGACCTCCTTAGCGTGCTTAGGAACCCTACAGTGGTATCAGAGCCTAGCTAGAGCCTTAGGCGAAGTCCAGACGGAATTTGAAGTCCGAACGAACCCGAAACCCGATCACAATCATGCTCTCTGGTCATTTTGTAAAATCTGGGATTTTTCCATATTAAAAATTCCCAAAAAATTCAGCAGGGAATTTTATGAGATACTGTGAAGCACGTGTTGATAACTCCTCAAAGGAGGCGCGGAGCCGCGGCCCCCACCATGGGATGCGCGGCGGTTCCGCGGCCACTGTATTGAGTTACCCCACGTGGCTTGCACAGTAATTCATGTTTTGTGCTGCTGAGTCTTCTGGAAATTTTTAATAATTTTTCCAGAGTTGAATTTTCTGGGTTGTTTTGGGGATTCGAATGTTCGATCGGATTATCAAATTTTGTCTGTGTGGCTTTCCGGATAAATTTTAGAATATGTTAAAAAGTTCGACCGGATATAAATACCCAATTTTTCCCCTGTCGGGAAATTTCCAAGTGTTGGATTTTTCCGTAGTTTAACGACGTTCTAAGTAGTGCAAGTAACGCGATGGTCCCTCTAGAAGACAACAAACCTTAACTCGATTATGTGACCGTCTTGAACTGCCCTTTGAACCTTCGGGTTTGGGGCAGTACGGCGTGCCACATGTGAGGCGTTGGCTTGACCCTTCTACGGCTGGACCGTTGGTACTGAGGTACGAACTGAATGTTGTTAGACTAGTTTCATGTGTTGATCTGTATCGGGAAAACTTGGGTGTTAGAATGTTCGATCGGAAAGTTTAACATTTTCTATTTATCTGGAATGGGATACAATAATTGGAATTCACAAATAGTTATGAGATAACTAAATGAATGTTATAAACATAGCAGTTTAGTCTCACTTGATCGGTTGCCACGGAATTTTGATGTGATCAAAAGTCCGTCGCAATCACGTAGCGTACGCGGATACTCGCCGGGTAAACTTAATAGACAGCCTCACTCCATAGCCCCGACCAAGTGACTGTAGGAGAACCCCGTCGCCGAAAGCATCCCTCCGGGTGCTCGCGGTAGCGGTGTTCCGCCTTGGTGCACTTCGTCGACGGTATCGGGGGTGCAGCCGTCTACTGAAGTTTGCGACGAGCATTCGATCAGGATGTCGGGAATCTTGTTGAATTGCCCGACTTGATACTGAAAAGTGTTTTCGATTTTGAGACTAAAATGCGGGGTTTATAATTGTTAGGCATGCGATGTCTAAGTAATTCATTTGGTCAGGCATGCGATGTCTGAGGTGGTTGCGGATTCCAACTGTTGTAGTTTTACACTTTCTTTTCTGTGACCGTAAGTGTAATATGTGATATCGCCGGTTTCGTTGCTATATGTCAACGACAATTGGGATGCGCATATTTACTTACGTTGATGACATGTGATGTTATGTGTTGCTGGATATGTTATATTGGATCGTCGTGTTTGAATAGCCGGGGGTTTTTATGTGAGATGAGTGTTTTTCATTTTCATTCATGTAAAAACTTGTATGTAATATTCTTTTATTGGGGCACTTCCAGGTTGCGCAAGATGTCACCTCTTGTATATTATTTACTTTTCCGCACTAGGATAGACCCAAGGAGAGGAGCACAAGTAACCGGGTTCTGGAGTCCAGTGGGAGACCAACTCGAGGAGTCGAGTCCGGGTCTCCTAACTCTAGAATTGGTAGGGTTGCTTGCCGCTCTCGTAGGGGTCTAGGGGTGTGGGTTTGGCTATTCATCACGACCGTGGAATCCGTGTTTTATACTGGCTCGTATTGAAAACACGGACGTCCTAGTATATCCAATATTTCATATGTTCTTCTGCTGCGATATCTGTGATGTGATCATGAGATGTTCTGTGATAGATACAGTATATAGTATATATGCTATATTATATAGACGTTACTTATGTTTTACACCCGTGCTAGCCCTGCCCCGCTCTGCCGTTAGTTACCTAACCTAACGGTGCACGAGGGGACATCGAGGCGAATGCGGATGGCATAAGTGTACGTCGTATTTATCTGTGATGTTTAGGTACATAATTGATGGGACTTCATTAATATGATTAATGAAATAAAAGAAACCTAAGATGTTGTAGAATCGAATTTCAAAATAAAACAGATAGCTACAGTTCTTGCTTTGCACAGCAGTATATGTGATATATCCTGCACCTTATTCGATGAGGAAAGGACCGAGATCCCTTCACCGGGAGTGACTCCTTTAGCAATAACTGGCAGATGCTACACACGCGGTTTGTTTTTTGATTGATTTTAAGAGTTTTTGCTTTGCACAGCGATATATATGATATATCCCGCACCTCATTCGACGAGGAAAGGACCGACGATCCCTTCACCGGGAGTGACTCCTTTAGCAAAACTAGAAAAGCCTCAAATGCACTCCATTTTAAAATCATTTGATTCTACAACGATATAAAGTTCATTACGCAATAGGTTTTCAGAAAAACCTGTCGTAGCCCTCCGTCATTTCAGATAAGTAATAGTTAGTATTCGTGCTGCGTTTGTTGACTCAGTCAAGGCGTAGTGTGCGGTAGCTGATTATTGCTTATCTGTAAAGCATATGATGCGATTGGATTAGGGTAGTCGTGCGGCCTTGTTGACTCAGTCAAGGGTCGTGCGGGTGGGTTTAATTCAATCGAGAAATGACGGGTTGAACTTTACTTGCGGGCTATGGTTTGTTGACTCAGTCAAGGTCATAGATCGCATGGGGCAAAATATTATCGGGAATTTCAAGTGTTGAAATTTGCAATGAGATTGCATACCTTCTATGAGATAGTTGGATCCCGATACCCGCTGCGAGTAAGTGTTACTCCTGGAAGAGTTTTATACATTACAATTAGCCGATCAAGTAGGTGTCTAGAAAGGTGTTAACGAGGTTACGCCTCTGGGAAAACGAGGTTTACATTAATTAGGTTCGTGCGAAAGCACGGGGGACCTCCCTCAAAGTACCGACACTGGCCTGGCTGAAAGATTGGCGAACTTGTAGTGTGTAATTAATCCCGGCTAGTCTTTCCTTTTAGGGTTTGAAGGAAGATTTGATAAAAAGCAGTGGGAGCCATCCTGATTAGATAAAATAATAACCAATCTATTCTTGCAAGAGCGCACGCTGAGTGTTTTCTTCTCTCTCTCCAGGTAGCGACCATATCACGCCTTAATCAAGATAATAATACGGATTATTGACCGAACCCGCTTGTTATACTGAGCTGGGGAACGTTGGTCCCGCTCCAACTTATAATTATTATAAGACAGAGCAGGAAATTGAGGATTACCAGAATTCCCGTGCCGCCCAAACGAAGAGAGTGCATGCTGATGCATCATCTTCGGGTGTGTTCGTTACAAAGAACTGTTTCTCTGTATCCTCTACGTCCTGGGTATGTGATACCAGATCAGGATCCCAGATATATAATCTGTTACATAGGGCTACAGAAAGGTAGAGAACTGAGAACGGGTGATAAGTTTCATGAGGCAGAAAACGGGGCAAGAGTTGCAGCCAAGTCTGTTGGTCACTATCACCCTGTATTACAATACATTGATTCTGAACGAATGTTATTAGATACCGAACCTGATATACCAAATCATATCACTCTCTTTGTTAGAAAAGAAAGGATATAATTTTGTATTGTTGGACAATGTTTTGAACATTTCCTATATCAAAAGTTGATCGGTTCAGGCACGTTATCTAAAAGCATTGATGTTCTAAATCAAACTACAGTTCTTTGTATACAGAACACACACAAGAGGAAGAGTTCAGAAATGAACGAATCCTTCTTGAGGCATTGTAGACTAGGTCATATCAATGTGACCCGACTGGCTGGAGTTACATTTAGATGCATATTTAAATCAGTTTGAATTTACATCTTGTGAAACTCGCCAGTCATGTCACAAAGATAAGATGACCATAGCTCCGTTTACTGGAAACAGAGAAAGAGTTAGTGAACTCTTGGGATGATACATGTTGATGTATGTAGGTCCCCTGTCTACACATGCCAGGACTGGTTCTTTATACTTCATTACGTTCTCTGATAATCTTTCGAGTTTCAGACCTATGTTTCTGTTGAAACACAAGTCCGAACCTTTTGAGATATTCACAGAATATAAGCGAGAAGTAGAGAACCAGAATACTGGTATATGTATTATATCCTATAATGAGATCAAGGAGGAGAATACTTGAGCATGGAATTCCTGGATTATTCTAAAGGAGAATGAGATTCTCTCTCAGCATTACTCCTCCGTATACACCATAGCACGATGGTATATCGGGGCGGAGCAATCACACCCTATATGATAAGGTGTGCTCTATGATGAGTACTACTGAGTTACCCATTTCCTTTTGGGTGTTATGCGCTTGAGAAGCTGCATACATATTGAATAGGGTTCAAATCAAATCTGTTGCCTACCACTTCATATGTGATATGGAAAGGGAAGAGCCCATGTCTTAAGTTAGTTAAGATTTGGGGTTGTCCGGCCTATGTCTAAAAGCAAAATCCGGACAAACTCAAGGCAATGTCTGTTATGTACAACTGGAAATGTTCCAGCTATACAAACTGCAGCTGATGATTTGATAGAACCAAAGGATTCAGTAGATTCCAACGAACCTCAGCCTCTCCGCTGATTTAGTAGGGTTCCTCACCCACCTGAGAGATACTTCGGTTTCTCTATGACAGTGGGAGCGAGGATTGCATCATGAAATGATGACCCAACTAGCTTCGAGCAGGCCATCAGGAGTAAGACTCTGTAAGAATGGCTGGATGCTTAGCGATCTGAGATGGAATCCTTATACACCAACAAAGTATGGACTTTGGTTGCAATATCTGAAGGGTTAAATCCCCATCAGGAGCAAGTATATCTTGAGAAGATTGCTTGGTGTAGATGGAAAAGTTGAGACTTTCAAAGCTAGACCTGTTAAAGGTTTGCATCATTGACCAGATATGGATCATAATGTTAAAACCTTTTCAAGTAACTATGCTTAAGTCCATCCAGATCCTACTTGCCACGGCTACATACCATGACTGCGATATCTGGTGGTTGGGTGTCTTGACTGCTTTTCTAAATGATGATTTAGAAGAGAGCGTCTATAAGTGCACAGCCAGAGGGCTTCGTAGACAGTGGGAGCAGCGGAAACGTGTGCAAGATGCTTTATAGGATAAAGCAGGCATCGCGGAGTTGGAACATCTGTTTTGATGAAGCGGTCAATGAGTTTGACATCATCAAAATGGTAGATGAACCTTGTATATACAAAAAGGTAGTAGGGAGTATGGTGACGATCCTCGTAGAGTACGTGGATGACATACTCTTGATAAGAAAGGAGTTTCTTATGCTATGCTCGATCAATCTCCGTTTATCACAAAGATTCTCCATATAGGATTAAAATGATACCTACTAAATCCTGGATTTTGGATCTATGAGATAGATCTAATTGGATGTTAGGACTCTCACTAGTTGTAGTGAGACAGTATCAACCGATCCTGGGGAGAATCACTGGAAGGGTTCCAGGGTGATAAAGACGACTGAGTGTCAGTCACAGGCATTGTCTTTACCCTCGGTAAAGGGACGGTATGTTGGAAGAGTTCCAAGCTAGATACCGTGACATACTAGAAGATAAAGGCTGGATACATCGCTACTTAAGATGCTACCAAAGAGGCTGTTTGGGTGTATAATGGTTCATGAGATGAACTACGTTCCTACCATTGTGTGACAATGGAGTTGTGGCTTATGCCAAGGAACGCCCTTCCCATCAGTGATCCAGACATATTCTAAGGCAGTATCACTTGATCATGGAGATGGTTGATCTCCAGGGTGATCGAGGTAAGGAGAGTAGATTCTGAGGACAACACAGCGAATCCACTCACAAAGGCCTGTTCCCAGAGAGAGATTTTTATGGGATGGTTGAGTATGAGATACTACAACCACTGCTACAGATGGCCCTAGTGCAAGTGGGAGATTGTTAGTTATATGTATGCCCTAGAGGCCATTACTGTACATTGGATGTATATTGTAGTGGATGCTGGGACATATATAGGGAGGACTTTCTTGCTCGACACGATAGTATGCTATCTGGTTACCCTTTACCTTAACGTGTATGCTGATTGTCTCTCTGTTACATGTTGGTAAAGCCCTTAGGATCTGTACTTGACTACCTGGACTATGATGCGGATCATACTAGTGGGGACATGGTAGTCCATAAGTACATCCTTCAAAGTCCCTAGTCGTGGGTGTATCGAGACGGGGCATCGATATACCAGAGTAGACTAGCGTGTACCTTCTCGACCCATACAGATGGGCGATGGATGATCCCATATCCATTGGTGTTTGACATCAGAGATGATATACGGGTGCTCAGTAGAGACTGGGTACACTGGACGGACTCGCCGAGAACTCCCAGATGGTATTATACCTCACGTCAGATGGCAGTTCTCTGGTGACACTGGTACAGAGTAGTCTGTTGACCCGAGATCGTCATAGAGTCTTGTGTGGTTCCCACTGTGCTTTGATTTCCATCTTACCACGTCCAAGAGGGCATGCAAAACGGTGGTTTTTGGGTACAGTCCCGAGTCACATGGAGGCAATGAGCGATAGGAGGGGATTCGTCTCTTCCGGTATAGGGGGTTGATGTTGCGCTGTGTTCGATTGGCTATAACAGGAAGTCCCTGGCCAGGGCTGATCAGAGAATTGCTGGTAAGTGTTACCAGTAGTTTCTCGACCCGTTATGAGCCTCATATCGACACGACTTATCGAGCTATTGGGGTCTGACGTTTACCACCCCTAGGCAAGATATGCGACATATCAGACGATCAGACCGGACTGTACGGTAGTGTTACTGGTTGGATTCACTGGAGTGTGAGCGGGCTTGCTCGTTGATCTTCAGATCGCTCAATACCCGGGTGGCCGTTACGTTTAGCAGACCGCTTGCGGCTTGTGGGTGTTTGATATGATCATCGCCTGCTGCCGGCGTATTGACGAGTCTTTAGAGTCCTACACAGAGGTTTCCTGGCTCAAGCGAAACGAAATAGGAGCGCATATGAGATATGTGCGGGACCGAGAATAATGCGTGTATGTGATACCGTATTCCATTCTCGCGACGAATGTATCGATTAGGTTATATGCGATATAACCTAGTTATCGATTCAAGCGTTGATTCGATAAGCCGATACATTGTATACTAGTCGGTTGTGTGCGACATGACCGGATCATTGAATCAAGTGTTGATTTAATGATTTAATGTATAATTATATATTTGATATATTACTTTGCATTAACTAGTATTGGTTTACTTTAAATGGATTTTCTCACTTGGATTGTGCAAGTTGTATATGTGATATACTTTTATGCACATGTTTGTATCATGTTTGATGATGCATATTAACTTGGTTAAGTGTAAAGATTAAACCATGGTTTACTTAATGATTAGGGTTTTGATTATCTTATTCATTTATTTATATATTCATTTTGGAAATTATTTAAGGATGGTGGCTTATTTTGTTTTATGTTGAAGTTTCTTGAAACTTTGATCAAGTCAACCATTCTTATCTCTTCCTTAACCCTAACCATCATATCTAACCATGGTCCATTCTCTACACTAAACTAAGGTTAATATTATGATAAGAATGGATTTTATTTTTCTATTTTATATATTATTCTTATCATAACAATATTCATCTTCTTCATCTTCTTCTTCATTGAAGAAGCTTGCTTCATCAATGGTGATTGATGAAAACAAGTGAGAAATCCAATTCTAAAGTCTACCCACTTCCTATTTCTTCATCCTCTACCTCTTGCCAAGTAGTAGAGTGTGTTTTCTTCACAAGTTTCTTGACTTGGTGAAGTCGGAGCTTGATTTAGCGATGCCTCGACGTAGATCATCTTCGGCATGGACATCGACGACCTAGCTCGCTTATTCTCCGATGAAGTCGACGCTAGAGCCCGGATTCTTTTTGGACAGCGGAGAGGACTTCGTTGTGGAGCTATGGAGGTGGAGAAACGGATCTACAAAGGTTGTATATCCGTATCCCTTAGTTAAGTGTTAACTAGATTATATTTTCGCCTAGTTTTCTAGCAAACGATCCGTAGTTTAGGGTTTCTCGGCACCGTAAAATTTTATATTGGCATGTTCGATGCCTTGTGAGACCTCCTTAGCGTGCCTAGGAACCCTACACTCGGTGACAGTGGGAGCAAGGATTGCATCATGGTAGATGATGGCCCAACTAGGTTCAGCCAGGCCATCACGAGTAGCGACTCTGTGAAAAGGCTGGATGCTATGCGGTCAAAGATGGAATCCATGTACACCAACAAAGTATGACTTTGGATGTTGCACCTGAAGGGGTAAAACCCATTGGGAGCAAATGGATCTTGAGAAGATTCTTGATGTAGATGGAAAAGTTGAGACTTTCAAAGCTATGCTTAATTCCATCATGATCAATGCGCGCATCGCGGAGTTGGAACATCTGTTTTGATGTGATAGTCAAAGAGTTTGACTTCATAAAAAATGTAGATGAACCTTGTATATACAAGAAGGTTGTAGAGAGTAAGGTTGCCTTCTACGTATTGTTTGTAGATGACATACTCTTGATAGGAAATGGTTTCCTATGCTACACTCGGTCAAGCTCTTCTTATCACGAAGATTCTCAATAGAAGATCTGGATGATACCTACTACATCTTGTAGATATTATAAGCAATTTATTAGATATTAAATGCAAATCTTCTTAGATATTAGGGAAATGCAACTGCTTAGAAGTTACATGCAACTGTTTAGAAATTGCATGCAACTTTTTAGAAATTACAGACAGTTGGTTAGAAATTACATGCAACTTCTTAGAAGTTAGAGGCAAGTGGTTAGATATTACAAGCAAGTGCTTAGATATTAACATATTATTACTTGCATACATGTAGATATTACAAGTAACTTATTAGATATTAAAAAAATTGCAATTGCTTAGAAGTTACATACAACTTTTTTAAAAGTTACAGGCAACTTCATTCAAGTTACATGCAAGTTCTTATAAGTTACAGGCAACTGCTTAGAAGTCAGAGACAAGTGGTTAGATATTACAAGCAAGCGCTTAGATATTAACATATTATTACTTGCATCTATATAGATATTACAAGCAACTTATTAGATATTACCACTTGCCGGTAACTTCTAATTAGTTGCCTGTAATTTCTAAGTATTTACTTGTAACTTCTGATAAATTGCCTTTAACCTCTAATAAATTGCCTATAATATCGGTTATATAAATCTGATAATATCAACAAAAATATCATTTTCATATCATAATATCGGCCAACATCGGTTATATAAAACTAATGATATCAACAAAAATATCATTCATATCATAAAAAATATCATTCATATCATAAAATCGGCCAACATCGGTTATATAAAACAGATAATATTAACAAAAATATCATTTGTATCAAAACATCGGTCAATATCGATAATATTAAAGTAAATACGTCAACAATTTTTGACATTCATTAGACAAACCAGTAATATATAAGCAATTTGTCATCCTCACTCAAAAAAGTAATAATATCAGCGCACACTGACCAAATACAAATAGATAAATACATGTACGAATAACAAAAAGTTCAAAGTTTGGCCAAACAAAAACTGAAACAATATCAAGCCATTTATTTCTCGTTCGCCAATAAAATTTGTGCCGTAAGTATCGGCCGTCACTGCATCGACCTGTTCATATCATAATATTTCATTATTATATTCTGTAGTCCTAGTTATTTTACAAATAAACAGGTACTTTTGACCCATGTCTGCTACTTAGTTGCAGGTTACAGAGTCTCGGGACAAAAACAGTGAAAAAGACAAAAGACGATATAAAAGTGAGACTAAGACCAATAAATGGTGGAATCTTGATCAAGCCTACACGAATATCAGTTCACAAAGTACAAGGCAGCGCAAGGTTCAAAACTTCATCACGAAGCAACGGTAAAACTTCACTACAATTGTTCACTGTGGAGATCTGGAAGAAACCTAGAAGCCAATATGAGAAAAAGACTGAAGAATCTTGAAGGAAACATGCATCAGAACATTCCCAGAAAAATGGAGCCCACAGTCTCTCCATATGGCCACGGAACCGCGGCCAAACCCTGCTTTTAGCCGCGGAACCGCGGCCATAGGAGACCCGTGTCGGTGGAAAATTGTTACAGGGAGTCAGTGCGTTGAATAGGTCTTTTTATTAGGGGGTATTTCTGTAATAGTAGATGTGCGAGTCAATTGTAACCCTAGGGTTTCTATGTCCTATAAATAGAGACCCTAATACCTCTTTTGAGGTATGCCTCCTTTCATTAATAAAATTCAGATTTCTTTTGGAGAGCATCGATGCCTCTTTTCATTTCATCTATTCAGATCTGACAACCCTGTGTAAATATTTGGAGAGAGCCATCTGTAAAGTAAGTAGTTTTATTTAATTTCCTTAGTATAGATCTTTAATTCCTTGCCCTAGATAGATAGATAGAATATTCTTCAATTCCCTAATGAGCGAGTAGTCTCCTCGCTTGTTACGGTTAGCTTTGGGGAAGGTTTTTGAGAGATGAGATCTCTCATCCCTTTCTTGCCCATCACATATAATCAATAGGACTCCATGCATACATGCACACACCGCTCCCTACGGCACCATATCCCATGAGGTAGCGGTTGTTAGGTTTACCTAGCACCTTATGAAGGGTTTGGAAGCATCACATGTCTTAAAATTAAATTTTTGAGGTGCTAAGTGAACATACAAAGAATCAATGCTAGAAAATTAGGGTTTCATAACATAAACAACATCACATGTAACAAAGGCTAGGGTTTTGAGAGTACAACCTTTGTAGCTCCCTACGCTAGACTCCTCGGCCACTTGAGGATTGGAAAAGGGTTCGCTTGAGGTCTTCTAATGTCCACGACAATCCACCCGAAGCTCCTTTGTCCAAGCTTGCAACTTCACTTGATCAAGAGAATAAAAGTGAAGCTAACACTCTTCACAAGTGGGCAAGACTAGTGTAGAATGGTGTTGTGGTTGCTTTTCTCACTTAAAAATCCTAACTTGGTGAGTGTTTTGCTCACTAGAGAAATCTAGAGAGCAAAAGAGCAAGGAGGAAGAAGATGATGGCTTTTTTAAGAACAAGAGAAAAGATAATCTCTTATGAAAAATAGAAAATATATCTATATATATTTTTCCACTCTTCATCTCAAACCATGGTTAAATAATAAAGATATTATTGTATTTGAGTTAAAACACAAAAGGAAAGTTAACCCATGGTCAAAAGGTGGGTGAGCAAGGTTAGTTCAAAGAAGAGTGTAGAAACTAAACCATGAATTATCCTTTTCCTTTTCTTTTTGTTTTAACATAAATACAAATAATAATCCATATATAAATCCAAGGTGTGAGTCTTATATTGCCACCATTTTCTATATATATACAACCATGAAGGATGATGTATGTATGTATGTGTGCATGCACATCCATATATGCATGAACAAGAATGAATGCATACATGCATGCATACATCCAAAAATACAAGAAAAGATTTCTAGTGAGAAACTAATGGTTAAATGCTAAATCAACACTTGATTTAGCAATCCGGTCATATCACATACGACCTGACCAAAAGCAAGCCGCCCGATTAATATACGGTATCTTATACACGCATTTTTGTAGGGTTCCTAGGCACCCTAGTGAGGTCCCACAAGGCATCGAACATGCCATTTTCAAAAATTCTAGGTGCCGAGAGACCCGACTACGGATCGTTTGCTAGAAAACTAGGCGAAAAGATAACTAGTTAACACTTAACTAATAGGAAAACGGAAATACAACCTTTGTAGATCCGGTCCTCCACCTCCACGGCTCCGAGATGAGGTCCTCTCCGCTGTCCAAAAAGAATCCGGGCTCTAGCGTCGACTTCATCGGAGAATAAGCGAGCTAGGTCGTCGATGTCCATGCCGAAGATGATCTACGTCGAGGCATCGCTAAATCAAGCTCCACCTTCACCAAGTCTTGAAAACTTGTGAAGGAAACACACTCTACTACTTGGCAAGAGGTAGAGGATGAAGAAATAGGAAGTGGGTAGACTTTAGTTTTGGATTTCTCACTCTTTTCCAACAATCACCATTGATGGAGCTTGGTTTTCTTCAAGAAGAATGAAGAAGAAGAAGAGCAAGAAGAAGATAAGTATTATGATGAGAATAAAAGAATAAATAAAAATCCATTCTTATCATAATTCTCACCATGGCTAGGTGTAGAGAATTAACTTGAGTTAATTGAATTGGTTAGGGTTAAGCATGAGACAAAATGGTGACTAAGTCAAAAGTTCATGAAGCTTCATGAAAGAAAACAAAAGAAGCCACCATTCTATTTTATGCAATTTATTTTCCAAAAATAAAAACAAATGAATAAATGAATAATCAAATAAAAACCCTAACCATTTCTTTAACCAAGGTTTAATTCTTTACACAAACCCTAATTTGCATGTATCATCAAATATGATACAAACAAGTGCACAAAATCATATCGCATATGCAATGCGCACAACCGAGCGAGAAAATCCATTTAAAGTGAACCGATACTAGTTAATGCAAAGTAATATATCAAATATATAATTATGCATTAAATCATTAAATCAACGCTTGATTTAACGATCCGGTCATGACGCACATAACCGACTGGTACCATTAGTAACATCTTATCGAATCAACACTTGATCCGATAACCCGGCTATATCGCATATAACCGATCAATGTCACATCGCGAGAATCGAATACAGTATCACATACTGGTATTATTCTCGGTCCCGCACATATCTCATATGCGCTCCTATTTCGTTTCGCTTGAGCCAGGAAACCTTTGTGTAGGACTCTAAAGACTCGTCAATACGCCGGCAGCAGATGATGATCATATCAAGCATCCACAAGCCGCAAGCGGTCTGCTAAACGTAACGCCACCCGGGTATTGAGCGATCTGAAGATCGACGAGCAAGCCCGCTCACACTCCAGTGAATCCGACCAGTAACACTACCGTACAGTCCGGTCTGATCGTCTGATATGTCGCATATCTCGCCTAGGGGTGGTAAACGTCAGACCCCAATAGCTCAATAAGTCGTGTCGATATGAGGTCTATAATAATTCGAGAAACTACTGGTAACACTTACCAGTAAATCTCAGCAACCCTGGCCAGGGATTTCCTGTTATAGCCAATCGAACACAGCGCAACATCAACTCCCTATACCGGGAGAGACGAATCCCCTCCTATCGCTCATTGCCTCCATGTGACTCGGGACTGTACCCAAAAACCACCATTTTGCATGCCCTCTTGGACGTGGTAAGATGGAAATCAAAGCACAGTGGGAACCACACAAGACTCTATGACGATCTCGGGTCAACAGACTACTCTGTACCAGTGTCACCAGAGAACTGCCATCTGACGTGAGGTATGATACCATCTGGGAGTTCTCGGCGAGTCCGTCCAGTGTACCCAGTCACTACTGAGCACCCGTATATCATCTCCGATGTCAAACACCAATGGATATGGGATCATCCATCGCCCATCTGTATGGGTCGAAAAGGTATACGCTAGTCTACTCTGGTATATCGATGCCCCGTCTCGATACACCCACGACTAGGGACTTTGAAGAATGTACTTATGGACTACCATGTCCCCACTAGTATGATCCGCATCACAGTCCAGGTAGTCAAGTACAGATCCTAAGGGCTTTACCAACATGTAACAGAGAGACACCCATCATACACGTTAAGGTAAAGAGCAACCAGATAGCATACTATCATGTCGAGCAAGAAAGTCCTCCCTATATATGTCCCAGCATCCACTACAATATACATCCAATGTACAGTAATGGCCTCTAGGGCATACATATAACTAACAATCTCCCACTTGCACTAGGGCCATCTGTAGCAGTGGTTGTAGTATCTCATACTCAACCATCCCATAAAAGTCTCTCTCTGGGAACAGGCCTTTGTGAGTGGATCCGCTGTGTTGTCCTCTGAGTCTACTCTCCTTACCTCGATCTCCTTTGGAGATCAACCATCTCCATGATCAGGTGATACTGCCTTAGAATATGTCTGGATCACTGATGGGACCGGCGTTCCTCGGCATAAGCCACAACTCCATTGTCACACAATGGTAGGAACATAGTTCATCTTATGACCAATATACACCCAAACAGCCTCTTTGGTAGCATCTTAAGTAGCGATGTATCCTGCCTTTATCTTCTAGTATGTCACGGTATCTAGCTTGGAACTCTTCCAACATACCGTCCCTTTACTGAGGGTAAAGACAATGCCTGTGACTGATATTCAGTCGTCTTTATCACCCTGGAACCCTTCCAGTGATTCTCCCCAGGATCGATTGATACCATCTCACTACAGCTAGTGAGTATTCTAAAATCCATTTGGATCTATCTCATAGGTCCAAAACCCAGGATTTAGTAGGTATCTCTTTGATCCTATATGGAGAATCATTGTGATAAGCGGACATTGATCGAGCGTAGCATAGGAAACTCTTTTCCTATCAAGAGTATGTTATCCACGTACTCTACGAGGATCATCACCATACTCCCTACTACCTTTTTGTATATACAAGGTTCATCTACCATTTTGATGATGTCAAACTCTTTGACCGCTTCATCAAAACAGATGTTCCAACTCCGCGATGCCTGCTTTATCCTATAAAACATCTTGTACACGTTTCCGCTGCTCCCACTGTCTACGAAGCCCTCTGGCTATGTACTTATAGACGCACTCTTCTAAAACATCATTTAGAAAAGCAGTCATGACACCCAACCACCAGATATCGTAGTCATGGTATGTAGCCGTGACAAGTAGGATCTGGATGGACTTAAGCATAGCTACTTGAAAAGGTTTCATCATTATCCATACCTGGTCGATGACGAAAACCTTTAACAAGTCTAGCTTTGAAAGTCTCAACTTTTTCATCTACACCAAGTAATCTTCTCAAGATATACTTGCTTCTGATGGGGATTTAACCCTTCAGATATAGCAACTAAAGTCCATACCTTGCTGGTGTATAAGGATTCCATCTCAGATCACTAAGCATCCAACCATTCTTACAGAGTCTTACTCCTGATGGCCAGCTCGAAACCAGTTGGGTCACCATCTCATGATGTAATCCTCACTCCCACTGTCATAGAGAAACCGAAGTATCTCTCAGGTGGGTGAGAAACCCTACTAGATCGGCGGAGAGGCCGAGGTTCGTTGGAATCTACTGAATCCTTTGGTTCTATCAAATCATCAGCTGTAGTTTGTATAGCTGGAACCTTTCCAGTTGTACATAACTGACCTTGCCTCGAGCTTGTCCGGATTATGCTTTTAGACATTGGCCGGAAAACCCCAAATCTTAACTAGCTTAAGACATGGGCTCTTCCCTTTCCATATCTCATATGGAGTGGTAGGCAACTGATTTGATTCGAACCTATTCAATAGGTATGCAGCTTCTCAAGTGCATAACCCCTAAAAGGAAATAGGTAACTCAGTAATACTCATCATAGAGCACACCATATCATATAGGGTGTGATTGCTCCGCCCCGATATACCATCGTGCTATGGTGTATTCGGAAGAGTAATGCCGAGAGAGAATCTCATTCTCCTTTAGAATAGTCCTGGAATTCCGTGCTCAAGTATTCTCCTCCTTGATATCATCAAAGGACATAATACTTATACCCGTATTTTGGTTCTCTACTTCTAACTTATATTCTGTGAATATCTCAAAAGGTTCGGACTTGTGTTTCAACAGGAACATAGGTCTGAAACTCGAAAGATCATCAGAGAATGTAATGAAGTATTAAGAACCGGTCTTGGCATGTGTAGACTGGGGACCTACATACATCAACATGTATCATCCCAAGAGTTCACTAACTCTTTCTTTGTTTCCAATAAACAGGGCTATGGTCATCTTATCTTTGTGACATGACTGGCGAGTTTCACAAGATGTAAATTCAAACTAATTTAAATATGCATCTTTATGTAACTCTAGCTAGTCGGGTCACATTGATCTGACCTAGTCTACAATACCTCAAGAAGGAATCGTTCAATTCTGAACTCTTCCTCTTGTGTGTGTTCTGTATACTAAGAACTGTAGTTTGATTTAGAACATTAATGCTTTTAGATAACGTGCCTGAACCGATCAACTTTTGATATAGGAAATGTTCAAAACATTATCCATCAATACAAAATTTTATCGTTTCTTTACTAATAAAGAGACAGATATGATTTTGTATATCAGGTTCGGTATCTAATAACATTCATTCAGAATCAATGTATTTGGAATACAGGGTGACAGTGACCGACAGACTTGGCTGCAACTCTTGCCCCGTTTTCTGCCTCATGAAACTTATCACCCGTTCTCAGTTCTCTACCTTTCTGTAGCCCTATGTAACAAATTACATATCTGGGATCCTGATCTGGTATCAAATACCCAGGACGCAGAGGATACTGAGAAACAGTTCTTTGTAACGAACACACCCGAAGATGATGCATCAGCATGCACTCTCTTCGTTTGGGCGGCATGGGAAATCTGGTATTCCCCAATTTCCTGCTCTGTCTTATAACAATTATAAGTTGGAGCGGGAGCAACGTTCCCCAGCTCAGTATAACAAGCGGGTTCGGTCAATAATCCGTATTATTATCTTGATTAAGGCGTGATATGGTCGCTACCTGGAGAGAGAGAGAAGAAAACACTCAGCGTGCGCTCTGTCAAGAATAGATTGGTTATTATTTTATCTAATCAGGATGGCTCCCACTGCTTTTTATCAAATCTTCCTTCAAACCCTAAAAGGAAAGACTAGCCGGGATTAATTACACACTACAAGTTCGCCAATCTTTCAGCCAGGCCAGTGTCGGTACTTTGAGGGAGGTCCCCCGTGCTTTCGCACGAACCTAATTAATGTAAACCTCGTTTTCCCAGAGGCGTAACCCCGTTGACACCTTTCTAGACACCTACTTGATCGGCTAATTGTAATGTATAAAACTCTCCCAGGAGTAACTCTTACTCGCAGCGGGTATCGGGATCCAACTATCTCATAGAAGGTATGCAATCTCATTGCAAATTTCAACACTTGAAATTCCCGATAATATTTTGCCCCTAGCTCGCTATGACCTTGACGCATGCCAAACAACCCATAGTCTGCTAGTCAAGTTCAACCCGTACATTTCTTGATTGAATTAAACCCACCCGCACGACCCTTGACGCATGCCAAACAACGCCGTACGAATACCCTAATCCAATCGCATCATATGCTGGCAGATAAGCACTAGTTAGCTACCGTGCACTACGCCTTGACGCATGCCAAACAACCGCAGCACGAATACTAACTAATACTTATCTGAAATGACGGAGGGCTACGACAGGTTTTTCTGAAAACCTATTGCGTAATGAACTTGATATCGTTGTAGGATCGAATGAATTTTGAAATGGAGTGTTTTTGAGGCTTTTCTAGTTTTGCTAAAGGAGTCACTCCCGGTGAAGGGATCGTCGGTCCTTTCCTCGTCGAATGAGGTGCGGGATATATCACATATATCACTGTGCAAAGCAAAAACACTTAAAAGCAATCAAAAGACAAACCGAAGGTTGTAGCATCTGCCAGTTATTGCTAAAGGAGTCACTCCCGGTGAAGGGATCTCGGTCCTTTCCTCATCGAATAAGGTGCAGGATATATCATATATACCGCTGTGCAAAGCAAGAACTGTAACTACCTGTTTTATTTTGAAATTCGATTCTACAACATCTTAGGTTTCTTTTACTTTCATTAATCACATTAATGAAGTCCCATCATTTAAGTACCTAAACATCACAGATAAATACGACGTACACTTATGCCATCCGCATTCGCCTCGATGTCCCCTCGTGCACCGTTAGGTTAGGTAACTAACGGCAGAGCGGGGCAGGGCTAGCACGGGTGTAAAACATAAGTAACGTCTATATAATATATCATATATACTATATACTGTATCTATCACAGAACATCACATGATCACATCACAGATATCGCAGCAGAAGAATCATATGAAATATTGGATATACTAGGACGTCCGTGTTTTCAATACGAGCCAGTATAAAACACGGATTCCACGGTCGTGATGAATAGCCAAACCCACACCCCTAGACCCCTACGAGAGCGGCAAGCAACCCTGCCAATTCTAGAGTTAGGAGACCCGGACTCGACTCCTCGAGTTGGTCTCCCACTGGACTCCAGAACCCGGTTACTTGTGCCCTCCTCCTTGGGTCTATCCTAGTGCGGAAAAGTAAATAATATACAAACGGTGACATCTTCCGCAACCTGGAAGTGCCCCAAATAAAAGAATATTACATACAGAGTTTTACATGAATGAAAATGAAAAACACTCATCTCACATAAAAAACCCCGGCTATTCAAACACGACGATCCAATATAACATATCCAGCAACACATAACATCACATGTCATCAACGTAAGTAAATATGCGCATCCCAATTGTCGTTGACATATAGCAACGAAACCGGCGATATCACATATTACACTTACGGTCACAGAAAAGAAAGTGTAAAACTACAACAGTTGGAATCCGCAACCACCTCAGACATCGCATGCCTGACCAAATGAATTACTTAGACATCGCATGCCTAACAATTATAAACCCCGCATTTTAGTCTCAAAATTGAAAACTCTTTTCAATATCAAGTCGGGCAATTCAACAAGATTCCCGACATTTTGATCGAATACTCGTCGCAAACTTTAGTAGACGGCCGCACCCCCGATACCGTCGACGAAGTGCACCAAGGCGAAACACCGCTACCGCGAGCACCTGAACGGATGCTTTCGGCGACGGGGTTCTCCTACAGTCACTTGGTCGGGGCTTTGGAGTGAGGCTGTCTATTAAGTTTATCGGCGAGTATCCGCGTACGCTACGTGATTGCGACGGACTTTTGATCACATCAAAATTCCGTGGCAACCGATCAAGTGAGACTAAAGTGCTATGTTTATAACATTCATTCAGTTATCTCATAACTTCTTGTGAATTCCAATTATTGTATCCCATTCCAGATAAACAGAAAATGTTAAACTTTTCGATCGAACAATCGAACACCCAAGTTTTCCCGATACAGATCAACACATGAAACAAGTCTAACAACATTCAGTTCGTACCTCAGTACCAACGGTCCAGCCGTAGAAGGGTCAAGCCAACGCCTCACATGTGGCACGCCATACTGCCCCAAACCCGAAGGTTCAAAGGGCAGTTCAAGACGGTCACATAATCGAGTTAAGGTTTGTTGTCTTCTAGAGGGTCCATCGCGTTACTTGCACTACTTAGAACGTCGTTAAACTACGGAAAAATCTAACACTTGGAAATTTCCCGACAGGGGAAAAATTGGGTATTTATATCCGGTCGAACTTTTTTAACATATTCTAAAATTATCTGGAAAGCCACACAGACAAAATTTGATACTCCGATCGATACACCGAATCCCCAAAACAACCCAGAACATTCAACTCTGGAATAAATTTTAAATATTCCCAGAAAACTCAGAAGAATTTATCAGGAATTACTGTGCAAAAATATAGGGCTGACGTCACCAGAGAGCCGCGGAACCGCCGCAGAAGCTAGGCTTCTGCCGCGGTTCCGCCGCACTAATTACTGTTCACCGAAATATTTTTGCATCGTAATTCTTATTTTTCCCTGCTGAATTTTTTAGTAATTTTTAATTTGGAAAAATCCCAGTTTTTATAAAAAGGACAGAGAGCATTTTGGGTTTGGGTTTTCGGGTTCGTTCGGGTTTCAAAATCCGTCTGGACTTCGCCTAAGGCTCTAGCTAGGCTCTGATACCACTGTAGGGTTCCTAGGCACCCTAGTGAGGTCCCACAAGGCATTGAACATGCCATTTTCAAAAATTCTAGGTGCCGAGAGACCCGACTACGGATCGTTTGCTAGAAAACTAGGCGAAAAGATAACTAGTTAACACTTAACTAATAGGAAAACGGAAATACAACCTTTGTAGATCCGGTCCTCCACCTCCACGGCTCCGAGATGAGGTCCTCTCCGCTGTCCAAAAAGAATCCGGGCTCTAGCGTCGACTTCATCGGAGAATAAGCGAGCTAGGTCGTCGATGTCCATGCCGAAGATGATCTACGTCGAGGCATCGCTAAATCAAGCTCCACCTTCACCAAGTCTTGAAAACTTGTGAAGGAAACACACTCTACTACTTGGCAAGAGGTAGATGATGAAGAAATAGGAAGTGGGTAGACTTTAGTTTTGGATTTCTCACTCTTTTCCAACAATCACCATTGATGGAGCTTGGTTTTCTTCAAGAAGAATGAAGAAGAAGAAGAGCAAGAAGAAGATAAGTATTATGATGAGAATAAAAGAATAAATAAAAATCCATTCTTATCATAATTCTCACCATGGTTAGGTGTAGAGAATTAACTTGAGTTAATTGAATTGGTTAAGGTTAAGCATGAGACAAAATGGTGACTAAGTCAAAAATTCATGAAGCTTCATGAAAGAAAACAAAAGAAGCCACCATTCTATTTTATGCAATTTATTTTCCAAAAATAAAAACAAATGAATAAATGAATAATCAAATAAAAACCCTAACCATTTCTTTAACCAAGGTTTAATTCTTTACACAAACCCTAATTTGTATGTATCATCAAATATGATACAAACAAGTGCACAAAATCATATCGCATATGCAATGCGCACAACCGAGCGAGAAAATCCATTTAAAGTGAACCGATACTAGTTAATGCAAAGTAATATATCAAATATATAATTATGCATTAAATCATTAAATCAACGCTTGATTTAACGATCCGGTCATGACGCACATAACCGACTGGTACCATTAGTAACATCTTATCGAATCAACACTTGATCCGATAACCCGGCTATATCGCATATAACCGATCAATGTCACATCGCGAGAATCGAATACAGTATCACATACTGGTATTATTCTCGGTCCCGCACATATCTCATATGCGCTCCTATTTCGTTTCGCTTGAGCCAGGAAACCTCTGTGTAGGACTCTAAAGACTCGTCAATACGCCGGCAGCAGATGATGATCATATCAAGCATCCACAAGCCGCAAGCGGTCTGCTAAACGTAACGGCCACCCGGGTATTGAGCGATCTGAAGATCGACGAGCAAGCGCGCTCACACTCCAGTGAATCCGACCAGTAACACTACCGTACAGTCCGGTCTGATCGTCTGATATGTCGCATATCTCGCCTAGGGGTGGTAAACGTCAGACCCCAATAGCTCAATAAGTCATGTCGATATGAGGTCTATAACAATTCGAGAAACTACTGGTAACACTTACCAGTAAATCTCAGCAACCCTGGCCAGGGATTTCCTGTTATAGCCAATCGAACACAGCGCAACATCAACTCCCTATACCGGGAGAGACGAATCCCCTCCTATCGCTCATTGCCTCCATGTGACTCGGGACTGTACCCAAAAACCACCATTTTGCACGCCCTCTTGGACGTGGTAAGATGGAAATCAAAGCACAGTGGGAACCACACAAGACTCTATGACGATCTCGGGTCAACAGACTACTCTGTACCAGTGTCACCAGAGAACTGCCATCTGACGTGAGGTATGATACCATCTGGGAGTTCTCGGCGAGTCCGTCCAGTGTACCCAGTCACTACTGAGCACCCGTATATCATCTCCGATGTCAAACACCAATGGATATGGGATCATCCATCGCCCATCTGTATGGGTCGAGAAGGTATACGCTAGTCTACTCTGGTATATCGATGCCCCGTCTCGATACACCCACGACTAGGGACTTTGAAGGATGTACTTATGGACTACCATGTCCCCACTAGTATGATCCGCATCACAGTCCAGGTAGTCAAGTACAGATCCTAAGGGCTTTACCAACATGTAACAGAGAGACACCCATTATACACGTTAAGGTAAAGAGCAACCAGATAGCATACTATCATGTCGAGCAAGAAAGTCCTCCCTATATATGTCCCAGCATCCACTACAATATACATCCAATGTACAGTAATGGCCTCTAGGGCATACATATAACTAACAATTTTAACCGGGTCCAAGCGCAAATCGCATATGCGCACCACAACGTTTCGCCTGGACTAGGCAACTCCTTTATGGGACTCTAAGACTCGTCAATACGCTGGCAGTGGGTGATGATCATATCAAGCACCCCCAAGCCGCAAGCGGTCAGCTAAACGTAACGGCCACCCGGGTATTGATCGATCAGAAGAAAACAAGTGAACCTGCTACAACTTCCGTCGAGCCAACCGGCAACACTACCGTACAGTCCGGTCTCTTAGTCAGATATGCTGCATATCGAGTCTAGGGATGGTAACGTCGACCCTAATAACTCAATAAGTCGTGCCGATGAATGGTCTATAGCAGATCGAGAAACTACTGATAACACTTATCAGTAAATCTCTGCAGCCCTGGCCAGGGACTTATTGATATAACCAGTCGTGCACAGCACAGCATCAACTCCCAATACCGGGAGAGACGAAACCCCTCCTATCGTTCATCGCCTTCGTGTGTCTCGGGACTGTACCCAACGGCCACCAGTTTCCACGACTCAGTAGAGCCGTGGTAGGGTGGTAATCAAAGTTCAGTGGGAGAACACACAAGACTCTATGACGATCTCGAGTCTACAGACTAACCTGCACCGGTGTCACCTGAGAACTACTATCCGATGATAGATATAATTCCGTATAGGAGTTCTCGGTGAGTCCGTCCAGTGTACCCAGTCACCACTGAGCACCCGTATACGATCTCGATATCAAACATCGATGCATGTGGGAACATCCATCGCCCATCATATGGGTCTAGTATCATATACGCTAGTCTACTCTAGTATATCGATGCCCCGTCTCGATACACCTACGACTAGGGACATTCCAGGATATGCTTATAAACTACTGATGTCCCACTAGTATGATCTCTATCATAATCACAGTAGTCAAGTCAATATCCTCAGGGCTTTATCAACATGTATGAATAAAAGCATGGTCAAAACAACATGTCAGATAAAGAATAACCAGATAGCATACTATCATGTCGAGCAAGAATGTACACTGAATATATATATATATATATATATATATACCTGTATAAATACATCCACTATCACATAATGGCCTCTAAGGATACATATATCCAACAATCTCCCACTTGCACTAAGGCCGGTTATTGGCGTATCTCATACCCAACATCTCAAAAAGTCGCTCATGCTGCGGCTGAGGGAGGGCCTTGGTGAGTGGATCCGCGGCGTTATTCTTTGTGTCTACTCTCTTAATCTCGATCTCACGGTGATCTACTATCTCCCGGATCAAATGAAAGCGCCTCAGGATATGTTTGGACCGCTGATAGGACCTGGGCTCCTTGGCTAATGCCATAGCCCCATTATTATCACAATACAATGGTATTGGATAAATAATGGTTGGAACTACTCCTAGCTCCGAGACGAACTTCCTCATCCAGACGGCTTCCTTGGCGGCATCATTTGCTGCAATGTACTCAGCCTCCATCGTAGAGTCTACAACGGTATCATGTTTGGAACTCTTCCAACTTACCGCCCCTCCATTGAGGGTAAATACAAACCCTGAGATAGATTTGCTGTCGTCCTTATCGCTCTGGAAGCTCGAATCGCTAAAGGCCTCCATTTGGAGATCTCCATTACCATACACCAAGAACAATTCTTTAGTCCTTCGCAAGTACTTAAGAATGTTCTTCACAGCTACCCAGTGATTCTCCCCTGGGTTGGATTGATACCTGCTCACAACACTAAGTGCATAAGCTACATCTGGGCGTGTACATAACATCGCATACATTATAGATCCTACTGCCGAAGAATAGGGTATAATACTCATGCGAGCTCTCTCTTCATCGATCTTTGGACAAGAATCCTTGGAGAGAGTGACCCCATGGCAAGCGGATAAGGCACCCCGCTTGGAGTCTTCCATACTAAACCTTTTTAGGATGGTGTTGATGTACTTGGTTTGGGACAATCCCAATAACCTTTTGGATCTATCTCTATAGATCCTTATGCCCAGAATGTATGTGGCATCACCCAGGTCCTTCATGGAGAACCTTAGTGATAAGAAAGATTTGACCGACTGCAGCATAGGAATGTCATTTCCTATCAGAAGAATGTCATCCACGTACAATACGAGGAATGTGACAGCTCTCCCTACAGCCTTCTTATAAACACAAGGTTCATCTGGATTTTTGATGAAATCAAACTCTTTGATAACATCATCGAAACAGATGTTCCAACTCCGTGATGCCTGCTTTAACCCATATATGGATTTAAGCAATCTGCATGATTTCCCGCTGCCCCCACTGTCAATGAAGCCCTCCGGCTGATCCATATAAACGCATTCTTCTAAATCCCCATTTAGAAATGCCGTTTTAACGTCCATCTGCCAGATTTCATAGTCATAGTGAGCAGCAATAGCAAGTAGGATCTGAATGGATCTAAGCATGGCTACGGGCGAAAAAGTCTCGTCATAGTCTAAACCTGGTCTTTGACGAAAACCCTTCGCCACAAGTCTTGCCTTATAGGTCTCTACCTGCCCATCCACACTAATCTTTCTTTTAAAGATCCATTTGCATCCCACAGGTTTTACCCCAGGGGCTACAACGTCCAAAGTCCAAACTTTGTTGGTGTACATAGACTCCATTTCGGATCTCATGGCATCGAGCCACTTCACAGAGTCACCACTCGTGATAGCTTGCTGAAAACTGATAGGATCATCATCCTTTATGATGCAGTCTTCTCTGTCACCATCAATGAGGAAACCGTAGTACCTCTCCGGTGGACGAGAAGTCCTACCAGACCTATGGAGTGGCTGAGGTTCCTCAGTTTCTATTGCAACAGCCGGTTCAACCAAGTCGTCATTTGTAGTTTGTGTCTCTAGAACCTCTTCTAGATCCACCACAGTGCCATCATCTTTATCTGTGAAAAACTCTTTTTCTAAGAATGTGGCATACTGAGAAACAAACACCTTTTGTTCCTCTTTGTGGTAGAATAGATATCCATAAGAGTTCCTTGGATATCCCACAAAGTTACACATGACTGACCGTGTCTCGAGTTTGTCCGGATTCTGCTTTTTAACATAGGCCGGGCAACCCCAAATCTTAATTCTCTTAAGAGATGGTCTCTTCCCATGCCATATCTCATATGGCGTGGTAGATACGGTTTTGGTTGGAACCCTGTTCAAAAGAAACGCTGCAGTCTCCAATGCATGCCCCCAAAATGAGACAGGTAACTCAGCATCACTCATCATGGATCAGACCATATCTAATAGGGTCCTATTCCGTCGTTCAGACACACTGTTGTGCTGTGGTGTGTAAGGAGGAGTGAGCTGAGAGAGAATCCCATTCTCTTTTAGGAAGTTTGCAAATTCTGTACTGAGGTATTCCCCACCTCGATCTGATCGAAGCATTTTGATACTCAAGCCGGTTTGTTTTTCTACTTCTTGTTTATATTCAGTGAATTTCTCGAAAGCTTCGGATTTGTGCTTTAATAAAAATACATGACCGAATCTCGAGAAATCGTCAGTGAAAGTAATGAAGTAAGAAAAACCGCCTCTAGCCTGTGTAGACATAGGCCCACATATATCACTATGTATGAGTCCTAGGAGCTCGGTAGCTCTTTCTCCGTGTCCGGTAAACGGAGTTTTGATCATTTTACTCTTGATACAAGACTGGCAAGTCGCATAAGATTTATATTCAAAAGGGTTTAAATATCTATTTTTGTGTAACTTGTTTAGTCTTGTTTCGTTAATATGACTAAGTCTACAGTGCCAAAGAAAAGCTTCATTTATTTCTGAAAGTTTTCTTTTATTAGTGTGTTGTATGCTGAAAACTGTGTGTTGATTTAGGACGTATATCCCGTTATTAAGTGTACCATACCCAACCAACATTTGATTTAGGTGAATGTTCATAACATTGTTCTGCAATACAAAATTATATCCTTCATTGTCTAACAAAGAAACAGATATTATATTACAAAGCATACTTGGTACAAAATAACATGGGTTCAAAACCAATATACACCCAGATGGCAACCCCAAGTGATACTCTCCCACTTCGACTGTATGTACATTGGAACCATTTCCAACGCGGAGAGTATGGCCACCTGTCTTCAAAACCTTGCTATTTCTCAGCCCCTGCATAGAATTGCAAATGTGAGAACCTGAACCGGTATCTAATACCCAGGAAGCAGAGTTTATTGAAAAACAGTTTTCTGTCACAAACACACCTGAAGCGGAAGCATGCCCATGCTTCTTCTTGAGGTTCAAGTACTCCGTACAGTTGCGCTTCCAATGTTCTGTTTTGTGGCAATGAAAACATTCACCTTTCCCCATATCTCCAGCTTTGGACTTTTCCTTTCCCTTCACCTTTTTAACTCCACCCTTAGGATTGGTGGGCTTCTTCTTTTTCTTTCCCTTGGCCTTAGCCTTTGGGCGAGAAGAGGAAGATTGTCCAACAGTCATAACGGGAGTTTTCACTGATTTCAGTGTGCTCTCTGCACTCCTTAACATATTAAGGAGTTCAGGTAGTTCCCTCTCCATGTTGTGCATGTTGAAATTAACTATGAACTGAGCAAAGGTGGAGGGGAGGGACTGCAGAATAATATCGGTATATTGTTCATTGTCCATCGTCCATCCAAGGTCCTCAAGCTCTTCTATGAGAGCTATCATCTTCAGAACATGGTCTCCTACTGATGTGCCAGGAACCATTCGCATCTGAAACAATTTCTTTGATGCTTCGTATCGTAATACGCAGGATTGCTCTCCATACAACTCCTTTGTATGGAGGAATGTGTCACGAATGTCCATATTCTCGTGCTGCTTTTGATGTGTGTTGTCCATCGATGCAAGCGCGAGGCATTTGGCCGTGGCACAGTCAGCGTCCCATGTCTTGCGGACTTCAATGTCCGCAATTGAGGATTTTGGACCTGGGGTGGGCGGGGCTGAAGCCGTGAGGACATATGATACTTTATCATAAGTCAAGGCTATTTTCAGATTCCTTAGCCAGTCTTTATAATTGGTCCCATTCAGTTTGTTTTTATCTAGTAGAAGCTTGATTCCAGTCATTGGTATCTGCCATTAAGAGAGAGAAAAGAATACACTCAGCGAAAGCTCTTGCAAAGATCAGATTGGTTATTATCTTGTCTAATTGATGTCTCCCACTGCTTTAATCAAGTTTTTCTTTCAAACCTTAAAAAGAAAACTAGCCAGGATTAATTACAGTCTACAACTTCGCTAACCGTTCAGCCAGGCCAGTGTCGGTACTTGAAGGAGGTTCCCCGTGCTTTTGCACGGACCTAATTAAAGTAAACCTCGTTTTCCCAGAGGCGTAGCCCCGTTAACACCTTTCTAGACACCTAATGAGTTAGCTAATTGTAAACTGCAAAACTCTCCTAGGAGCAACTATTGCCCACAGTGGGATCGGGATCCAACCATCATATGGAAGGTATGCAATCTCATTGCAAATCTCAACACTTGAAATTCCCGATGTGATTTTTATCCCTAGTACTTATGACCTTAACTATGGTCAACAAATTATAAGTACCAGTCAAGTTCTACCCGTCATTTCTCGATCAATTAGACCCATCCATATGACCCTTAACTATGGTCAACAAAATCGTATGAATGTCCTAATTAATCTGCATCATATGCAGTGTAGGAAGACATCACTTAGCTACCGTACACTACGCCTTAACTAAAGTCAACAAACGTAGCACGAATACTAAGTACTCTACTTCCTAAAATGACGGAGGGTTGCGGATGATTTTTAAGAAAATCTTTAACGCTTTGAACTTGATATCGTCGTAGAATCAAATGGTTTTCAAAAGGAGTGGCTTGTGCTCCGCAGTTTTTGAAATACAACTTTTTCATAAAGAGCCGAGTGGTTTTCAAATCCGATTATACAACATCTTTTAGGTTTATTTTCTTTACATTAATCATATTAATGTAATCCTATCATTTAAGTCCTTAAGCCAATCACAGAAAAGAAACGAAAATACAACGTATGCTTATGCCATCCGCATTCGCCACAATGTTCCGTTATGCACCGTTAGGTTACTTAACTAACGGCACACCGGGACGAGACTAGCGCGGGTGTAAAACATAAGCAACGTCTACTATATATCTCATATATAATATATCATTCGTCTCAGATATCACAGAACACAGGCAGCAGAAACATATATATAATGTGGGATATACTAGGACGTCCGTATTTAGTATTTACCCAACAATAGAAAATACGGATTCCACAGTCGCGATGAATAGCCAAGCCCACACCCCTAGACCCCTACGAGAGCGGCAAGCGACCCTACCAATCCTGGAGTTTAGGAGACCCGGTCTCGACTCCTCGAGATGGCCTCCCACTGAACCCCAGAACCCGGTTACTTGTGCTCCCCTCCTTGGGTCTATCCTAATGCGGAAAAGTAAATAATATACAACACTGGTGACATCAACCTCAATCCGGAAGTGCCCCAAATAAAAGAATATTACATTACATTTGAATTTTACATGAATGAAAAATAAAACTCTCATCTCACATAAAACCCCCGGCTATTCAATCGTGACAATCCTGCACATCATATCTCAGCAACACATAATATCATTATCATCAACGTAAGTAAGTATGCGTACCCCGATTGTCGTTGATGTATAGCAACGAAACCGGCGATATCGACATACTACACTTACAGCCACAGAAAAGAAAGTGTAAAACTACAATATTTGGAATCCGTATTCTCTTTAGACATCATAAATCCGAGATATCACATACCTCGCATTTCATGCCTAACTATATGAATTCCACATATTGTATCATATTCCAGATAAATAGACAGTATTAAACTTTTCAATCGAATAATCAAATACCCAAAAATTCCCTAAAGCTCAACACTTGAGCGGAGTTCAAAAAACCCGGAATGTGACACAGTAGTAGCGGTCCAGCCGTAGAAGGGTCAAGCCAACGCCTCACATGTGGCACGCCGTACTGCCTCAAACCCTAAGGTTCAAAAGGCAGTTCAAGACGGTCACATAATCGAGTTAATGTTTGTTGACTTCTAGAGGGTCCACCACAAAACTTGCACGTATTTCCGAAAGATTTAAACCCCGTGAAAAAGTGAGTTAATGATACTCGTTCGAACTTTTTAATACTTTCTAAGTTACCCAGAAAAAAGCACGAAATCGAAATTCCGATCGAATCATAGAATCCAAAACAATCTCCAGAACATCTATCACTGAAACCAGATTAAAAATACCTAAAAATATCAACAAGCAGTTATAAGTATTACTGTACAAAAACCATGCATTGATTCCTGTGTACGGCCGCGGAACCGCGGCCCAAGCAAGCTTTGGCCGCGTTTCCACGGCGGGAATTACTGTTCACTGCATCATTTTTTACAGTGGTTCTCAGATTTACCTGCTGATTTTTTTATATATTTTTAATTCTTAAAATAACCAGGTTTGAAAAATTGTCCAGAGAGTGTCCAAAAGTTCGTATTTTTCGGTTCGATCGGAGTTTTAACTTCGTTAAAATGTCGCCTAAAGTTCTAGGTTGGCTCTGATACCAATGTTAGGTTTACCTAGCACCTTATGAAGGGTTTGGAAGTATCACATGTCTCAAAATTAAATTTTTGAGGTGCTAAGTGAACATACAAAGAATCAATGCTAGAAAATTAGGGTTTCATAACATAAACAACATCACATGTAACAAAGGCTAGGGTTTTGAGAGTACAACCTTTGTAGCTCCCTACGCTAGACTCCTCGGCCACTTGAGGGTTGGGAAAGGGTTCACTTGAGGTCTTCTAATGTCCACGACGATCCACCCGAAGCTCTTTTGTCCAAGCTTGCATCTTCATTTGATCAAGAGAATAAAAGTGAAGCTAACACTCTTCACAAGTGGGCAAGACTAGTGTAGAATGGTGTTGTGGTTGCTTTTCTCACTTAAAAATCCTAACTTGGTGAGTGTTTTGCTCACTAGAGAAATCTAGAGAGCAAAAGAGCAAGGAGGAAGAAGATGATGGCTTTTTTAAGAACAAGAGAAAAGATAATCTCTTATGAAAAATAGAAAATATATCTATATATATTTTTCCACTCTTCATCTCAAACCATGGTTAAATAATAAAGATATTATTGTATTTGAGTTAAAACACAAAAGGAAAGTTAACCCATGGTCAAAAGGTGGGTGAGCAAGGTTAGTTCAAAGAAGAGTGTAGAAACTAAACCATGAATTATCCTTTTCCTTTTCTTTTTGTTTTAACATAAATACAAATAATAATCCATATATAAATCCAAGGTGTGAGTCTTATATTGCCACCATTTTCTATATATATACAAGTGAACCTGTTACAACTCCCATCGAGCCAACCGGCAACACTACCGTACAGTCCGGTCTCTTCGTCAGATATGCTGCATATCGAGTCTAGGGATGGTAACGTCGACCCCAATAAATCAATAAGTCGTGCCGATGAATGGTCTATAGCAGATCGAGAAACTACTGATAACACTTATCAGTAAATCTCTGCAGCCCTGGCCAGGGACTTACTGATATAACCAGTCGAGCACAGCACAGCATCAACTCCCAATACCGGGAGAGACGAAACCGCTCCTATCGTTCATCGCCTTCGTGTGTCTCGGGACTATATCCAACGGCCAACTGTTTGCACGACTCAGTAGAACCGTGGTAGGGTGGTAATTAAAGTACAGTGGGAGAACACACAAGACTCTATGACGATCTCGGGTCTACAGACTAACCTGTGTTAGTTGTATGTATGCCCTAGAGGCCAGTATTGTACAGATGATGTATATTATATTGGATGCTTGGACATATATAGAGATGACTTTCTTGCTCGATATGATAGTATGCTATCTGGTTACTCTTTATCTTAACATGTATACTAGTCTCTTTAAACTGTCTTATAGTTACATGTTGGTAAAGCCCTTAGGATGTGTACTTGACTGCCTGGACTATGATGTAGATCATACTAGTGGGGACATGGTTGTCCATAAGTACATCCTTCAAAGTCCCTAGTCGTGGGTGTATCGAGACGGGGCATCGATATACCAGTGTAGACTAGCGTATACGCTTCTCGACCCATGAGATGGGTGATGGATGATCCCATATCCATTGGTGTTTGACATCAGAGATAGTATACGGGTGCTCAGTGGAGACTGGGTACACTGGACGGACTTGCCGAGAACTCCCAGATGGTATTATACCTCACGTCAGATGGCAGTTCTCAGGTGACACTTGTGCAGGTTAGTCTGTAGACCCGAGATCGTCATAGAGTCTTGTGTGATTCCCACTGTGCTTTGATCTCCACCTTACCACGTCCATGAGGGCGTGCAAAACGGTGGTTTTTGGGTACAGTCCCGAGTCACATGGAGGCAATGAGCGATAGGAGGGGTTTCGTCTCTCCCGGTATTGGGGGTTGATGTTGCGCTGTGCTCGATTGGCCGTAATAGGGAAGTCCCTGGCCAGGGCTGATCAGAGATTTACTGGTAAGTGTTACCAGTAGTTTCTCGACCCGTTATGAGCCTCACATCGGCATGACTTATCGGTTATTGGGGTCTGACGTTTACCACCCCTAGACTTGATATGCGACATATCAGACGAACAGACCGGACTGTACGGTAAGTGTTACTGGTTGGATTCATAGGAGTGTGAGCGGGCTTGCTCGTCGATCTTCTGATCGCTCAATACCCGGGTGGCCGTTACGTTTGGCAGACCGCTTGCGGCTTGTGGGTGCTTGATATGATCATCATCTGCTGCCGGCGTATTGACGAGTCTTTAGAGTCCTACACAGAGGTTTCCTGGCTCAAGCGAAACGAGATAGGAGCGCATATGAGATATGTGAGGGACCGAGAATAATGCGTGTATGTGATACCGTATTTCATTCTCGCGATGAATGTTTCGATTGGTTGTATGCGATATAACCTAGTTATCGAATCAAAGATTGATTTGATAAGTCGATACATTGGATACTGGTCGGTTATGTGCAACATGACCGGATCATTGAATCAAGTGTTGATTTAATGATTTAATGTATAATTATATATTTGATATATTACTTTGCATTAACTAGTATTGGTTCACTTTAAAAGGATTTTCTCACTTGATGTGCACATTGTATATGTGATATATTTTTGTGTGCACTTGATTGTATCATGTTTGATGATACATGTTAACTTGAGTTTGTGTAAAGATTAAACCATGGTTATATGAATGGTTAGGGTTTTGTTTAATTATTTATTTATTTATTTTGTTCATTTTTTTTTTGGAAAAGTAAAATGAAATGGTGGCTTTTCTTAGTTCTTTCATGAAGCTTCATGAAGAGTTGAAAAGGTTGACCATTTTGTTTTATTCCCTTAACCTAACCATTCACCTAACCCTAGTTTACTCTCTACACTTGACCTTAGTTAGTATATGATAAGTATTGATATTATTTTCATTTTTAATCAAGACTTATCATATTCTATCTTCTTCTTCCTCTTAATCTTCAAGAAGAAAGCTTGACTCCTTTAATGGCATCTTGAGTAAAAGAGTGAGAAATCCAATTCTAAAGTGAACCCACCTCCTATTTCTTCATCCTCTACCTCTTGCCAAGTAGTATAGGGTGTTTTCTTCACAAGTTTCACAACTTAGTGAAGTTGGAGCTTGATCTTGTGTTGCCTCGACGTAGATCATCTTCGGCATCGAAGCCGACGACTTAGCCCGCCCATTTCTCCGATGAAGCCGATACAAGAGTCCGAGATTAGAGATGGACAGCGAGGGGACGTCTACGTGGAGCTAAGGAAGTGGAGAACCGGATCTACAAAGGTTGTAGCATCTTTCTTTTAGTTAAAATGTTAACTAGTTTCACTTTTCGCCTAAACTCTAGTCAACGAATCCGTATTAGGGTTTCTCGGCACTTGTTAAATTTGAAATTGGCATGGTTGATGCCTTGTGAGACCTCATTAGTGTGTCTAGGAACCCTACAGTGGTATCAGAGCCTAGCTAGAGTCTTAGGCGAAGTGTAGACGACGTTTGAAACCCGATCGAACCGAAACCCTAATTCTAAAATGCTCTCTGGACTTTTTTCAAAAACTGGGTTTTTTCCAGATTAAAAATTCTTAAAAAATTCAGCAGGAAATTATAAGAATTATGGTGCAAAATTTTCCAAATGATACGTCCATAGAGCGGCAGAAACGCGGCAGAAGCCTGGCTTCTGCGGCGGTTCCGCGGCCATCTGATGACGTCAGCCTTCCAATTTTGCACAGTAATTTGTTATTTTAGATTCTGAGTTTTCTGGGAGTTTTTAATCTGAACTCAAGAGTTGAGTTTTCTGGGGTGTTTTGGAGCTTGGAAGATTCGATCGGATTATCAAATTTTGTCTATGTGTTTTTCCGGATATTTTAGAATATGTTAAAAAGTTCGACTGGATGTAAATACCCAATCTTTCCCTTACCGGGAAATTTCCAATTGTTGGACTTTTCCATAGTTTAATGACGTTCTAAGTAGTGCAAGTAATGCAATGGTCTCTCTAGAAGACAACAAACCTTAAATCGATTATGTGACCGTCTTGAACTACCCTTTGAACCTTCGGGTTTGGGGGAGTACGGCATGCCACATGTGAGGCGTTGGCCTGACCCTTCTACGGCTGGACCGTTGGTACTGAGGCATGAAGTGAATGTCTTTGAACTTATTTCATGTGTTGATCGGTTTCGGGAAAACTTGGGTGTTCGAATGTTCGATCGGAAAGTTTAATATTTTCTATTTATCCGGAATGGGATACAATAATTGGAATTCACAAACAGTTATGAGATAACTGAATGAATGTTATAAATCTAGCGGTTTAGTCTCACTTGATATTGAAAAGAGTTTTCGATAATGAGACTAAAATGCGGGGTTTATAATTGTTAGGCATGTGATGTCTAAGTATTTCATTTGATTAGGCATGCGATGTCTAAAGAGGTTGCGGATTCCAACTGTTGTAGTTTTACACTTTCTTTTTGTGACCGTAAGTGTAGTATGTCGATATCGCCAGTTTCGTTGCTATACGTCAACGACAATTGGGGTATGCATACTTACTTACGTTGATGACATATGATGTTATGTGTTGCTGGATATGTTATATTGGATCGTCGTGTTCGAATAGCCGGGGTTTTTTTTATGTGAGATGAGTGTTTTTTCATTTTAATTCATGTAAAAACTTGTATGTAATATTCTTTTATTGGGACACTTCCAGATTGCGGAAGATGTCACCTTTTGTATATTATTTACTTTTCCGCATTAGGATAGACCCAAGGAGGGGAGCACAAGTAACCGGGTTCAAGGGTCCAGTGGGAGACCATCTCGAGGAGTCGAGTCCGGGTCTCCTAACCCTAGAATTGGTAGGGTTGCTTGCTGCTCTCGTAGGGGTCTAGGGGTGTGGGATTGGCTATTCATCACGACCGTGGAATCCGTGTTTTATACTGGCTCGTATTAAAAACACGGACGTCCTAGTATATCCAATATTTCATATGATAGTTTCTGTTGCGATATCTGTGATGTGATCATTTGATATGTTCTGATGGACACAGTATATAGTATATATGATATATTATATAGACGTTACTTATGTTTTGCACCCGCACTAGCCCTGCCCTGCTCTGTCGTTAGTTACCTAACCTAACGGTACACGAGGGGACATCGAGGCGAATGCGGATGGCATAAGTGTACGTCGTATTTATCTGTGATGGTTAGGTGACTTAAATGATGGGACTTCATTAATGTGATTAATGAAAGAAAAGAAACCTAAGATGTTGTAGAATCAAATTTTAAATAAAACAGGTAGCTACAGTTCTTGCTTTGCACAGCGGTATATGTGATATATCCTGCACCTTATTCGATAAGGAAAGGACCGAGATCCCTTCACCGGGAGTGACTCCTTTAGCAATAACTGGCAGATGCTACACACTCGGTTTGCTTTTGATTGCTTTTGAGTTTTGCTTTGCACAGTGATATATATGATATATCCTGCACCTCATTCGACAAGGAAAGGGCCGACGATCCCTTCACCGGGAGTGACACCTTTAGCAAAACTAGAAAAGCCTCAAAATCACTCCATTTCAAAACTTCATTTGATTCTACAACGATATCAAGTTCATTACGCAATAGGTTTTAAGAAAAACCTGTCGTAGCCCTCCGTCATTTCAGATAAGTAGTAGTTAGTATTCGTGCTACGTTTGTTGGCCTGCGTCAAAGCGTAGTGTGCGGTAGCTAACTAGTATTTATCTGCTTATGCATATGATGCAGATTGGATTAGGGTAGTCGTGCGACTTTGTTGGCCTGCGTCAAGGGTCGTGCGGGTGGGTTTAATTCAATCAGGAAATGACGGGTTGAACTTGACTAGCGCACTATGGTTTGTTGGCCTGCGTCAAGGTCATAGGACGCTAGGGGCAAAATATTATCGGAAATTTCAAGTGTTGAAATTTGCAATGAGCTTGCATACCTTCTATGAGATAGTTGGATCCCGATACCCACTGCGAGTAAGAGTTACTCCTGGGAGAGTTTTGCACATTACAATTAGCCGATCAAGTAGGTGTCTAGAAAGGTGTCAACGGGGTTACGCCTCTGGAAAAACGAGGTTTGCTTTAATTAGGTCCGTGCGAAAGCACGGGGAACCTCTCTCAAAGTACCGACACTGGCCTGGCTGAAAGATTGGCGAAGTTGTAGGGTGTAATTAATCCCGGCTAGTCTTTCCTTTTAGGGTTTGAAGGAAGATTTGATAAAAACCAGTGGGAGCCATCCTGATTAGATAAGATAATAACCAATCTGATCTTGCACGAGCATACGCTAAAGTGTTTTCTTCTCTCTTTCTCCAGGTAGCGACCATGTCATGCCCTAATAAAGATAATAATATGGATGTATTGACCGAACCCGCATGTTATACTGTGCTGGGGAACATTGGTTCCGTTCTTTCTTATAAGAGTTATAGGACTGAACAGGATATAGGGGAATACCAGGATTCTCATGCCACCCGATTGAAGAAAGTACATGGTGATGCATTTTCTTCGGGTGTGTTCGTTACAGAGAACTGTTTCTCCATTTGCTCCACGTCCTGGGTATTAGATACCGGGTCAGGATCCCATATATGTAATCAGTTACATGGGCTCAGGAAAGGTAGAGAACTTGGAGAAGGTGATAAAGACATTAAAGTTGGAAATGGTGCAATTGTTGCAGCTAAGACTGTCGGGGAATATCACCTTGCATTACCAACTGGTAATACATTGGTTCTGAACGAATGCTATTACATGCCGAACCTGATATGCAACATTATATTGGTTTCTTTGAGTAAAGAGGGATATAATTTTGTATTACAGGACAATGTTATGAACATTTTCCGTAACCAAAAGTTGGTTGGATCAGGCACGTTGTGCAATGGCATTTATGTTCTAAATCAATCAACAGTTTTGAGCATAACAAACACACACAAGAGGAAGAGTTCTGAACTGAACGAATCCTTCTTGTGGCATTGTAGACTGGGTCACATCAATGCGACACGACTGGCTAAGTTTCATAAGGATGGATATTTAAATCCGTTTGAATTTTCATCTTATGACACTTGCCAGTCATGTCTCAAAGGCAAGATGACCAAAACTCCGTTTACGGGATACGGAGAAAGAGTTACTGAACTCTTGGGACTGATATATAGTGATGTATGCGGTCCTATGTCTACACATGCCAGGAATGGTTCTTCGTACTTCATTACATTCACTGACGATCTCTCTAGATTCGGATATGTGTTCCTGATGAAACACAAATCAGAAGCTTTTGAGAAATTTAGAGAATATAAACAAGAAGTCGAAAACCAAACCGGAAAAAGTATTAAAATCCTTCGATCTGATCGAGGAGGTGAATACTTGAGCAATGAATTCCTAGACTTCCTAAAAGAGAATGGGATTTTCTCTCAGCTGACTCCTCCATATACACCACAGCACAACGGTGTATCAGAACGGAGGAACCGCACCCTATTAGATATGGTGCGCTCTATAATGAGCACAGCTGAGTTACCTAGTTCCTTCTGGGGATATGCACTGGAAACAGCTGCAGACCTATTGAATATGGTTCCCACCAAATCCGTGCCAACCACTCCATATGAGATATGGAAAGGAAAGAGACCATGTCTTAATTATGTTAAGATATGGGGTTGTCCGGCATATGTAAAAACGCAAAATCCGGACAAACTCGCGGCAAGGTCCATTCTGTATAAGTTTATTGGATATCCCAAACATTCGCGCGGGTATATCTTCTACCACACCGAGGAACAAAAAGTGTTTGTTTCTCGACATGCCACCTTTTTAGAAAAGGAATTTCTTGAAAAAGAGATTAGTGGTAAGGAGGTAGAACTGGAAGAGGTTCCAGCAATACAAACTACGACAGAAGATTTGGTTGAACCAGAGGATTCAGTAGCTCCCAATGAACCTCAGCCTCTCCGCCGATCTAGTAGGGTTCCTCGCCAACCTGAGAGATACTACGGTTTTCTCATGGATGGTGGAAGCGAGGATTGCATCATGGAGGATGATGACCCAACTAGCTTCGAGCAGGCCATCACGAGTAAGGACTCAGTGAAATGGCTGGATGCTATGCGGTCCGAGATAGAATCCATGTACACCAACAAAGTATGGACTTTGGAAGTTGCTCCTGAAGGGGTAAAACCCATTGGGAGCAAGTGGATCTTCAAGAAAAAACTTGGTGTAGATGGGAAAGTGGAGACTTTCAAAGCTAGACTTGTTGCAAAAGGCTTTCGTCAAAGACCAGGTGTGGACTATGACGAAACCTTTTCTCCAGTGGCTGTGCTTAAATCCATCCGGATCATGCTTGCCATCGCTGCATATCATGACTACGAAATCTGGCAAATGGATGTTAAGACCGCCTTTCTAAATGGTGATTTAGAAGAGTGCGTGTACATGACTCAGCCAGAGGGCTTCGTAGATAGTGGGAGCAGCGGGAAGGTGTGCAAGCTGCTTAAATTCATTTATGGATTAAAGCAAGCATCGCGGAGTTGGAACATCTGCTTTGACGTCGTTATCAAAGAGTTTGATTTCGTCAAAAATCCAGATGAACCTTGTATTTACAAGAAGGTAGCAGAGAGTAAGGTTGTCTTCCTCGTATTGTACGTGGACGACATACTCTTGATAGGAAATGATATTCCTATGCTGCAATCGGTCAAACTCTTCTTATCACAAAGATTCTCAATGAAAGATTTTGGTGATGCCTCCTGCATATTGGGAATTAGGATCTATAGAGATAGATCCAAACGGATATTGGGATTGTCCCAATCCAGGTACATTGACACCGTACTAAAGAGGTTTAGTATGGAAGAATCCAAGCGTGGGAACTTGCCCAGGATCTCTGGAGTCACTCTCTCCAAAGAGATGTCTCCCAAGACTGATTTGGAGAGAGCTCGCATGCAAGGGATACCCTATGCTTCGGCTGTAGGCTCTATCATGTATGCGATGCTATGTACCAGACCCGATGTAGCATACTCACTAAGTGTAGTGAGCAGGTATCAAGCTGATCCTGGAGAGAGTCACTGGACAGCTGTGAAGAGCATTCTCAAGTACTTGCGAAGGACTAAAGAGATGCTCTTGGTGTATGGTAACGGAGAACTCCAAGTGGAGTCCTTTACCGATTCGAGCTTCCAGAGTGATAAGGACGACTCTAAGTCGCAGTCGGGATTTGTCCTTACCCTTTACGGAGGGGCGGTTAGCTGGAAGAGTTCCAAGCAGGAAACCGTGGCAGACTCGACGATGGAGGCTGAATACATCGCTGCCAACGATGCTGCCAAAGAGGCTGTCTGGATCAAGAAGTTCATTACTAAACTTGGAGTGGTTCCATCCATTGAGCATCCAATACCTTTGTATTGCGATAACAATAGAGCGGTGGCTTTGGCCAAGGAACCCAGGTCCCATCAGCGATCCAGGCATATTCTGAGGCGGTATCACCTGATCCGGGAGATAGTTGATCGCCGGGAGATCGAGGTCAGGAGGGTTGACACGAAGAACAACACGGCGGATCCACTCACGAAGGCCATTCCCCAGATACAGTTTGAAAGACTCTTCAGGATGCTCGGTATGCGATACTACAGCAGCTGGCCCTAGTGCAAGTGGGAGATTGTTAGTTGTATGTATGCCCTAGAGGCCAGTATTGCACAGATGATGTATATTATTTTGGATGCTTGGACATATATAGAGATGACTTTCTTGCTCGATATGATAGTATGCTATCTGGTTACTCTTTATCTTAACATGTATACTAGTCTTTTTAAACTGTCTTATAGTTACATGTTGGTAAAGCCCTTAGGATGTGTACTTGACTGCCTGGACTATGATGTAGATCATACTAGTGGGGACATGGTAGTCCATAAGTACATCCTTCAAGATCCCTAGTCGTGGGTGTATCGAGACGGGGCATCGATATACCAGTGTAGACTAGCGTATACGCTTCTCGACCCATGAGATGGGCGATGGATGATCCCATATCCATTAGTGTTTGACATCAGAGATAGTATACGGGTGCTCAGTGGAGACTGGGTACACTGAATGGACTCGCCGAGAACTCCCATATGGTATTATACCTCACGTCAGATGGCAGTTCTCAGGTGACACTTGTGCAGGTTAGTCTGTAGACCCGAGATCGTCATAGAGTCTTGTGTGATTCCCACTGTGCTTTGATCTCCACCTTACCACGTCCATGAGGGCATGCAAAACGGTGGTTTTTGGGTACAGTCCCGAGTCACATGGAGGCAATGAGCGATAGGAAGGGTTTCGTCTCTCCCGGTATTGGGGGTTGATGTTGCGCTGTGCTCGATTGGCCGTAACAGGGAAGTCCCTGGCCAGGGCTGATCAGAGATTTACTGGTAAGTGTTACCAGTAGTTTCTCGACCCGTTATGAGCCTCACATTGGCACGACTTATCGGTTATTGGGGTCTGACGTTTACCACCCCTAGACTTGATATGCGACATATCAGATGAACAGACCGGACTGTACGTAAGTGTTACTGGTTGGATTCATAGGAGTGTGAGCGGGCTTGCTCGTCGATCTTCTGATCGCTCAATACCCAGGTGGCCGTTACGTTTGGCAGACCGCTTGCGGCTTGTGGGTGCTTGATATGATCATCATCTGCTGCCGGCGTATTGACGAGTCTTTAGAGTCCTACACAGAGGTTTCCTGGCTCAAGCGAAACGAGATAGGAGCGCATATGAGATATGTGAGGGACCGAGAATAATGCGTGTATGTGATACCGTATTTCATTCTCGCGATGAATGTTTCGATTGGTTGTATGCGATATAACCTAGTTATCGAATCAAAGATTGATTCGATAAGTCGATACATTGGATACTAGTCGGTTATGTGCGACATGACCGGATTATTGAATCAAGTGTTGATTTAATGATTTAATGTATAATTATTTATTTGATATATTGCTTTGCATTAACTAGTATTGGTTCACTTTAAAAGGATTTTCTCACTTGATGTGCACATTGTATATATGATATATTTTTGTGTGCACTTGATTGTATCATGTTTGATGATATATGTTAACTTGAGTTTGTATAAAGATTAAACCATGGTTATATGAATGGTTAGGGTTTTGTTTAATTATTTATTTATTTATTTTGTTCATTTTTTTTTGGAAAGTAAAATGAAATGGTGGCTTTTCTTAGTTCTTTCATGAAGCTTCATGAAGAGTTGAAAAGGTTGACCATTTTGTTTTATTCCCTTAACCTAACCATTCACCTAACCCTAGTTTACTCTCTACACTTGACCTTAGTTAGTATATGATAAGTATTGATATTATTTTCATTTTTAATCAAGACTTATCATATTCTATCTTCTTCTTCCTCTTCATCTTCAAGAAGAAAGCTTGACTCCTTTAATGGCATCTTGAGTAAAAGAGTGAGAAATCCAATTCTAAAGTGAACCCACCTCCTATTTCTTCATCCTCTACCTCTTGCCAAGTAGTATAGGGTGTTTTCTTCACAAGTTTCACAACTTAGTGAAGTTGGAGCTTGATCTTGTGTTGCCTCGACGTAGATCATCTTCGGCATCGAAGCCGACGACTTAGCCCGCCCATTTCTCCGATGAAGCCGATACAAGAGTCCGAGATTAGAGATGGACAGCGAGGGGACGTCTACGTGGAGCTAAGGAAGTGGAGAACCGGATCTACAAAGGTTGTAGTATCTTTCTTTTAGTTAAAATGTTAACTAGTTTCACTTTTCGCCTAAACTCTAGTCAACGAATCCGTATTAGGGTTTCTCGGCACTTGTTAAATTTGAAATTGGCATGGTTGATGCCTTGTGAGACCTCATTAGTGTGCCTAGGAACCCTACAACCTGCACCAGTGTCACCTGAGAACCGCTATCCGACGATAGATATAATTCCATATAGGAGTTCTCGGTGAGTCCGTTCAGTATACCCAGTCACCACTGAGCACCCGTATACGATCTCGATGTCAAACATCGATGAATGTGGGAATATCCATTGCCCATCATATGGGTCTAGTATCATATACGCTAGTCTACTCTGGTATATCGATGCCCCATCTCGATACACCTACGACTAGGGACATTCCAGGATATGCTTATAAACTACTGATGTCCCACTAGTATGATCTCTATCATAATCACAGTAGTCAAGTCAATATCCTCAGGGCTTTATCAACATGTATGAATAAAAGCATGGTCAAAACAACATGTCAGATAAAGAATAACCAGATAGCATACTATCATGTCGAGCAAGAATGTACACTGAATATATATATATATATATATATATATATATATATACACACACACACATGTATAAATACATCCACTATCACATAATGGCCTCTAGGGCATACATATATCCAACAGCGGTGATACCGTAGTATAAAGTCCCGGTTGAGAGTGTTTTCCATGGAGGTTAGGGTAAGGATTGATAAAGGAAGGACAAGAACCTAAAGGAAGGAACGCCTTCCCGAATGGTTCTAATCCTCTTTATTAATAATTACCATAACACCTCATAGATCTTAATTTGGGTATAGAAAGCGGTGAGATTTATTTACATTTCCAAACCTACCCTAAACCTAACCCTAGCAATATTTAGATCTAGATAATCTTGGTATTAATCAATTTAGGTTTTAGATTTAATCAATCCGACCCCAATCGGAATAAACTCGTAAGAACAATTAGGAAATTCACAAAATCCCTGTGGACCGACCCGTACTCACCGGTTAGCTACCAAGCGACGCCGTTCTTGATTGCGGTTTAGAAATATTTTTGACATACGAATCACGACCCTTTTCCCTCCAGGTCATCCGGAATCCGCCAACCCTCGATTAATGTCTTCATGAATAAGTAGACGAACATGCCGCAATTAGAACCATTAACCAACAACATTAACAAACACATATTGTTATAACCCTTAACAATAAAAAATGTTGAAAAAAACTTGTCAAGGAAATACTGCTTAAGAATTATTTTGTAATGGGTAAGGGACACTAGTAAAGTGAAATGCATTGAAACCCCTATACTTGTCGAATTTCTTTGTCCTAAAATTGAGCAGGTATCGCAAATATAGTCTAACCCCTTCCTTTCAATTGGGTTCACGCGCAAGTGAAAAATAATGCCGCAATTCTATTTCGGCAAAGTCTGTAATGAGCAACGTCCAATGAGAGTTATGATATATCGGGGTCATAATACGAGTAGAGAGGGAATGCCATGGATCGTCAACGTATATATTTCATCCACTACTATTGAAGTGCACCTTTCCGGAGTCATGAGGTTTAGCAATCATCCCCTACCACAAGTATTTAACTTGTTAAAAAATTGATGAATGTAATCAGGAGAACCGGATAAGATGAGTAGGTGTTACCATTATCCACGGCCTTACGAAGGCAAATGTAGGTATTACGGTGTCAGGGGCGAAAGACTTCACCGGGTTATCTGCCATTTTGATAAAAGAGTCCATCACCTAAAAAAAGTTAACATATTTATAAATTGCCTGTAATATCTACTAAGTTGCATGTAACTTCTAACTATTTGTCTGTAATCTTTAATAACTTATCTGTAACTTCTAATAAGTTGTCTGTAAGATTTAACCATTTGCCTGTAATTTTAGTAAGTTGCCTATAATTTCTAATAAGTTGCATTACTAAGTTGCCTATAATATTTATTAACTTGATTATAATATCTTCTAAGTTGCTTGTAACATCTACTGAGTTGTTTGTAACATTTATAACAATTGCCTGTAACATCTATAAAAGTTGCCTGTAATTTCTAAACAGTTTCCTGTAATCTCTAATAAATTGTCCGTAAGCACTAAAACATACTGTATCTTCTACCTGCTGCCCGGTTAAGAAATCGAAGAGTTGTAACCTAAAAATTTCTCTCACTCAAACCCACATTGAGAGAGAGAGAGAGAGTGTGTGTGTGTGTTAATTAATTATTTTAATTAGTCTTGTATCATAGAACACCGTGATCAACGCATATTTATATTGTTGGAGTTGTAACCTCTTAAGTTTTAAGCAAAGTCAAGATCCAAGTTAGCATCTCTATACCACAACCGTCGCCACTGCCACAACCACCACCGGCACAACCGCTGCCAGCAACAAAAGCACCGGTGGAAGCAGTGGCGGCAGTTGCTGCGACAATTAATTGGAAACAACCATTTCATAATCGAAAGTTTAACATGCACAGTTTGCAAACCCCAGGTTTATGGTATAGAGATGCATACTAATGATAAGGCTCAGATATGCCAGCTGCTAACAATATGGCCTTGTTTGAGTTTGGAGCTCGGATAACAAAGAACAAGAGGGCTGCAAAATGGTTGATGCAATACGTGCACGCAACCCAATCTTGCCTCGCCTTACATGGCGCAAAAAGCTCAAATAAAGCATTCTAGATAGGCTAAAATCATTATTGCCAATGAGTAATTTTATAGCAAAAGCAATTAATTTGGCCCAAAATTGAAAAATAATGACAGATATCCCAAAAATTAAAACAAGAATATCATATTTGAAGCCAAATTCATGATACCACCACCAAATGTTGGAACCTTGAGACTAAAAAGGCAATCAATTTGATCATTAACATTCAAATCTCATCAATTTGCAACCAAACCAATAAGTATTACTCAATTTTGAGAGAACAAGATAAAAATTTTGAGAGAACAAGATAAATCCTTCCTAAGTTGATGCAAAACCTTCGTACTAATCAAATTTTGCTCAGGTTTTGAACATCATGACAAAAAATTAGAAAACCAAATAAAAATAACCCATAACCATAGCAAATTGATAATTTTATTGAATTGAAGCAAATGATAAGAGACTTAGAGATTGGGCTCAAGGAGACCCAGGGACAAAAGCTCTTGCTAAGAGAGGCACATGGGCACCAAAGAATAAACAACATACGATTTTCCAATCGGTTCCTTGAGCCGAACAAGCATGAGTATAGAATAGAGGCAGGAGGCATGAAAGCCCTAACCAAGAGTCGAGGTCGAAGGTGGTCAGAGGCTAGAACCCTTGCTCTTCGTCAGCAGCGTGTCTATCGATTAAAGGAGATGTAGACCCTAGAACAAATAAAAGGATGACAGGGTCGTCGGCGACATAGCTAGGGTTAGGGAGAACGCCGGTTTCTGAGATCGACGACGAGAGACGAATTGGGTCCTCTGAGATCGAGCGAGAGAATGACGACGACGACGACAAATGTGGTGACGATGACGGCGAAGCCAACGACGACGACGACAGCAAAGGTGGTGACGACGATGGAGAAGCCAGCGTCGACGACGGGAGACAAATTGAGATTGAGCGAGAAAGAGAAATTTTGAATGGTTGTGAATGGATAGGTCTCTAAGGGCATTTTGGGATATACTAAATTACCCAATGTTGTGAGTATGTGATGGAAAAATTGATGGGCCTAGGTTTTTTTAACATGTTTAAAAAGCTCACGGACTTTTGACAGGTTTTACTTGGGGCGGGTTTTTTTCAACAATTTAGGCTTAAATTTTTAAGTTTCAAAAGGTGATCAAACAAAACGGGTGGGGTTAACATAAGGCTTTTTCCTGAACCCAAAATCCATCTTCAAACGTACAGGTCTGCATCTTTCTGAAAAGTCCCCAAATTTCACGTCAAAAAAACCCTAACCCTGGTTCTCGCTTCCGCTCCCGTCGGCGCCACCTTGCCGCCTCCCGCCGGCGTGTTTCTACGTTCTCCGCTTGGTCTCAATTCTCCACAAGACTTCTCCAGTTCAAATCACTTACTTTTCTTCTTCTCGATTCTCTCTTCAACTCTTCAATTTCATCTCATCAGGTATCTAAACTACAAGTTAGAATCTCAAGTTGCTTTATTATAGATTTACTATATCTTTTTTCTAATTACATCGTTTTTAGATTTTTTCCTGGATATTTACAAATTTTTAGAATTATTCTTGTGAGTTTTGCTATATGTGTGTGTGAGAGAAATACAATTCTAATTAAAAATATAAAAACCGCTGGGCTACGTCTAACGTTTTTTTTCCCAATCTTGATGTCATTGTTGCCGGGACAAAACATGGCTTATATATCCAATAAAATTTGTCTTTTGGTTTTAAATTATTTCTAATGTATTCAATAAAATTTGTACTATCTTTGATTAGTTTTTAAATCTCCAGTCTCTTATATGATTCCTTCTTTCTTAATTTAAATTTTCCAGGGGTTGTAATCCTTATTGCTGCTGACTCTCCATCAATTTAGCATCTGCCATTCAAACCCATATATATACAAATCGTATTGCAATGGGGGATTCAGACTGCCGAAAGATTCGAAACATTTGTATCCTCGCCCATGTGGACCATGGAAAAACAACGCTAGCCGACCATCTCATCGCGGCTTGCGGCCGTGGGGTCCTTCACCCTAAACTTGCCGGTCGAATTAGATACCTCGACTATCTTGACGAGGAGCAAAGGCGAGCTATAACTATGAAGAGCTCTTCGATTGCCCTCCACTACAAAGACCACTTGATCAATCTCATCGATTCTCCTGGCCATATTGACTTCTGCAGCGAGGTATCCACCGCTGCACGGTTAAGCGACGGCGCTCTAGTGTTAGTTGATGCAGTCGAAGGAGTTCACATCCAGACACATGCTGTCCTTCGCCAGGCTTGGGTTGAGAAGCTGACTCCTTGTTTGGTTATCAATAAGATGGACCGGCTTATCACCGAGTTGAAATTAAGTCCGATGGAGGCTCATACCCGGTTGCAAAGGATCGTGCATGAGGTGAATGGGATTGTGAGCGCATACAAGTCGGAGAAGTATCTTTCCGATGTCGACGCGCTTCTTGTGGGGACCGGCGGAGTCTTGGATCAAGAATTTGTAGAGGATGATGAAGAGGACACTTTCCAACCTCAGAAGGGGAACGTGGCGTTCGTATGTGCTTTAGACGGGTGGGGTTTCTGTATCAACCAATTCGCGGATTTTTATGCCTCTAAGCTTGGGGCGAACGCGAACGCGCTGATGAAGGGCTTGTGGGGCCCTCGCTATTTTAACATGAAGAAGATGATGATTGTTGGGAAGAAGGGGATGGAAGGTGTTAGCAAGGATCCTCAGCCTATGTTTGTTCAGTTTGTGCTTAAACCTCTATGGCAAGTGTATCAGGGAGCTTTGGATGCTGACGGAGATAAAGGGTTGCTTGAGAAAGTCATCAAGAGTTTTAATTTGTCGATCCCACCCCGTGAGCTTCGGAACAAGGATCCGAAGGTCGTGCTTCAATCTGTAATGAGCCGGTGGCTTCCGTTATCTGATAACATCTTATCGATGGTTGTTAAGTCCGTCCCTGACCCTGTTGCTGCCCAATCATTTCGGATCACACGTTTGCTTCCAAAGAGAGAGTTAACATCGGGAGACTCTGTGATAAGCTCAGACGTGGTTGCTGAGGCCGAGCATGTGAGGAAGTGCGTCGAGGCTTGTGATTTGAGTGCCGATGCTCCTTGTGTGGCCTTTGTTTCGAAAATGTTTGCGGTGCCAATGAAGTTGCTTCCCCAAAGAGGTCCCAATGGAGAAGCTTTGAACCATAATGTTAACGGTGAAATTGGAGAATCGGAAGAGTGTTTTCTCGCTTTCGCTAGGATTTTTAGCGGCGCTCTTCGCTCAGGTCAGAAGATGTTTGTGCTTTCTGCGTTATATGACCCATTGAAGCAAGATTCAAATCAGAAACACGTGCAGGAAGCGGAGCTTCAATCGTTGTATCTTATGATGGGTCAAGGCCTGATACCGGTTTCTTCTGCTAGTGCCGGTGATGTGGTGGCAATTCAAGGTCTAGGGCAACATATTTTGAAGAGCGCTACGCTGTCTTCTACTAGAAATTGCTGGCCTTTTTCGAGCATGACGTTTCAAGTGTCGCCTACTCTTAAAGTGGCTATTGAGCCTAGAGATCCAGCTGATATGGGTGCTCTAATGAAAGGGTTGAGGCTTCTCAATAGAGCAGACCCTTTTGTAGAAGTCACTGTTTCTTCGAGAGGCGAGCAAGTGCTTGCAGCTGCCGGAGAGGTTCATTTAGAGAGATGTATAAAGGATCTGAGAGAACGATTTGCGAAGGTAGCTTTGGTAGTCTCACCACCTCTTGTTTCATATAAAGAAACTATCGACGGTGAGGGCTTGAGTTTTGTAGACTATTTAAAGGGATCATTTGGCAGTTGCACACAATATGTCGAGAAAACCACTGCAAATAGAAGGTGTCTTGTGAGGGTGCAAGTCCTGAAACTTCCTGCTGCGCTAACAAAACTTCTCGAAGAGAGTAGCGAAATGTTGGGTGATATAATAGAAGGGAAGTCTAGCAAGAGAGATGATGTTACTCTCAATAATGATGATGATCATGCTGCAGCACTTAGAAAGCGTGTTATCGATTCTTTAGAATCCGAGCTGGAAAGTATCACTCAAAATGATAAAGAACGGGCTGAGAAATACAAAAGCGCATTCCTGCAGTTTCTTCAGAGAATTTGGTCTCTCGGTCCTAGGCAGGTTGGCCCCAACATCCTTCTCGTCCCCGACTTCCAAGCAAGCGACATTATTTACTCAAGCAGTGGCCAAAAGGGAGTTCTCATGCGCGGGCCATGCCATGTTTCAAAGAAATTAGGGTTTCTAAATTGTTCAGATTCAGATATCAGAGAATCGACCAAAGAAACAGAATCCTTATACTTAGAAGCCGAGGGTCTTAAGAGCAGCATTGTCTCAGGGTTTCAATTAGCCACCGCCGCAGGACCATTGTGCGACGAGCCCATGTGGGGCCTAGCGTTCCTCGTCGAACCCTACATATTTCAAGAAAACCCTGAAACTGCGCCCCATCAGGCCGATCAGCACGCAATATTTAGCGGGCAAGTCATGACAGCCGTCAAAGAGGCTTGCAGGTCCGCTGTGGGTCATAACAAACCAAGGCTGGTCGAAGCGATGTATTTTTGTGAGTTGATTACCCCGTCAGAGCAACTGGGGTCCACGTACGGTGTTCTACTAAAAAGGCGAGCTAAGGTTTTGAAGGAAGAGATGCAAGAGGGCTCTTCTTTGTTTACCGTGCACTCTTATGTACCGGTTGCCGAAAGCTTTGGGTTTGCTGATGAGCTCAGGAGACGGACGGGCGGCGCTGCGAGCGCGCTTCTGTTGCTGAGTCATTGGGAGGCGTTGCCGGAGGACCCGTTCTTTGTTCCAAAAACGGAGGAGGAGATTGAAGAGTTTGGAGACGGATCGAGCATTCCTCCAAATACGGCGATGAAGCTGATGAATGCCGTGAGAAGAAGGAAAGGGCTTCCGGTGGAGGAGAAAGTGGTGCAGCATGCGACGAAGCAGAGGACGCTAGCGAAAAAGGTTTAATTTTTTGTAGTTTCAGGCTTAAATTTTGTCGGCTTAATGTTTTCGATGTTTAATACATGTGATTTATTCTTATATCGATGTCAGAAGTCAGAAGACACGTAATTCATGAATCGCTCCATTTTCTTGTGGGGTTTGAATTGACCATTATACCTATTTTTGGTTATAAAGTGATTGTAATTGTAATTAGCATCAAGTATTTTTGGCACTCCTATGCTGCTGCTGATATGGAAAATTTATAATACATTTTCTGTTATTCATTTTCGATTCGAGATGTTATTGTTACCTATCAATTCAAATATGGCTTGAAGAGTTGAAGTAGCTTTTATCAGGCGCTGTTTATGCATTTTTCTGATTTCATACCATTTTATTTGGTTTTATTTGACCCATTTTGAGAAAACAGGAAACACGATGGGGACTATTGCTTCTATTTCCAGTGAAGTCCTACAAATTGTATGTACTTCTGTCTTGTTCTATTTATTTAACTTTGAGAGAAAAATTAGATGCTATGTGCTTCTCTTGCTTCTTTCTTTATTATTGCTTCTGCATGTATTAAAACCTTCGCAACCACGATTCCTATTTATTTTATTGAATTAGGGATCTCAATCCGTCTCCGTAGATTTGGGATCAGAGTTGTTTGTTGAAGTTCGTTTATGTAGTTCATTGAAGTTGGCTGTTGAGCTTCACAGAATGGGCAATGGAAGACAATCAATGGTTTAGTTAAAGAGTAGAAGTGAAAGGGAAAAAAAAATAATTTCGACCAATGTTTTCTGTTAGGGTGTTAATGAGCACAACAGAAACCAAGATAAATCTTTATTAGCTTTTTTTTTGGATGGAATGAATTAAGAGAAATGAGTATTCTTCATACAGAGAATGGATTATAGAGAACATATGGCTATCTGAATAATAACCACTTGCCGAAAATCTTTGTGCTTTCTTCGACTCACAGCGAAGCTTGCCTGCAATCATCATCAAATATACATACAGAGCTTGCATGCTCTCGTAGTAACATACCTCACCTCAACTTGTACGACATGATCTAAGAATGAAAAAGGGAAAAAGAAAAATCCTACACCTTCAACATATGACAACTCAAACAATACATACAATAGCTTGCACTAGCAAATAATTCTCACAACATGATCAAATCAGTAAATATCAATATTAATTTCAGAAGCATCCAGCTTTTGCCATGCGTTCCTATGGTTTCTCTGACAATAGTGTCATCACAGAATAATGCTCTGAATATGTCGCTCGAGGATGCGGAACAATCATAAGTATGTATCTTACAGTTTGCTCGCTGGAAGCAGAAAAGACCCTTCTGATTTGCTTCACACTGGTGACCAGGATGTGCCCAGAAGTTGTCCAAGTAAATTATTCACTGGCTGCAAGAATAAAGAAAATTCTCAATAAATGTTATTTCTATTTTAGGCTTTCATGCAAATACTATCATTTCGTAATTCTTAGATTAAGAAATATCAGCTGTTTTGCGAAAACCTTACTCTAGTTTACCATGTATAAGATTTATACCTCCTCGTGCGATTTATAAACAGAAATTCCCTCTCAAGTGAATTATTAACGTAAACAGCCCCTCTACACATCGAACAGAACCCTTGAAAATGCTTGGATTCAACTCTGATAAACTCAAATGGTTGTCTAATTCAACTCTTGAGCTTGTATGTGTTGTTTAGTGCAGAAGTTGAGTGTTCTTTTAAGGTTATAGCCGATGTACTAAAGGTTTTTTTGCTCAAATAAATCACTGGAGACTTGAGAGGGTATAAGCACTGTTAGAATATTCTATATGTAATTAGTTAAATGTAATTAGCGACGGATGGATACATAAATGATCACATGTATAAAATGGAAGGTAGAGAGAGATCTACAGTCACATTTTACCGATCTCTCTCTCTCTCTCTCTCTCTCTCTCTAAACCCCAAAATAATATCATGGTATCAGAGCCATACATCACAGCCCAACCCTAAATCTACAGAGGGGTTCTCTGCTATTAACACTTGTTTTTGAGAAGGGGAGGGGGTGGGGCATCTGATTTATTTATTAATTATTTTTTTGACTTCTTTTTATCATTTCAGAAACAAAACATCAGTAGCAATTCACTTTCTTTAAGAACTTGCGATCATAACTTGCAAATTTATTCACACTTTGTACGAATATGATAATAAAATTTTGTACAGCACTCAGTAAGTTATAAAAAATTAGGGCGCAAGTACGAAATCCTTAACAATCTAAATAGTCACAATAAAATGAGCATCAAAAGTATGATTATTAAAAATAGACTCTAAACAGTCTTTTTAAAACATGAATCAATGGATAATATTGTTTTTGCAAATTCTTATATCAACCCTCTTCCAAGATAATTTATAATTAGAACACTCAAAGTCAAAGATAAAGTTCAACTTGTTAACCGAACTAAATATTAAGAGTCCAAACTGGTTAAAACATAGTGCACTAACAAAGTATGATATGAAGGCAAAATACAGTAAAACAGATTGTGAGATCTATACTACAATACCATGATGAGATTATTTTTTGAAAAGTGAAATTTATCATACCTTGGATCTTGTAAGGACTGATCATGCAATGATTGGTCACACATTGCTTCCTCTAACGTAATTTCTTCGTTAATATTGATTGCATCTCGTTGCGCTCCTCTACCAGAACTGCTCTCAACAGTAACAATCTCACTTAAAGCCCTACGGATCGCATCTTTTGCAGCCTTATATATTTCCATGGATGTTGCTCCTCTCTCTGCACATTTAAAAGCATCTCGACATAGATCATTGTACCGAGACACAATTGAATGCTCTGAACTTTGTTCATCTAAATGAGTATAACGTCTTGCATTTTTAGCCCATCGTCTCAAAAAATACTCTTCCGGGATCATACGAAGATCAACCATCAAGACACAAAATGTCCGAAAACTCAAAATCTGCCGTCTTTTTTGCAGCATTGTAAGTGACAATGAAGCTTTCAACAGAATCCTCATCCCTTGCTACACTGAACTTGCTAATTATGCCATCCTTTATTTTGTAAGTGACAATGAAGCTTGCCATGGCTGTTTCAAACTGAGTTAGGAACACTTTAAGCGAAGTTTTTGTATTAATGTACTTTTTATAGAAATCATTCACAGTCTCCAACTTTTGTGTTGGCGATATTTCAGCAAAGAATGTGTCTTTTAAGTACACAGGGACCCATTTTTACCAGATGTTAAACAATGCTTGGAGCCAGGTGTTCTTCCTTAGATCATACTTATCGATAATAGACACCCAACAAGACTCAAATGTTCTGATCGTTTCTGACTCGATGACGCAACTCTCAATTTCTGCTCTCAAAGTAGGATGTGAGGAGTAAACATGTACTAGCTTTTGCTTGCTCCTACTCAAAATGAGCCACTTGCAAAATCGATGGCAAGTGTTAGGGAACACCTTTGCAATTGCTGAGGCCATGGCCCTATTTTGATCCGTAATTAAGGAAATCGGAGGTCTACCCCCCATTGCTGCAAGCCAACTTTCAAACAACCATACGAACGGGAATTCGGTCTTGTCTATTAGCAATGCACATCCAAAAACAACAGGCTGCAAGTGATGGTTCACACCAGAAGGTTTTTTTCCGATGAATATCCTCTTTCGAGCACACGAATCGCTTCATAATTAGGACCTCTTCGACACCTTTTGATCTTTGAGACCTTCCCACACGAAAAGGGAACCCTAGGCGACGGGCGTAGTCGGTGTAAAATGTCTTAGCGGCCTCATCGGAAGCAAATTCCATGCCTAAGAATGGTTCGAGCTTTGTGTCTTCGATGTTGTTATGAAGTAAATCTTTAGGATGGCTTGGAATTCCCATAGGGATGGTTGAAGGTTCTTGATGAGGAGCCGAGACTTGGAGAATAGGGTTCTCAGTTTCGCATGGAGGGATATTGGTAGGTAGCGACATAAGGCATTCCACATAGTTTGCTATCAATTCATTATCTTCGGCTCTACTGTCCTCCATGAATGTAGAGATTAAAACCTACAACAATGAACTTATTTTATAAGGAAGAAAATTAGATCACAAATATTTGTAGCTATTATGAACAACTAATGGCTCTGAAGTCGGTAACTACATTACAAACTCCGAAACTTGGTTGTGTTAGGGGTTTAGAAAGTCCAACCATTCCCCAAAACGCTAGGTTAAAATCATCATAGAGTCTAAAATGAGCTAAACTGTTCCCTAATTTTTCCAAAGTCCTGATCTTTTTGATTGCAGGTTGCAATAATTGAGAGAACGCTATGACTGGAGCTAATAATAGCTAAAAATGAAGACAATGGTAGAAAATTAACTAGCACATCATGATCATCATCATCATCATAAACCCTAAGTGCAGCTAAGATGCTATCCATAATCCATGAATGTTTATCTTTCTAAATTGCATATTCCAATGATTGAAACGCCAACAGTTACAAAACCCAAAAGCTTAAATTGTAACACAAATATAAAGAAATCTGATGGAGGTCAGGATCTTCTTCAGATGTTGTCTTCCGTTGATCTGTCGATGAGCGTTGATGAATGGCTGAGATTAGGTTTCGGGTTTGCCTCCTGAAGCGTGTTGATCTCAGTGGGCGTGGCTTGGAAAGAGGCCGATCTACCTGCAAGGAAGTTTCGGGGTGGTTGTACCACCATGGGCTGGCGGGTGCGAGATTTACGCCGGCCGTTACGCCCTTGGAACTACGCTTGCGCGAATGGCGGGATCCTCCATCAATGGCGAGATACGTCCGTTAACAGGGGAACACGATGGCGTGAAACGCGGGATCTGATTGATCTCAAAAACTATCTATTAACCGCAATCAAGAACGGCGTCGCATGAAGCTAGCCGGTGAGTACGGGTCGGTCCACAGGGATGATGTGAATCTTCTAGTCGCGCTAACGAGTTAATTCCGAAGAGTGTTCGGATTGATTATTAAATCTAAAAACCTAATTATTCTATACTACGATTATCTAGATCTAGTCTTGTTAGGGTTAGGTTTAGGGATGGTTTGGAAATGCAAGTAAATCTCAACGCTTTCTATACCCGAATGAAGATCTATGAGGAGTTATGGTAATTATCAATAAAGGGGATTAGATCCATTCGGGAAGGTGTTCCTTCCTCTAGGTTCTTGTCCTTCCTTTAGAGATCCTTATCCTAACCTCCATGGAAAACGTGCGTAACCGGGCCTTTATACTACGGTGTCACCGCTACCTCGAGGAGTAGGATGCCGTAGGGCGTAGTGTGTGCGTGTATGCATGGAGTCCTAATGAAAATATATGATGTGTAAGAAAGGGATGAGAGATCTCATCTCTCAAAAGCCTTCCCCAAAGCTAACTCCAAACAATTATCTACGGCAAGGAATTAAATCTACTTAGGGCAAAGAATTTAAATCTAGACTAGAGCAATTAATTAAAACTACTTACAGATGGCTCTCTCCAAACATCAACGCAGGTTGTCAGATCTGAATTAATGAATTGAAAAGAGGCACCGAAGCTCTCCATAAAGAAATCTGTATTTTATTATTAAAAGGAGGCATAGAAAAATTACAAGTTTTAGAGTTCCTATTTATAGAGAATAGGAAATCCTAGGTTACATTTTGATCCGCATGTCTAAATTTACAAATTTGCCCTTAGGTTAAGTATTCAGCGCCGCCCAATATTTTGGTGAAAATTTATCGAAGCCCGGGCTTCTTATGGCCGCGGAACCGCGGCAATGGCAGGCTTGGGCCGCGGTTCCGCGGCCCTTTAGCAAGCTTGGTTGCTGAAACTTTAGGGTTTTGTTCTGGGTCTTTTTGGGCTTCTGTTTCTTTGGTTTTTTTATCAATTGGGCTTCTACATTGGTTCCAGATTTTCAGTGAACAATTTACAATGGATTCTTAATCGTTCGCTTTGTATTCTTGGACATTGCGTTGCCTTGTACTTTGTGAATTTTATCTTTGATGTAGGCTTGATCAAGAGTCTTCTGTTTGTTGGTCAAAGTCCACTTTTTGTATCGTCTTTTAATCGTTTTCACTGTTTTCTGTCCAAGAAGCTGTAACCTGTAACATGTAGCAGACATGCGTCAAAAGCACCTGTTTATTTATAAAATGAATAAGAATGGGGAATATAATAATGCAATATTCTGGTGTGAACAAATACTCCCAAACTTATCTTTTGCTCGTCCTCGAGCAAACTATTTTTATTCACTACAAAAAACCTAACCGCACTTTCGCAGGGAAACGCGATTGCACCGAGTACGTGCAACAAGCCGTTAAACCTCTAGGTGTCCCTAGTAGGAGGAGTGTTGTCTCATGAGGGTTTTCAGCAGATACTACCCACAAAATCCTATCAATTCGGCCCATTGACTTTTGTTCTCCAATTAAGTTTCTAACAAGGAATTCTATTATCTTCTACTTGTAAATTATACACCCACATTCTTCACACTTCCTCATCATCTAACTTAAGATTATATATGTTCTGCAGACCTACTTAGCTTTCGGCATTTCTTAAGTTTTCCTTCTAGGGTTCCATCTCCACTTAGGAATTTCTATCAACTCTACTAAAGATACAAGTTCTATTCTTCACTCCTTTCTCTCATCTAAATCCCAATCACATACCCCTACGTGTGTGTATATATCACCCCTACACTTGGAAATTCAAATCAAGCAATCATACTCTTGTCCGTTGTCCAAAGCACTTTTTAGTTGGTGAATTTAAATGAATTTTGCTTACACATCCTTCATTCGACCGTTAATACTTCTTGAGGTACTAACGACCGATTACAAAATGCGTTTGCACTTTAAAGCGTAATTCCTAGTCTTGCAACACCCAAGGCTTTAGCAGTGACTCCCAAACCAGTTGGTCTAAGGCACTAGGTGATGAAGCACCCTCGCTAAATATTTTTCTATTTTTACAGCCTTAAGTAATCACAAAAACCAGTGCTCATTTTTTTTCTTTATTCACACTTGTATTTTCTTTTATTTTCTTCGTACTAAGGACTTTAGACAAGAGCATTTCAAGGTCTCTTCTACTATTCCAAGTTTCAAGGTGCGTGATTGTGCAAATTGTAGGGTATACATTTTCAGAATCTAGATTTAAGCTAGGAATTATTTTTCAAACTTATATTCTAATAAAAGTATCAATACTTTTCCTTCGTTTCGACTTAGCCCAAAAAGTGAACTCAAAATTTGCCTATTTCTAAATAAACTACAAAGATATACACTTTCTACCGTTAAACTCTAAAGAAGGTTATTTTTAGGGTTTTTAATTTACTAAGTCTAAAATCTAGTTTTTCCTATCCAGTTGACCTATTTGTTAAACTTAAGTCAATTAGGCCAAAATTGAATACATTAATTTTTATAATTTTTGAAAATTTTCAATTTTTATGGGTTTTTAAATAAATATGCAAATGCAAAAATATGTACAAATGAATGCGAAGGAAGAAAACGTACCGAGCATACCCCCAAACTTAAACTTGACAGTGTCCTCACTGTCATGCTGCACCAAGAGGGTCAAAATGCTGGCACTCCCCTGTTTATTTATTTATAATTTTTTTATTTTTATTTTTATTGTTTTGAAATTTTTTTTATTGTTTATATTAAAAGAAAACAAAAATATATACATATATACAACATGGTTCCCCCCAAACTTAAGCTTGGCCTTACACAAGCCAAAGGTTAGCACCAACCATTCAAAAATCTTATCGAGGTAATGGTCGAGTTGGTGAAAGAATGGAGTGGAAAGAAAAGAGATGAGAAGCACACGAGACCGTGTGGAGGTAGAAACGGGATACGGTCTCGGTGAGGGAGAAGAATGGTGGAAAAGAGAAAGAAATGGAGTACGATCTTGAGGGTGTAAATCGAGTGAATAAATTAGCGCAATTTGTGATAAGCAATGTGTTAAAAGCGATTGCGCTAACCTATCAACCCGTCGAGAAATGGGGTCAAATCCCTCAAGATTCGCAAGAAAACATGGGTACGCCAAACTTGGTATTGGAGATGAAAACGTAACGGTCTCTTGTACGGTCGGAACAATAGGAAGGACGAAAGGGAGTGAATTAGAGATAGTCTCATTCTCACCGTAGTAAACTGTCTCGAACATGAAAGATTACATCAATGGTTCGAAACTACTGTAAGCAACATAGTCTGATGGTTCAACTAACTCATCTGAAAATGTAAAGGACTCAAACTCGGACGGTGAGTCATCAATATCGTCCGAAAAAGTGAAACACTCGTAAGTGTTATCGGCAGTGAGGACTGTGTCAGATTCAAAGGAAAATTTTTCAAGCTCACAGTCTTCAAGCGTGATATTAGGCGTGGTCGAAATGATGGAAAAGAGGGAGGGTGATTTAGTTAAAGGTGCAAGAGGATGAATTGGAAAATCCGACACATCAAACAAAAATGGTTCAACCTCAATATGATCCTCAAAACTCTCCTCAATACTATTATCATAATTCTCCTCAAAATTCAACTCATCCATACCATTATCATTAAAATCAAGACGCATATGAAGTTCGAGAGAAACATCTAATGACTCGGGATGATGAGTCGAACATAAAATTTCAATCAAATCGACAGGTTCATCATCCGAAATATTCCCGGCGTCTATATCCTCAATCAAGTGAAAATTAATTTCTTTAGACACCTCATCAAAAGCATGGATATTTATCAATTTAGGTTCTAGAGTGGAGGTGTAAAGTTTAAACGGATTAGGTGCGGTTTCACTCGAAAGGGTTTCTTCACAATTTGGCAAATCAAACACTACAAAGTCGCACAACTCATCATTTTGGACACATGTTTGAAAATTGGAGTTGTTGGATTCAATTGGGTATGGGTAGATTTGATTTGGAAATCCTTTCTCATTCTCACTCTGTCCAACCGCCTCCTTATACATTGAAAAATTTGAAGCTAGCGGGAAACTAGCTACCGGTTCAGCAGGTTGCATAAGGGCGGCCACGGACGCTTCCACATTCCTAGTCATTTTGTTTGTTGCTGCGATATATGCCTCCAACGACTCTTCCAAACTAGACTTGGGTTGTGAAGGGGTTTCGGTAAAAGATTCGAAACTGTTTGGATACGTGAAACTCCCAAAAGGCTGTGTAGAAACAGGGTTTAATGAAGGTGAGAAAGTCGGGTAGGACTGGTAGGAAGTAGATGGTTGGACAGGATTAGGATAAACATGTGGATGAAAAGGTGGATGGACTTGTTGATTCCTAGAACTAGATGAGGGGAGAGGGCTAAAAGATCGGCTACGAGATTGAGCAATATGCTCAGCAATGGTCATCGGTTTAGGAGTTACAGCTGGACTCGAAAAAGTGGCATCAACGTACGAAGGTGGTAAAGGTTGACTTGGTTGACACAAAGTGGGTTGCAAAGTCAAACTGTTTCTCCTAGACGCTTCTATTCGATCTTTCAAAGAAATTTTTGGCACGGAGGGGTCGTCTTTAAATTGACCGAAACAATTGACGTACGACGCAAAGTTAGGTTCGGGATACCAAAGTTCGGCAAGTGATTTATTATGTGGGGTACCCATGTTAAAAGAAAGGGGAAAAGAAAGAATGTTTGTTGTGGTGCAAGGATTTATTTGCGGCAAAAGTTGGCAAGTTTTCTGATAAAAGTTTTCCTTTTTTTTTTCTTTTTCTCTTTATTTGGAAAAATTGTTGCAAAAAGATATTCGAGAAAGATATGCAACAAAAAAGATTACTTGCAATCAATTTTTATTTTAAACGAGACGCAAAAATCCTGCACAAGATTGTTATTTGGAAGGGGAAATAATTTTATAGCGCACGGAATTCTGCAGGAATTTTCAGAAAAGATATTTCAAAAATTACAGAGGAGAAATAGCGGAGCTTACAGAAAAATTTTTGCCAGATGATATCGCGAGATTACTGCCCTTCCGTGGCCAAAGGGAGGTTCCCACCGCGGTTCCGCGGTAGGGAAGTCGGCTCGGAACCCCAGAAAAATTTGGGGCTTCTGATTCCTCCAAAGCACCGCGTTTCCGCGGTTTAAGCTGGGTTATCGCGGCGGATCCGCGATCTGCTTGTTGAATTGGGCCTTCTTTTTTCTTCTGTTGTTCTGTTGGATTAATCCCCTGCTGTTCAGATCAGATGTTTTCTGTTTTGCCTTCTGAATATTTCCAGATCCGAATTTGTTCCTGCAAGATTCACACAACAAAGTATCGTTTCCAAAAAATAACAAATGATATATTTTTTTATAGTTTTTCGATTTTTTCGATTTTTATGATTTTTTAATTTTAGATTAACTCGAAATTGCAAAAAAGGAAAGTTCTACGCTATCCCCGGCAACGGCGCCATCTAATTGATCTCAAAAACTATCTATTAACCGCAATCAAGAACGGCGTCGCATGAAGCTAGCCGGTGAGTACGGGTCGGTCCACAGGGATATTGTGAATCTCCTAGTCGCGCTAACGAGTTAGTTCCGAAGGGTGTTCGGATTGATTATTAAATCTAAAAACCTAATTATTCTATACTACGATTATCTAGATCTAGTCTTGTTAGGGTTAGGTTTAGGGATGGTTTGGAAATGCAAGTAAATCTCAACGCTTTCTATACCCGAATGAAGATCTATGAGGAGTTATGGTAATTATCAATAAAGGGGATTAGATCTATTCGGGAAGGTATTCCTTTCTCTAGGTTCTTGTCCTTCCTTTAGAGATCCTTACCCTAACCTCCATGGAAAACGCGCGCAACCGAGCCTTTATACTACGGTGTCACCGCTACCTCGAAGTGTAGGATGCCGTAGGGCGCAGTATGTGCGTGTATGCATGGAGTCCTAATGAAAATATATGATGGGTAAGAAAGGGATGAGAGATCTCATCTTTCAAAAGCCTTCCCCAAAGCTAACTCTAAACAATTATCTACGGTAAGGAATTAAATCTACCTAGGGCAAAGAATTTAAATCTTGACTAGAGCAATTAATTAAAATTACTTACAGATGGCTCTCTCTAAACATCAACGCAGGTTGTCAGATCTGAATTAATGAATTGAAAAGAGGCACCGATGCTCTCCATAAAGAAATTTGTATTTTATTATTAAAAGGAGGCATAGAAAAATTACAAGCTTTAGAGTTCCTATTTATAGAGAATAGGAAACCCTAGGTTATATTTTGATTCGCATGTCTAAATTTACAAATTTGCCCTTAGGTTAAGTATTCAGCGCCGCCCAATATTTTGGTGAAAATTTATCAAAGCCCGGGCTTCTTATGGCCGCGGAAACGCGGCAATGGTAGGCTTGGGCCGCGGTTCCGCGGCCCTTTAGAAAGCTTGGTTGCTGAAACTTTAGGGTTTTGTTCTGGGTCTTTTTGGGCTTCTGTTTCTTTGGTTCTTTTATCAATTGGGCTTCTACATTGGTTCCAGATCTTCAGTGAACAATTTGCAATGGATTCTTAACCGTTCGCTTTGTATTCTTGGACCTTGCGTTGCCTTGTACTTTGTGAATTTTATCTTAGATGTAGGCTTGATCAAGAGTCTTCTGTTTGTTGGTCAAAGTCCACTTTTTGCATCGTCTTTTAATCGTTTTCATTGTTTTCTGTCCAAGAACCTGTAACCTGTAACATGTAGCAGATATGCGTCAAAAGCACCTGTTTATTTATAAAACGAATAAGAATGGGGAATATAATAATGCAATATTCTGGTGTGAACAGGATCGTGGGGCGGCAGATATCTCGCATATGTCGAGATTCGCGGAGCTATGGCGGGGACGCCTGTGATCCGTGCTTCTGGGTCGGTCGATGAGACCGAGGAGGCTTAGCTCGACGAGAGGCCTAAAGAGGGCGGGAGGCCGAGCTGGTCCGGCTCTGTGATAGCTCGGGGGCGAGCTGGGAGGGTTGACGAAGCCCAGTGCACAGGAGGGCTCGTAGGTGAGCCAACAGTTATTTGTGAGACGAGCATATGAGTGTTCTGGGAGGTCAACGAAGGCCGAGAACATCCTCGGGTCGAAAGCCCGGGGTATGCCTTCACTGTACCGTTCTTGCTCCTTTCCTGTAGGCCTTAGGATACGTCATGTGCCACGTGTCATGATCTTAGGAGTTCTCAATACTGAGCATCATCATTAGCCCCCCACTCTCATCCAGACCTATTTATGGGTCGAGTCGAGAGTGGTCTGATCGGTCACCCGAGCTAAGTTCTTAGTTGAAGACATCGTCGGCACGGATTCCCGGGCAGTTAGTCGTATTTTTTTGATGACGTTAGCGGATCAGAGAGGAGATCGTGCATTAATGGGGAAGCGCCGATTCAGTCGTATGTTCGTTGAGGCGCCAGGCCACGTGCCCGATGCTGGTTGGATGATGTGACGGGCCGCCGGTATCCTTTGCGCTTGAGGGGACGTGTCCAATGCTCGTGAGACATGTGGAACGTTGATAGCCGTCGAACGCGAAGCGTTGTTTTGGCGGGAAACAATCGGTGCCATTGGATGCGCTTACCAAATGCTATAAATAGAGGTGGGATCCCCTAGGGTCCACACTTCGCTATAGTTTTCTCATCGCTGCGTGTGTTAGCTCGGCGTTCTTCTCTTTAGGTCGGATTTCTCGCGTTCTTTCCTCGAAGGTCTCCTTCCATTGCTCAGGTTAGATGTATTCTTCTGGGGAGTCTGTTGAGATAGTTCGGGTAGAGTCTAGGAAGTCTTCTGCTGCTTCTTCCTCTGCCTCCTCTGAGTCGGATTCCTCCCCCCGGGAGTTAGGATTAGACATGCTTCCCAGGGCCGCGCGACGGGGACGGTCCCCAAAGCGCGTATCAAGAGTGCTCGTGACGCGCCTTCTCTCCTGAGAAATGTGGACGAGCTCACCATAATTCGGGCTCATTTCCACATTTCCCCTGGCTACTCGCTTCGCTTGGCCGGGGAGGGAGAGAGGGCAGACTAGGTGCGGGGTAAGGAGATTGCTTTGTACTAGATGCTTTTTGGGCTGGAATGCATCTGCCCTTCTCCCCCGAGGTGAGTGCGGCGCTGCGTTGTTTCCAACTAGATCCGGGCCAACTAGTGCCGAACTCGTAGAGCATTCTCCTCGGGTTCCTGGTCCGGTTGAGGCTACAAGAAATCCCTTTCAGCCTGACCCTTCTCCTTTCCTCCCTTTGTTACAAAAATCATCCCGGCACCTGTAAGGACGAGCCAAGCTGGGTATACGTTTCCTTTAGAAAACACAGGGGAGGGGCGGCCGGGTCGGGGGTCGTCTTCCATCCACGAATGGAAGGAGAAATTCTTATTTGTTGGGCCACCCGAGGGTGAGGATTAGCCTGTGCCTGTTCAGTGGCATAGGACCGACTGCCTGCGGGTGAGGCGGTCGTCCAATCCTAAAACGAGGGCAGTATCGGCGTGGGAGCCTATCCAACGGGCCGATGTATTGCTTTCCAAGCAGGCCCTTAGTTGGGCCGGGCTCAGCCCCACTCGGTTCGTGGGTAAGTTAGGAGCCTAGGCGACCTGTTTAGACTTGCATATCTTTCTTCTATTCTTTCTGGCATCGCTAACTCCCTGTGTATTTTCATCCTTTGCAGAACCGATGGACCGCTCCAAATTTCTGGCAGCGATGGCTGACAAGAAGGGAAGGAAGGCCGGAGGCGCCAGCTCGTCACGCCCCGCTTCGAGCCCGGCCTCGATGGCGGTCGCTTCGGTTAGGCGTTCCACAATGCCCCGGGCTCCGGAGACCAGTCACGGGGAGAGCCGCAAACACGCTCGGGAGCAGGAACCCCGGGTTGTGGAGGTGGCGAATGAGGCCGACCTTCCCGTGGCCCACCTCAAGCGGCACAAAAGGACGGTGTCCCGAGCCCCGTCTTCCCCGATCTTCATGCAGGAGGGGGATCTTCTCTATGAGGTGCCCTCGGGGCTTTCTGTCACCGATAGCTTGCTCTCGGAGATGGAGCGGTCAGCTGGGGGCAGAATCCCTTAGGGGACTCTCAAGGCCCAAATCGCGGCCATAGCTCAGGAGGCCGTGCAGGTTAGTGTCCGCCTCCCGCATGGGTTTTCATTAAGCCTTTTTGTTTGCAGGATCGGATACCTTTTTAACCCCTCTTTTCGTTTTCCTCAAGTCCTCCAGCACTGCGCCCTTGCCGCCAACATGGAGCACAAGGAAATCGCCCCGGCGCTGCTGATAGCGGGCGAGTCTTCCTCACTGGAGGAGAGCCTGAGCCGGGAGCTGCGTCAGGCGAGGGAGAGGATCGCCGCCCTCGAAGACCGGATGGCTGCCGAGGAGGGGGTGAATGCCAACTGCCGGGAGTCCATCCGAGCTTTGAGGGAGTCCAACAAGGTCGCTGAGGCCAAGTTGGAGGATGCCAGGGTGCTCGCTGCCACTCTGAAAAAGACGCGGGACACCCTAAAAAGAGATAACAAGGCGATGAAGGAAGGGATGAAGCATGCCGACCTCCGGGCCGCGAAGTCAGTGGAGAGCTACAAGACGTCGGATCAATTCTACGCCGACCTTGCTGACGCCTCGGCCCTAGTCTAGCATCAGGCCCTCGATGCCATCAAGGCGTTGATGCCGGAGTTTCCTGACGGTGCGCTTCGGTACGAGTACTCCATCGAGGATGAGACGAAGGGGAATGCCGCCGGAAGTGCAGCCGGGGGGAAGGCGCCCGGTGGGGGCGTTGGGGATAAGGAGATCACCCCGGCTCCCAGTGCCGAAGCTCCTGCTGTGGGAGCCGATCCTCAAGCCGCCACTCTGGCTTCCGACGCTGGCGCGGAGAACGTTGAGGTCCTCCCCGGCCCCGAGTCCTGAACCTCTATGCCTTCTCCCTTTTTTCTTTTCTTGTTTTTTTTGGAATTTTGTAAGCCTTCGGGCGATTTTGTTTTTGTAAAGACTCCCGAGTTGTGAATAAAACCCCTTTGCAGAAATTTGTGTGGTAATGTTTTCATTTCATGGTAATGTTTTCATTTTCCTTGTATGACGAGCCATGCGCTAGGTCCGACGAACCCATTTACCGAGGTTGAAGGCTTCTGATCCTTAGTTGGCGATCGCGCATCGAGTTAAATCCAATTATTTGTCAAGTGTTCAAAGGCAGGTGTAAGGTTGGCGTCCTTATGGCCCCGAAGTCGAGGTGGCGATCGCTCGTTGAAGGTATGTCGGTTGGCACCTCCGAGTAGAAAGGTGTAGACTTGCCCATTTACCGAGGTTGAGGGCTTTTGATCCTTAGTATAGATGGGTAAGAAATTACCTTATAAGGATGGACCGAGCAGGGGAGCTGCTCAGTGGCCTCTTGAGGAGGGCTTTGATCCTTAGCACAGATGGGTAAGAAGTTACCCACTAAGGATGGACCGAGTAAGGGAGCTGCTCGGTGGCCTCTTGACGAGGGCTTTGATCCTTGGCGTCGGTGGGTAGTGAACTACCAGCCATAGATTGACCGAGCAGGGAAGCTGCTCGGCGGCCTCTTGAGGAGGGCTTTGATCCTTAGCACAGATGGGTAAGAAGTTACCTGCTAAGGATGGCCCGAGTAGGGGAGCTGCTCGATGGTTTCTTGATGAGGGCTTTGATCCTTGGCGTCGGTAGGTAGTAACTACCAGCCATGGATTGACCGAGCAGGGAAGCTGGTCGGTGGACTCTTGAGGAGGGCTTTGATCCTTAGCACAGATGGGTAAGAAGTCACCCACTAAGGATGGACCGGGGAGCTGCTCAGTGGCCTCTTAATGAGGGCTTCGATCCTTGGCGTCGGTGGGCAGTAAACTACCAGCCATGGATTGACCGAGCAGGGAAGCTTCTCGGTGTCCTCTTTAGGAGGGCTTTGATCCTTAGCACAGATGGGTAAGAAGTTACCCACTAAGGATGGACCGAGCAGGGGAGCTGCTCGGTGGCCTCTTGACGAGGGCTTCGATCCTTGGCGTCGGTGGGTAATGAACTACCAGCCATGGATTGACCGAGCAGGGAAGCCGCTCGGAGGCCTCTTGAGGAGGGCTTTGATCCTTAGCACAGATGGGTAAGAAGTTATCCACTAAGGATGGACCGAGTAGGGGAGCTGCTCGGTGGCCTCTTGACGAGGGCTTTGATCCTTGGCGTCGGTGGGTAGTGAACTACCATCCATGGATTGACCGAGCAGGGAAGCTGCTCGACTGCCTCTTGAGGAGGGATTTGATCCTTAGCACAGATGGGTAAGAAGTTACCCACCAAGGATGGACCGAGCAGGGGAGCTGCTCGGTGGCCTCTTGACGAGGTCTTTGATCCTTGGCGTCGGTGGGTAGTAAACTACCAGCCATGGAATGACCGACCAGGAAAGCTGCTCGGTGGCCTCTTGAGGAGGGCTTTGATCCTTAGCACAGATGGGTAAGAAGTTACCCACTAAGGATGGACCGAGTAGGGAAGCTGCTCGGCGGTCTCTTGAGGAGGGATTTGATCCTTAGCACAGATGGGTAAGAAGTCACCCACTAAGGATGGACCGAGCAGGGGAGCTGCTCGGTGGCCTTTTGATGAGGGCTTTGATCCTTGGCGTCGGTGGGTAGTAAACTACCAGCCATGGATTGACCGAGCAGGGGAGTTGCTCGGCAGCCTCTTGAGGAGGGATTTGATCCTTAGCACAGATGGGTAAGAAGCTACCCATTAAGGATGGACCGAGCAGGGGAGCTGCTCGGTGGCTTCTTGACGAGGGTTTCAATCCTTGGCGTCGGTGGGTAGTAAACTACCAACCATGGATGGATCGAGCAGGGAAGCTACTCGGTTTTGCGAGGCATTGCACGACCTTCTTTGGTGTGTGAAAATCTGGAAGAGTGACCATCGCGGGCGGCACATGGCAGGAATGTACGGGTAAGGCGAGGCGTTCCAAGATCCGCTTAGTTCCGACTCCGGTTAGTCGAGAAATATGTGATGCCCGCTACGTGGCGGTGCGGTATTGGAAGAATTTGCGAAAATCCCAGGATTCACGCCTACGCGCGCGTAAATTTGGGCCCTTGGGGATTCTGTTGAGGCTATAAATAGAGAAGGTGATGTGTTTATTTCAGCATTGCTTTTTCGAGATGGCAGGGCGTGTCTACGCGATTGAAGAGATCATCACTCCCGATGACGTCTACCTGTATGACTAGTCCGTTTCCGAGGATAAGTACCGGGGTGTGGTCCAGCTCATCGAGGACCACGTCTCCTGTCTTCTTCCCTGTCGGTCATCCCTCCTCCAATTGCTGATGTACGCAATTTGGAGGAGGTCCCCGGGATTGTACAACCCCTCTCCGAGGAGCTGCTGGACGAGATGCTTGACAAGATGCATACGATCTTTGTGCTCGGCCTCATCTCGAAGAGCAGGCATGACCGATCTTTGGCCCTCATTTTGGAGTGCTTCCAAAAGAGACAGATTGCGAGAAAGGGCTCGGCAGATCGAGGGCCCGGCGTTTCCGTGGTGTCCCGAGTTTGTGGGCAGTATCAGCGGGGGTGAGCTGAAGAGGCAAGGGCTCGTCCGGCGGAGATCTCCATGGAGTATCACCGGAAGTGCTTCCTTGACCCCGTTCCCCCTCTTTTGTAATTGCAAATTTTATGTAAGGCTGAGGAGCCTACAATACTTTTTGATAAATAAATAAAGCTCTCCTTTTTGCGATGTTCTATTGTTTCCTTTTTGTCTTCTGGGCGCATTTGAGTGTTTTTGTGAAACGAAATCCGTGAGTTTTGAACCAAGGAAGAGGGAAACACATAGGGGAAGTTCCTTCTTATTATTAAAAAACTTAGAAAAATTTACATCGCTTTGTCAAAGAAGAAACATGTATTTATAGATATACTTTCCAAAGGTACAACTTGAGATTCTCGGCGTTGTAAGGTCGTGGAAATTTGCGACCTGCAGGGTCTTGTAGGCGATAGGCCCCGCCGGAAAAGACTTTGGAGACAAGGAACAGGCCGTCCCACTTCGGAGAAAACTTGTGCAACTTGGCCTGATCAACGAACTCGTTCCGCCTTAGGACCAAATCTCCGGTTTTGAAGGTGCGATGCTTGACTCGTGCGTTGTAGTAGCGGGCAGTTTGTTGTTGGTAAGCGGCAGCTCTGATGTGTGCCCGGTCCTGCTTCTCCAACAAGATATCCAAATTAGTCCGGAGGGCCGATGTGTTTGCTTCGTCATTGAAGTGCTCGATCCTATAACTGGGTAGCCCAATCTCTGCTGGGACCATCGCCTCGGTGCCGTAGCAGAGGCCGAAGAGGGTCTCTCCAGTGGAGGTCTTCTTCGATGTGCGCAAGGCCCATAAGACCCGGGGTAATTCGTCGACCCAAATGCCCTGTCGTCCTTCCAGGCGAGCTCGAAGATCTCGAATGACGTCCCGGTTAGCTATTTTGGCCTGCCCGTTGCACTGAGGGTGCACGACTGTTGGAGATAGTGTCCTCAAAGTCAATTATTGGATCGCAGGTACGTGATTACAATGATTGAGGCAGGACCTATACCGATATGACAGTCTTGCTCAAGATTATAGTATGCTATCTGGTTTGTCTTTATCATCGTATACATGCTTTAGTTCGCTATTGCATGATTGATAGAGCCCATACGATTCTTGCTTGACTACCAGCAGTATGATGGCGATCATATACATGGGAGCTGGGGTCTGTAAGCACATCCTTAAACGTGTCCCTAGTCGTGGGAGTTTCGAGACAGGGCATCGATACTCCAGAGTAGACTAGTGTATACAGTCGAGACCCCGACAAGGGGCGATGGCCGGTCTCACAAGCCATTGGTGTCAGTTGGATCACCTAAGATGTATACAGGTGCTCATTGGGTTATGAGTACCCGGACAGGACTCGCTGGGAACATGCTAGTTGGTATTATACATATCATCAGATAGCAGTTCCCTGGTGACATGTGTACAGGTTAGTTTGTCGACCTGAGATCGTCATTTGTCTCGTGTGAGTTTCCACTGTGCTTTGATTCTTACCCTACCACGCTCAAAGGAGTTGTGCAAACAGGTATTTTTTGGGTACAGTCCCGAGCCACATGGAGGCAGTGAGCGGATCGTCGGGGATTCGTCTCTCCCGGTATTGGGGGTTGATGTCGCGCAGTGCATGGGTGGCCATCACTAGAAATCCTTGGCCAAGGTAGTGGAGAATTACTGATTTGGATCAGTAGTTTTTCAGGTGGTGGTGGGCTTCATGCCAACACGATTTATCGCGTTATTAGGGGTCTGACTTTATCCACCCCCTAGACTCGATATGCGATACTCTTTAGACGAACGGACCAGACTGTATGTATATTGTCACTGTTAGGCTCAGTAGGGTTTATGGATGAGTTCGCTCGTCAGCATCCCTTCCAATTAATACATAGGCAACCGTTACGTACAGCTTGTACCGCTGATGTGCTAGTGGTTATACCCAGTGCCAGTGTGTTGATGAGTCATTAGAGTCCCCCACAGACCGTTTCCCAAGTTCGGGCGAAACGTTGTAGAGGCCGTATGGTTTTATGGCAGGGTTTGGAAAATCCATGTTTGTTTTCGCACGTGTCATTTTTCGGGCAGATAATACTGGCAGGCTTTGGTTTAAGCCGGATCCCAGTATTATACTGTGTAGATATAATATCTTTGTCTCAGTTGCATTTGTATTCGGTCGTAATACAAATACGGGTATGTTTATACTGATACGGGGTTATCCTGAAATTCGTTTCAGGATCACTTTTGGAAGTTGTCAGTTTCCAGTTTTCTATCGGACGTATTTAACATTCGGTTAAATGCGGATTTATCTTTTCTTCTTGGGTGAGTCATGAGGATGAGTCATGCTTCTAGAAGGTTCTAGAAGTGATGATAAGGCTAGTGAGTCATTAGTGCATTTAATGATGTTTGATGACAAGGTTAGTGATTCATCGCTTGCATTAATTGTGTTCATACTAGGTGTATTTGTGACTCATTATTTCTTTCATGATCTTTTGCTTTGTGGTCACCACTCCCTCCTCCTACACTCACCCCCCTCTCCTATATATGGCCGGCCACCCCTTGATAGAAGTGAGATGGTTGTTGATTGAAAAAGATATAAGTTTTGGTGCATAGAAATTAGATATGATCTATATCTCTTTCCATTCGATCCAAAAGGCAACTTCATTAACCGTTCGTCCATAGCCTTGGACGTAACGAGACAAAGTGTTCTACTCATTCTCTATATCATCTTGGTCGTCTCTTTTAGCAAACTTGACGACCGAGTTGTCTCGGTTCAGAGGCGGAAGCCCGTTTAAAAATCCGTCGACGTGGTGGCACCTGGACGACGAGACTGGAGATCCAGAAGATCAGAGCAGCCGCAATAAAGCGTGGGATGATGGTTGAAGACCGAAGGAATCGGATCGTTCGGTATAATATTTTACCCACTTTGTAGTTTGTTAGTTTAGCTTTAATGGCAGATCCGGGTTATAGTACGCGATAGCGCCAGTTGTAAAAAGTTTTTGTTCTGCATTTGGCGTCTGTTAGACGGCCGGGGCGCTACCGTGTACTTACAGTGGTATCAGTGCCTCACCATTAAGCTATACTAACTTATGCTATCGCGTTTAAAAGATCGATCGAACCGAATATCGAAAATCACAATTTTCAAGTGCTTAAGTTTCTGTCGATTTTTAAAATGGTCTAAAAATAATTTTACATATCACAGAAAACTAAGCAGGGTTTTGTAAGAATACTAGTAAATTTTGAGCACGTGACCGCCGTGGATCCGCGGCAGTACTGTAGGAACAGTGCGTCAAAATTCTTCAGTAGGCTTTGCTATGGAATTTGTGGTTTTTGGTATAGTTCTTTTGGGCCCAGATTTTGTTACTGTACAACAGATGTACGTGGGGCCCACTTCGGGAAATTTTATCGATCGAAATTTTAAACTTATTAGTATGAAGTATTTACATTATATCTCCGACCGGGAATGTCATTTGATCGGTAAACCGCGTCTGATTGCTATAGTTCTTTTAGACGGGTTTGCGAACGTGACATTCGCGTTGATGTTCTGTGTTGTGCTGTGATATTGCGGATTTGTCATGGTGGATAGCAGGGTACAATGATAGTGCAGTTTGGATTTATTTGTACATTTGATATTGCGGGACGAGCGTTCAACATGTGGACTGCTGTTACTGCCTGTTGTATAATATTCTTTTGGGGCACGACCGGGTTGAGGTCGATGTACCCGTTGTACATATTTTTATTTCTGTACTAGGTTTATCCCGCGATGGAGTGCACGGATAGCCGGGTTCTGGAGGGCAACGGGTCCGTATCTCATGGCTTTGAGAGGCAGAGGGACCTCACTCTAGAATTGGCAGACTATTCGCCGCACTCGTAGGGGGTACAGGTTGACCTAAGGAGGGGTGCTCAATTTACCGGATTCCGTGAAGTGCCGGGTGTTCCATTCACTATGCTGTGTGGGGACTACCTCGCTTCAGGTTTTGGCGGGTAACTTGCCGCACCCATAGGGGTCTAGGTTTCATTGCACAGGCTATCCACACGACCAGGGGAACGTCGGGTTTCAGCAGCGGCTCTGTGAAACCCGTGGATTCCAGATTATCTGTATTGTTCTGTGATGCTTATTACTTTTCTGTAATGTTGCATATTATCACGCCTGGAGCGATTACTGTATATTGGTATATATACTATTAGATGTTGTATATGTTTTACACCTGCGCTAGTCCAGCCCCCGCTCTGTCGTTAGTTAAGTAACCTAACGGGTGATGACGGGACCCAGTGACGAATGCGGATGGCATATACGTACATTTTATTTTCGTTCTTTTCTGGTGTGATTGATTGATGGGACTGCATTGATTCTTATCAATGCAAGGATAAAACAAACCTATATTTTATGTTGTTGGAACAAATTTAAAAAGGTGTTATTACAAAGATGTTTCCTTTTGTTTTGCATAGTGATATTCAGTTAGAATATCCCGCACCTCATTCGACGAGGCAAGGGCCGAGATCCCTTCACCGGGAGTGACCCCTTGGGCAGAAGTTTACGTCAGGGTAATAACTTCACTATAGTCGATTACAAGTTGCTTTGCATCGCTGTATTCAGTTAGAATATCCTGCACCTCATTCCACGAGGAAAGAGCCGAGATCCCTTCACCGGGAGTGACCTCTTTAGCAAAGGTTTTTCGCTCCTATATTTTTATAAAAAGCTATCAGGTTCCTTCAACGAGATCAAGTTCATTACGTTAAAGGTTTTTCGCCAAAAACCAGTCGTAGCCCTCCGTCGTATCTTATGGATGGTCAGTAGTATTCAAGCTATGTTTGTTGACTTTCGCCAAGGCATAGTGCTTGGTAGCTGCTGGGGTATTCATTTGTAGCATAGATAGATGTGTTGGTTTGGGACAGTCGTATTACCCTGTTGGCTTTCGTCAAGGGTATGTACGGGTGGGTTCACATTAACCTGGACAATGACGGGCATAACTTGACATGTGACTTATGATTTGTTGGCTTTCGTCAAGGTCATAAGAGCATGGGGCAAAAATCACATCGGGAGTTTCAAACATACAGGAAACTTGCCAGGCATGCGCATACCTTCTGGAGTGTGATAACTTGAGTGGCTTCCATCAAGTTATCATACGATGATAGTTGGATCCCGATTCTCACTGATGAGTTGGTTTACTCCTCGGGTGATCCCGACTAATTCTTCTTTTAGGTTTGGAGGAGAATTTGAGATTACAGTAGGAGGTTTCCTGATTAGATAAAGTGATAACCATTCTGATCTAGGTTAGAGTGCACGCAGAGTGTTTCTTTTCTCTCTCTCTCTTTGGTAGCGACCTTTGACCGACCCTAGACTATGACTCAGTGACCAAGTTGACCGAACCTTCTTAAAATACTGGCTTTTGGATTGTCCAAGTTGCATAAGTCATTGCCGCTCCTTCTTTTACCCTTTGAATTTCTCAGAACACCCCGTATTACTACGGACATCCACTTCCATTAGATAGATCCATCGTATGGTTATATACGAACTCGAAGGTACTACTTCGAGGATGGATCCAGGTTCAAAAGAAATAGAATTGGTTTATTCAGTTGTCTTTTATTATCATCTTCTCTCAGGTTGTGAGGGCTCCTTAGTTTTGGAGAGTACACCTATTACGTTTATTGGATAGTCTTATTCCAAACCATAAGCAGGTGTCGAAAGGTAGGGAATGAAGAAAACCAATTAGCCTAAGTAGGGTGTGCAGAAGGTAATAACTAAAGACAAAATAAAGGGATTAGAAAGAGGGCAAAGTAAATTGCGACTGCTATCATTCATGACCAAACCACATACTTCATCGCCACTCCTATTTCACCTTTGCTTTTTTCCCCAGTTCGGGAGAAATAGAATAAGGTATTATTCAGTTGTCTTTTATCATCACCTTCTCTCAAGTTGCGAGTACTCCTAGGTTTAGGAGGGTACACCTATTATGCTTACTGGATAGTCTTCTTCCAAACCATAGGCTGGTGTCGAATGGTAGGGAAGGAAGAAAACTATTTACCCTAACAATGGTGTACAGAAGGTAACGACTAAAGACAAATAAAGGGATTTGGAGAGATGACAAAGAAATATACGGTTATAGTCATGAATTGGATTATGGAAGAGGCATAACTAGGAATACCAGATACCCCTACGAAACATTTTTATGTTTCAGTGCATTATTAAAAGAAAACTGATTTCCCGATTAGATACTTACTCTAGGGTATGTATTTACCAGGTTTCATTCTCATATCTGTATGGTTTTACAGATAATGAGTGGGAGTAAGTTATTAGGAATTAGGAGATCATCCTCATTATATCGGAATTCGTTGTAATTGGTGATATTTGAGGAAGTCGCCTGGGTACAGTTTTCAACCTACGACGCACAGGTTGTGAGTTATTCAACTCAGCGGACTTATACAGAGTATTGTATGTTGTCCAGTGTCCGTCAGGACAAAGGGGTTGGTCCGAGTACTATGTTCTGTTTACTTATGACTTCTCTAGTTTTTGGACAAGTGTTTCGTAGAAATACAATGTCTAAGTTTTGAGAAGTTGTGGGTATAAGAATAAAGTAGAGAACCAGGTATCACAAGTATCGGGATTCTTCAAAGAGATCGAAGATGTAGATACGTAAGAATGGTATTCAGATGATAGTATTGGTTTTGAGAAACTTGTTTCTCTTTCAAGTTACTCATAATTGGATGCATTCCTAAGTTGAGTAATGCTGATTAGCCTCTCTCCATTAAGTCGATGTGCACTGAAGACAGTTGCATGATTAGAATCTGGTTCCAATTAAATAAGTGCCAAAGTTTCTATATTGGATATAGAATGCTCCAGATCTTAACGATGTTAAGGTAATGGGAGTTGTCCAGCTTATGCTTAAAACCAGACACTGGATAACTCAAGGCACGTTTCTGTAATGGCAGTTTGTGGGTTGACCCTGGCTTTGACGAGGGTTGACATTTCTACCATCCGGAAGATTAATAGTGATATTGTTCTAGACTCGCCACAGTTTTAGTAAAATGGATTTTTTTAGAAAACAGTTGTGGGAGTATGGTAGAACTGGAAGTGATTCCAGAACCGCAAACGATTACGGAAAATTTAATAGGACCTATATATTCAATCAGGTTTGACATTCCAATAGCCACTCCGCAGATATGGTGGGTAACCTCAGACACCCGAAAGGTACTCCGGTAGCCTCAAGGACTGTGACAGGGAGGTTCTTGTTTACCCAGACTTGACACTACTGTTGTTCCAGGCTATGAGACCCGGCAGGAGGATAAGTATAGCATCGTTCTAAACTAGTTTTAGAAGTGCACGTATATATTATTCTGCCAGAGGATTGTCATAGTCAGTGGGAGCAGCGGAAGCATAGTGGGCAAGAAGCTTATGTCTATTTATAGGCTTGAGCAGATATAGCGGAGATAAGATCATCTAATTTTTGGTGTGACAGTCATAGGTTTGACTTCATCAGAATAAGGGATGGATCTGTTAAGAAGGTAGTAGGGTGTGATGTCCTGGTATTTGGATGACATACACAGGAGTAGGAAGTAAAATTCCTATACCACGATCGATTCTACTGTGGTCGTCACACAGTTGTTTCTTCACAAAACACATGGATATAATATCAGACATTCTGGTTACTAGATTTATGGTTTTAGATCTAGATTTGGGTAGTTTCCCAATGTGGGTACTTAGACAGTATTCTAAAAGTATTTAGAATAGATGACTCCTGGCATGGTGGTGTACCTGCAGGTGATGGAGTCACCCTCTCTAAAGGTGTCTTACAGACTAAAGGGGAGAGGGATGTGCATGATTGGCAGATCACTTGCTTAGGCAATTGAGTCAATCGTGAGTTGTCAAGTACCACACCAGATGTTGTTTTTGCACTAGATGCGATATGTTTATATTAATCCAATCCTGAAGAAACATAAGGAAGCAGTTTTAGAACATAAGTGCATGTTCTACGGATTTGATGACGGCAGCCTCTTTCGGGAGACGGTTATCATTCCAGGCTTTAAAGGTGACATGGATGACAAAGTGATTGTCAGAGTTATAGTTTTCCCTATGATGAGGGACAGTATTATGGACAGGTGGTCCAAGAGGATACTGTGGGAGGCATGGTGTTGGATACTGATTAGGTTCAGTTATCGATACAGTCTAAGAAGTTTGGATTTGGAGTTCATTTATGAACTAGGTCCCATCAGATATCCAGACATATTCTAAGACATGTATTGCTTGATTCGGGAGATGGCTTTCTCCGCGAATTTAAGATTAAGAGAGATACAGAAAGAAACATCAGGGCAGATCCACTCACTGAGGCTATTTCTCGAACACAAGAGTTTTACAAACTAGCTTTGTGAAACTGATTAGTAGAGGAATTGGATGTTCGGTATCACACGGGCTGTGAGTATGCGACATCGCAATAATTAGCCTTAAGTGCAAGTGGGAGATTGTTGGAGATAGTGCCCTCAAAGTCAATTATTGGATCGCAGGTACGTGATTACAATGATTGAGGCATGACCTATACCGATATGACAGTCTTGCTCAAGATGATAGTATGCTATCTGGTTTTTCTTTATCATCGTATACATGCTTTAGTTCGCTATTGCATGATTGATAGAGCCCATAGGATTCTTGCTTGACTACCAGCAGTATGATGGCGATCATATGCGTGGGAGCTGGGGTCTGTAAGCACATCCTTAAACGTGTCCCTAGTCGTGGGAGTTTCGAGACAGGGCATCGATACTCCAGATTAGACTAGTGTATACAGTCGAGACCCCGACGAGGGGCGATGGCCGGTCTCACAAGCCATTGGTGTCAGTTGGATCACCTAAGATGTATACAAGTGCTCATTGGGTTATGAGTACACCGGACATGACTCGCTGGGAACATGCTAGTTGGTATTATACATATCGTCAGATAGCAGTTCCCTGGTGACATGTGTACATGTTAGTTTGTCGACCTGAGATCGTCATTTGTCTCGTGTGGGTTCCTACTGTGCTTTGATTCCTACCCTATCATGCTCAAAGGAGTTGTGTAAACAGGTATTTTTTGGGTACAGTCCCGAGCCACATGGAGGCAGTGAGCGGATCGTCGGGGATTCGTCTCTCCCGGTATTGGGGGTTGATGTCGCGCAGTGCACGGGTGGCCATCACTAGAAATCCTTGGCCAAGGTAGTGGAGAATTACTGATTTGGATCAGTAGTTTCTCAGGTGGTGATGGGCTTCATGCCAACACGATTTATCGCATTATTAGGGGTCTGACTTTATCCACCCCCCTAGACTCGATATGCGATACTCTTTAGACGAACGGACCGGACTGTATGTATATTGTCACTGTTAGGCTCAGTAGGGTTTATGGATGAGTTCGCTCGTCAGCTTCCCTTCCAATCAATATATAGGCAACCATTACGTACAGCTTGTACCTCTGATGTGTTAGTGGTTATACCCAGTGCCAGTGTGTTGATGAGTCATTAGAGTCCCCCACAGACCGTTTTCCAAGTTCGGGCGAAACGTTGTAGAGGCCGTATGATTTTATGGCAGGGTTTGGAAAATGCACGTGCGTTTTCGCACGTGTCATTTTTCGGGCAGATAATACTGGCAGGCTTTGGTTTAAGCCGGATCCCAGTATTATACTGTGTAGATATAATATCTTTGTCTCAGTTGCATTTGTATTCGGTCGTAATACAAATACGGGTATGTTTATACTGATACAGGGTTATCCTGAAATTCGTTTCAGGATCACTTTTGGAAGTTGCCAGTTTCCAGTTTTCTATCGGCCGTATTTAACATTCGGTTAAATGCGGATTTATCTTTTCTTCTTGGGTGAGTCATGAGGATGAGTCATGCTTCTAGAAGGTTCTAGAAGTGATGATAAGGTTAGTGAGTCTTTAGTGCATTTAATGATGTTTGATGACAAGGTTAGTGATTCATCACTTGCATTAATTGTGTTCATACTAGGTGTATTTGTGACTCATTGTTTCTTTCATGATCTTTTGCTTTGTGGTCACCACTCCCTCCTCCTATACTCACCCCCCTCTCCTATATATGGCCGTCCACCCCTTGATAGAAGTGAGATGGTTGTTGATTGAAAAAGATATAAGTTTTGGTGCATAGAAATTAGATGTGATCCATATCTCATTTCCATTCGATCCAAAAGGCAACTTCATTAAACGTTCGTCCATAGCCTTGGACGTAATGAGACAAAGTGTTCTACTCATTCTCTACATCATCTTGGTCGTCTCTTTTAGCAAACTTGACGACTGAGTTGCCTTGGTTCAGAGGCGGGAGCCCGATTAAAGATCCGTCGATGTGGTGCCACCTGGACGATGAGACTGGAGATCCAGAAGATCAGAGCAGCCGCAACAAAGCGTGGGATGATGGTTGAAGACCGAAGGACTCGGATCGTTCGGTATAACATTTTTACCCACTTTGTAGTTTGTTAGTTTAGCTTTAATGGCAGATCCGGGTTATAGTACGCGATAGCGCCAGTTGTAAAAAGTTTTTGTTCCGCATTTGGCGTCTGTTAGACGGCCGGGGCGCTACCGTGTACTTACAACGACCCCGGTGAACTTCATCAGTATATGGAATTCGCTGCAGAACCCTTTAACTATTTTGTTTTCGAAATTCGTCTCATGGTCGGTGATGATACACCTCAGGATCCCGAACCAGAATATTATGTTGTTCTGCAGGAACTTGATGGTCATTGATTGATAGGGTTTTTGCGTGCTTAATTAATTACCGCAATCAAGACGGTTTCGCTTGTAGCTAGCCGGTTGAGTACGGGTCGTCCGCAGGGAGATGGGAATCTTTTTCTATGTGCTTTAACGAGTTAAGTCCAAATATACAGGTTTGTATGAGATTAACTATGTGCTAAAATGTTATATAAAGAGAGCTTGTTAGGGTTTGGATTAGGTTAGTTTGAGTTAGGAGTCGCTCACATCTTTCATTGCCACTCTTAATATCGGTGTTACGGTAATCGGCAACAACGGGGATTAGCACGACTAGGAAGGAACTTGCGAGTATAAGCTAGGCTTTCCAACGCTTAAGTTCTTCCTTTTGGTGCTTGTCCGTCCGTTCTTGGCTATTAGCCTTAACTTCCGGTTAATTCAACCACAACTGGTCTCACTAAGGAATCACCGCTATCATGTAGGATAGGGTGCCGCAGGGAGCGGATTGTGGTTCAATTAACGGGAGTCCGAATTAAGATGTTGGGCAAGGAAAGAGTGAGAGAGATTTCCTTCTCTCAAACTTTTCTTATCCTACCCTAACAAGTAAGAAAACTACTCACCCATTACAAGAAAAAGAAAATACAAAAAAAGGAGGAAGATGAAAGAAAGAGGTTAGGAGATTACAACTAGCTATTTGAGACCTCACCTTGACAAGGATCAAGCTTAAGCATCATTGTTGTTAAGGATAAAGAAAAAAAGAACAAGAAAGAAACAAATAACAAATAACAACAACTAGATTAGCAAATGAAAAATACAAGCAATTATAATTAACAACATAACAAGACAAGCATGATAACAAAAAGAACTCTTTTATTCATCACTTCACTCATGAAACCTTACTACAAGATTTTAATGGAGAAAAGATGAAGAGAGGAAGAAGAACAACAAAATATATCTAAAATTTTACACAAGAAAATAAGCACCTTTGGCTTGGCAATATTCTGGGTTATTTATAGACAGGAAACAGAAATTCTAGGGCAACATCCATGACCCATATAAAATGACCAAACTGCCCTTGAAAAAGCTCCATCTGACGAGCCTATATGGCTGCGGATCCGCGGCCTAGACCCCATGTTGGCCGCGGATCCGCGGCCATAATGATGAGTTGGCTCATAAACTTTTGTGGTTTTCCTTGTTTTGATGTTTCCTTCAGTGCGGTATGTGTGGTTTTTCAGAAGCTCTTCAAATTTCTTCCAGAATTTCAGTAGATCAAAAGGTGATGTGATGTGGATCTTTTGCCATGATTTCCTTGAGCTCCGCATAGATATCTTGGATTTTGTGTTGCCATTGTGCTTTGTGCATGAAAATGACCATTGATTTGCCATTTTATCCCTTAAACTGGTGTGCGGCAACATACGGATAGAGAGCGGAGACCCGTATTTTATCCGTGGTTGACAATAATCCAGAATTTGTCACGCTTTTCCATAAATTTCACTGTTTAGAGCCGAGAACATGTATCCTGCAATTAACTAGCAAACTCGGCTCAAGAGTACCTACCGATAAGCAATCTGATAAAAAATGGGCGGTATAAAAATGCAAAAATCTGATATGAACAAATACCTCCAAACTTATCATTTGCTCGTCCCGAGCAAAGCCAATTTATTCACAAAAATTCTAACCTCACTTTCGCAGGTTACGCGATTGCACTGAGCATGTGCAACCAGCCATTAAACCTCTAGGTGTCCCTAATAGGAGGAGTGTTGTCTCCTGCGGGTTTTCAGCGGATACTACCCACAAAATCCGGTCAAGCTAGTTTTGCAAAATAACTATGATTCAAACCCTAAGGTTTTGTTTCAGAAAATAACAATTCTATTATCCTAAGTCTAGACTATCGAACCTTTATTTTTCACACCTTGCTTCTTATTTAACTTAAGATTTTATATGTCTTTACGTGCAGTGCAAATAGTGTCGTTAAGTTCCAGAAGGATCGATTAAAGTCATCATGTCACACAATAAAGCCCAGATAAATTTTTTTAAAGGATCACATAAGTTTTATAAAGAGTTAAGTATTTTTCAAGTTTCGTTTTCCAATAAGGCTTCAATTTCAGAATTTCTGTCTTCCTTAACAGGAAACTAGGTCTTATTTTTCACTCCACATTTTTCTTGTTTTCATTTCATACACACCTCTGTGAACGTGCAATAGTCTTTATCATAGAATAAAACCTTCATATCTCCGCTATAAATATTTTTTTTATAAAAACCTGTCTTTTGTCAAGATTATTCTCACACAAAGAACCGTTAGGAATTTTAATTCGGAGAGAACACTTGCTTGACTTTGTTTTAATCTGGACTTTCTAGGCTTCTTAACGAGCTTTGGGCTAATGCTCCCAAACTAGTTGGCTTTAGGGCATTAGGTGTAGAGACACCCCAGCGGACTTAATTGCTCAAGTTACCTAGGTCCAAAAACAAAAGACAAATTAGCGTGAAAATCATGATGATTCGATGCGAACGGAGATATAACCGGCAGTTCAATTATTTTTTTGGATAAAAGACGTGTTTTAGTGGGTTCGGTGTGTAATCATTCCAATCAAGTTCCAGATGGGTTATTTTTCAGAATTATTTCCAATTAAGGTATCAATAACATTCCTTCATATTCGCTTCACTTCATAAACTATTCTTGATATTACTTATTTCAGAACGAACCTATTTGATCCTCAGAAAATAATTTATCCATTTAAAAGTTTTTAGACATAATAGACTTGTCATCTAATTTTCAAAATTCATGACATGTGTAATGTGATGTAAAGACGCAGCTATAGTTAACTTCAAAGGAGAGTTATCTTTCAGGTTTTCAAAATCTAAAAATAAGATTTAGTTATTCTTATCTTATCAAACAAAACCGTCGAAATGTTGAATCCGAGTTCTCCCACTAGCTAACTTGATAAAAAAGTTTTTATGTTTTTAGAAAATTTTTCTGATTTTTATGGATTTTATAGATTTTAGTATGCAGATGCAAAATATACATATGAATGCGAAGGTTAGAAATGCGTATCGAGCGTACCCCCAAACTTAAACTGGACAGTGTCCTCACTGTCATTGCATGAAGAGATCATTGAAGGGTCAAAATTGTCGGTTAGATATACACAATTTTTTTTTGTTTTTGTTTTTAAAGAAAAGAAAAATAGTAAAAATGGATATGCACCGAACAAGAATATCCACAAATATATACAAAATGGTATATACATACCCCAAACTTATTTGAAACAGTGTCCACTGTTTTGGCTGGATAACCGAAGTTTGGTGGTAGGCAGAGAAAGATTATGCAGGGTAAACCGGCTCCTGTAAGACCAGGAGCTCCTCTGTTGGTTCGGCGCTAAGGTACGGTTTTAGTCTGTGTCCGTTTACTTTGAAAAATGAACCGTCCTTTGGATTCTCCAAATCCACAGCGCCATGCGGATACACATTCCACACAAAATATGGCCCTTTCCAGTGAGATCTGAGCTTACCTGGATGGAAATGTAGCCGGGTGTCGTAAAGCAGTACCTGTTGACCAGGTACGAATGTTTTGCGCAAAAGGTGTTTATCGTGAAACACTTTTGTTCGGTTCTCTACGACAACCGCGTTTTCGTAAGCCTCATCCCGAAGCTCGCTCAATTCGTTCAACTGCAGCTTCCGATGGCTGCCCGCATCTTCGAGAGACAGATTCAGCTCCTTTATCGCCCAAAATGCGCGATGCTCTATTTCCACAGGGAGGTGGCAAGCCTTTCCGTACACAAGCCGATAGGGAGACATGCCAAGATCGGTCTTATAAGCAGTTCGAAATGCCCAAAGGGCATCAGTGGGTTTTAACGACCTATCTTTACGGTTCTTGGAAACCGTCTTCTCCAGTATCTGCTTGATTTGCCGATTTGAAGCTTCGGCTTGGTCACAGGTTTGGGGGTGGTAGGACGTAGATAGCTTATGATTAATGTGTTAGTTATATGTATGCCCTAGAGGCCATTACTGTATATTGGATGTATATTGTAGTGGATGCTGGGACATATATAGGGAGGACTTTTTTGCTCGACATGATAGTATGCTATCTGGTTGATCTTTACCTTAACGTGTATACTGTTTGTCTCTCTGTTACATGTTGGTAAAGCCCTTAGGATGTGTACTTGACTACTTGGACTATGATGCGGATCATACTAGTGGGAACATGGTAGTCCATAAGTACATCCTTCAAAGTCCCTAGTCGTGGGTGTATCGAGACAGGGCATCGATATACCAGTGTAGACTAGCGTATACGCTTCTCGACCCATGAGATGGGCGATGGATGATCCCATATCCATTGGTGTTTGACATCAGAGATGGTGTACGGGTGCTCAGTGGAGACTGGGTACACTGGACGGACTCGCCGAGAACTCCCAGATGGTATTATACCTTACGTCAGATGGCAGTTCTCTGGTGACATTGGTACAGAGTAGTCTGTTGACCCGAGATCGTCATAGAGTCTTGTGTGGTTCCCACTGTGCTTTGATTTCCACCTTACCACGTCCAAGAGGGCGTGCAAAACGGTGGCTTTTGGGTACAGTCCCGAATCACATGGAGGCAATGAGCGATAGGAGGGGATTCGTCTCTCCCGGTATAGGGAGTTGATGTTGCGCTGTGTTCGATTGGCTATAACCGGAAATCCCTGGCCAGGGTTGCTGAGAATTACTGGTAAGTGTTACCTGTAGTTTCTCGAACTGTTATAGACCTCATATCGACACGACTTATCGAGCTATTGGGGTCTGACGTTTACCACCCCTAGGTAAGATATGCGACATATCAGACGATCAGACCGGACTGTACGGTAAGTGTTACTGGTTGGATTCACAGGAGTATGAGCGGGCTTGCTCGTCGATCTTCTGATCGCTCAATACCCGGGTGGCCGTTACGTTTAGTAGACCGCTTGCGGCTTGTGGGTGTTTGATATGATCATCACCTGCTACCGGCGTATTGACGAGTCTTTAGAGTCCTACGCAGAGGTTTCCTGGCTCAAGCGAAACGAAATAGGAGCGCATATGAGATATGTGCGGGACCGAGAATAATGCGTATATGTGATACCGTATTTCATTCTCGCGATGAATGTATCGAATGGTTGTATGCGATATAACCTAGTTATCGAATCAAGGATTGATTCGATAAGCCGATACATTGGATACTAGTCGGTTATGTGCGACATGACCGGATCATTGAATCAAGTGTTGATTTGATGATTTAATGCATAATTATATATTTGATATATTACTTTGCATTAACTAGTATTGGTTCACTTTAAAAGGATTTTCTCACTTGATGTGCACATTGTATATGTGATATACTTTTGTATACTAGTTTGTATCATGTTTGATGATACATGCTCATTAGGGTTTGTGTAAAGATTAAACCATGGTTGGGTAATGGTTGGGGTTTTCATTTTCTTATTCATTTATTTATTTATTTTATTCATTTTGGAAATGAGAGAAAATGGTGGCTTTCTTTGTTTGATATTGAAGCTTCATGAAGCTTTGACTAAGTGACCATTTTGTCTCATGCTTAACCCTAACCATTCCCACTAACCCTAGTTTAGTCTCTACACTTAACCATGGTTTGAATATGATAAGTATTGATTTTTTTTTTCCATTTGAAATAACACTTATCATATTCTATCATCTTCTTCCTCTTGTTCTTCTTCATGAAGAAACCTTGCTCCATTAATGGCAACTTGAGCAAATGAGTGAGAAATCCAATTCTGAAGTGAACCCACTTCCTATTTCTTCATCCTCTACCTCTTGCCAAGTAGTATAGAGTGTTTTCTTCACAAGTTTCATGACTTGGTGAAGTGGGAGCTTGATTTTGTGATGCCTCGACGTAGATCGTCTTCGGCACGAAGCCGACGACCTTGCCCGCCCATTTCTCCGATGAAGCCGACGCTAGAGCCCGGGATTCGATTTGGACAGCGAGGAGACTTCATTGCGGAGCTATGGAGGCGGAGGACCGGATCTACAAAGGTTGTATTTTCGTTCACTTAGTTAAGTTGTTAACTAGTTGCATCGCATAGCCTATATATCTAGTTAACGATCCGTATTAGGGTCTCTCGGCACTTGTAAAATTTGAAATTGGCATGGTTGATGCCTTGTGAGACCTCATTAGAGTGCCTAGGAACCCTACAGTGGTATCTGAGCCTAGCTAGAGCCTTAGGCGATGCGTAGACGGAATTAGAAGTCCGATCGAACCAAAACCCAAACCCAAAAAATGCTCTCTGTACATTTTTGAAAATCGTGGTTTTTTCCAGATTAAAAATATGTAGAAAAACCAGCAGGAATATCTAAGGGTTACTGTGAAATTCGACAGCCCAATTCCACTAAGTCGCCGCGGTTCCGCGGCACGAGCATGGCTCGTGCGGCGGTTCCGCGGCCGTACGGCCTCATTATATAATTAATTTTGCACAGTAATTCTTAGTTTGCAGTGCTGGTTTTCCTGGGAATTTTTAATATTTATTCCAGAGTTGAAATTTCTGGGTTGTATTGGGGCCTCGGTGTATCGATCGGATTGTCTAATTTTGTCAGTGTGTTTTTCCGGGTAATTTTAGAATATGTTAAAAAGTTCGACCGGATATAAATACCCACTTTTTCCCTTGCCGGGAAATTTCCAATTGTTGGATTTTTCTGTAGTTTAATCACGTTCTAAGTAGTGCAAGTAACGCGATGGTCCCTCTAGAAGACAACAAACCTTAACTCGATTATGTGACCGTCTTGAACTGCCCTTTGAACCTTAGGGTTTGGGACAGTACGGCGTGCTACATGTGAGGCGTTGGCTTGACCCTTCTACGGCTGGACCGTTGGTACTGAGGCACGAACTGAATGTTTTTAGACTTGTTTCATGTGTTGATCCGTTTCGGGAAAACTTGGGTGTTCGATTGTTCGATCAGAAAGTTTAACATTTTCTATTTATCCGGAATGTGATACAATAATTGGAATTCACAAAAGTTATGAGATAACTGAATGAATGTTATAAATCTAGCAATTTAGTCTCACTTGATCGGTTGCTACGGAATTTTGATGCGATCAAAAGTCCGTTGCAATCACGTAGCGTACGCGGATACTCGCCGGGTAAACTTAATAGACAGCTACACCCCATAGCCCCGACTAAGTGACTGTAGGAGAACCCCGTCGCCGAAAGCATCCGTTCGGGTGCTCACGGTAGCGATGTTCCGCCTTGGTGCACTTTGTCGACGGCGTCGGGGGTGCGGCCGTCTACTGAAGTTTGCGATGAGCATTCGATCAGGATTTCGGGAATCTTGTTGAATTGCCCGACTTGGTATTGAAAAGAGTTTTCGATTTTGAGACTAAAATGCGGGGTTTATAATTGTTAGGCATGCGATGTCTAAGTAATTCATTTGGTCAGGCATGCGATGTCTGAGGTGGTTGTGGATTCCAACTGTTGTAGTTTTACACTTTCTTTTCTATGACCGTAAGTGTAATATGTGATATCGCCGGTTTCGTTGCTATATGTCAACGACAATTGGGATGCGCATATTTACTTACATTGATGACATGTGATGTTATGTGTTACTGGATATGTTATATTGGATCGTCGTGTTTGAATAGCCGGGGGTTTTTATGTGAGATGAGTGTTTTTCATTTTCATTCATGTAAAAACTTGTATGTAATATTCTTTTATTGGGGCACTTCCAGGTTGCGGAAGATGTCACCTTTTGTATATTATTTACTTTTCCGCACTAGGATAGACCCAAGGAGGAAGGCACAAGTAACCGGGTTCTGGAGTCCAGTGGGAGACCAACTCGAGGAGTCGAGTCCGGGTCTCCTAACTCTAGAATTGGTAGGGTTGCTTGCCGCTCTCGTAGGGGTCTAGGGGTGTGGGTTTGGCTATTCATCGCGACCGCGGAATCCGTGTTTTATACTGGTTCGTATTGAAAACACGGACGCCCTAGTATATCCAATATTTCATATGTTTCTTCTGCTGCGATATCTGTGATGTGATCATGTGATGTTCTGTGATGGATACTTTATATAGTATATATAATATATTATATAGACGTTACTTATGTTTTGCACTCGCGCTAGCCCTGCCCCGCTCTGCCGTTAGTTACCTAACCTAACGGTGCACGAGGGGACATCGAGGTGAATGCGGATGGCATAAGTGTACGTCGTATTTATCTGTGATGTTTAGGTACTTAAATGATGGGACTTCATTAATGTGATTAATGAAAGAAAAAGAAACCTAAAGATGTTGTAGAATCGAATTTCAAAAATAAAACAGGTAGCTACAGTTCTTGCTTTGCACAGAGGTATATGTGATATATCCTGCACCTTATTCGATGAGGAAAGGACCGAGATCCCTTCACCGGGAGTGACTCCTTTAGCAATAACTGGCCGATGCTACAACTCTCGATTTGTTTTTGATTGCTTCTATAGTTTCTGCTTTGCACAGTGATATATATGATATATCCCGCACCTCATTCGACGAGGAAAGGACCGACGATCCCTTCACCGGGAGTGACTCCTTTAGCAAAACTAGAAAAGCCTAAAAAACACTCCATTTCAAAATTCATTTGATTCTACAACGATATCAAGTTCATTACGCAATAGGTTTTCAGAAAAACCTGTCGCAGCCCTCCGTCATTTCAGATAAGTAGTAGTTAGTATTCGTGCTGCGTTTGTTGGCCTTTGTCAAGGCGCAGTGTGCGGTAGCTAACTGGTGCTTATCTGCTTATGCATATGATGCAGATTGGATTAGGGTAGTCGTGCGACCTTGTTGGCCTTTGTCAAGGGCCGTGCGGATGGGTTTAATTCAATCAGGAAATGACGGGTTGAACTTGACTAGCATCCTATGGTTTGTTGGCCTTTGTCAAGGTCATAGGAGGTTAGGGGCAAAATATTATCGGGAATTTCAAGTGTTGAAATTTGCAATGAGATTGCATACCTTCTATGAGATAGTTGGATCCCGATACCCGCTGCGAGTAATTGTTACTCCTGGGAGAGTTTTACACATTACAATTAGCCGATCAAGTAGGTGTCTAGAAAGGTGTCAACGGGGTTACGCCTCTGGGAAAACGAGGTTTACATTAATTAGGTTCGTGCGAAAGCACGGGGGACCTCCCTCAAAGTACCGACACTGGCCTGGCTGAAAGATTGGCGAACTTGTAGTGTGTAATTAATCCCGGCTAGTCTTTCCTTTTAGGGTTTGAAGGAAGATTTGATAAAAAGCAGTGGGAGCCATCCTGATTAGATAAAATAATAACCAATCTATTCTTGCAAGAGCGCACGCTGAGTGTTTTCTTCCCTCTTTCTCCAGGTAGCGACCATATCACGCCTTAATCAAGATAATAATAGGGATATTGACCGAACCCGCTTGTTATACTGAGCTGGGGAACGTTGGTCCCGCTCCAACTTATAATTGTTATAAGACAGAGCAGGAAATTGGGGATTACCAGAATTCCCATGCCGCCCAAACGAAGAGAGTGCATGCTGATGCATCATCTTCGGGTGTATTCATTACAGAGAACTGTTTCTCAGTATCCTTTACGTCCTGGGTATGCGATACCAGATCAGGATCCCAGATATGTAATCTGTTACATAGGGCTACAGAAAGGTAGAGAACTGAGAACGGGTGATAAGTTTCATGAGGCAGAAAACGGGGCAAGAGTTGCAGCCAAGTCTGTTGGTCACTGTCACCCTGTATTCCAAATACATTGATTCTGAACGAATGTTATTAGATACCGAACCTGATATACAAAATCGTATCACTCTCTTTAATAGTAAAGAAAGGATATAATTTTGTATTGTTGGATAATATTTTGAACATTTCCTATATCAAAAGTTGATCGGTTCAGGCACGTTATCTAAAAGCATTGAAGTTCTAAATCAAACTACAGTTCTTTAGTATACTGAACACACAAAAGAGGAAGAGTTCAGAAATGAACGGATCCTTCTTGAGGCATTGTAGACTAGGTCATATCAATGCGACCCGACTGGCTGAAGTTATATTTAGATGCATATTTAAATTAGTTTGAATTTACATCTTATGAAACTTGCGAGTCATGTCACAAAGATAAAATGACCTCAGCTCTGTTTATTGGAAACAGAGAAAGAGTTAGTAAACTCTTGGGATGATACATGTTGATGTATAAAGGTCCCCTGTCTACACATGCCAAGACCGGTTCTTTGTACTTCATTACATTCTCTGATGATCTCTCAAGATTCAGACATATGTTCCTGTTGAAACACAAGTCCGAACCTTTTGAGATATTCACAGAATATAAGTTAGAAGTAGAGAATCAAAATACGGGTATAAGTATTATGTCCTATGATGAGATCAGGGAGGAGAATACTTGTGCATGGAATTCCTGGACTTTTCTAAAGGAGAATGAGATTCTCTCTCAGCATTACTCCTCCCTATACACCATAGCACGATGGTATATCGGGGCGGAGCAATCTCACCCTATATGATAAGGTGTGCTTTATGATGAGTACTACTGAGTTACCTATTTCCTTTTTGGGAGTTATGCACTTGAGAAGCTGCATACCTATTGAATAGGGTTCAAATTCAAATCAGTTGCCTACCACTTCATATGTGATATGGAAAGGGTAGAGCCTGTGTCTTAAGCTAGTTAAGATTTGGGGTTGTCCGGCCTATGTCTAAAAGCAAAATCCGGACAGGCTCGAGGCAAGGTCTGTTATGTACAACTGGAAAGGTTCCAGCTATACAAACAACAGCAGATGATTTGGTAGAACTAAAGGATTCAGTAGATACCAACGAACCTCAGTCTCTCCGCCGATCTAGTAGGATTTTCTCACCCACCTGAGAGATACTTCTGTTTCTCTATGACAGTGGGAGCGAGGATTGTATCATGAGATGATGACCCAACTAGTTTCGAGCTAGCCATCAGGAGTAAGACTCTGTAAGAATGGCTGGATGCTTAGCGATCTGAGATGGAATCCTTATACACCAACAAAGTATGGACTTTGGTTGCTATAACTGAAGGGTTAAATCCCCATCAGGAGCAAGTATATCTTGAGAAGATTACTTGGTGTACTTGGAAAAGTTGAGACTTTCAAAGCTAGACTTGTTAAAGGTTTTCGTCATCGACCAGGCGTGGATAATGATGAAACCTTTTCCAGTACCTATGCTTAAGTCCATCCAGATACTACTTGCCATGGCTACATACCATGACTACGACATCTGGCGGTTGGGTGTCATGACTGCTTTTCTAAATGATGTTTTAGAAGAGTGCGTCTATAAGTACACAGCCAGAGGGGCTCGTAGACAGTGGGAGCAGCGGTAACGTGTGCAAGATGCTTTATAGGATAAAGCAGGCATCGCGGAGTTGGAACATCTATTTTGATGGATTAGTCAAAGAGTTTGACATCATCAAAATGGTAGATGAACCTTGTACAAACAAAAAGGTAGTAGGGAGTATGGTGGTGATCCTCGTAGAGTACGTGGATATCATACTCTTGATAAGAAAGGAGTTTTCTATGCTACGCTCGGTCAATCTCCGCTTATCACAAGGATTCTCCATATAGGATCAAAGTGATACCTCCTAAATCCTGGGTTTTGGATCTATGAGATAGATCTAAATGGATGTTAGGATACTCACTAGTAGTAGTGAGATGGTATCAATCGATCCTGGGGAGAATCACTGGACGTGTTCCAGGATGATAAGGACGACTGAATGTCAGCCACAGGCATTGTCTTTACCCTCAGTAAAAGGACGGTATGTTAGAAGAGTTCCAAGCTAGATACCGTGGCTAACTAGACGATAAAGGCAGGATACATCGCTACTTAAGATGCTACCAAAGAGGATGTTTGGGTGTATATTGGTTCATGAGATGAACTACGTTCCAACCATTGTGAGACAATGGAGTTGTGGCTTATGCCAAGGAACGCCGGTCCCATCAGTGATCCAGACATATTCTAAGGCAGTATTACCTGATCATGGAGATGGTTGATCTCCAGGGGATCGAGGTTAGGAGAGTAGACTCAGAGAACAACACAGCAGATCCACTCACAAAGGCTTTTTCCCAGAGAGAGACTTTTATGGGATGGTTCAGTATGAGATACTACAACCACTGCTATCAGATGGCCCTAGTGCAAGTGGGAGATTGTTAGTTTTATGTATGCCCTAGAGGCCATTACTGTACATTGGATGTATATTGTAGTGGATGCTGGGACATATATAGGGAGGACTTTCTTGCTCGACATGATAGTATGCTATCTGGTTGATCTTTACCTTAACGTGTATACTGTTTGTCTCTCTGTTACATGTTGGTAAAGCCCTTAGGATGTGTACTTGACTACTTGGACTATGATGCGGATCATACTAGTGGGAACATGGTAGTCCATAAGTACATCCTTCAAAGTCCCTAGTCGTGGGTGTATCGAGACAGGGCATCGATATACCAGTGTAGACTAGCGTATACGCTTCTCGATCCATGAGATGGGCGATGGATGATCCCATATCCATTGGTGTTTGACATCAGAGATGGTGTACGGGTGCTCAGTGGAGACTGGGTACACTGGACGGACTCGCTGAGAACTCCCAGATGGTATTATACCTTACGTCAGATGGCAGTTCTCTGGTGACACTGGTACAGAGTAGTCTGTTCACCCGAGATCGTCATAGAGTCTTGTGTGGTTTCCACTGTGCTTTGATTTCCACCTTACCACGTCCAAGAGGGCGTGCAAAACGGTGGCTTTTGGGTACAGTCCCGAATCACATGGAGGCAATGAGCGATAGGAGGGGATTCGTCTCTCCCGGTATAGGGTGTTGATGTTGCGCTGTGTTCGATTGGCTATAACCGGAAATCCCTGGCCAGGGTTGCTGAGAATTACTGGTAAGTGTTACCTGTAGTTTCTCGAACTGTTATAGACCTCATATCGACACGACTTATCGAGCTATTGGGGTCTGACGTTTACCACCCCTAGGCAAGATATGCGACATATCAGATGATCAGACCGGACTGTACGGTAAGTGTTACTGGTTGGATTCACAGGAGTATGAGCGGGCTTGCTCGTCGATCTTCTGATCGCTCAATACCCGGGTGGCCGTTACGTTTAGCAGACCGCTTGCGGCTTGTGGATGTTTGATATGATCATCACATGCTACCGGCGTATTGACGAGTCTTTAGAGTCCTACGCAGAGGTTTCCTGGCTCAAGCGAAACGAAATAGGAGCGCATGTGAGATATGTGCGGGACCGAGAACAATGCGTGTATGTGATACCGTATTTCATTCTCGCGATGAATGTATCGAATGGTTGTATGCGATATAACCTAGTTATCGAATCAAGGATTGATTCGATAAGCCGATACATTGGATACTAGTCGGTTATGTGCGACATGACCGGATCATTGAATCAAGTGTTGATTTGATGATTTAATGCATAATTATATATTTGATATATTACTTTGCATTAACTAGTATTGGTTCACTTTAAAAGGATTTTCTCACTTGATGTGCACATTGTATATGTGATATACTTTTGTACACTAGTTTGTATCATGTTTGATGATACATGCTCATTAGGGTTTGTGTAAAGATTAAATCATGGTTGGGTAATGGTTAGGGTTTTCATTTTCTTATTCATTTATTTATTTATTTTATTCATTTTGGAAATGAGAGAAAATGGTGGCTTTCTTTTTCTGATATTGAAGCTTCATGAAGCTTTGACTAAGTGAACATTTTGTCTCATGCTTAACCCTAACCATTTCCACTAACCCTAGTTTAGTCTCTACACTTAACCATGGTTTGAATATGATAAGTATTAATTTTCTTTTCCATTTGAAATAACACTTATCATATTCTATCATCTTCTTCCTCTTCTTCTTCTTCATGAAGAAACCTTGCTCCATCAATGGCAACTTGAGCAAATGAGTGAGAAATCCAATTCTAAAGTGAACCCACTTCCTATTTCTTCATCCTCTACCTCTTGCCAAGTAGTATAGGGTGTTTTCTTCACAAGTTTCATGACTTGGTGAAGTGGGAGCTTGATCTTGTGATGCCTCGACGTAGATCTTCTTCGGCACGAAGCCGACGACCTTGCCCGCCCATTTCTCCGATGAAGCCGACGCTAGAGCCCGAGATTCGATTTGGACAGCGAGGAGACTTCATTGCGGAGCTATGGAGGTGGAGGACCGGATCTACAAAGGTTGTATTTTCGTTCACTTAGTTAAGTTGTTAACTAGTTGCATCGCATAGTCTATATATCTAGTTAACGATCCGTATTAGGGTCTCTCGGCACTTGTAAAATTTGAAATTGGCATGGTTGATGCCTTGTGAGACCTCATTAGAGTGCCTAGGAACCCTACATAATGGAATATTTCCGCATCAAGGCCTCGAAAGTCTTATTGCAGAAATGAGTTCCATTGTCGCTAATGATCACTCGGGGGTGCCCAAACCGGGAGAAAATGTTTTCCTTAAGAAATCGAACGACAACCTTTTGTCGTTAGTCCGGCTGGGTACAGCCTCGACCCACTTAGAGACATAATCAACAGCGAGAAGGATGTACAAGTTCCCAAAAGAGCTGGGAAACGGCCCCATGAAATCGATCCCCCAAACATCGAAAATCTCCACAACCAAGATTGGTTGGAGCGACATCTCATTTCTCCTGGATATCCGGCCCAAGTGTTGGCACCGGGAGCAAGTCTTGCAATAGTCATGAGCGTCTTTGAAGAGTTGTGGCCAGTAGAAACCACACTGCAAGATCTTCTCAGCTGTCTTTCTGGGGCCGAAATGCCCGCCACATGCTTGATCGTGGCAAAATGACAGCACACTCTTGAATTCATTGTCAGGGACACTGCGACGAATAATCTTGTCGGGACAGTACTTGAACAGGTAGGGTTCATCCCAGTAAAAGTGTTTTACTTGGGATAAGAATCGAAGTCTGTCCTGACTTGACCATTCAGTCGGTAGTAATCCTGTGGCCAAATAGTTCACAATATCTGCGAACCAGGGTTCGCAAGATACTGTCAAGAGCTGTTCATCCGGAAAAACGTCGTTAATCGGAATTTGAAGCGACGGCGAAGAAGGTGTAAGTCCACGTTGCCCACCCCGGTGCTTGCGGGGAGGCGGAAAACGGAATAAAAAATGGATTTTTACTACTCTAGGCAACATGGACTAGACAAAGTCGGGATCTTTGCTAAACAAAACTAACTAAAAGCTAACTAGAGAGAAGCTACAAGGAAGAATGGTTATACCTAGGGCTTCAAGTCCTTCTTGTAGGGTTCCTAGGCACACTAAGGAGGTCTCACAAGGCATCAACCATGCCAATTTCACATATTTTACGGGTGCCGAGAAACCCTAATACGGATCGTTGACTAGAATTTAGGCGAAAAAGGAAACTAGTTAACAACTTAACTAAAATAACGGAAATACAACCTTTGTAGATCCGGTTCTCCATCTCCATAGCTCCATGATGAAGTCCCCTTGCTGTCCAAATCAAATCCCGGGCTCAAGCGTCGGCTTCATCGGAGAAATGGGCGGGCTAGGTCATCGACTACGATGCCGAAGATGATCTACGTCGAGGCATCACAAGATCAAGCTCCCACTTCACCAAGTCATGAAACTTGTGAAGAGAACACCCTATACTTCTTGGCAAGAGGTAGAGGATGAAGAAATAGGAGGCGGGTTCACTTTAGAATTGGATTTCTCACTCATTTTCACAAGTTGCCATTGTTGATAGCAAGCTTTTTCTTGAAGTAAAGAAGAAGAAGAAGAAGCAAGAATATGATAAGTGTTAATCAAAAAAGAAAAGAAAATCAATACTTATCATATTCAAACCATGATTAGGTGTAGAGAATAAACTAGGGTTAAGTGGAATGGTTAGGTTAAAGGAAAGAAACAAAATGGTCAACTTTTCAAACCTTCATGAACTTTCAATATAAAACAAAACTAGCAACCATTTTATTTCTTGCCAAAATGAAATAAATAAATGATAAATAAATAAAAACCTTAACCATTTACATAACCAAGGTTTAAACCAAAACTACACCCAAGTGAGCATGTATCATCAAACATGATACAAACAAGTGCACAAAAGTATATCACATATACAAGTTGTGTACTACAAGTGAGAAAATCCTTTTAAAGTGAACCAATATTAGTTAATGCAAAGTAATATATCAAATATATAATTATGCATTAAATCATCAAATCAACACTTGATTTAACGATCCGGTCATATCTCATATGACCGACTAATATCCAATGTATTGATTTATCGAATCAATCCTTGATTTGATAACTAGGTTATATCGCATACAACCAGATCGCTACATTCATCGCGAGAATAGAATACGGTATCACATACACGCATTATTCTCGGTCCCGCACATGTCTTATATGCGCTCCTATTTCGTTTCGCTTGAGCCAGGAAACCTCTGTGTAGGACTCTAAAGACTCGTCAATACGCCGGCAGCAGGTGATGATCATATCAAACACCCACAAGCCGCAAGCGGTCTGCTAAACGTAACGGCCACCCGGGTATTGAGCGATCAGAAGATCGACGAGCAAGCCCGCTTACACTCCTGTGAATCCAACCAGTAACACTTACCGTACAGTCCGGTCTCGTCGTCTGATATGTCGCATATCTCGCCTAGGGGTGGTAAACGTCAGACCCCAATAGCTCGATAAGTCGTGTCGATATGAGGTCTATAACAGTTCGAGAAACTACTGGTAACACTTACCAGTAAATCTCAGCAACCCTGGCCAGAGATTTCCGGTTATAGCCAATCGAACACAGCGCAACATCAACTCCCTATACCGGGAGAGACGAATCCCCTCCTATCGCTCATTGCCTCCATGTGATTCGGGACTGTACCTAAAAGCCACCGTTTTGCACGCCCTCTTGGACGTGGTAAGGTGGAAATCAAAGCACAGTGGGAACCACACAAGACTCTATGACGATCTCGAGTCAACAGACTACTCTGTACCAGTGTCACCAGAGAACTGCCATCTGACGTAAGGTATAATACCATCTGGGAGTTCTCGGCGAGTCCGTCCAGTGTACCCAGTCTCCACTGAGCACCCGTATATCATCTCTGATGTCAAACACCAATGGATATGGGATCATCCATCGCCCATCTGTATGGGTCGAGAAGGTATACGCTAGTCTAGTATATCGATGCCCTGTCTCGATACACCCACGACTAGGGACGTTGAAGGATGTACTTATGGACTACCATGTCCCCACTAGTATGATCCGCATCATAGTCCAGGTAGTCAAGTACACATCCTAAGGGCTTTACCAACATGTAACAGAGAGACAATCAATGTACACGTTAAGGTAAAGGGTAACCAGATAGCATACTATCATGTCGAGCAAGAAAGTCCTTCCTATATATGTCCCAGCATCCACTACAATATACATCCAATGTACAGCAATGGCCTCTAGGGCATACATATAACTAACAATCTCCCACTTGCACTAGGGCCATCTGATAGCAGTGGTTGAAGTATCTCATACTCAACCATCCCATAAATGTCTCTCTCTGGGAAAAGGCCTTTGTGAGTGGATCCGCCGTGTTTATCCTTTGAGTCTACTCTCCTAACCTCGATCTCCTTGGAGATCAACCATCTCCATGATCAGGTGATACTGCCTTAGAATATGTCTGGATCACTGATAGGACCGGCGTTCCTTGGCATAACCCACAACTCCATTGTCACACAATGGGAGGAACGAAGTTCATCTCATGAACTAATATACACCCAGACTTTCTCTTTGGTAGCATCTCAAATAGCGATGTATCCAGCCTTTATCGTCTAGTTAGCCACGGTATCTAGCTTGGAACTCTTCCAACATACCGTCCCTTTACTGAGGGTAAAGACAATGCCTGTGACTGACTTTCAGTCGTTCTTATCACTCTGGAACCCTTTCAGTGATTCTCCCCAGAATCAATTGATACCATCTCACTATTGCTAGTGAGAATCCTAACATCCAATTAGATCTATCTCATAGATCCAAAACCCAGTATTTAGGAGGTATCACTTTGATCCTATATGGAGAATCATTGTGATAAGCGGAGATTGACCGAGCGTAGCATAGGAAACTCCTTCCCTATCAAGAGCATGTCATCCACGTACTCTACGAGGATCGTCACTATACTCCCTACTACCTTTTTGTTTATACAAGGTTCATCTACCATTTTGATGATGTCAAACTCTTTGACTAACACATCAAAACAGATGTTCCAACTCCGCGATATCTGCTCTATCCTATAAAGCATCTTGTACACGTTTCCGCTGCTCCCATTGTCTACGAAGCCCTCTGGCTGTGTACTTATAGACGTTCTCTTCTAAAACATCATTTAGAAAAGCAGTCATGGCATCCAACCGCCAGATATCGTAGTCATGGTATGTAGCCGTGGCAAGTAGGATCTGGATAGACTTAAGCATAGCCACTTGAAAATGTTTCATCATTATCCACGCCTGGTCGATGACGAAAAGCTTTAACAAGTCTAGCTTTGAAAGTCTCAACTTTTCCATCTACACCAAGTAATCTTCTCAAGATATACTTGCTCCTGATGGGGATTTAACCCTTTAGATATAGCAACCAAAGTCCATACTTTGTTGGTGTACATGGATTCCATCTCAGATCGCTAAGCATCTAGCCATTCTTATAGAGTCCCACTCCTGATGGCCAGTTCGAAACTAGTTTGGTCATCATCTCATGTTGCAATCCTCGCTCCCACTGTCATAGAGAAACCGAAGTATCTCTCAGGTGGGTGAGAAACCCTACTAGATCGGCGGAGAGGCTGAGGTTCGTTGGTATCTACTGAATCCTTTGGTTGTACCAAATCATCTGCTGTAGTTTGCATAGCTGGAACCTTTCCAGTTCTACATAACTAACCTTGCCTTGAGCTTGTCCGGATTTTGCTTTTAGACATAGGCCGGACAACCCCAAATCTTAACTAGCTTAAGACATGGGCTCTTCCCATATCATATCACATATGAAATGGTAGGCAACTGATTTGATTTGAACCTTATTCAATAGGTATGCAGCTTCTCAAGTGCATAACTCCCAAAAAGGAAATAGGTAACTCAGTAGTACTCATCATGGAGCACACCTTATCATATAGGGTGAGATTGCTCCGCCCCGATATACCATCGTGCTATTGTGTATACGGAGGAGTAATGCTGAGAGAGAATCTCATTCTCCTTTAGAAAAGTCCAGGAATTCCATGCACAAGTATTCTCCTCCTTGATCTCATCAAAGGACATAATACTTATACCCGTATTTTGGTTCTTTACTTCTAATTTATATTCTGTGAATATCTCAAAAGGATCTGACTTGTGTTTCAACAGGAACATATGTCTGAATCTAAAGAGATCATCAGAGAATGTAATGAAGTACAAAGAACCGGTCTTGGCATGTGTAGACAGGGGACCTATATACATCAACATGTATCATCCCAAGAGTTTACCAACTCTTTTTCTGTTACCAATAAACAGAGCTGTGGTCATCTTATCTCTGTGACATGACTGGCAAGTTTCACAAGATGTAAATTCAAACTGATTTAAATATGCATCTACAAGTAACTTCAGCTAGTCGGGTCGCATTGATATGACCCAGTCTACAATGCCTTAAGAAGGAATCGTTCAATTCTGAACTCTTCCTCTTGTGTGTGATTCGTATACTAAGAACTGTAGTTTGATTTAGAACATTAATGCTTTTAGATAACGCGCCTGATCCGATCAACTTTTGATATAGGAAATGTTCAAAACATTATCCAATTCTACAAAATTTTATCGTTTCTTTACTAATAAAGAGACAGATATGATTTTGTATATCAGGTTCGGTATCTAATAACATTCGTTCAGAATCAATGTATTGGTAATATAGGGTGACAGTGACCAACAGACTTGGCTGCAACTCTTGCCCCGTTTTCTGCCTCATGAAACTTATCACTCGTTCTCAGTTCTCTACCTTTCTGTAGCCCTATGTAACAGATTACATATCTGGGATCCTGATCTGGTATCACATACCCAGGACGTAGAGGATACAGAGAAACAGTTCTTTGTAATGAACACACCCGAAGATGATGCATCGGTATGCACTTTCTTCGTTTGGGCGGCACGGGAATTCTGGTAATCCCCAATTTCCTGCTCTGTCTTATAACATTTATAAGTTGGAGCGGGACCAACGTTCCCCAGCTCAGTATAACAAGCGGGTTCGGTCAATTATCCGTATTATTATCTTGATTAAGGCGTGATATGGTCGCTACCTGGAGAGAGAGAGAAGAAAACACTCAGCGTGCACTCTTGCAAGATTAGATTGGTGTTATTTTATCTAATCAGGATGGCTCCCACTGCTTTTTATCAAATCTTCCTTCAAACCCTAAAAGGAAAGACTAGCCGGGATTAATTACAGACTACAAGTTCGCCAATCTTTCAGCCAGGCCAGTGTCGGTACTTTGAGGGAGGTCCCCCGTGCTTTTGCACGAACCTAATTAATGTAAACCTCGTTTTCCCAGAGGCGTAACCCCGTTGACACCTTTCTAGACACCTACTTGATCGGCTAATTGTAATGTGTAAAACTCTTCCAGGAGTAACTCTTACTCGCAGTGGGTATCGGGATCCAACTATCTCATAGAAGGTATGCAATCTCATTGCAAATTTCAACACTTGAAATTCCCGATAATTTTGCCCCTAGCGTTCTATGACCTTGACGAATGCCAAACAACCCATAGTCCACTAGTCAAGTTCAACCCGTACATTTCTTGATTGAATTAAACCCACCCGCACGACCCTTGACGAATGCCAAACAACGCCGTACGAATACCCTAATCCAATCTGCATCATATGCATAAGCAGATAAATACTAGTTAGCTACCGCACACTACGCCTTGACGAATGCCAAACTACCGCAGCACGAATACTAACTAGTACTTATCTGAAATGACGGAGGGCTACGACAGGTTTTTCTGAAAACCTATTGCGTAATGAACTTGATATCGTTGTAGAATCAAATGATTTTAAAAATGGAGTGTTTTTGAAGCTTTTCTAGTTTTGCTAAAGGAGTCACTCCCGGTGAAGGGATCGTCGGTCCTTTCCTCGTCGAATGAGGTGCGGGATATATCATATATATCACTGTGCAAAGCTGAAACTATAGAAGCAATCAAAAAGACAAATCGAGGGTTGTAGCATCTGCCAGTTATTGCTAAAGGAGTCACTCCCGGAGAAGGGATCTCGGTCCTTTCCTCATCGAATAAGGTGCAGGATATATCATATATACCGCTGTGCAAAGCAAGAACTGTAGCTACCTGTTTTATTTTTAGAAATTCGATTCTACAACATCTTAGGTTTCTTTTATTTCATTAATCATATTAATGAAGTCCCATCATTTAAATACCTAAACATCACAGATAAATACGACGTACACTTATGCCATCCGCATTCGCCTCGATGTCTCCTCGTGCACCATTAGGTTAGGTAACTAACGGCAGAGCGGGGCAGAGCTAGCGCGGGTGTAAAACATAAGTAACGCCTATATAATATATCATATATACTATATACTGTATCTATCACAGAACATCACATGATCACATCACAGATATCGCAGCAGAAGAATCATATGAAATATTGGATATACTAGGACGTCCGTGTTTTCAATATGAGCCAGTATAAAACACGGATTCTACGGTCGTGATGAATAGCCAAACCCACACCCCTAGACCCCTACGAGAGCGGCAAGCAACCCTACCAATTCTAGAGTTAGGAGACCCTGACTCGACTCCTCGAGTTGGTCTCCCACTGGACTCTAGAACCCGGTTACTTGTGCTCCCCTCTTTGGGTCTATCCTAGTGCAGAAAAGTAAATAATATACAATCGGTGACATCTTCCGCAACCTGGAAGTGCCCCAATAAAAGAATATTACATACAAGTTTTTACATGAATGAAAATGAAAAACACTCATCTCACATAAAAATCCTCGGCTATTCAAACACGACGATCCAATATAACATATCCAGCAACACATAACATCACATGTCATCAACGTAAGTAAATATGCGCATCCCAATTGTCGTTGACATATAGTAACGAAAACGGCGATTTCACATATTACACTTACGGTCACAGAAAAGAAAGTGAAAAACTACAACAGTTGGAATCCGCAACCTCCATAGACATCGCATGCCTAATCAAATGAATTACTTAGACATCGCATGCCTAACAATTATAAACCCCGCATTTTAGTCTCAAAATCGAAAACTCTTTTCAATATCAAGTCGGGTAATTCAGCAAGATTCCCGACATCCTGATCGAATGCTCGTCGCAAACTTCAGTAGGCGGCCGCACCCCCGTTACCGTCGACGAAGTGCACCAAGGCGGAACACCGCTGCCGTGAGCACCCGGACGGATGCTTTCGGCGACGGGGTTCTCCTATAGTCACTTGGTCGGCGCTATGGAGTGAGGCTGTCTATTAAGTTTACCTGGCGAGTATCCGCGTACGCTACGTGATTGCGACGGACTTTTGATCACATCAAAATTCCGTGGCAACCGATCAAGTGAGACTAAACTGCTATGTTTATAACATTCATTCAGTTATCTCATAACTTATTGTGAATTCCAATTATTGTATCCTAATCCGAATAAGATAGAAAATGTTAAACTTTCCGATCGAACAATCGAACACCCAAGTTTTCCCGAAACAGCTCAACTCATGAAATAAGTTCAAAGACATTCACTTCGTGCCTCAGTACCAACGGTCCAGCCGTAGAAGGGTCAAGCCAACGCCTCACATGTGGCACGCCGTACTGCCCCAAACCCGAAGGTTCAAAGGGCAGTTCAAGACGGTCACATAATCGAGTTAAGGTTTGTTGTCTTCTAGAGGGTCCATCGAGTTACTTGCACTACTTAGAACGTCTTTAAACTACGGAAAGATCCAACACTTGGAAATTTCCCGACAGGGGAAAAGGTGGGTATTTATATCCGGTCGAACTTTTTAACATATTCAAAAATTATCCGGAATCACACAGAGACAAAATTAGACAATCCGATCGAATCTACGAATCCCTAAACAACCCCAGAAAACTCAACTGTAGAATAAATATTAAAACATTCCAGAAAATACAGCACTAGAAATTAGGAATTACTGTGTAAATGAAAAAGGCTGATGTAACTAGTTGGCCGCGGAACCGCCGCACAAGCCAGCTTGTGCCGCGGTTCCACCGCACTTTAGAAGAATCATGAGCACGTGCTCCACAGTAATTCATCAAATTCCCTGCTGATTTTTCTGCATAATTTTAATTTCGAAAAAGACCAGATTTCAGAAAATGTACAGAGAGCATTCTTGAGTTAGGGTTTCGGTTCTATCGGACTTCTAACTCCGTCTACGCGTCGCCTAAGGCTCTAGCTTGGCTCTGATACCACTGTAGGGTTCCTAGGCACACTAAGGAGGTCTCACAAGGCATCAACCATGCCAATTTCACATATTTTACGGGTGCCGAGAAACCCTAATACGGATCGTTGACTAGAATTTAGGCGAAAAAGGAAACTAGTTAACAACTTAACTACAATAACGGAAATACAACCTTTGTAGATCCGGTTCTCCACCTCCATAGCTCCATGATGGAGTCCCCTTGCTGTCCAAATCAAATCCTGGGCTCAAGCGTCGGCTTCATCGGAGAAATGGGCGGGCTAGGTCATCGACTACGATGCCGAAGATGATCTAGTCGAGGCATCACAAGATCAAGCTCCCACTTCACCAAGTCATGAAACTTGTGAAGAGAACACCCTATACTTCTTGGCAAGAGGTAGAGGATGAAGAAATAGGAGGCGGGTTCACTTTAGAATTGGATTTCTCACTCATTTTCACAAGTTGCCATTGTTGATAGCAAGCTTTTTCTTGAAGTAAAGAAGAAGAAGAAGAAGCAAGAATATGATAAGTGTTAATCAAAAAAGAAAAGAAAATCAATACTTATCATATTCAAACCATGATTAGGTGTAGAGAATAACTAGGGTTAAGTGGAATGGTTAGGTTAAAGGAAAGAAACAAAATGGTCAACTTTTCAAACCTTCATGAACTTTCAATATAAAACAAAACTAGCAACCATTTTATTTCTTGCCAAAATGAAATAAATAAATGAATAAATAAATAAAAACCTTAACCATTTACATAACCAAGGTTTAAACCAAAACTACACCCAAGTGAGCATGTATCATCAAACATGATACAAACAAGTGCACAAAAGTATATCACATATACAAGTTGTGTACTACAAGTGAGAAAATCCTTTTAAAGTGAACCAATACTAGTTAATGCAAAGTAATATATCAAATATATAATTATGCATTAAATCATCAAATTAACACTTGATTTAACGATCCGGTCATATCTCATATGACCGAATAATATCCAATGTATCGATTTATCGAATCAATCCTTGATTTGATAACTAGGTTATATCGCATACAACCAGATCGCTACATTCATCGCGAGAATAGAATACGGTATCATATACACGCATTATTCTCGGTCCCGCACATATCTCATATGCGCTCCTATTTCGTTTAGCTTGAGCCAGGAAACCTCTGTGTAGGACTCTAAAGATTCGTCAATACGCCGGCAGCAGGTGATGATCATATCAAACACCCACAAGCCGCAAGCGGTCTGCTAAACATAACGGCCACCCGGGTATTGAGCGATCAGAAGATCGATGAGCAAGCCCACTCACACTCCTGTGAATCCAACCAGTAACACTTACCGTACAGTCCGGTCTCGTCGTCTGATATGTCGCATATCTCGCCTATGGGTGGTAAACGTCAGACCCCAATAGCTCGATAAGTCATGTCGATATGAGGTCTATAACAGTTCGAGAAACTACTGGTAACACTTACCGGTAAATCTCAGCAACCCTGGCCAGGGATTTCCGGTTATAGCCAATCGAACACAGCGCAACATCAACTCCCTATACCGGGAGAGACGAATCCCCTCCTATCGCTCATTGCCTGCATGTGATTCGGGACTGTACCCAAAAGCACCGTTTTGCACGCCCTCTTGGACGTGGTAAGGTGGAAATCAAAGCACAGTGGGAACCACACAAGACTCTATGACGATCTCGGGTCAACAGACTACTCTGTACCAGTGTCACCAGAGAACTGCCATCTGACGTAAGGTATAATACCATCTGGGAGTTCTCGGCGAGTCCGTCCAGTGTACCCAGTCTCCACTGAGTACCCGTATATCATCTCTGATGTCAAACACCAATGGATATGGGATCATCCATCGCCCATCTGTATGGGTCGAGAAGGTATACGCTAGTCTACTCTGGTATATCGATGCCCTGTCTCGATACACCCACGACTAGGGACGTTGAAGGATGTACTTATGGACTACCATGTCCCCACTAGTATGATCCGCATCATAGTTCAGGTAGTCAAGTACACATCCTAAGGTCTTTACCAACATGTAACAGAGAGACAATCAATATACACGTTAAGGTAAAGGGTAACCAGATAGCATACTATCATGTCGAGCAAGAAAGTCCTCCCTATATATGTCCCAGCATCCACTACAATATACATCCAATGTACAGCAATGGCCTCTAGGGCATACATATAACTAACACTTCTCTCCTTGCTCCTTGGAGTAGTAGAAATGGATCACCTTTGTCGTCTTCTCACGTCGAAGAAGGATCCACCCGAAAGCCTCAACCTTTGGCTTCAACTTCGAGCTAGAAGTAACTAGGGTGCTAGAAGTGCTAATCCTAGAACCCTAGATGAGAGTAGAGATTACTATGGAATGGTTTTTCTCAAGCTCAAGTGTTTCTCAACACATGAGAGGGGAGAGCTTGAGGAAGAGGAAGAGCAAGAGAGAGAAAGTATATGATAGAATGAGAGAAGTATGAAGCATTCTCACATATATGTGTGAATTATTGTGAATTGATAGTTAGTGAGATAATTGTCATGGCTTAATCAAGACATGACCATTATCATTTCATTTTTAATGCAAATTGCAAGGATCGAAGAGCATCATCCAAATGAAATGATGATGGTCAAAGTGTCAACCTAGGTCAACAAGTCAAGAATGTCAAATGGTCAACAACCATAACCATGCACAATTATATTAAACTAATATCAATTAACCATAATACACACATAAGCATTAGGATTAATAAAATGACAATGGTCATTAACCCTAATCAAAGTCCTCTCCCTCTGTCTTAAGCAACTGTGCATACGCACCCGTATTCGTGATCCGAGGAACACGAATACAAAGAGATAAAACCAATCCCAAATCATATACTAGGATCTGGCTTAAACCAAAGCCCGCTAGTATAAGCTGTCCGGACAGCAAACGTGCACAAGTGCGCGGATGTGAACGAACCCTGTCGCAAAACCATGCGACCTCTACTCATTTTGCCTAAAGGCGAATAGCTCTCTGTGTGGGACTCTAAAGACTCGACACTACACTGGCAGTGGGTTTAACCACAGACCGCAAGCGGCACTAGCTGTACGTAACGGTCCCCAGGTAGATGCCGATAAGAAGACTGACGAGGTAACCCCATCTGAACTCCTACTGAGCCTGTATGTGACAGTCTCCGTACAGTCCGGTCTGTTCGTCTGATACATCGCATGGCGGGCCTAGGGGGCGGTGAACGTCAGTCCCCTAATAGCGGTACAAGTCGTATCGAAGTGTAGCCCAGAACACCCTGAGATAACACTGGAAACCTACCAGTATATCTCGCTTGCCCTGGCCAGGGACTACTCGTGTAATGGCTCTCCTAGACACAGCGCGATGTCAACCCCCAATACCGGGAGAGACGAATCCTGTCTAACCGTCACTGCCTCCAAGTGCTTCGGGACTGCACCCAACTACTACCTGTTTGCACGACTCCTTTGAGCCGTGGTAGGGTAGTAATCAAAGTACAGTGGGAACACACTCGAGGCGAAGTGACAGTGTTAAGTCAGCGGACTAAGCTGTACTCATGTCACCTGGGAACTGATAACTGACGATAGGTATAATACCAACCAACAGTTCCTGACAAGTCCTGTCCAGTGTACTCGTAACCTAACGAGCACCCGCATACTATCTCAAGTACGACATACTGACGGCTGTGGGACAGACCGTCTCCCACGCTGGGATGAGAAGCGCATACGCTAGTCTACTCCGGAGTATCGATGCCCTGTCTCGATAGTCCAACGACCAGGGACCTGTATAAGGATGTGCTTATGGATCACCCAGCCCCCACAAGTGTGCGCGCCATCACAACGCTGGTAATCAAGCAAAGATCCTAAGGGCTCTACTAATATGTATATAAGCGATATGCTAAAAGAAACACATGCACATATTGAAGTAGAGACAAACCAAGTAGCATACTACCATTTCGAGCAAGATTGTATATACAACTGTGAATATCCCAAGCTTCCATCAAGTAATATACAAACTAGTATGATACAGTAATGGCCTCTAGGGCATATACACTAACAATCTCCCACTTGCACTAAGTCCATGTACTGACGTATCGAAGACCTATCATCTCGATCAACCGCTCGAACTGAGTCTGGGACAAGGCCTTAGTGAATGGATCTGCAGTGTTATCTTCTGAAGCAACCCTCCGAACCTCGATCTCCTGGCGATCCACGATCTCCCTGATCAGGTGATACCGCCTCAAGATGTGTCTGGATTTCTGATGGGACCTGGGTTCCTTCGCTAAAGCTATAGCCCCGTTGTTGTCGCAATACAGATGTATTGGATCAACCATGGACGGAACCACCTGAAGTTCTTTCAAGAACTTCCTCATCCAGACAGCTTCTTTTGCGGCATCAGATGCAGCGATGTATTCCGCTTCCATAGTCGAGTCAGCAACAGTTTCCTGTTTGGAGCTCTTCCAACACACCGCCCCTCCATTGAGGGTAAAGACAAAACCCGACATGGACTTGGAATCATCCTTGTCACTCTGGAAGCTGGAGTCAGCAAAGGCCTCTATCTGGAGGTCTTTTCCGCCATACACCAAGAACATCTCCTTAGTCCTTCTCAGGTACTTGAGAATGTTCTTTACCGCTATCCAATGTTTCTCCCCAGGGTTTGACTGATACCTGCTTACCACGCTCAGTGCATAAGCTACATCTGGTCTGGTACACAACATCGCATACATTATAGAGCCTACCGCAGAAGCATAGGGTATAATAGACATGCGATCCCTCTCCAAATCAGTCTTGGGAGACATCTCTTTGGAGAGGGTGATCCCGTGAAAAGCCGGTAGATTACCGCGCTTGGAATCTTCCATACTGAATCTCTTCAGTATGGTGTCGATGTACCTGGACTGTGAAAGTCCTAATATCCTCTTGGATCTGTCACGGTAGATCCGGATACCCAGAATGTATGAGGCATCACCCAGGTCTTTCATGGAGAACCTGTGTGACAAGAACCCCATGACAGATTGTAGTATAGGAATGTCATTTCCTATTAAGAGAATGTCATCCACGTATAAAACGAGGAATACTACAGTTCTCGCTACAAATCTACAATAGATGCATGGTTCATCTGGATTTTTGATAAAGCCAAATTCCTTGACCGTCTCATCAAAACAGATGTTCCAACTCCGCGATGCCTGCTTTAGTCCATAAATGGACTTAAGCAACTTGCACACCTTTCCGCTGCTCCCACTTTGAATGAAACCCTCTGGCTGGTCCATATAGACACACTCCTCTAAATGTCCATTTAGAAAAGCGGTCTTTACGTCCATCTGCCAAATCTCATAATCGTGGAAGGCAGCAATGGCAAGAAGGATCCGAATGGATTTCAGCATATCTACTGGAGAAAATGTTTCGTCATAGTCCAAACCAGGTCGCCGATGAAAACCCTTTGCAACCAGTCTAGCTTTATAGGTCTCAACCTGTCCATCTACACCAATCTTCCTTTTGAAGATCCACTTGCATCCTACGGGTTTTACCCTATCTGGAGCAATGTCCAACGTCCATACTTTGTTGGTGTACATGGACTCCATTTCGATCCGCATTGCATCCAGCCATTTTACTGAGTCAACGCTCTGAATGGCTTGCTGGAAGCTAGTAGGCTCATCACAATTTATGATGCAATCCTCTTTATCCCCGTCTATGAGAAAACCGTAGTATCTCTTGGGCGGATGAGACTGCCTACTATTCCTGCGGAGTGGCGTGGGAATGTCCTGATCTTTCGAACCCTCTGGTTCTACTAAGCTTTCAGCAATAACTTGTGGTTCTGGAATTTCTTCCAGTTCTATTGCGCTCCCACTTATTTCTTTTTCTATGAACTGGTGCTCTAGAAAGTGGGCATGGCAAGAAACAAAAACCTTTTGTTCCTCTTCGCAATAGAAGAAATATCCCTTGGAGTTCTTTGGATATCCCACAAACTTGCACTGTACTGAGCGTGCCTCGAGCTTGTCCGCATGCTGCTTTTTGACAAAAGCTGGACATCCCCATGTCTTAATGTGATTAAGATAGGGTCTCTTCCCACACCACATCTGATATGGTGTAGTAGGCACAGTCTTAGTAGGAACTCGGTTCAAAAGGTATGCAGCTGATTCTAGCGCATATCCCCAGAACGATCGCGGCAACTCAGCGTTACTCATCATGGACCGTACCATATCCAATAGGGTTCGGTTCCGTCTCTCCGATACACCGTTATGTTGCGGAGTGTATGGAGGAGTAAGCTGAGAGAGAATTCCATTCTCTTTTAAGTAACCCAGGAACTCGGCACTCAAGTATTCACCACCTCGATCAGATCTTAGTGCCTTGATACTTTTGCCTGTTTGTTTTTCTACTTCATTCTTATATTCCTGGAATTTTTCAAAAGCCTCGGATTTATGTTTCATTAAGAAGACATAACCGTACCTTGAAAAGTCATCCGTAAAAGTAATGAAGTAAGAATAACCGCTTCGTGCATGCGTAGACATTGGACCGCACACGTCGCTGTGTACGAGTCCCAAGAGCTCGCTCGCTCTTACTCCGTGTCCAGTGAACGGAGTCTTTGTCATCTTTCCTTTGAGACAGGATTGACAAGTTACATACGATTGATATTCGAACGGATCCAAATATCCTTCTGCATGTAACTTAGTCAACCTTCTCTCATTGATGTGACCCAGTCTACAATGCCATAAGAAAGTTTTATTGATTTCTGGAGACTTTCTTTTGTGTGTATTCTGGACATTGAAAATCTGTGGTTGGTTTAATACGTATATACCGTTGTTTAATGTACCTGACCCAATCAAAACTTAATTAAGGTGAATGTTCACTACATTACTTACAAATGCAAATTCATAACATTCTTTAGATAATAAAGATACAGAAATGATATTACAGGTTGCATTTGGTACATAATAACAACTACGCAAAACCAAAAAGTGTCCATCCGACAGTCCCAGGTGATAGTCCCCCACGGCCTCAGCATCTATGCTAGCACCGTTTGCAACTCTGAGGGTCATGTCACCTGCCTTCAAAAACCTACGCTTTCTCAACGCCTGCAAAGAATTACAGATATGAGATCCTGATCCGGTATCCAATACCCAGGATGTAGAGTTTATTGATAGACAGTTTTCAATAACATACACACCTGAAGCTGAAGCCGCAACTTGCTTCAGATCCTGGGTTCTGGCCTTCCAAGCCTTGCAATCCTGTTTCCAGTGTCCACTTTTGTGACAGTAGAAGCATTCTTCCTTCCCCACCAGCTTTCCCGCTACCTTTGTTGACTTTCTTTTTCTCTTCGTATCCACTTTACTGACACCGCCTCTTGGTTTGGCGGGGGCTTTCTTCTTCTTGCCCTTGGCTTTCGCACTGGACCTAGAAGAGGAAGATCCTCCTACAAACAAAGTGGATGTCTCCCTACCTTTCTGTAGGATGCCCTCTGCACTCCTCAGCATGTTGAGGAGCTCTGAAAGTTCAACTTCCTTTTCCTATAAGTTGAAGTTTAGGATGAACTGGGCGTAAGTGGAAGGAAGGGACTAGAGAATCAAGTCCGTATAGAGCTCATTCTCCAACGTGGTCCTAAGTTCCGCGAGCTCCTCTATGTAGCCAATCATCTTAAGCACGTGTTCCGCTACCGATGATCCGACGGCCAACTTTGCCGAAAACAACTTCTTCAACACTTCGTATCTGGCGATATCAGACTGCTCTCCATACAGTTCTTTTGTATGAAGAAATATGGACTCTAGGTCCATATTCTCGTGCCTCCTCTGATGTTCGTTGTCCATCGAGGCAAGTACGAGGCATTTGGCCTTCGCACAATCTATTTCCCAGGTCTTACGGATTTCCCTATCCGCGACACTGGTTTTGGGACCTGGGACAGGGGGAGCTTTGGTGGTAAGGAGATACCCCAACTTGTCGTAAGTGATTGCCATCTTGACATTCCTGAGCCAATCTTTGTAGTTTGGCCCTATCAGTATGTTTTTATCTAGTAATAACTTAAGTCCGGTCATCTTGAATGGTCGCTGCAATTAGGAGAGAGAAAAGAAACACTTTAGCATGATGCTCTTGCAAGTTTAGAGTGGTTTTTAGTTTGTCTAAACAGGATGGCTCCCACTGTCTCTCGAATCCCTTCTCAAACCATAAAGAAAGAATTAGTCGGGATCAATCTTACCGTACAATACTTGCTTAACCGTTCAGCCAGGCCAGTGTCGGTACTTCGAGGGAGGTTTTCCAACACTTTCGCGAAGTTCCTTAATTAAGTAACCTCTTTTCCTTATGGGCGTAGCCCCGCTAACACCTTTCTAGACACCTACTAGGTTTATAGCATTGATCGTTAAGTGAGAGTTTTCCCGAGGAGTAGCATATACTCACAGTAGGACCGGGATCCAAATATCATCGCGTGATAAAACCGAAGGAATCCTACCAGAATCATCACACTCCAAATGGTATGCAGTGCTAGCATGTTTCAGTACTTATGAAACTCCCGATGTGGATTTTTGCCCCATGCTCTTATGACCTTGACTTTGGCCAAAATATCATAAGTCACATGTCAAGTTCTACCCGTCATTCTCCTGGTTAATTTGAACCCACCCGTACCTACCCTTGACTTTGGCTAAATGGCAGCACGACTGTCCCAAACCAATGCATCTATCTATGCTGCACATGAATACCCAATAGCTACCAATCACTATGCCTTGACTTTGGCCAAAATACATAGCTTGAATACTTTTTGACCATTCATATGGAATGACGGAGGGCTACGAATGGTTTTGGCGAAACCGTGAACGTAGTGAACTTGATATAATCGATAGAACGAGATAGCTTTTAAAAGGAGTGGTTCAAGCTCCGCGTTTAAAAGTTTAGTTTTGAAAAGAACCGAGTGGTTTTCAAAGTGTTCCAATCGACTTTTACTTGGTTTATTTTCTTGCATTAGTTCTTTTAATGCGTCCCATCATTTAATCCTACCATTGCAGAAAACAACCAAAATATGACGTACGCTTATGCCATTCGCATTCGCCACGGGGCCCCGTCATCACCCGTTAGGTTACTTAACTAACGACAGAGCGGGGGCTGGGCTAGGGCGGCTGTAAAACATAAGCAACGCCTAAATAGTTATAGTATATAAATATATAGCAATGATAGACATTACAGATCACATATGAATACATTGGATATACTAGGAATCTGCAATCCGTTCGAGCCTGCAACGTAAAGCGGATTACACGGTCGCCGTGAATAGCCAAATACCCCTCCCAAGACCCCTACGGGTGCGGCAAACTACCCGCCAAGTACCCGAAGCGAAGCAACCTCCCTCAACACCGTGAGTAGGCCACTCGGCACTTCGAGATACCCGGTAGTTTGTGCACCCTCTCCATGGGTCTATCCTAGGAGCAAAAACAGTAAAAAGAATTATACAATGACGGCTACAACCCTGACCCGGTTGTGTGGTCATACAAATAATAATACATCAATTTACATGTTACATAAATGAAAGAAAAAGAAACACTCATCTCACATCCACCCCGGCTATTCACCCGCGACAATCCAACGCATTCATATACACATACCAGCATCAAACACAGATCACAGATATGTATAACCCCCACTAATCGACTTATAGCGATTAGCAGACGTTCAATACATATAAACATCACAGATATAACCGATTAGTCAAAGTATAGTGAAGTTCGATAAAAAATACGGATTTATAGGCCCCCAAATACAAATTTCATTTCTGGAAAATCTGGGCTGAAATAAACCATCTTAAAAATCCCAAAACCACAACCTAAGAACACAGCACCAAACTCGGTCATGAACCGAGTCAAAATGGCGGCGGTTCCGCGGCAAAAGTATACCCATTGCCGCGGAACCGCGGCGCTTTGACGGGATCACTCGACCGTTTTTGGTGGGCTTCTTCACAAAACCCTGAGATGATTTTTGGAGTATGACTTTTTATTTTTAGAGCAGAAAAAATTTTAACAGAAACTTGGGGTTTTGCATGTCGTAGTTCTGCGATTTTTCCGATCGAACTTCCATATACTTTTACTACCTAGCTAGTTTATGTTTAGTTAGGCTCTGATACCACTGTATGTCCACGTTGCCCATCCCGGTGCTTGCGGGGAGGCGGAAAACGGAATAAAAAACGGATTTTTACTACTCTAGGCAACATGGACTAGACAAAGTCGGGATCTTTGCTAAACAAAACTAACTAAAAGCTAACTAGAGAGAAGCTACAAGGAAGAATGGTTATACCTAGGGCTTCAAGTCCTTCTCTCCTTGCTCCTTGGAGTAGTAAAAAGGGATCACCTTTGTCTTCTTCTCACGTCGAAGAAGGATCCACCCGAAAGTTTCAACCTTTGGCTTCAACTTCAAGCTAGAAGTAACTAGGGTGCTAGAAGTGCTAATCCTAGAACCCTAGATGAGAGTAGAGATTACTATGGAATGGTTTTTCTCAAGCTCAAGTGTTTCTCAACACATGAGAGGGGAGAGCTTGAGGAAGAGGAAGAGCAAGAGAGAGAAAGTATATGATAGAATGAGAGAAATATGAAGCATTCTCACATATATGTGTGAATTATTGTGAATTGATAATTAGTGAGATAATTGTCATGGCTTAATCAAGACATGACCATTATCATTTCAGTTTTAATGCAAATTGCAAGGATCAAAGAGCATCTTCCAAATGAAATGATGATGGTCAAAGTGTCAACCTAGGTCAACAAGTCAAGAATGTCAAATGGTCAACAACCATAACCATGCACAATTATATTAAACTAATATCAATTAACCATAATATACACATAAGCATTAGGATTAATAAAATGACAATGGTCGTTAACCCTAATCAAAGTCCTCTCCCTCTGTCTCAAGCAACTGTGCATACGCACCCGTATTCGTGATCCGAGGAACACGAATACAAAGAGATAAAACCAATCCCAAATCATATACTAGGATCTGGCTTAAACCAAAGCCCGCTAGTATAAGCTGTCCGGACAGCAAACGTGCACAAGTGCGCGGATGTGAACGAACCCTGTCGCAAAACCATGCGATCTCTACTCATTTTGCCTAAAGGCGAATAGCTCTCTGTATGGGACTCTAAAGACTTGACACTACGCTGGCAGTGGGTTTAACCACAGACCGCAAGCGGCACTAGCTGTACGTAACGGTCCCCAGGTAGATGCCGATAAGAAGACTGACGAGGTAACCCCATCTGAACTCCTACTGAGCCTGTATGTGACAGTCTCCGTACAGTCCGGTCTGTTCGTCTGATACATCGCATGGCGGGCCTAGGGGGCGGTGAACGTCAGTCCCCTAATAGCGGTACAAGTCGTGTCGGAGTGTAGCCTAGAACACCCTGAGATAACACTGGAAACCTACCAGTATATCTCGCTTGCCCTGGACAGGGACTACTCGTGTAATGGCTCTCCTAGATACAGCGCGATGTCAACCCCCAATACCGGGAGAGACGAATCCTGTCTAACCGTCACTGCCTCCAAGTGCTTCGGGACTGCACCCAACTACTACCTGTTTGCACGACTCCTTTGAGCCGTGGTAGGGTAGTAATCAAAGTACAGTGGGAACACACTCGAGGCGAAGTGACAGTGTCAAGTCAGCGGACTAAGCTGTACTCATGTCACCTGGGAACTGATAACTGACGATAGGTATAATACCAACCAACAGTTCCCGACGAGTCCTGTCCAGTGTACTCATAACCTAACGAGCACCCGCATACTATCTCAAATACGACGTACTGACGGCTGTGGGACAGACCGTCTCCCACGCTGGGATGAGAAGCGCATACTCTAGTCTACTCCGGAGTATCGATGCCCTGTCTCGATAGTCCAACGACCAGGGACCTGTATAAGGATGTGCTTATGGATCACCCAGCCCCCACAAGTGTGAGCGCCATCACAACGCTGGTAATCAAGCAAAGATCCTAAGGGCTCTACTAATATGTATATAAGCGATATGCTAAAAGAAACACATGCACATATTGAAGTAGAGACAAACCAAGTAGCATGCTACCATTTCGAGCAAGATTGTATATACAACTATGAATATCCCAAGCTTCCATCAAGTAATATACAAACTAGTATGATACAGTAATGGCCTCTAGGGCATATACACTAACAGAAGGAAGTCGTGAGAGATGGTCGGTGACTTCATTTTCACATCCTCTTTTGTCCTTGATGACAAGGTCAAACTCTTGAAGCAAGAGGATCCAACGTATCGGCCGAGATTTTGCATCTTTCTTCGCAAAAAGATGGCGCAGAGCAGAATGGTCCGTATAGACGATGACTGGAGAGCTGATGAGGTAGGGCCTGAACTTTTCTAAAGCAAATACAACAGCCAAGAATTCCTTCTCAGTTGTTGTATAATTCAGTTGGGCGTCGTTCAGGGTTCGGCTAGCATAATAGATTACGTGCGGCATCTTGTTGATGTGTTGTCCAAGGACAACACCAATGGCAAAGTCGGATGCATCGCACATAATCTCAAATGGGTGCGTCCAGTCCGGAGAAGAAAGAACGGGAGCAGAAGTGAGTGAGCTTTTTAATGACTCGAACGCAGTCACACAGCTCGAGTTGAAGTCGAATGGCGTTTCCTTGGCCAGCAAAAGAGTCAAGGGCCTAGCAATCTTGCTAAAGTCCTTGATGAACCGTCTATAGAAACCGACATGGCCAAGGAAGGCTCGGATGTCTCTGACACATCTGGGAGGAGGGAGATTGGAAATGACCTCAATCTTCGCTTTGTCAACCTCTATGCCATTTTGCGAAATGATATGTCCTTAGACAATACCTTCGCGCACCATGAAGTGGCACTTCTCCCAATTCAAAGTGAGATTCTTGTCCTTACATCGGGTAAGGACAGCGTCGAGATGCAGCAAACACTCATCGAAGGAATCGCCGAAAATGGAGAAATCGTCCATGAAGATCTCCAAGAATTTTTCCACCATGTCTGAGAAGATTCCCATCATACACCGCTGGAAGGTAGCGGGCGCATTGCATAACCCAAAGGGCATGGAACGATATGCAAACGTGCCGAAAGGACAAGTGAATGTGGTCTTGTCCTGGTCTTTTTCAGCGATGGGAATCTGATTATAGACGGAGTAGCCATCAAGAAAGCAGTAGTACTCGTGTCCGGCCAATCGTTCAAGCATCTGGTCAATGAAAGGTAGCGAAAAGTGGTCCTTCCGCGTTGCGGCGTTGAGTTTTCTGTAATCGATGCATACTCGCCACCCATCTGGGTGCGAGTAGGGATTAATTCATTCGCCTCGTTGGTTATGACCGTTATGCCTGATTTCTTGGGGACAACGTGAATGGGGCTGATCCACTGGCTATCAGAGATAGGGTAAATGATACCACTATCCAGACACTTTACGATCTCCTTTTTTACAGCCTCCTTCATGACTGGGTTGAGTCGTCTCTGTGGATCCATGGCTGGTTTGGCATCATCCATCAGATGAATGTGATGTTCAATGATTAGGGGACTAATCCCCTTGATGTCTGCCATGGACCAGCCAAAAGCTTGCCTATTGCTGTGCAAGACCGTGAGAAGGGCTCTCTCTTGCTTGGGAGCTAGAGAAGCCAAGATGATAACAGGGAGGGTCTCTTTTTCACCCAAGTAAGCGTACTTAAGGTGAGACGGCAAAGGCTTGAGTTCGAGCGTTGGAGGTGAAATGATTGAAGGCAAGATTGGTGAAAAGGTCTTGAACTCAAAGGATTCTAGCAGAGGTTCGAATCGAGTGTAAGCGACCGAGTCGGATGGTTCAACTAAATCATCCAGAAATTCAAAGGATTCCAACTCGGGTGGTGACTGGCTAAGATCGGTCGAGAAAGTGAAACACTCGTAGTCATTGTCGGGCGCAGAAGCAGCAGCAGGTTCGAAGAGGAACGCACTAGTGGCGTTAAGGGTGTCGTGATCGAACAAAAACTCCTCGAATTCACATTCCTCCGGGGTGATCTCCTGGATTGAGCAAATGTCTAGTATATGAGCATTAGGTTCGGAGGGCTGATTCCCCAACCTAAAAATGTTGAGTTCAATTGTCATGTTTCCAAAAGATAGGTTCATCGAACCATTTCGATAATTGATCATAGCATTTGAGGTTGCAAGGAATGGGCGACCGAGTATCACCGGAATTCAATTCCGGGGGTTAGCTACATGCTGTGTGTCTAATACAATGAAGTCAACAGGGAATATGAAGTCCTCGACCTTGATTAACACATCCTCTAGCTCACCCCTAGGATGGGTGATCGATCGGTCGGCCATTTGGAGAGTACAGTGTGTGGGTTTCAGCTCTCCTACACCTAGTTGCTCATATACTGAGTACGGAAGCAGGTTAACACTGACACCAAGATCTAATAGTGCGCGGTTGATGTTCTTATCCCCAATGGTAAAAGAAATCATAGGACAGCCAGGGTCCTTCCGTTTTTGAGGTAAAGATTGGGTAAGAGCATCACTCACAGCACTAGTTAAGAAAACTTTCTTGGGTACCTGAGATTTTCTCTTTTTCGTGCACAAGTCCTTTAAGATTTTCGCGTAGGAAGGGACTTGTTAGACAGCATCTAAAAGGGGAATGTTGATGTTAACCTGCTTAAACAACTCCAGAATCTTCTCCATTTGTGGAGTTTGTTTATTGGACCTCAACCGGTTGGAAATGGAACGTTTTTAAAATTGGTTGAGTCCAATGCTTGTGGAGGAGATTGTGGAGTTGGAACGGATCCCAGAGCTGGTGTTTTCGTGGAGTGAGAAATGGGTCCGTTTAGAGCAGAAGAAGAGGAAGAGACTTTTGAAGAATGGAGAATAGGCTCAGAAGACGAAGAAGAAGAAGAAGAAGAAGAAGAAGAAGAAGAAGCGGCCGGGGTGTCATTATCCTCAATTGTTGTGCCGATGTTGTTGTGCAGCATCCTTCCAGATCTCAATGTAGTCACGGCACTCACATTATGGTTCTGTTGTTCAAGAGCAACATGCACATTATGTGGGTGACCAGGATTTGGGAGTGATTGAGATGGAAGCTTCCCCTTTTCTCGCTCGCTTAACTCCACATTCAGCTGTGCAATCTGGGCCTCGATGGTCTTGATGCTTTGCCCGTGTGCAGCAGTGTGTTGCACCAAAGACTGAATAGACGACTGGATGTTTGCGGTGGATTGTGTCGATTGTTTAACGAACGCCTCCAAACTTCGTTCTAGCGAGGAAACCTTATCGTTGTTTGACGGAACAAAGTTGTTTTGCGGAAAAGAATTGTTGGGTGCAAAGTTGTTCATCTGATTTTGAAAAGGTTGGGGTTGGAAGGGCTGCTGAAATTGATGTTGAGTTTGTAGGATTCCTAGGCATGCTCAAGAGGTCTCACAAGGCATCAACCATGCCGAATTCAAATTTTTCATGTGCCTACAAACCCTAACTAGATCGTTAATTAGAGATAAAGCGATAACAAATGCGAGCAAACAACTTTACACTAAAGTGAACGGAAATACAACCTTTGTAGATCCGGTCCTCCACCTCCATAGCTCCATGATGAAGTCCCTCTGCTGCGATCATCGGATCCCGGACTCTAGCGATGGTTTCGTCGAAGAAATGATCGGGCTAGGTCGTCGACTTCGATAACGAAGATGATCTACGTCGAGGCAACTCAAGATCAAGCTCCAACTTCACCAAGTCATGAAACTTGTGAAGAAAACACCCTATACTACATGGCAAGTGGTAGAGGATGAAGAAATAGAAAGTGGGTTCACTTTGGATTTGGATTTCTCACTTGGAATCATCACTTGACATTTTTGTAGAAAGCTTTTCTTTCTTCATCTAGAAGAAGAAGAAGAAGAATGAAAAAGAAATATATTATCATTAAAACAAAATCAAGTGATGGTTATCATTTTGTAACCATGGGTGAGTGTAGAGAATAAACTAGGGTTAAGTTGAATGGTTAGGTTAAAGGAAAGAAACAAAATGGTCAAGCTTTCAAACCTTCATGAAGTTTCAACAAAAGAACAAAACAAGCCACCATTTCATTTATCTTTCCAAAAGAATAAATAAATAAATAAATAAATAAATAAATAAATAAAAACCTAACCATTTACTTAAACATGGTTTAATCAACACAAACCCAAGTTTACATGTATCATCAAACATGATACAAACTAGTGCACAAACATATATCATATATACAATGTGCACATTCAAGTGAGATAATCAATCTTAAGTGAACAAATACTAGTTAATGCAAAGTAATATATCAAATATATAATTATACATTAAATCATTAAATCAACACTTGATTTAACGATCCAGTCATATCGCATATGACCGACTAATATCCAATGTATCGACTTATCGAATCAATCCTTGATTCGATAACTAGGTTATATCGCATACAACCAATCGATACATTCATCGTGAGAATAGAATACGGTATCACATACACGCATTATTCTCGGTCTCGCACATATCTCATATGCGCTCCTATTTCGTTTCGCTTGAGCTAGGAAACCTCTGTGTAGGACTCTGAGGACTTGTCAATATGCCGGCAGCAGGTGATGATCATATCAAACACCCACAAGCTGCAAGCGGTTTTCTAAACGTAACGGCCACCCAGATATTGAGCGATCAGAAGATCGACGAGCAAGCCCGCTCACACTCCTTTGAATCCAACCAGTAACACTTACCGTACAGTCCGGTCTCGTCGTCTGATATGTCGCATATCTCGCCTAGGGGTGGTAAACGTCAGACCCCAATAGCTCGATAAGTCGTGTCGATATGAGGTCTATAACAGTTCGAGAAACTACAGGTAACACTTACCAGTAAATCTCAGCAACCCTGGCCAGGGATTTCCGGTTATAGCCAATTGAACACAGCGCAACATCAACTCCCTATACCGGGAGAGACGAATCCCTTCCTATCGCTCATTGCCTCCATGTGATTCGGAACTGTACCCAAAAACCACTGTTTTGCACGCCCTCTTGGACGTGGTAAGGTGGAAATCAAAGCACAATGGGAACCACACAAGACTCTATGATGATCTCGGGTCAACAGACTACTCTGTATCAGTGTCACCAGAGAACTGCCCTCTGACGTAAGATATAATACCATCTGGGAGTTCTCGGCGAGTCCGTCCAGTGTACCCAGTCTCCACTGAGCACCCGTATATCATCTCTGATGTCAAACACCAATGGATATGGGATCATCCATCGCCCATCTGTATGGGTCGAGAAGGTATACGCTAGTCTACTCTGGTATATCGATGCCCCGTCTCGATATACCCATGACTAGGGACCTTGAAGGATGTGCTTATGGACTACCATGTCCCCACTAGTATGATCCGCATCATAGTCCAGGTAGTCAAGTACACATCCTAAGGACTTTACCAACATGTAACAGAGAGACAATCAGTGTGCACGTTAAGGTAAAGATCAACTAGATAGCATACTATCATGTCGAGCAAGAAAGTCCTCCCTATATATGTCCAAGCATCCACTACAATATACATCCTATGTATAGTAATGGCCTCTAGGGCATACATATAATTAACAATCTCCCACTTGTACTAGGGCCATCTAATAGCAGTGGTTGTAGTATCTCATACTCAACCATCCCATAAAAGTCTCTCTCTGGGAAAAGGCCTTTGTGAGTAGATCCGCCGTGTTGTCCTCTGAGTCTACTCTCCTAACCATGATCTCCTTGGAGATCAGCCATCTCCATGATCAGGTGATATTGCCTTAGAATATGTTTGGATCACTGATGGGACGGACGTTTCTTGGTATAAGCCACAACTCCATTATCACACAATAGGAGGAACTAAGTTCATCTCATGAACAAATATACATCCAGACTGCCTCTTTGGTAGCATCTTAAGTAGCGATGTATCCAGCCTTTATCGTCTAGTATGCCATGGTATCTAGCTTGGAACTCTTCCAACATACCGTCCCTTTACTAAGGGTAAAGACAATGCCTGTGACTGACATTCAGTCGTCCCTATCACCCTGGAACCTTTCCAGTGATTTTCCCCAGGATCAATTGATACCGTCTCACTACAACTAGTGAGTATCCTAATATCCAATTAGATCTATCTCATAGATCCAAAACCCAGGATTTAGTAGGTATCACTTTGATCCTATATGGAGAATCATTGTGATAAGCGGAGATTGACCGAGCGCAGCATAGAAAACTCCTTCCCTATCAAGAGTATGTCATCCACGTACTCTACGAGGATCGCCACCATACTTCCTACTACCTTTTTGTATATACAAGGTTCATCTATCATTTTGATGAAGTCAAACTCTTTGACTACTACATCAAAACAGATGTTCCAACTCCGCGATGCCTGCTTTATCCTATAAAGCATCTTGTACACGTTTCCGCTGCTCCCACTGTTTACGAAGTCCTCTGGCTGTGTACTTATAGACGCCCTTTTCTAAAACATCATTTAGAAAAGCTGTCATGACACCCAACCACCAGATATCGTAGTCATGGTATGTAGCCGTGGCAAGTAGGATCTGGATGGACTTAAGCATAGGCCCCAGAAAAGGTTTCATCATTATCCACGCCTGGTTGATGACGAAAACCTTTAACAAGTCTAGCTTTGAAAGTCTCAACTTTTCCATCTACACCAAGTAATCTTCTCAAGATATACTTGCTCCTGATGGGGATTTAACCCTTCAGATATAGCAACCAAAGTCCATACTTTGTTGGTGTACATGGATTCCATCTCAGATCGCTAAGCATCCAGCCATTCTTACAGAGTCACTACTCTCGATGGCCTGCTCGAAACTAGTTGGGTCATCATCTCATGATGCAATCCTCGCTCCCACCGTCATAGAGAAACAGAAGTATCTCTCAGGTGGGTGAGAAACCCTACTAGATCGGCGGAGAGGCTGAGGTTCGTTGGTATCTACTGAATCCTTTGGTTCTACCAAATCATCTGCTGTAGTTTGTATAGCTGGAACCTTTCCAGTTCTACATGACTGACCTTGCCTCGAGCTTGTCCGGATTTTGCTTTTAGACATAGGCCGGACAACCCTAAATCTTAACTAGCTTAAGACATGGGTTCTTCCCATACCATATCTCATATGGAGTGGTAGGCATGTGATCTGATTCGAACCTAATTCAATAGGTATGCAGCTTCTAAAGTGCATAACCCCAAAAAGGAAACAGGTAACTCAGTAGTACTCATTATAGAGCGCACCATATCTAATATGGTGCGATTGCTCCGCCCCGATACACCGTTGTGCTGTGGTGTATTCAGAGGAGTAACACCGAGAGAGAATCTCATTCTCCTTTAGAATAGTCCAGGAATTCCATGCACGAGTATTCTCCTCCCTGATCTCATCATAGGACATAATACTTATACTCGTATTTTGGTTCTCTACTTCTTACTTATATTCTGTGAATATCTCAAAAGGTTCGGACTTGTGTTTCAACAGGAACATATGACTGAATTTTGAGAGATCATCAGAGAATGTAACGAAGTACAAAGAACCGGTCCTGGCATGTGTAGACGGGGGACCTTACATACATCAACATGTATCAATCCCAAGAGTTTACTAACTCTTTCTCTGTTACCAATAAACAGAGCTGTGGTCATCTTATCTCTGTGACATGACTGGAAAGTTTCATAAGATGTATATTCAAACTAATTTAAATATGCATCTATATGTAACTTCAGCTAGTCTGGTCGCATTGATATGACCTAGTCTACAACACCTCAAGAAGGATTCGTTCAGTTCTGAACTCTTCCTCTTGTGTGTGTTCTGTATACTAAGAACTGTAGTTTGATTTAGAATATCAATGCTTTTAGATAACGTGCCTGAACCGATCAACTTTTGATGTAGGAAATGTTCAAAACATTATCCAGCGATACAAAATTTTATCATTTCTTTACTAATAAAGAGATTGATATGATTTTGTATATCAGGTTCGGTATCTAATAATATTCATTCAGAATCAATGTATTTTGGTAATACAGGGTGACAGTGACCAACAGACTTGGCTGCAACACTTGCCCCGTTTTCTGTCTTATGAAACTTATCACCCGTTCTCAGTTCTCTACCTTTCTGTAGCCCTATATAACAGATTACATATCTGGGATCCTGATCCGGTATCAAATACCCACGATGTGGAGGATATAGAGAAACAGTTCTTTGTAATGAATACACCCGAAGGAGATGCATCATATGCACTTTCCTCGTTTGGGCGGCACGGGAAATCTGGTATTCCCCAATTTCCTGCTTTGTCTTATAATAATTATAAGTTGGAGCGGGACCAACGTTCCCCAGTTCAGTATAACAAGCGGGTTCGGTCAATATATCCGTTTTATTATCTTGATTAAGGCGTGATATGGTCGCTACCTGGAGAGAGAGAGAAAAAAACACTCAGCGTGCGCTCTTGCAAGAATAGATTGGTTATTATTTTATCTAATCAGGATGGCTCCCACTGTTTTTATCAAATCTTCCTTCAAACCCTAAAAGGAAAGACTAGCCGGGATTAATTACACGCTACAAGTTCGCCAATCTTTCAGCCAGGCCAGTGTCGGTACTTTGAGGGAGGTCCCCCGTGCTTTCGCACGAACCTAATTATAGTAAACCTCGTTTTCCCAGAGACGTAACCTCGTTAACACCTTTCTAGACACCTACTTGATTGGCTAATTGTAATGTGTAAAACTCTCCCAGGAGTAACTCTTACTCGCAGCGGGTATCGGGATCCAACTATCTCATAGAAGGTATGCAATCTCATTGCAAATTTCAACACTTGAAATTCCCGATAATTTTGCCCCTAGCGTCCTATGACCTTGACGCAAGCCAACAAACCATAGTGCGCTAGTCAAGTTCAATCATTCATTTCCTGATTGAATTAAACCCACCCGCTCGAACCTTGACGCAGGCCAACAAAGTCGCACGACTACCCTAATCCAATCTGCATCATATGCATAAGCAGATAAATACTAGTTAGCTACCGCACACTACACCTTGACGCAGGCCAACAAACGTAGCACGATTACTAACTACCACTTATCTGAAATGACGGAGGGCTGCGGATGGTTTTTAAGAAAAACTTTAACGCTTTGAACTTGATCTCGTTGCGGAATCAAATGGTTTTTAAATGGAATGTTTTTGAGGCTTTTCTAGTTTTGCTAAAGGGGTCACTCCCGGTGAAGGGATCGTCGGCCCTTTCCTCGTCGAATGAGGTGCGGGATATATCATATATATCACTGTGCAAAGCGGAAACTATAGAAGCGATCAAAGACAAACCGAGTGTGTAGCATCTGCCAGTTATTGCTAAAGGAGTCACTCCCGGTGAAGGGATCTCGGTCCTTTCCTCATCGAATAAGGTGCAGGATATATCATATATACTGCTGTGCAAAGCAAGAACTGTAGCTACCTGTTTTATTTTTGAAATTCGATTCTACAACATCTTTAGGTTTCTTTTACTTTCATTAATCATATTAATGAAGTCCCATCATTTAAGTACCTAAACATCACAGATAAATACGACGTACACTTATGCCATCCGCATTCGCCACGATGTCCCCTCATGCACCGTTAGGTTAGGTAACTAACGGCAGAGCAGGGCAGGGCTAGCGCGGGTGTAAAACATAAGTAACGTCTATATAATATATCATATATACTATATACAGTATCCATCACAGAACATATCACATGATCACATCACAGATATCGCAGCAGAAGAATCATATGAAACATTGGATATACTAGGACGTCCGTGTTTTCAATACGAGCCAGTATAAAACACGGACTCCACGGTCGCGATGAATAGCCAAACCCACACCCCTAGACCCCTACGAGAGCGGCAAGTAACCCTACCAATTCCAGAGTTAGGAGACCCGGACTCGACTCCTCGAGTTGGTCTCCCACTGGACTCTAGAACCCGGTTACTTGTGCCCTCCTCCTTGGGTCTATCCTAGTGCGGAAAAGTAAATAATATACAAACGGTGACAACATCCGCAACCTGGAAGTGCCCCAATAAAAGAATATTACATACAAGTTTTTACATGAATGAAAATGAAAAACACTCATCTCACATAAAAAACCCCCGGCTATTCAAACACGACGATCCAATATAACATATCCAGCAACACATAACATCACATGTCATCAACGTAAGTAAACATGCGTATCCCAATTGTCGTTGACATATAGCAACGAAACCGGCGATATCATATATTACACTTACGGTCACAGAAAAAAAGTGTAAACTACAACAGTTGGAATCCACAACCTCCATAGACATCGCATGCCTAATCAAATGAATTACTTAGACATCGCATGCCTAACAATTATAAACCCCGCATTTTAGTCTCAAAATCGAAAACACTTTTCAATATCAAGTCGGGCGATTCAACAAGATTCCCGACATCCTGATCGAATGCTCTTTGCAAATTTTAGTAGACGGCCGCACCCCCGATACCGTCGACGAAGTGCACTAAGGCGGAACACCGCTGCCGCGAGCACCCGAACGGATGCTTTCGGCGACGGGGTTCTCCTACAGTCACTTGGTTGGGGCTATGGGGCGTGGCTATCTATTAAGTTTTACCGGCGAGTATCCGCGTACGCTACGAGATTGCGACGGACTTTTGATCACATCAAAATTCCGTGGCGACCGATCAAGTGAGACTAAACTGCTATATTTATAACATCCAAATCAGTTATCTCATAACTACTTGTGGATTCCAAATATTGTATCACATTCCAGATAAATAGAAAATGTTAAACTTTCCGATCGAACATTCAAACACCCAAGTTTTTCCAAAACAGCTCAACACATGAAACAAATTTAAAAGCATCCAGTTCATGCCTCAGTACCAACGGTCCAGCCGTAGAAGGGTCAACCTAACGCCTCACATATGGCACGCCGTACCGCCCCAAACCCAAAGGTTCAAAGGGCAGTTCAAGACGGTCACATAATCGAGTTAAGGTTTGTTGTCTTCTAGAGGGACCATCGCGTTACTTGCACTACTAAGAACGTTTTTAAACCACGGAAAAATCCAACACTTGGAAATTTCCCGACAGGGGAAAAAGTGGGTATTTATATCCGGTCAAAATTTTCAACATTTTCTAAAATTATCCGGAAAAACCTATAGACGAAGTTAAACATCCCGATCGAAACACCGAGTCCCCAATACAACCCAGAAAACTCAATTGTTGAGTAGAATTTAAAAATTCCCAGAAAATACAGCACTAAAATATAGGAATTACTGTGCAAATTTCAAAACATGATGCGACAGAATGGCCGTGGAACCGCCGCACTTTAGATGAATTAGCCACTCGAATTTCACAGTAACTCCTAGAAACGCCTGCTGATTTTTCTGCATATTTTTAATTCACAAAAATCCACAATTTTCAAAAATGTACAGAGAGTGGATTTTGCATTAGAGTTTCGGTTCGATCGGACTTCTAACTCCGTCTACACATCGCCTAACGCTCTAGCTAGGCTCTGATACCACTGTAGGGTTCCGAGGCACGCTCAAGAGGTCTTACAAGGCATCAACCATGCCGAATTCAAATTTTTCATGTGCCTACAAACCCTAACTAGATCGTTAATTAGAGATAAGGCGATAACAAATGCGAGTAAACAACTTTACTCTAAAGTGAACGGAAATACAACTTTTGTAGATCCGGTCCTCCACCTCCATAGCTCCATGATGAAGTCCCTCTGCTGCGATCATCGGATCCCGGACTCTAGCGATGGTTTCGTCGAAGAAATGATCGGGCTAGGTCGTCGACTTCGATAACGAAGATGATCTACGTCGAGGCAACTCAAGATCAAGCTCCAACTTCACCAAGTCATGAAACTTGTGAAGAAAACACCCTATACTACATGGCAAGTGGTAGAGGATGAAGAAATAGAAAGTGGGTTCACTTTGGATTTGGATTTCTCACTTGGAATCATCACTTGACATTTTTGTAGAAAGCTTTTCTTTCTTCATCTAGAAGAAGAAGAAGAAGAAGAATGAAAAAGAAATATATTATCATTAAAACAAAATCAAGTGATGGTTATCATTTTGTAACCATGGGTGAGTGTAGAGAATAAACTAGGGTTAAGTTGAATGGTTAGGTTAAAGGAAAGAAACAAAATGGTCAAGCTTTCAAACCTTCATGAAGTTTCAACAAAAGAACAAAACAAGCCACCATTTCATTTATCTTTCCAAAAGAATAAATAAATAAATAAATAAATAAATAAAAACCTAGCCATTTACTTAAACATGGTTTAATCAACACAAACCCAAGTTTACATGTATCATCAAACATGATACAAACTAGTGCACAAACATATATCATATATACAATGTGCACATTCAAGTGAGATAATCAATCTTAAGTGAAAAAATACTAGTTAATGCAAAGTAATATATCAAATATATAATTATACATAAAATTATTAAATCAACACTTGATTTAACGATCCGGTCATATCGCATATGACCGACTAATATCCAATGTATCGACTTATCGAATCAATCCTTGATTCGATAACTAGGTTATATCGCATACAACCAATCGATACATTCATCGCGAGAATAGAATATGGTATCACATACACGCATTATTCTCAGTCCCGCACATATCTCATATGCGCTCCTATTTCGTTTCGCTTGAGCCAGGTAACCTCTGTGTAGGACTCTAAAGACTCGTCAATATGCCGGCAGCAGGTGATGATCATATCAAACACCCACAAGCCGCAAGCGGTCTGCTAAACGTAACAGCCACCCGGGTATTGAGCGATCAGAAGATCGATGAGCAAGCCCGCTCATACTCCTGTGAATCCAACCAGTAACACTTACCGTACAGTCCGGTCTCGTCGTCTGATATGTCGCATATCTCGCCTAGGGGTGGTAAATGTCAGACCCCAATAGCTTGATAAGTCGTGTCGATATGTGGTCTATAATAGTTCGAGAAACTACAGGTAACATTACCAGTAAATCTCATCAACCCTGGCCAGGGATTTTCGGTTATAGCCAATCGAACACAGCGCAACATCAAGTCCCTATACCGGGAGAGACGAATCCCCTCCTATTGCTCATTGCCTCCATGTGATTCGGGACTGTACCCAAAAACCACTGTTTTTCACGCCCTCTTGGACGTGGTAAGGTGGAAATCAAAGCACAGTGGGAACCACACAAGACTCTATGACGATCTCGGGTCTACAGACTACTCTGTACCAGTGTCACCAGAGAACTGCCATCTGACGTAAGGTATAATACTATCTGGAAGTTCTCGGCGAGTCTGTCCAGTGTACCCAGTCTCCACTGAGCACCCGTATATCATCTCTGATGTCAAACACCAATGGATATGGGATCATCCATCGCCCATCTGTATGGGTCGAGAAGGTATACGCTAGTCTACTCTGGTATATCGATGCCCCGTTTCGATATACCCATGACTAGGGACCTTGAAGGATGTGCTTATGGACTACCATGTCCCTACTAGTATGATCCGCATCATAGTCCAGGTAGTCAAGTACACATCCTAAGGGCTTTACTAATATGTAACAGAGAGACAATAAGTGTACACGTTAAGGTAAAGATCAACCAGATAGCATACTATCATGTCAAGCAAGAAAGTCCTCCCTATATATGTCCAAGCATCCACTACAATATACATCCTATGTATAGTAATGGCCTCTAGGGCATACATATAACTAACAGAGTTTGTTGTTGAGCTTGTTGTTGCGGCGAAGGGGGCCTTTGGAAATTGTTGCCTTGGAATTGATGCTGGTTCTGATTCCAGGCAAAGTTGGGATGGTTCCTCCAACTGGGATTGTAGGTGGAAGAGTATGGATCATTTCTCGGTCTTTGCTGAAATGCAGCATTAACATGATCCTGTCCTTGAGATGGTGGATTGTAAGGACACTCTTCGGTTAAGTGAGAAGGATCGGAACAACAAGCACAAATGGTACGAAGGGGAAGAACAGGGGCAGGAGCAGGAGATGAAAATTTGGTCTCTATCGCTTCAAGTTTTCTCGTTATTGCAGCCATTTTAGCTTTCATCGCAATAGAGACATCGAGTTGGTGAATGCCTACCCTATACTGACCAGTAGAAGTGGAGGAAGAAGAAGAAGTTGGTCTGGTGCTCTCCCATTGAAGCGTTTGTTCCGCAAGGTCGTCGAAGAATTGCCATGCTTCCTCGTCAGATTTTGATAGGAAGTGGCCTTGACAAATGGTTTCCAACAACTGCTTGGTTGCTGGGTTCAGGCCCTCGTATAAGGTTTGGTAAAGTTGCCATTTCTCAATACCGTGGTGAGGGCGCTGAACAAGAAGGTCTTTATACCGGTCAAAGCACTTCCAAAAGGGTTCAGTAGGAAGCTGGGAGAATTGGTTGATTTCGTTACGGATCCTCGCAGTTTTATGATTCGGATAGAATTTCTTGAGAAACGCTTTCACAAACTCGTCCCAACTGGTTATGGAGTGGGAAGCGGTGCTATACAGCCATTTTTCAGCAAGATCACACAAAGTGAATGGAATGACCCATAGCCGTATAGCATCGTCAGACAGCTAGGTAGTTTTCATCATGGCACAAACATTTTGGAACTTGTTGATGAAGATATAGGCATCTTCATAGTCAAGCCCATGAAATTTCGGAAGCATGTTAATGAAGTGGGGCTTAGTTTCAAAATTATCCCCATTGGCCGGTGGAAGGGAAAGACATGTGGGAAGTGCAGAGCGGGTGGGATAGAAACGATCCTGGAGCACGATTCGCTGCGGCGCTACAACAGATGGTGGTGGTGGGTTATTCGCATCTATAGGAGGTGGAATCAATCCCGGGGAGTCAAAGGGATGTTTGGATTAAATCCTGACATCGCGGAAGAAGAGGTTGGTGATGGTGAAGGTGAGGATGTATGAACAGAATTCCGGTCAATGTCGGTGTTGGCCGGCAAAGGTAAGGGTGAAAGAGGCGTGGAAGGAGTTTTGACGTCTGAGTCGATCGTGTAGTCGGTAGCGACTAACGTAACGCGGACTAGGCGGGCGCTAGTGTCCCGAGTCCAAGCGGACATACACTAAACTAGTTTAGTGTAGTCAAAACGGAGAAGGTGAGGGTAAGAAAACGTCAATGGAGAAATACGATGGGAGGTGGGTGAAAAAATGGATTCTGGCGACATAGGGCAAGTTTTTATAAAAGTTTTGTGTTTTGTGTTTTTTTCTTTTTTTTCGAAATAGCTTTACAGAAATATGTACGGACTTACGGCTTCAAACAATCACAGACAAAATATGCACAATCACACCTAGATCTAGGGTCACCTAGGTTAGCTAGACAGCTCCTAACTGTTCCAAAGGGCTAGAAATAGGACCTCAAACCGCCTCTTCTCCGCCAATTGCGGCCAGGTAAGTGCCAGGTAAGTGGGAGGCTCCCCACTATGTAAGTAGTGGTCCTAATTAAATAACCACTTGCCTTAGACACACTTGCCTAGACACCGCAAAGTCAGGATAGGATAAGCGGTCGATGCCTACAACCAGTCCTCTGTCTTATTGAGCGCGACGTCCTTAGGGCTGAGTCCAGTATTTTTTAATTAAACAATGGTCAACGCATATGCTTTTTGTGATTTCTGGGGTCCTGGGAAGGGTGATGAAATCCCCACCCAATCTGGATTGGTTTCAAGCCCCTTAAAGTCCGATTAAAATATGCAAAGCAGTAACAATCAACTGCAATCAATTTTTTTATTTTTTTAATCGCGGCGCAAAGAATCCTGCACAAAAACAATTTATTGGAAGGGGGAAGAGAGTTTACGCAAAGAATGCTGCAGAAAACACAGTTTAGTGGAGTTTAGAGGATGTGAGGAGGAGGCTAGAGACACTCACAGGGATTTTTAGGAAACGACAGCCATAAATGGCCGCGGTTCCGCGGCAATAGAGCGCTTATGCCGCCGTTCCGCGGCTAGAATGAGGAGTTGGAACTTAAAAATTCTGGTCTGTGCTGGTTTGGGTGTCCTCCTCTTTTCTGGAGCTCCTGAATCTTAATTTGCTCACTGGATCTGCTCCAGAATTTTACACTAGACCGTTGGTTCCGTCTTGATCACCCGATGTGTAGCCGCAAGATATGGGTCTAACTTCCCACGTATTTGGCACTGAACTCGACCTTTCCTTTTATCCTGCACACTTGCACAAAAACTAATCAAAAATAACAAGATGATTTTTATAATGTATATTTTTTTTTGTTTTGTTTTTCGGTTAGATTTATATTCACAAATTAACCCGAAATTACACAAAGAAATAAACTACCGTCTCCCCGGCAACGACGCCATTTGATTGATAGAGTTTTTGCGTGCTTAATTAATTACCGCAATCAAGATGGTTTTGCTTGTAGCTAGCCGGTTGAGTACGGGTCGTCCGTAGGGAGATGGAAATTTTTTTCTATGTGCTTTAACGAGTTAAGTCCAAATGTCCAGGTTTGTTTGAGATTAACTATGTGCTAAAATGTTATATAAAGAGATCTTGTTAGGGTTAGGATTAGGTTAGTTTGAGTTAGGAGTCGCTCACTTTTTTCGTTGCCACTCTTAATATCGGTGTTACGGTAATCGGCAACAACGGGGATTAGCACGACTAGGAATGAACTTGCGAGTATAAGGTAGGCTTTCCAACGCTTAAGTTCTTCCTTTTGGTGCTTGTCCGTTCGTTCTTGGCTCTTAGCCTTAACCTCCGGTTAATTCAACCACAACCGGTCTCACTAAGGAATCATCGCTATCATGTAGGATAGGGTGCCGTAGGGAGCGGATTGTGGTTCAATTAACGGGAGCCCGAATTAAGATGTTGGGCAAGGAAAGAGTGAGAGAGATTTCCTTCTCTCAAACTTTCTTATCCTACCTAACAAGTAGAAAACTACTCACCCATTACAAGAAAAAGAAAATACAACAAAAGGAGGAAGATAGAAAGAAAGATGTTAGGAGATTACAACTAGCTATTTGAGACCTCATCTTGGTAAGGATTAAGCTTAAGCATCATTGTTGTTAAGGATAAAGAAAAAAAGAATAAGAAAGAAACAAACAACAAATAACAACAACTAGATTAGCAAATGAAAAATACAAGCAATTATAATTAACAACATAACAAGACAAGTATGATAACAAAAAGAACTCTTTTATTCATCACTTCACTCATGAAATCTCACTACAAGATTTTAATGGAGAAAAGATGAAGAGAGGAAGAAGAACAACAAAATATATCTAAAATTTTACACAAGAAAATAAGCACCTTTGGCTTGGCAATATTCTGGGCTATTTATAGGCAGGTAACAGAAATTCTAGGGCAACATCCATGACCCATATAAAATGACCAAACTGCCCCTGAAAAAGCTCCATCTGACGAGCCTATATGGCCGCGGATCCGCGGCCTAGACCCCATGTTGGCCGTGGATCCGCGGCCATAATGATGAGTTGGCTCATAAACTTTTGTGGTTTTCCCTGTTTTGATGTTTCCTTCAGTGTGGTATGTGTGGTTTTTCAGAAGCTCTTCAAATTTCTTCCAGAATTTCAGTAGATCAAAAGGTGATGTGATGTGGATCTTTTACCATGATTTCCTTGAGCTCCACGTAGATATCTTGGATTTTGTGTTGCCATTGTGCTTTGTGCATGAAAATGACCATTGATTTGCCATTTTGTCTCTTAAACTGGTGTGCGGCAACATACGGATAGAGAGCGGAGACCCGTATTTTATCTGTGGTTGGCAGTAATCCAGAATTTGTTACGCTTTTCCATAAATTTCACTGTTTAGAGCCGAGAACCTGTATCCTGCAATTAACTAGCAAACACGGCTCAAGAGTACCTACCGATAAGCAATGTGATAAAAAATGGGCGGTATAAAAATGCAAAAATCTGATATGAACAGTCATGGCGGTGTCCAGTTTTCTGATGGGGACGGCCTCTATCCACTTAGTAAAGTAGTCCACCGCGACGAGGATGTATTTGTTCCCGCCCCTACCAGTAGGGAATTGCCCTATCATGTCCATTCCCCACTGGGCAAACAGCCAGGGGGAAGTTAGGGCCGTTAGCTCGGTTGCCGGAAAGCAGGGTATGCTGCCATGGAGTTGGCAGCTCTTGCACCTTCTGACGAGCTTCTGAGTGTCCTGATAGATGGTCGGCCAATAATACCTTTAGAAGAGTGTCTTCTGGGCTAAGGTGCGGGCCCCTTGATGTGCCCGCCGATCCCTTCGTGAACCTCACGGAGGACATAGTCGGCTTTTTGTGGATCGATGCACCGAAGCAGGGGTTGAGTGAAGGATTTCTTGTAGAGGTTCCTTTTGCTCCAAACGAAATGGCTGGCTTTGGCTCGGAGGCGGCGGGCTTCCCCTCGATCGTCTGGGAGCGTACCCTCCTTCAAGAATTCTATGAGGGGCTTCCTCCAATCTCGGCCTTCTTCCTGGGCCGTGTAGACTTGGAGTGGTGTCTCTTTGTCTTTCACACTGGGCCATGGCAAGATCTCGAAGAGGATATTTCTCTTGTCATTGGCCATATAGGAGGAAGCTAGCTTTCTCAGGGCGTCGGCCTGGATGTTTAGGTGCCGGGGGATCTGCTCCACTTGAACTTCGTCGAAGTCCTTTCGTAGTCTTCTTACCTCGGCTAAGTATTTCACTATTAGAGGTTCCCATGCCTGGAAACAGTCGGTCACTTGGCCAACGACCAGGGCTGAGTCACTGCGGATTCGGATCGTCTTGAGTCCTACTCCGGAGGCGATTAGCAGTCCAGCTAGCAAAGTCTCGTACTCTGCGGCGTTGTTTGAGGCCTTGAACCCGAGCTTCAAAGAATACTCCATCTCTTCCTCGTTCGGGCCTCGAATGATGAGGCCCACACCGTAGCCCTCCTCGGTTGATGACCCGTCGACGTAAAGGACCCAATCGGGGATGGAGTCAGGCCTCTCTCTGATTGAGGGTTGAGATCCGGGGGCCGGCACGACCACCGCCTCCTTGTTGGGGATAGTGCATTCGATGATAAAATCGGCCATGGCTTGCGCCTTGATAGCCTGCCTCGGGTGGTATTTGATATCGAATTGGGATAACTCCTACCTCCACTTCTTCAAATGACCAGAAGACTCGGGGGAGGTGAGAATGGCCCCTAAAGGGCGCTTGGTGAGAACGAGGATGGTGTGTGCCTGGAAGTAGTGTCTTAGTTTCCTTGAGGCCACTACAAGCGCCAAGACAATCTTCTCTATAGCCGGATATCTTGTTTCCGCGTCCTTAAATATGTGGCTTACATAGTAGACCGGCCTTTGGACTCCTTCAACCTCTCGGACGAGCACCGAGCCTGCAGCTTGATCGGACACCGCTAGATATAGCGACAGCTCGTCTCCTTCAACTTGCCGGGTGAGTAGTGGGGGAGTTTCCAGGCGCATTTTTAATTGCTCAAAAGCGATCTGACACTCCTCTGACCATTCGAACCTTGGGATCTTCCTCAGGGCTTTGAAGAATGGGAGGCATTTTCCCTGGATCTTGACATGAAACGACTCAGGGCGGCTATCCTCCCCGTGAGCCGCATGATTTCGACGTTGGTCTTTAGCACGGCCATGTTGAGGATGGCACTGATTTTCTCCGGGTTAGCGTCGATTCGTCGATGGGTAACCATGAATCCGAGGAACTTTCCGCTAGTGACCCCGAACGCGCACTTGGAGGGATTCGGTTTCATTCTGGACTTGCGGAGGACGTCGAAAGTCTCGCTCAGATCTTTGGCATGCTCATCTGATGAGGTCGATTTGACGAGCATGTCGTCGACGTAAACCTCCATGTTCCTCCCGATCTGTGGTTTGAACATCTTGTTGACCAAGCGTTGGTACGTAGCCCCGGTGTTTTTGAGGCCGAAGGGCATCACCTTATAGCAGTATACCCCTCGGTCCATTGTGAATGCAGTGATCTCTTCGTCTGCCGGGTTCATACGGATCTGGTTGTAGCCGGAGAAAGCATCCATAAAGCTGAGTAGCTCGTGGCCTTCCGAACTGTCGATGAGCCGATCTATCCGAGGGAGGGGATAGTTGTCTTTCGGGCAGGCCTTGTTGAGATCGGTGGATTCGACGCATATGCCCCACTTCCTGCTTGCCTTTCTGACCATGACTACATTTGCCAACCATTCCGAGTATGCTACGTTCCGAATGAAGTTGTCAGCATGCAGCCTGTCAACCTCGTCCTCGATCGCTTTTTGCTTGATCGGAGCGAAGCTTTGTTTCTTCTGCCTGACGGGTCGGACCGCCAGGTCGACTCCGGGCTTATGTGATATTACTTTGGGGTCGATCCCAGGCATGTCGGCGGGCGCCCAGGCGAACATGTCTGAGTTCCCTCTGAGGAACTGGACCAGGTCGTCGCGCCGAGTCTCCGTTAAGAGTGACCCGATTTGGATGGTTCGTTCATTGTCCCCTTCGACGAGGGAGATCTCCGTTAGCGGCACCACCAGGGCTCCTCGGATTTCTTTTTGCTCGTCTCGAGTATCCAAGGACCCCCAGAAACCATCCGTGCTTTCTAGGTCATCGCTTCACTCCTCGGGCATAGACGTCGCTGTGAAGAAAATCTTTGCGGCTTGCTGGTTCCCATAGGCCTGGCCTATTCCGCCTTGGTCGAGCAGAAACTTGACCGCGAGGTGGTAGGTCGATATCTGGGCCCGAAGGGAGTTTAGCGTTGGGCGTCCCAGGAGGATATTGTAGGCCGATGGAATTCTGGCGACGATGAACTCCACAGGCACGGTACACGTACGACCTGCCTCCTCAATGTTAAGTAGGAGGGTGACCACTCCTTCTGCTGGGATGGAGTGGTTAGTAAACCCTGACAGGATGTGGACGGTCGGCCTCAGATCCGACGGGGCAAGCCCCATACGTAGAAAGCAGTCATAGAAGAGGATGTCTGCTGAGCACCCCGAGTCGACCAGTATCCTTTGAACTTCGTAGCGGTTGACCCGTGCTGTAATCACCAGGGGGTCATTGTGAGGCAAGGATATCCCGGGGAGATTCTTATCGGTAAAGGTGATGGGCTCGGTTGCTTTGATTCTCTTCCTGGGTTGGCTGCTAGTCCCCTCGACCGGTATGGGGCGTCGTGTCTCGTCGGGTCCAGGCGTACCCCCCGTTGATACGACCATGATTTGGCCGATCGTCAGCTCACCGGGAGGGGGATGGTTCTCTTGCTCCCGGTCGGCTTGTCGCTTTTCCCGTAAGTATTTTGCCAAGTTCCCCGAGTGAATTAACTCCTCGATGTAGTCTCAGAGTTGTTTGCAGTTCTCGGTAGGGTGTCCCTGTGACCTGTGGAAGGTGCAGTAGGGGCCATGTATCCATTTTGCCTCCCTATTGTTGACCGGGGGGAGTTTGAAGAATCTCCTGCCCTTCGCCTCCTTCAACAGCTTTGTCTGGGAGATGTTGAGTGGGGTATACTCCTGGAACTTCGGGGAGTATGGATTTGGCCGGTCAATCTTCTTTTTCTCTTCTTTGGCCCTCTTCTTTTGATCAGCCTGGTCGGTCCGCAGTAGGTTCGCGTTCACTTCGGACTCGAGCTGGATCTCTCGATCGGTCCAGGGTTTTACCTCGGCCATGGTCTTAGGTTGCGCCAATGCAAAGGAGCGGAGCCACTCCTTATGCCTAAGACCCGACCTAAGAGCCGTGATGACCGTCTTGTCCCGATGCTCTGGGACTTCAAGGAGAGCGTTGTAGAAGTGGGTGACGTATCCTTTGAAAGATTCCTTGTCCCCGCTCTTTATAGCGAAGAGGTGGTCGACGGTCCGCTTCTGCCGTCTTTTCCCGACGAAATGGCCGAGGAATTAGACGGCTAGCTCATCGAAGGTAAAGATGGAGCGTGGCGTGAGCCGTCAGAACCAATCTCGTCTAGCACGGATGAGAGTGGCAGGGAACGCTCGGCATTGGGCGGCGTCAGAGTTGTCCTGGAAGCTCATCCCCGCCGTGAACGCGTCCAAGTGGTCTTTCGGGTCGGACTTTCCGTCGAAGAGGGACACCTTTGGAGGCTTGTTCCTGGAGGAGACGCGGACAGTGAGCAGCTCTTCGGTGAAGGGCTTCATAAGCGAGTTGGCAGCATATCTAGCCCCCTTGCTTGAAGGGTGACTCTCCCGATGTATACCCTCAATCTTATTTTCGAGGGCATCGAGTCGGTCATGGTATCCCGAGGATTCGGCTTACTCGGAGTGATGGCCTCTCCTACTGGCGGCCTGCGCCTGGCCGCGGTTCCGGTTCCCTTCTATGAGGTACCTCAGGTCCCCTATCGAGGTCATCCTTGAGCTACCGTGGTGAGTCCTATCCGCACGACCCTGTCGAGGGAGAAGGCGTCGACCATGCTTGGGGATAGGCGAGCTGACCGACACCTCTTCGGGAAGGACAGGAGCATTATAGGCCTTAAGGCGGGGTGCTCTTTCACGTGACCTCGGCATGGAGCTGTGAGGTGTCCAGCGGGTCATTGAGTTGGTCGCCACGGGGGACCTATAGCCGCCGAAAATAGCGAGGCGCTGCTCGGTCATGCCAGCGTGGGCAGTGTCTTCTCCCCTATGTGGAGGTCCCGATCCTGGGGTGGTGGAGCGGCGACCTAGGGGGTTCATCCCGCCGTTTGGACACGAACAAGGGCATTCACGATGGACGCATGCCTATCGATTCGGGCTGACAGGGCGTGAACGGCGTTCAGGGGAGGAGACGATCCGTCCACGCCTCCGCTATGAGGAAGGCAGCCGCTAGTGGTTGGATCGTCGCGGTGATCACTGATTCGTATGTCAAAAATATTTCTAAACTGCAATCAAGAACGGCGTCGCTTGGTAGCTAGCCGGTGAGTACGGGTCGGTCCACAAGGATTTTGTGTTTTCCTAATCGCTCTAACGAGTTAATTCCGATGGGTGTCGGATTGATTATTTCTAAAACCTAAATTGATTTATACTAAGATTATCTAGATCTAAGTCTTGCTAAGGTTAGGTCTAGGGTAAGTTGGGAGATTGAAGGTTTCCTCACCGCTTTCAATGCCCTATTTTAGATCTATTAGGTGTTATGGTAATTATCAATAAAAGGGATTAGTACCATCGGGAAGAAACGGTGTTTCTTTCTCTAGGTTCTTGTCCTTCCTTTATCGATCCTTACCCTAACCTTCATGGAAAACATACACAACCGGTCCTTTATACTACGGTATCACCGTTACCTCGAGGGGTAAGGTGCCGCAGGGAGCGGTGTGTGCGTGTATGCATAGAGTTCTAATTATTATGTGTGATGGGGCAAGAAAGGGGTGAGAGATCTCATCTCTCAAACCTTTCCCTAAAGCTAACCCTAACAAGCGAGGAGACTACTCGCTCATTAGGGGATTAAAAGACATTCTAAATTAAAAGTAAACTAAGGAAAAGAAATAAAAGAACTTACTAATTTTTATTGATGGCTCTCTCCAAATATCAACATAGTACAGATCTGAATTTATGAAGTGAAAAGAGGCATACCTCAAAAGAGGTATTTGGGTTTCTATTTATAGGACATAGAAACCCTAGGTTACAATTGACTTTCACATCTGTTATTACAAAAATACCCCCTAAGAAAAAGACCTATTCAATGCACCGATGCGCCTATGAAATTTTCCACCGACCCGGGCTTCGCACGGCCGCGGATCCGCGGCCAAAAGCATGCTTTGGCCGCGGTTCCGCTGCTAAAGTAGGAGTTTGAATGCTGCATTTTTCTGGGGTTGTTCTTTTGAATGTTTTCTTCACTGTTCTTCAGTTCTTTTCTCAGATTGGCTTCTAAATTCCTTCCAGATTCCACAGTGAATAATTGTAGTGGACTTTTATCGTTGCTTCGTGATGAAGTTTTGAACCTTGCGCTGCCTTGTACTTTGTGAACTGATCTTCATGTAGGCTTGATCAAGACTCCTCCATTTATTGGTCTTAGTCTCACTTTTGCATCGTCTTTTATCTTTTTCACCGTTTTCACTCCAAGAACCTGTAACCTGTAACTAAGTAGCAGACATGGGTCAAAAACACCTGTTTATTTGTAAAATGACTAGGACTGGGGAATATAACAATGCAATATTATGATATGAACAATCACTCGCCATGAGTTCGAGATCGAAAGATCAACTTTCGTTGAGTAGAATCTTTGTTCCCACAGACGGCGCCAACTGATGGAGGTCAGGATCTCCTTCAGATGTTGTCTTTCGTTGATTTGTCGACGAGCGTTGATGAATGACTGAGATTAGGTTTGGGGGTTGCCTCCTGAAGCGTGTGGATCTCAGTGGGCTTGGCTTGGAATGAGGCCGATCTACCTGCAAGGAAGTCCCGGGGAGGTTGTACCACCGTGGACCCTCCGACGATCAAGTTAGTCGACGTATTTTGGCAGAGTAGCGGCCTATTGAGGTAGAATTGCCTTACCTAAGTCGTCTAATAGGGGGTTTATATAGTGGCAGCTATGGGCTGGCGGGTGCGGGATTTACGCCGGCCGTTACGCCCTTGGAGCTACGCCTGCGCAAATGGAGGGATCCTCTATCAATGGCGAGATACGCCCGTTAACGAGGGAACGCGATGGCGTGGAATGCGGGATCACGGGGTGGCGGATATCTCGCGTATGGCGAGATTCACGGAGCCATGGTGGGGAATCCTGTGATCTGTGCTTCTGGGTCGGTCGGTGAGACCAAGGAGGCCTAGCTCGGTGAGAGGCCTAAAGAGGGCGGGAGGCTGAGCTGGTTCGGCTCTGTGATAGCTCGAGGGCGAGCTGGGAGGGTTGACGAAGCCCAGTGCGCAGGAAGGCTCGTAGGTGAGCCAACAATTGTTTGTGAGATGAGCATAGGAGTGTTCTGGGAGGTCAACGAAGGTTGAGAACATCCTCGGGTCGAAGGCCCAGGGTATGCCTTCACTGTACCGTTCTTTCTCCTTTCCCATAGGCCTTGGGATATGTCATCTGCCACGTGTCCTGATCTGGGGAGTTCTCAGTACCGAGCATCATCAAAATCTCTACCAAAAAGTTGCGAGGAGTAAGGTAAGACGAGGATAAGATTACCGCCCCTTGAGCTGTAAAAGAACTTCGAGATGAAGAGAAAGCTGAAGAAAACCCTAATTTTTTTGGGGGAGAGGGCAGTGAGAGGAGGAAAATGAAGGATTGGTGGTGTAGGATCACCGGCGGTGCCTAGATCCAGCAGAAAAGGGAGGTAACTTGACCTAAAAAGATTTAAGATCACTAGGAGGTGATCAGAAAATGGATTTGAGAGACACAGCGAAGAACTGGAGATAATTTGTACCTTATTCACACCGCCGGTTAGGTGAATTTGGCTGATAAGTTTGTCATAATTCGGATTAGTTTCGGGCCTTGTTTTGGGCCCATCCTGGGTTGCTTCATATGGGCCCCTTTTGGCTAGCAATAATTTGATGTAATCGCTGCAGCATGGTGAATCGGCCAGCTATTCTCTCCCTAGTGAGAAGTTACCCGTTTGATTCCTGAGTGAGGATTCACTTTCAAAAGGAAATCTTATTGATTTTACATCATACAACAGAATTTAAGATCTTTCATTAGATATTTCTATCAATGAACATGACATTTTGACCTAAACTCAGCTCTTGTAGATAAAATTGCTTTCAAGAGCCTGGGTTAGGATTGCCATAGTTTTATAAGTTATCTAAACATAACTTTTATTGAAGGACTTTTGACCTAAAGTCAGCTCCTGTGATATCGTTAAAAGAAACAAAAGAAATCAGCTCCTGCAATTAAAATTTGCTTCCTATATAGCCTTTTTGGATTTGGAGTTCACTTAAGATTACCAGAATTTCGTTAATAAATATATTTTAAACTTAGCTCTTTTACTATGCCTGTTTGGTTTCCGTTTCGGACTTTATACACCTCTGGTTATCTCAATTAGAGTATCTAAAATCCAATCCAACATCCTTTTCTATTTTTTATACTCCAAAAAATAAAAAAGAAATCCAATTTTAGAGTTAAGATAATTCTGAAACAACCTGATGATGCTCGGTACTGAGCATTCCCCAGATCGTGACATGTGGAAGACGACGTGTCCCAAGGCTTACGGGAAAAGAGCAGGAATGGTACATCGGAAACATGCCCCAGGTCTTCGACCCGAGGATGTTCCCGACCTTCAGTGGCCTTCCCGACCACTCCTGTGCCCGCCTTACAAACAACCGTTGGCTCGCCTCTGAGCCTTTCCGCATGCTGAGTTCCCTCAGCCTTCCTAGCTCGCCTCCGAGCTATCATATGAACCAAGCCTGCTCGGCCTCCCGCTCGTCTCCGAGCCTCCCACCGAGCTTAGTTTCCTCTGTCTCATCGACCGACCCACAACACAGGTCACAGGCATCCCCGCCACGGCTCCGCGAATCTCGCCTGACGCGAGATATCCGCCGCCCACGATCCCGTGTTCCACGCCATCACGTTCCCCCATTAACGAGCATATCTCGTCATTAATGGGAAATCCCTCCTTTCACGCAGGCGTAACGCCAGGGCATAACGGCCAGCATGAATCTCGCGCTCTCCAGCCTACGGCTGCCACTATATAAACCCCTCTCTCAGACGACTCAGGTAAGGCAATTTTACCCCAATAGGCCGTTACTCTGTCCAAATACTTCAACTCGGTGGTGCAACCACCCCGGGACTTCCTTGCAGGTAGCTCAGCTTCATCCCTAAATAAAGCCCATTGAGATCCACACGCACAAAGGGGAAACCCTCAGATCCAATCTCAGCCACTCATCACCACTCGCTGCGGATCAACGGAAGACAACATCTGAAGGAAATCCAGAGCTCCATCAATTGGCGCCGTCTGTGGGAAAGACGAAAGTTCCACTCAACAAAATTTAATCTTCCGATCTCGAACATATGGAGAGTGATCATCGCGACGATCTGAGCTCCAACCACCATCCTCCCTACAACGGAGACGCAGGTGGATCCCTTCCTCCCCCGAACGCCATTCACGCCCTATCTGCTCGGATAGATCGGCTCGCGTCCGTCATGGATACGCTTGTCCGCGTCCAAACTGTAGGGTTCCTAGGCATACTAGTGAGGTCTTACAAGGCATCAACCGTGCCAATTTCAAATTTTACGGTGCCGAGAAACCCTAGACTAGATCGTTGGCTAGAAGTTTAGGCGACAAAAGAAACTAGTTTACAACTAAACTAAAAGAACGGAAATACAACCTTTGTAGATCCGTTTCTCCACCTGCATAGCTCCATGATGAAGTCCTCTTGGCTGTCCAAATCGAACCATGACTCTAGCATCGGCTTCATCGGAGAAAAAGCGGGCTAGGTCATCGACGATGATGCCGAAGATGATCTACGTCGAGGCATCACAAGATCAAGCTCCACCTTCACCAAGACATGAAAACTTGTGAAGGAAACACCCTATACTACTTGCCAAGAGGTAGAGGATGAAGAAATAGGAAGTAGGTTCACTTTAGAATTGGATTTCTCACTCATTTCATCAATTCACCATTGATGAAGTCAAGCTTTCTTCATTGAAGAAGATGAAGAAGAAGAAGAAAGAATATCATAAGTATTTTCAAAATAGAAAATAATATGAATACTTATCATATCCTAACCCTAGTTAAGTGTAGAGAATAGACCATGGTTTGTTTAAATGGTTAGGGTTAAGCATGAAGACAAAATGGTTACAAAGTCAAACCTTCATGAAGATTCAACTACAAACAAAGAAAGCCACCATTTTCTCTTTATTCTTTCCAAAATAAATAAAAAAGAAAAGCAAAACCCTAATCATTAACTTAACCATGGTTTAATCTTTACACTTAACCAAGTTAACATGTATCATCAAACATGATACAATCAAGTGCACAAAAGTATATCACATATACAACTTGTGAACTTCTAGTGAGAAAATCCATTTAAGTGAACCTATAATGTAAAGTGATATATCAAATATATAATTATACATTAAATAATTAAATCAACACTTGATTTAACGACCCGGTCATATCGCATATAACCGACTAATATCAATAGTAACAACTTATCGAATCAACACTTGATCCGATAACCCGGCTATAACGCATATAACCGATCAATGTTACAAATCACGAGAATCGAATATAGTATCACATACTGGTATCATTCTCGGTCTCGCACATATCTCATATGCGCTCCTATTTCGTTTCGCTTGAGCCAGGAAACCTCTATGTAGGACTCTAAAGACTCGTCAATACGCCGGCAGCAGGTGATGATCATATCAAGCACCCACAAGCCGCAAGCGGTCTGCTAAACGTAACGGCCTCCCAGGTATTGAGCGATCAGAAGATCGAAGAGCAAGCCCGCTCACACTCCTATGAATCCAACCAGTAACACTTACCGTACAGTCCGGTCTGATCGTCTGATATGTCGCATATCTCGCCTAGGGGTGGTAAACGTCAGACCCCAATAGCTCAATAAGTCGTGTCGATATGAGGTCTATAACAATTCGAGAAACTACTGGTAACACTTACCAGTAAATCTCAGCAACCCTGGCCAGGGATTTCCGGTTATAGCCAATCGAACACAGCGCAACATCAACTCCCTATACCGGGAGAGACGAATCCCCTCCTATCGCTCATTGCCTCCATGTGACTCGGGACTGTACCCAAAAACCACCGTTTTTCATGCCCTCTTGGACGTGGTAAGACGGAAATCAAAGCACACTGGGAACCACACAAGACTCTATGACGATCTCGGGTCAACAGACTACTCTGTACCAATGTCACCAGAGAACTGCCATCTGACGTAAGGTATAATACCATCTGGGAGTTCTCGGCGAGTCCGTCCAGTGTACCCAGTCTCCACTGAGCACCCGTATATCATCTCTGATGTCAAACACCAATGGATATGGGATCATCCATCGCCCATCTGTATGGGTCGAGAAGGTATACGCTAGTCTACTCTGGTATATCGATGCCCCGTCTCGATACACCCACGACTAGGGACTTTGAAGGATGTACTTATGGACTACCATGTCCCCACTAGTATGATCCGCATCATAGTCCAGGTAGTCAAGTACACATCCTAAGGGCTTTACCAACATGTAACTGTAGGGTTCCTAGGCACTCTCAATAGGTCTCACAAGGCATCAACCATGCCAATTTCAAACTTTACGGGTGCCGAGAAACCCTAATACGGATCGTTAACTAGAAATTTAGGCGAAAAACTAAACTAGTTAACAACTTAACTAAAGGAGAGAGGCTACAACGTTTGTAGATCCGGTTCTCCACTTCCTTAGCTCCACGTAGGCGTCCTCTCGCTGTCCATCTCGAATCCTAGACTCAATCGTCGGCTTCATCGGAAAAACGAGCGGGCAAGGTCGTCGGCTTCGTGCCGAAGATGATCTACGTCGAGGTTTTACAAGTTCAAGCTCCGACTGCACCAAGTTGTGAAACTTGTGAAGAAAACACCCAAAACCACTTGGCAAGAGGTAGAGGATGAAGAAATAGGAGGTGGGTTCACTTTAGAATTGGATTTCTCTCACTTTTCCTCAAGTTGCCATTGATGGCATCAAGTTTTCATTCTTGAAGATGAAGAAGAAGATGAAGCTAGAATTATGATAAGTGTTGAGTTAAAATGAATAATAAATGAATACTTATCATAAACTAACTAGGGTAGAGTGTAGAGAATAGACCATGGTTACTTGGATGGGTTAGGGTTAAGCATGAAGACAAGAATGGTTAAGAAATCAAAGCTTCATGAAGCTTCAACTAGAAACAAACGCAGCCACCATTCTTATCTAAATCTTTTCCAAATAAATAAACAAATAAATAAATGAAAAAGCAAAACCCTAATCATCTCTTAACCATGGTTTAATCCTTTACACTTAACCAAATGATCAAGTATCATCAAACATGATACAAATATGTGCACAAAAGTATATCACATATACTTCTTGCACATCAAGTGAGAAAATCCATTTAAAGTGAACCAATACTAGTTAATGCAAAGTAATATATCAAATATATAATTATACATTAAATCATTAAATCAACACTTGATTTAACGATCCGGTCATATCGCATATAACCGACTAGTATCCTATGTATCGGCTTATCGAATCAATCATTGATTCGATATCTAGGTTATATCGAATATAACCAATCGATACATCCATCGCGAGAATGGAATACGGTATCACATACACGCATCATTCTCGGTCCTGCACATATCTCATATGCACTCCTATTTCGTTTCACTTGAGCCAGGAAACCTCTGTGTAGGACTCTAAAGACTCGTCAATACGCCGGTAGCAGATGATGATCATATCAAGCACCCACAAGCCGCAAGCGGTCTGCTAAACGTAACGGCCATCCGGGTATTGAGCGATCAGAAGATCGATGAGCTAGCCCGCTCACACTCCTGTGAATCCAACCAGTAACACTTACCGTACAGTCCGGTCTGTTCGTCTGATATGTCGCATATCAAGTCTAGGGGTGGTATACGTCAGACCCCAATAACCGATAAGTCGTGCCGATGTGAGGCTCATAACGGGTCGAGAAACTACTGGTAACACTTACCAGCAAATCTTTGATCAGCTCTGGCCAGGGACTTCCCTGTTACGGCCAATCGAGCACAGCGCAACATCAACCCCCAATACCGGGAGAGACGAAACCCCTCCTATCGCTCATTGCTTCCATGTGACTCGGGACTGTACTCAAAGACAACCATTTTGCATGCCCTCATGGACGTGGTAAGGTGGAGATCAAAGCACAGTGGGAATCACACAAGACTCTATGACGATCTCGGGTCTACAGACTAACCTGTACAAGTGTCACCTGAGAACTGCTATCTGACGTGAGGTATAATACCATCTGGGAGTTCTCGGCGAGTCCGTCCAGTGTACCCAGTCTCCACTGAGCACCCGTATACTATTTTTGATGTCAAACACCAATGGATATGGGATCATCCATCGCCCATCTCATGGGTCGAGAAGCGTATACGCTAGTCTACACTGGTATATCGATGCCCTGTCTCGATACACCCACGACTAGGGACCTTGAAGGATGTACTTATAGACTACCATGTCCCCACTAGTATGATCTGCATCATAGTCCAGGTAGTCAAGTACACATCCTAAGGGCTTTATCAACATGTAACTATAAGACAGTTTAAAGAGACAAGTGTACATGTTAAGATAAAGAGCAACCAGATAGCATACTATCATATCGAGCAAGAAAGTCATCTCTATATGTATGTCCAAGAATCCAATATAATATACATCATCTGTACAATACTGGCCTCTAGGGCATACATACAACTAACAATCTCCCACTTGCACTAGGGCCAGCTGCTGTAGTATCGCATACCGAGCATCCCGAAGAGTCTCTCAAACTGTATCTGGGGAATGGCCTTCGTGAGTGGATCCGCCGTGTTGTTCTTCGTGTCAACCCTCCTGACCTCGATCTCCCGACGATCAACTATCTCCCGGATCAGGTGATACCGCCTCAGAATATGCCTGGATCGCTGATGGGACCTGGGTTCCTTGGCCAAAGCCACCGCTCCATTATTATCGCAATACAAAGGTATTGGATGCTCAATGGATGGAACCACTCCAAGTTCAGTAATGAACTTCTTGATCCAGACAGCCTCTTTGGCAGCATTGTTGGCAGCGATGTATTCAGCCTCCATCGTCGAGTCTGCCGCGGTTTCCTTCTTGGAACTCTTCCAGCTAACCGCCCCTCCGTAAAGGGTAAAGAAAAATCCCGACTGCGACTTAGAGTCGTCCTTATCACTCTGGAAGCTCGAATCGGTAAAGGACTCCACTTGGAGTTCTCCGTTACCATACACCAAATGCATCTCTTTAGTCCTTCGTAAGTACTTGAGAATGCTCTTCACAGCTGTCCAGTGACTCTCTCCAGGATCAGCTTGATACCTGCTCACTACACTTAGTGAGTATGCTACATCGGGTCTGGTACATAGCATCGCATACATGATAGAGCCTACAGCCGAAGCATAGGGTATCCCTTGCATGCGAGCTCTCTCCAAATCAGTCTTGGGAGACATCTCTTTGGAGAGAGTGACTCCAGAAATCGTGGGCAAGTTCCTACGCTTGGATTCTTCCATACTAAACCTCTTTAGTATGGTGTCAATGTACCTGGATTGGGACAATCCCAATATCCGTTTGGATCTATCTCTATAGATCCTAATTCCCAATATGCAGGAGGCATCACCAAGATCTTTCATTGAGAATCTTTGTGATAAGAAGAGCTTAACCGATTGCAGCATAAGAATATCATTTCTTATCAAGAGTATGTCGTCCACGTACAATACGAGGAAGACAACCTTACTCTCTACCACCTTCTTGTAAATACAAAGTTCATCTGGGTTTTTGACGAAATCAAACTCTTTGATAACGACGTCAAAGCAGATGTTCCAACTCCGCGATGCTTGCTTTAATCCATAAATGGATTTAAGCAGCTTGCACACCTTCCCGCTGCTCCCACTGTCTACGAAGCCCTCTGGCTGAGTCATGTACACGCACTCTTCTAAATCACCATTTAGAAAGGCGGTCTTAACATCCATTTGCCAGATTTCGTAATCATGATACGCAGCGATGGCAAGCATGATCCGGATGGATTTAAGCATAGCCACTGGAGAAAAGGTTTCGTCATAGTCCACACCTGGTCTTTGACGAAAACCCTTTGCAACAAGTCTAGCTTTGAAAGTCTCCACTTTCCCATCTACACCAAGTTTCTTCTTGAAGATCCACTTGCTCCTGAAGGGTTTTACCCCTTCAGGAGCAACATCCAAAGTCCATACTTTGTTGGTGTACATGGATTCCATCTCGGACCGCATAGCATCCAGCCATTTCACTGAGTCCCTACTCGTGATGGCCTGCTCGAAGCTAGTTGGGTCATCATCCTCCATGATGCAATCCTCGCTCCTACCATCCATGAGAAAACCATAGTATCTCTCAGGTTGGCGAGGAACCCTACTAGATCGGCGGAGAGGCTGAGGTTCATTGGGAGCTACAGAATCTTCTGGTTCCACCAAATCTTCAGTTACGGTTTGTGTATCTGGAACTTCTTCCAGCTCTACCACTTTGCCACTAATTTCTTTTTCAAGGAATTCCTTTTCTAAAAAGGTGGCATGTTGAGCAAAAAACACTTTTTGTTCCTCACTGTGGTAGAAAAAATACCCATAGGAGTTCTTTAGATATCCCACAAACTTGCAAAGAACTGACCGTGCCTCGAGCTTGTCCGGATTTTGTCTTTTGACATAGGCTGGACAACCCCATATCTTAACTCGTTTAAGATATGGCCTCTCCCACTCTATATCTCATATGGTGTGGTAGGTACAGATTTAGATGGAACTTGATTCAATAGGTATGCTGCTGTCTTCAGTGCATATCCCCAGAAGGAAATAGGTAACTCAGCTGTGCTCATCATAGAGCGCACTATTTCTAATAGGGTGCGGTTCCTCCGTTCTGATACACCGTTGTGCTGTAGTGTATATGGAGGAGTCAGCTGAGAGAGAATCCCATTCTCTTTTAGGAAGTCCAGGAATTCATTGCTCAAGTATTCACCTCCTCGATCAGATCGTAGGATTTTAATACTTTTTCCGGTTTGGTTCTCAACTTCTTGTTTATATTCTCTAAATTTCTCAAAAGCTTCTGATTTGTGTTTCATCAGGAACACATATCCGAATCTAGAGAGATCGTCAGTGAATGTAATGAAGTATGAAGAACCATCCCTGGCATGTGTAGACATAGGACCGCATACATCACTATGTATCAGTCCTAAGAGTTCGGTAACTCTTTCTCCGTGTCCCGTAAACGGAGTTTTGGTCATCTTGCCTTTGAGACATGACTGGCAAGTGTCATAAGATGAAAATTCGAATGGTTTCAAATATCCATCCTTATGCAACTTAGCCAGTCGTGTCGCATTGATGTGACCCAGTCTACAATGCCACAAGAAGGATTCGTTCAGTTCAGAACTCTTCCTCTTGTGTGTGTTTGTTATACTTAGAACTGTGGATTGATTTAGAACAAAAATGCCATTGCACAACGTGCCTGATCCAACCAACTTTTGGTTACGGAAAATGTTCATAACATTATCCTGTAATACAAAATTATATCCCTCTTTACTTAATAAAGAAACTGATATAATGTTGCATATCAGGTTCGGCATGTAATAGCATTCGTTCAGAACCAATGTATTACCTGTTGTTAATGCAAGGTGATATTCCCCGACAGTCTTAGCTGCAACTATTGCATCATTTCAACTCTAATGTCTTTATCACCTTCTCTAAGTTCTCTACCTTTCCTAAGCCCATGTAACTGATTACATATATGGGATCCCGACCCGGTATCTAATACCCAGGACGTAGAGCAAATGGAGAAACAGTTCTCTGTAACGAACACACCCGAAGAAAATGCATCATCATGTACTTTCTTCATTCGGATGGCATGGGAATCCTGGTATTCCCCTATATCCTGTTCAGTTCTATAACTCTTATAGGAAAGAACGGAACCAACGTTCCCCAGCACAGTATAACATGCGGGTTCGGTCAATACATCCATATTATTATCTTTATTAGGGCATGACATGGTCGCTACCTGGAGAGAGAGAGAAGAAAACACTTTAGCGTATGCTCGTGCAAGATCAGATTGGTTATTATCTTATCTAATCAGGATGGCTCCCACTGGTTTTTATCAAATCTTCCTTCAAACCCTAAAAGGAAAGACTAGCCGGGATTAATTACACACTACAAGTTCGCCAATCTTTCAGCCAGGCCAGTGTCGGTACTTTGAGGGAGGTCCCCCGTGCTTTCGCACGAACCTAATTAATGTAAACTTCGTTTTTCCAGAGGCGTAACCCCGTTGACACCTTTCTAGACACCTACTTGATCGGCTAATTCTAATGTGTAAAACTCTTCCAGGAGTAACTCTTACTCGCAGTGGGTATCGGGATCCAACTATCTCATAGAAGGTATGCAATCTCATTGCAAATTTCAACACTTGAAATTCCCAATAATATTTTGCCCCAAATGATCTATGACCTTGACAAGGTCAACAAACCATAGACCGTAAGTCAAGTTCAACCCGTCATTTCTTGATTGAATTAAACCCACCCGCACGACCCTTGACAAGGTCAACAAGGCCGTACGACTACCCTAACTCAATCTACATCATATGCATAAGCAGATAAATACTGGTTAGCTACCGCACACTGCGTCTTGACAAGGTCAACAAACGCAGCACGAATACTAAACAAGACTTATCTGAAATGACGGAGGGCTACGACAGGTTTTTCTGAAAACCTATTGCGTAATGAACTTGATATCGTTGTAGAATCAAATGAAGTTTTGAAATGGAGTGATTTTGAGGCTTTTCTAGTGTTGCTAAAGGGGTCACTCCCGGTGAAGGGATCGTCGGCCCTTTCCTCGTCGAATGAGGTGCGGGATATATCATATATATCACTGTGCAAAGAAAAACTCAAAAACAATCAAAAGCAAACCGAGTATGTAGCATCTGCCAGTTATTGCTAAAGGAGTCACTCCCGGTGAAGGGATCTCGGTCCTTTCCTCATCGAATAAGGTGCAGGGTATATCATATATACCGCTATGCAAAGCAAGAACTGTAGCTACCTGTTTTATTTAAAATTTGATTCTACAACATCATTTGGTTTCTTTTCTTTCATTAATCACATTAATGAAGTCCCATCATTTAAATACCTAAACATCACAGATAAATACAACGTACACTTATGTCATCCGCATTCGCCTCGATGTCCCCTCGTGCACCGTTAGGTTAGGTAACCAACGACAGAGCAGGGCAGGGCTAGTGCGGGTGCAAAACATAAGTAACGTCTATATAATATATCATATATACTATATACTGTATCTATCACAGAACATCACATGATCACATCACAGATATCGCAGCAGAAAATATCATATGAAATATTGGATATACTAGGACGTCCATGTTTTCAATACTAGCCAGTATAAAACACGGATTCCACGGTCGTGATGAATAGCCAATCCCACACCCCTAGACCCCTACGAGAGCGGCAAGCAACCCTACCAATTCTAGAGTTAGGAGACCCGGACTCGACTCCTCGAGATGGTCTCCCACTGGACCGTAGAACCCGGTTACCTGTGCTCCCCTCCTTGGGTCTATCCTAGTGCCGAAAAGTAAATAATATACAAAGGGTGACATCTTCCGCAACCTGGAAGTGTCCCAATAAAAGAATATTACATACAAGTTTTTTTTTACATGAATGAAAATGAAAAGCACTCATCTCACATAAAAACCCCCGGCTATTCAAACACGAGAATCCAATATAACATATCCAGCAACACATAACATCACATGTCATCAACGTAAGTAAATATGCGCATCCCAATTGTCGTTGACATATAGCAACGAAACCGGCGATATCACATATTACACTTACGGTCACAGAAAAGAAAGTGTAAAGCTACAACAGTTGGAATCCGCAATCTCTTTAGACATCGCATGCCTAATCAAATGAAATACTTAGACATCACATGCCTAACAGTTATAAACCCTGCATTTTAGTCTCATTATCGAAAACTCTTTTCAATATCAAATGAAACTAAACCGCTAGATTTATAACATTCATTCAGTTATCTCATAACTGTTTGTGAATTCCAATTATTGTATCCCATTCCAGATAAATAGAAAATATTAAACTTTCCGATCGAACATTCGAACACCCAAGTTTTCCCGAAACCGTCCAACACATGAAATAGGTTCAACGATATTCACTTCATGCCTCAGTACCAACGGTCCAGCCGTAGAAGGGTCAAGCCAACGCCTCACATGTGGCACGCCGTACTGCCCCAAACCCGAATGTTCAAAGGGCAGTTCAAGACGGTCACATAATCGAGTTAAGGTTTGTTGTCTTCTAGAGGGACCATCGCGTTATTTGCACTACTCAGAACGTCCTTAAACCATTGAAAGATCCAACACTTGGAAATTTTCCGGCAGGGGAAAAGTTGGGTATTTATATCCGGTCGAACTTTTTAACATATTCTAAAGTTATCCGGAAAGCCACATAGACAAGATTTGATAATCCGATCGAATCGTTGATTCCCAATACAATCCCAGAACACTCAACTCTTGAGTCAAATTAAAAATTCCCAGAAAATTCAGCATAATAAAATAGTAATTACTGTGCAAAACGGGAGTGATGATGTCATCATATTGCCGCGGAACCGCCGCAGAAGCCAGGCTTCTGCCGCGGTTCCGCCGCACTCTTTACTGTTCATGGGATAAATTTTGCATGTTAATTCTTAGATTTCCCTGCTGAATTTTTAAAGCATTTTTAATATGGAAAAATCCCAGATTTTAGAAAAAGTCCAGAGAGCACTTGGGTTTTAGGGTTTCGGGTTCGTTCGGGTTTCAAACGTCGTCTAGACTTCGTCTAAGGCTCTAGCCAGGCTCTGATACCACTGTAGGGTTCCTAGGCACTCTCAATAGGTCTCACAAGGCATCAACCATGCCAATTTCAAACTTTACTGGTGCCGAGAAACCCTAATACGGATCGTTAACTAGAAATTTAGGCGAAAAACTAAACTAGTTAACAACTTAACTAAAGGAGAGAGGCTACAACCTTTGTAGATCCGGTTCTCCACTTCCTTAGCTCCACGTAGGCATCTTCTCACTGTCCATCTCGAATCCTAGACTCAATCGTCGGCTTCATCGGAAAAACGAGTGGGCAAGGTCGTCGGCTTCGTGCCGAAGATGATCTACGTCGAGGTTTCACAAATTCAAGCTCCGACTGCACCAAGTTGTGAAACTTGTGAAGAAAACACCCAAAACCACTTGGCAAGAGGTAGAGGATGAAGAAATAGGAGATGGGTTCACTTTAGAATTGGATTTCTCTCACTTTTGCTCAAGTTGCCATTAATAGCATCAAGTTTTCATTCTTGAAGATGAAGAAGAAGATGAAGCTAGAATTATGATAAGTGTTGAGTTAAAATGAATAATAAATGAATACTTATCATAAACTAACTAGGGTAGAGTGTAGAGAATAGACCATGGTTACTTGGATGGGTTAGGGTTAAGCATGAAGACAAGAATGGTTAAGAAATCAAAGCTTCATGAAGCTTCAACTAGAAACAAACATAGCCACCATTATTATCTAAATCTTTTCCAAATAAATAAACAAATAAATAAATGAAAAAGCAAAACCCTAATCATCTCTTAACCATGGTTTAATCCTTTACACTTAACCAAATGATCAAGTATCATCAAACATGATACAAATATGTGCACAAAAGTATATCGCATATACTTCTTGCACATCAAGTGAGAAAATCCATTTAAAGTGAACCAATACTAGTTAATGCAAAGTAATATATCAAATATATAATTATACATTAAATCATTAAATCAACACTTGATTTAACGATCCGGTCATATCACATATAACCGACTAGTATCCTATGTATCGGCTTATCGAATCAATCCTTGATTCGATATCTAGGTTATATCGAATATAACCAATCGATACATCCATCGCGAGAATGGAATACGGTATCACATACACGCATCATTCTCGGTCCTGCACATATCTCATAAGCACTCCTATTTCGTTTCGCTTGAGCCAGGAAACCTCTCTGTAGGACTCTAAAGACTCGTCAATACGCCGGTAGCAGATGATGATCATATCAAGCACCCACAAGCCGCAAGCGGTCTGCTAAACGTAACGGCCATCCGGGTATTGAGCGATCAGAAGATCGACGAGCTAGCCCGCTCATACTCCTGTGAATCCAACCAGTAACACTTACCGTACAGTCCGGTCTGTTCGTCTGATATGTCGCATATCAAGTCTAGGGGTGGTGTACGTCAGACCCCAATAACCGATAAGTCGTGCCGATGTGAGGCTCATAACGGGTCGAGAAACTACTGGTAACACTTACCAGCAAATCTCTGATCAGCCCTGGCCAGGGACTTCCCTGTTACGGCCAATCGAGCACAGCGCAACATCAACCCCCAATACCGGGAGAGACGAAACCCCTCCTATCGCTCATTGCCTCCATGTGACTCGGGACTGTACCCAAAGACCACCGTTTTGCACGCCCTCATAGATGTGGTAAGGTGGAGATCAAAGCACAGTGGGAATCACACAAGACTCTATGACGATCTCGGGTCTACAGACTAACCTGTACAAGTGTCACCTGAGAACTGCCATCTGACGTGAGGTATAATACCATCTGGGAGTTCTTGGCGAGTCCGTCCAGTGTACCCAGTCTCCACTGAGCACCCGTATACTATTTCTGATGTCAAACACCAATGGATATGGGATCATCCATCGCCCATCTCATGGGTCGAGAAGCGTATACGCTAGTGTACACTGGTATATCGATGCCCTGTCTCGATACACCCACGACTAGGGACCTTGAAGGATGTACTTATAGACTACCATGTCCCCACTAGTATGATCTGCATCATAGTCCAGGTAGTCAAGTACACATCCTAAGGGCTTTATCAACATGTAACTATAAGACAGTTTAAAGAGAAAAGTGTACATGTTAAGATAAAGAGCAACCAGATAGCGTACTATCATATCGAGCAAGAAAGTCATCTCTATATATATGTCCAAGAATCCAATATAATATACATCATCTGTACAATACTGGTCTCTAGGGCATACATACAACTAACAATCTCCCACTTGCACTAGGGCCAGCTGCTGTAGTATCGCATACCGAGCATCCCGAAGAGTCTCTCAAACTGTATCTGGGGAATGGCCTTCGTGAGTGGATCCGCCGTGTTGTTCTTCATGTCAACCCTCCTGACCTCGATCTCCCGGCGATCAACTATCTCCCGGATTAGGTGATACCGCCTCAGAATATGCCTGGATCGCTGATGGGACCTGGGTTCCTTGGCCAAAGCCACCGCTCCATTATTATCGCAATACGAAGGTATTGGATGCTCAATGGATGGAACCACTCCAAGTTCAGTAATGAACTTCTTGATCCAGACAGCCTCTTTGGCAGCATTGTTGGCAGCGATGTATTCAGCCTCCATCGTCGAGTCTGCCGCGGTTTCCTGCTTGGAACTCTTCCTGCTAACCGCCCCTCCGTAAAGGGTAAAGACAAATCCCGACTGCGACTTAGAGTCGTCCTTATCACTCTGGAAGCTCGAATCGGTAAAGGACTCCACTTGGAGTTCTCCGTTACCATACAGCAAGTGCATCTCTTTAGTCCTTCGTAAGTACTTGAGAATGCTCTTCACAGCTGTCCAGTGACTCTCTCCAGGATCAGCTTGATACCTGCTCACTACACTTAGTGAGTATGCTACATCGGGTCTGGTACATAGCATCGCATACATGATAGAGCCTACAGCCGAAGCATAGGGTATCCCTTGCATGCGAGCTCTCTCCAAATCAGTCTTGGGAGACATCTCTTTGGAGAGAGTGACTCCAGAAATCGTTGGCAAGTTCCTACGCTTGGATTCTTCCATACTAAACCTCTTTAGTATGGTGTCAATGTACCTGGATTGGGACAATCCCAATATCCGTTTGGATCTATCTCTATAGATCCTAATTCCCAATATGCAGGAGGCATCACCAAGATCTTTCATTGAGAATCTTTGTGATAAGAAGAGCTTAACCGATTGCAGCATAGGAATATCATTTCCTATCAAGAGTATGTCGTCCACGTACAATACGAGGAAGACAACCTTACTCTCTACCACCTTCTTGTAAATACAAGGTTCATCTGGGTTTTTGACGAAATCAAACTCTTTGATAACGACGTCAAAGCAGATGTTCCAACTCCGCGATGCTTGCTTTAATCCATAAATGGATTTAAGCAGCTTTCACACCTTCCCGCTGCTCCCACTGTCTACGAAGCCCTCTGGCTGAGTCATGTACACGCACTCTTCTAAATCACCATTTAGAAAGGCGGTCTTAACATCCATTTGCCAGATTTCGTAATCATGATACGCAGCGATGGCAAGCATGATCCGGATGGATTTAAGCATAGCCACTGGAGAAAAGGTTTCGTCATAGTCCACACCTGGTCTTTGACGAAAACCCTTTGCAAAAAGTCTAGCTTTGAAAGTCTCCACTTTCCCATCTACACCAAGTTTCTTCTTGAAGATCCACTTGCTCCTGATGGGTTTTACCCCTTCAGGAGCAACATCCAAAGTCTATACTTTGTTGGTGTACAAGGATTCCATCTCGGACCGCATAGCATCCAGCCATTTCACTGAGTCCCTACTCGTGATGGCCTGCTCGAAGCTAGTTGGGTCATCATCCTCCATGATGCAATCCTCGCTCCCACCATCCATGAGAAAACCATAGTATCTCTCAGGTTGGCGAGGAACCCTACTAAATCGGCGGAGAGGCTGAGGTTCATTGGGTGCTACTGAATCTTCTGGTTCCACCAAATCTTCAGTTACGGTTTGTGTATCTGGAACTTCTTCCAGCTCTACCACTTTGCCACTAATTTCTTTTTCAAGGAATTCCTTTTCTAAAAAGGTGGCATGTTGAGCAACAAACACTTTTTGTTCCTCACTGTGGTAGAAAAAATATCCATAGGAGTTCTTTGGATATCCCACAAACTTGCAAAGAACTGACCGTGCCTCGAGCTTGTCCGGATTTTGTCTTTTGACATAGGCTGGACAACCCCATATCTTAACTCGTTTAAGATATGGCCTCTTCCCACTCTATATCTCATATGGTGTGGTAGGTACAGATTTAGATGGAACTTGATTCAATAGGTATGCTTCTGTCTTCAGTGCATATCCCCAGAAGGAAATAGGTAACTCAGCTGTGCTCATCATAGAGCGCACTATATCTAATAGGGTGCGGTTCCTCCGTTCTGATACACCGTTGTGCTGTAGTGTATATGGAGGAGTCAGCTGAGAGAGAATCCCATTCTCTTTTAGGAAGTCCAGGAATTCATTGCTCAAGTATTCACCTCCTCGATCAGATCGTAGGATTTTAATACTTTTTCCGGTTTGGTTCTCAACTTCTTGTTTATATTCTCTAAATTTCTCAAAAGCTTCTGATTTGTGTTTCATCAGTAACACATATCCGAATCTAGAGAGATCGTCAGTGAATGTAATGAAGTATGAAGAACCATCCCTGGCATGTGTAGACATAGGACCGCATACATCACTATGTATCAGTCCTAAGAGTTCGGTAACTCTTTCTCCGTGTCCCGTAAACGGAGTTTTGGTCATCTTGCCTTTGAGACATGACTGGCAAGTGTCATAAGATGAAAATTCGAATGGTTTCAAATATCCATCCTTATGCAACTTAGCCAGTCGTGTCGCATTGATGTGACACAGTCTACAATGCCACAAGAAGGATTCGTTCAGTTCAGAACTCTTTCTCTTGTGTGTGTTTGTTATACTTAGAACTGTGGATTGATTTAGAACATAAATGCCATTGCATAACGTGCCTGATCCAACCAACTTTTGGTTACGGAAAATGTTCATAACATTATCCTGTAATACAAAATTATATCCCTCTTTACTTAATAAAGAAACTGATATAATGCTGCATATCAGGTTTGGCATGTAATAGCATTCGTTCAGAACCAATGTATTACCTGTTGTTAATGCAAGGTGATATTCCCCGACAGTCTTAGCTGCAACTATTGCACCATTTCCAACTCTAATGTCTTTATCACCTTCTCCAAGTTCTCTACCTTTCCTAAGCCCATGTAACTGATTACATATATGGGATCCCGACCCGGTATCTAATACCCAGGACGTAGAGCAAATGGAGAAACAGTTCTCTGTAACGAACACACCCGAAGAAAATGCATCATCATGTACTTTCTTCATTCGGAAGGCATGGGAATCCTGGTATTCCCCTATATCCTGTTCAGTTCTATAACTCTTATAGGAAAGAACGGAACCAACGTTCCCCAGCACAGTATAACATGCGGGTTCGGTCAATACATCCATATTATTATCTTTATTTGGGCATGACATGGTCGCTACCTGGAGAGAGAGAGAAGAAAACACTTTAGCGTATGCTCGTGCAAGATCAGATTGGTTATTATCTTATCTAATCAGGATGGCTCCCACTGGTTTTTATCAAATCTTCCTTCAAACCGTAAAAGGAAAGACTAGCCGGGATTAATTACACACTACAAGTTCGCCAATCTTTCAGCCAGGCCAGTGTCGGTACTTTGAGGGAGGTCCCCCGTGCTTTCGCACGAACCTAATTAATGTAAACTTCGTTTTTCCAGAGGCGTAACCCCGTTGACACCTTTCTAGACACCTACTTGATCGGCTAATTCTAATGTGTAAAACTCTCCCAGGAGTAACTCTTACTCGCAGTGGGTATCGGGATCCAACTATCTCATAGAAGGTATGCAATCTCATTGCAAATTTCAACACTTGAAATTCCCAATAATATTTTGCCCCAAATGATCTATGACCTTGACAAGGTCAACAAACCATAGACCGTAAGTCAAGTTCAACCCGTCATTTCTTGATTGAATTAAACCCACCCGCACGACCCTTGACAAGGTCAACAAGGCCGTACGACTACCCTAACTCAATCTATATCATATGCATAAGCAGATAAATACTGGTTAGCTACCGCACACTGCGTCTTGACAAGGTCAACAAACGCAGCACGAATACTAAACAGGACTTATCTGAAATGACGGAGGGCTACGACAGGTTTTTCTGAAAACCTATTGCGTAATGAACTTGATATCGTTGTAGAATCAAATGAAGTTTTGAAATGGAGTGATTTTGAGGCTTTTCTAGTTTTGCTAAAGGGGTCACTCCCGGAGAAGGGATCGTCGGCCCTTTCCTCGTCGAATGAGGCGCGGGATATATCATATATATCACTGTGCAAAGCAAAACTCAAAAACAATCAAAAGCAAACCGAGTATGTAGCATCTGCCAGTTATTGCTAAAGGAGTCACTCCCGGTGAAGGGATCTCGGTCCTTTCCTCATCGAATAAGGTGCAGGGTATATCATATATACCGCTATGCAAAGCAAGAACTGTAGCTACCTGTTTTATTTAAAATTTGATTCTACAACATCATTTGGTTTCTTTTCTTTCATTAATCACATTAATGAAGTCCCATCATTTAAATACCTAAACATCACAGATAAATACGACGTACACTTATGTCATCCGCATTCGCCTCGATGTCCCCTCGTGCACCGTTAGGTTAGGTAACTAACGGCAGAGCAGGGAAGGGCTAGTGCTGGTGCAAAACATAAGTAACGTCTATATAATATATCATATATACTAAATACTGTATCTATCACAGAACATCACATGATCACATCACAGATATCGCAGCAGAAAATATCATATGAAATATTGGATATACTAGGACGTCCGTGTTTTCAATACTAGCCAGTATAAAACACGGATTCCACGGTCGTGATGAATAGCCAATCCCACACCCCTAGACCCCTACGAGAGCGGCAAGCAACCCTACCAATTCTAGAGTTAGGAGACCCGGACTCGACTTCTCGAGATGGTCTCCCACTGGACCCTAGAACCCGGTTACCTGTGCTCCCCTCCTTAGGTCTATCCTAGTGCCGAAAAGTAAATAATATACAAAGGGTGACATCTTCCGCAACCTGGAAGTGTCCCAATAAAAGAATATTACATACATGTTTTTTTTACATGAATGAAAATGAAAAGCACTCATCTCACATAAAAACCCCCGGCTCTTCAAACACGAGAATCCAATATAACATATCCAGCAACACATAACATCACATGTCATCAACGCAAGTAAATATGCGCATCCCAATTGTCGTTGACATATAGCAACGAAACCGGCGATATCACATATTACACTTACGGTCACAGAAAAGAAAGTGTAAAACTACAACAGTTGGAATCCGCAATCTCTTTAGACATCGCATGCCTAATCAAATGAAATACTTAGACATCACATGCCTAACAGTTATAAACCCCGCATTTTAGTCTCATTATCGAAAACTCTTTTCAATATCAAATGAAACTAAACCGCTAGATTTATAACATTCATTCAGTTATCTCATAACTGTTTGTGAATTCCAATTATTGTATCCCATTCCAGATAAATAGAAAATATTAAACTTTCCGATCGAACATTCGAACACCCAAGTTTTCCCGAAACCGTCCAACACATGAAATAGGTTCAACGATATTCACTTCATGCCTCAGTACCAACGGTCCAGCCGTAGAAGGGTCAAGCCAACGCCTCACATGTGGCACACCGTACTGCCCCAAACCCGAATGTTCAAAGGGCAGTTCAAGACGGTCACATAATCGAGTTAAGGTTTGTTGTCTTTTAGAGGGACCATCGCGTTACTTGCACTACTCAGAACGTCCTTAAACCATTGAAAGATCCAACACTTGGAAATTTTCCGGCAGGGGAAAAGTTGGGTATTTATATCCGGTCGAACTTTTTAACATATTCTAATGTTATCCGGAAAGCCACATAGACAAGATTTGATAATCCGATCGAATCGTTGATTCCCAATACAATCCCAGAACACTCAACTCTTGAGTCAAATTAAAAATTCCCAGAAAATTCAGCATAATAAAATAGTAATTACTGTGCAAAACGGGAGTGATGATGTCATCATATTGCCGCGGAACCGCCGCAGAAGCCAGGCTTCTGTCGCGGTTCCGCCGCACTCTTTACTGTTCATGGGATAAATTTTGCATCGTAATTCTTAGATTTCCCTGCTGAATTTTTAAAGCATTTTTAATATGGAAAAATCCCAGATTTTAGAAAAAGTCCAGAGAGCACTTGGGTTTTAGGGTTTCGGGTTCGTTCGGGTTTCAAACGTCGTCTAGACTTCGTCTAAGGCTCTAGCCAGGCTCTGATACCACTGTAGGGTTTCCTAGGCACTCTCAATAGGTCTCACAAGGCATCAACCATGCCAATTTCAAACTTTACGAGTGCCGAGAAACCCTAATACGGATCGTTAACTAGAAATTTAGGCGAAAAACTAAACTAGTTAACAACTTAACTAAAGGAGAAAGGCTACAACCTTTGTAGATCCGGTTCTCCACTTCCTTAGCTCCACGTAGGCGTCCTCTCACTGTCCATCTCGAATCCTAGACTCAATCGTCGGCTTCATCGGAAAAACGAGCGGGCAAGGTCGTCGGCTTCGTGCCGAAGATGATCTACGTCGAGGTTTCACAAGTTCAAGCTCCGACTGCACCAAGTTGTGAAACTTGTGAAGAAAACACCCAAAACCACTTGGCAAGAGGTAGAGGATGAAGAAATAGGAGGTGGGTTCACTTTAGAATTGGATTTCTCTCACTTTTGCTCAAGTTGCCATTGATGGCATCAAGTTTTCATTCTTGAAGATGAAGAAGAAGATGAAGCTAGACTTATGATAAGTGTTGATTTAAAATGAATAATAAATGAATACTTATCATAAACTAACTAGGGTAGAGTGTAGAGAATAGACCATGGTTACTTGGATGGGTTAGGGTTAAGCATGAAGACAAGAATGGTTAAGAAATCAAAGCTTCATGAAGCTTCAACTAGAAACAAACATAGCCACCATTCTTATCTAAATCTTTTCCAAATAAATAAACAAATAAATAAATGAAAAAGCAAAACCCTAATCATCTCTTAACCATGGTTTAATCCTTTACACTTAACCAAATGATCAAGTATCATCAAACATGATACAAATATGTGCACAAAAGTATATCACATATACTTCTTGCACATCAAGTGAGAAAATCCATTTAAAGTGAACCAATACTAGTTAATGCAAAGTAATATATCAAATATATAATTATACATTAAATCATTAAATCAACACTTGATTTAACGATCCGGTCATATCACATATAACCGACTAGTATCCTATGTATCGGCTTATCGAATCAATCCTTGATTCGATATCTAGGTTATATCGAATATAACCAATCGATACATCCATCGCGAGAATGGAATACGGTATCACATACACGCATCATTCTCGGTCCTGCACATATCTTATATGCACTCCTATTTCGTTTCGCTTGAGCCAGGAAACCTCTGTGTAAGACTCTAAAGACTCGTCATTACGCCGGTAGCAGATGATGATCATATCAAGCACCCACAAGCCGCAAGCGGTCTGCTAAACGTAACGGCCATCCGGGTATTGAGCGATCAGAAGATCGACGAGCTAGCCCGCTCATACTCCTGTGAATCCAACCAGTAACACTTACCGTACAGTCCGGTCTGTTCGTCTGATATGTCGCATATGAAGTCTAGGGGTGGTATACGTCAGACCCCAATAACCGATAAGTCGTGCCGATGTGAGGCTCATAACGGGTCGAGAAACTACTGGTAACACTTACCAGCAAATCTCTGATCAGCCCTGGCCAGGGACTTCCCTGTTACGGCCAATCGAGCACAGCGCAACATCAACCCCCAATACCGGGAGAGACGAAACCCCTCCTATCGCTCATTGCCTCCATGTGACTCGGGACTGTACCCAAAGACCACCGTTTTGCATGCCCTCATAGACGTGGTAAGGTGGAGATCAAAGCACAGTGGGAATCACACAAGACTCTATGACGATCTCGGGTCTACAGACTAACCTATATAAGTGTCACCTGAGAACTGCCATCTGACGTGAGGTATAATACCATCTGGGAGTTCTCGGCGAGTCCGTCCAGTGTACCCAGTCTCCACTGAGCACCCGTATACTATTTCTGATGTCAAACACCAATGGATATGGGATCATCCATCGCCCATCTCATGGGTCGAGAAGCGTATACGCTAGTCTACACTGGTATATCGATGCCCTGTCTCGATACACCCACGACTAGGGACCTTGAAGGATGTACTTATAGACTACCATGTCCCCACTAGTATGATCTGCATCATAGTCCAGGTAGTCAAGTACACATCCTAAGGGCTTTATCAACATGTAACTATAAGACAGTTTAAAGAGACAAGTGTACATGTTAAGATAAAGAGCAACCAGATAGCATACTATCATATCGAGCAAGAAAGTCATCTCTATATATATGTCCAAGCATCCAATATAATATACATCATCTGTACAATACTGGCCTCTAGGGCATACATACAACTAACAATCTCCCACTTGCACTAGGGCCAGCTGCTGTAGTATCGCATACCGAGCATCCCGAAGAGTCTCTCAAACTGTATCTGGGGAAATGGCCTTCGTGAGTGGATCCGCCGTGTTGTTCTTCGTGTCAACCCTCCTGACCTCGATCTCCCGGCGATCAACTATCTCCCGGATCAGGTGATACCGCTTCAGAATATGCCTGGATCGCTGATGGGACCTGGGTTCCTTGGCCAAAGCCACCGCTCCATTATTATCGCAATACAAAGGTATTGGATGCTCAATGGATGGAACCACTCCAAGTTCAGTAATGAACTTCTTGATCCAGACAGCCTCTTTGGCAGCATTGTTGGCAGCGATGTATTCAGCCTCCATCGTCGAGTCTGCCGCGGTTTCCTGCTTGGAACTCTTCCAGCTAACCGCCCCTCCGTAAAGGGTAAAGAAAAATCCCGACTGCGACTTAGAGTCGTCCTTATCACTCTGGAAGCTCGAATCGGTAAAGGACTCCACTTGGAGTTCTCCGTTACCATACACCAAGTGCATCTCTTTAGTCCTTCGTAAGTACTTGAGAATGCTCTTCACAGCTGTCCAGTGACTCTCTCCAGGATCAGCTTGATACCTGCTCACTACACTTAGTGAGTATGCTACATCGGGTCTGGTACATAGCATCGCATACATGATAGAGCCTACAGCCGAAGCATAGGGTATCCCTTGCATACGAGCTCTCTCCAAATCAGTCTTGGGAGACATCTCTTTGGAGAGAGTGACTCCAGAAATCGTGGGCAAGTTCCCACGCTTGGATTCTTCCATACTAAACCTCTTTAGTATGGTGTCAATGTACCTGGATTGGGACAATCCCAATATCCGTTTGGATCTATCTCTATAGATCCTAATTCCCAATATGCAGGAGGCATCACCAAGATCTTTCATTGAGAATCTTTGTGATAAGAAGAGCTTAACCGATTGCAGCATAGGAATATCATTTCCTATCAAGAGTATGTCGTCCACGGACAATACGAGGAAGACAACCTTACTCTCTACCACCTTCTTGTAAATACAAGGTTCATCTGGGTTTTTGACGAAATCAAACTCTTTGATAACGACGTCAAAGCAGATGTTCCAACTCCGCGATGCTTGCTTTAATCCATAAATGGATTTAAGCAGCTTTCACACCTTCCCGCTGCTCCCACTGTCTACGAAGCCCTCTGGCTGGGTCATGTACACGCACTCTTCTAAATCACCATTTAGAAAGGCGGTCTTAACATCCATTTGCCAGATTTCGTAATCATGATACGCAGCGATGGCAAGCATGATCCGGATGGATTTAAGCATAGCCACTGGAGAAAAGGTTTCGTCATAGTCCACACCTGGTCTTTGACGAAAACCCTTTGCAACAAGTCTAGCTTTGAAAGTCTCCACTTTCCCATCTACACCAAGTTTCTTCTTGAAGATCCACTTGCTCCTGATGGGTTTTACCCCTTCAGGAGCAACATCCAAAGTCCATACTTTGTTGGTGTACAAGGATTCTATCTCGGACCGCATAGCATCCAGCCATTTCACTGAGTCCCTACTCGTGATGGCCTGCTCGAAGCTAGTTGGGTTATCATCCTCCATGATGCAATCTTCGCTCCTACCATCCATGAGAAAACCATAGTATCTCTCAGGTTGGCGAGGAACCCTACTAGATCGGCGGAGAGGCTGAGGTTCATTGGGAGCTACTGAATCTTCTGGTTCCACCAAATCTTCAGTTACGGTTTGTGTATCTGAAACTTCTTCCAGCTCTACCACTTTGCCACTAATTTCTTTTTCAAGGAATTCCTTTTCTAAAAAGGTGGCATGTTGAGCAACAAACACTTTTTGTTCCTCACTGTGGTAGAAAAAATACCCATAGGAGTTCTTTGGATATCCCACAAACTTGCAAAGAACTGACCGTGCCTCGAGCTTGTCCGGATTTTGTCTTTTGACATAGGCTGGACAACCCCATATCTTAACTCGTTTAAGATATGGCCTCTTCCCACTCTATATCTCATATGGTGTGGTAGTTACAGATTTAGATGGAACTTGATTCAATAGGTATGCTGCTGTCTTCAGTGCATATCCCCAGAAGGAAATAGGTAACTCAGCTGTGCTCATCATAGAGCGCACCATATCTAATAGGGTGCGGTTCCTCCGTTCTGATACACCGTTGTGCTGTAGTGTATATGGAGGAGTCAGCTGAGAGAGAATCCCATTCTCTTTTAGGAAGTCCAGGAATTCATTGCTCAAGTATTCACCTCCTCGATCAGATAGTCGGATTTTAATACTTTTTCCGGTTTGGTTCTCAACTTCTTGTTTATATTCTCTAAATTTCTCAAAAGCTTCTGATTTGTGTTTCATCAGGAACACATATCCGAATCTAGAGAGATCGTCAGTGAATGTAATGAAGTATGAAGAACCATCCCTGGCATGTGTAGACATAGGACCGCATACATCACTATGTATCAGTCCTAAGAGTTCGGTAACTCTTTCTCCGTGTCCCGTAAACGGAGTTTTGGTCATCTTGCCTTTGAGACATGACTGGCAAGTGTCATAAGATGAAAATTCGAATGGTTTCAAATATCCATCCTTATGCAACTTAGCCAGTCGTGTCGCATTGATGTGACCCAGTCTACAATGCCACAAGAAGGATTCGTTCAGTTCAGAACTCTTCCTCTTGTGTGTCTTTGTTATACTTAGAACCGTGGATTGATTTAGAACATAAATGCCATTGTACAACGTGCCTGATCCAACCAACTTTTGGTTACAGAAAATGTTCATAACATTATCCTATAATACAAAATTATATCCCTCTTTACTTAATAAAGAAACTGATATAATGTTGCATATCAGGTTCGGCATGTAATAACATTCGTTCAGAACCAATGTATTACCTGTTGTTAATGCAAGGTGATATTCCCCGACAGTCTTAGCTGCAACTATTGCACCATTTCCAACTCTAATGTCTTTATCACCTTCTCCAAGTTCTCTACCTTTTCTAAGCCCATGTAACTGATTACATATATGGGATCCCGACCCGGTATCTAATACCCAGGACGTAGAGCAAATGGAGAAACAGTTCTCTGTAACGAACACACCCGAAGAAAATGCATCATCATGTACTTTCTTCATTCGGGTGGCATGGGAATCCTGATATTCCCCTATATCCTGTTCAGTCCTATAACTCTTATAGGAAAGAACGGAACCAACGTTCCCCAGCACAGTATAACATGCGGGTTCGGTCAATACATCCATATTATTATCTTTATTAAGGCATGAAATGGTCGCTACCTGGAGAGAGAGAGAAGAAAACACTTTAGCGTATGCTCGTGCAAGATCAGATTGGTTATTATCTTATCTAATCAGGATGGCTCCCACTGGTTTTTATCAAATCTTCCTTCAAACCCTAAAAGGAAAGACTAGCCGGGATTAATTACACACTACAAGTTCGCCAATCTTTCAGCCAGGCCAGTGTCGGTACTTTGAGGGAGGTCCCCCGTGCTTTCGCACGAACCTAATTAATGTAAACTTCGTTTTCCCAGAGGCGTAACCCCGTTGACACCTTTCTAGACACCTACTTGATCGGCTAATTCTAATGTGTAAAACTCTCCCAGGAGTAACTCTTACTCGCAGTGGGTATCGGGATCCAACTATCTCATAGAAGGTATGCAATCTCATTGCAAATTTCAACACTTGAAATTCCCGATAATATTTTGCCCCAAATGATCTATGACCTTGACAAGGTCAACAAACCATAGACCGTAAGCCAAGTTCAACCCGTCATTTCTTGATTGAATTAAACCCACCCGCACGACCCTTGACAAGGTCAACAAGGCCGTACGACTACCCTAACTCAATCTACATCATATGCATAAGCAGATAAATACTGGTTAGCTACCGCACACTGCGTCTTGACAAGGTCAACAAACGCAGCACGAATGCTAAACAGGACTTATCTGAAATGACGGAGGGCTACGACAGTTTTTTCTGAAAACCTATTGCGTAATGAACTTGATATCGTTGTAGAATCAAATGAAGTTTTGAAATGGAGTGATTTTGAGGCTTTTCTAGTTTTGCTAAAGGGGTCATTCCCGGTGAAGGGATCGTCAGCCCTTTCCTCGTCGAATGAGGTGCGGGATATATCATATATATCACTGTGCAAAGCAAAACTCAAAAACAATCAAAAGCAAACCGAGTATGTAGCATCTGCCAGTTATTGCTAAAGGAGTCACTCCCGGTGAAGGGATTTCGGTCCTTTCCTCATCGAATAAGGTGCAGGGTATATCATATATACCGCTATGCAAAGCAAGAACTGTAGCTACCTGTTTTATTTAAAATTTGATTCTACAACATCATTTGGTTTCTTTTCTTTCATTAATCACATTAATGAAGTCCCATCATTTAAATACCTAAACATCACAGATAAATACGACGTACACTTATGTCATCCGCATTCGCCTCGATGTCCCCTCGTGCACCGTTAGGTTAGGTAACTGACGACAGAGCAGGGCAGGGCTAGTGCGGGTGCAAAACATAAGTAACGTCTATATAATATATCATATATACTATATACTGTATCTATCACAGAACATCACATGATCACATCACAGATATCGCAGCAGAAAATATCATATGAAATATTGGATATACTAGGACGTCCGTGTTTTCAATACTAGCCAGTACAAAACACGGATTCCACGGTTGTGATGAATAGCCAATCCCACACCCCTAGACCCCTACGAGAGCGGCAAGCAACCCTACCAATTCTAGAGTTAGGAGACCCGGACTCGACTCCTCGAGATGGTCTCCCACTGGACCCTAGAACCCGGTTACCTGTGCTCCCCTCCTTGGGTCTATCCTAGTGCCGAAAAGTAAATAATATACAAAGGGTGACATCTTCCGCAACCTGGAAGTGTCCCAATAAAAGAATATTACATACAAGTTTTTTTTTACATGAATGAAAATGAAAAGCACTCATCTCACATAAAAACCCCCGGCTATTCAAACACGACAATCCAATATAACATATCCAGCAACACATAACATCATATGTCATCAACGTAAGTAAATATGCGCATCCCAATTGTCGTTGACATATAACAACGAAACCGGCGATATCACATATTACACTTACGGTCACAGAAAAGAAAGTGTAAAACTACAACAGTTGGAATCCGCAATCTCTTTAGACATCGCATGCCTAATCAAATGAAATACTTAGACATCACATGCCTAACAGTTATAAACCCCGCATTGTAGTCTCATTATCGAAAACTCTTTTCAATATCAAATGAAACTAAACCGCTAGATTTATAACATTTATTCAGTTATCTCATAACTGTTTGTGAATTCCAATTATTGTATCCCATTCCAGATAAATAGAAAATATTAAACTTTCCGATCGAACATTCGAACACCCAAGTTTTCCCGAAACCGTCCCACACATGAAATAGGTTCAACGATATTCACTTCATGCCTCAGTACCAACGGTCCAGCCGTAGAAGGGTCAAGCCAACGCCTCACATGTGGCACGCCGTACTTCCCCAAACCCGAATGTTCAAAGGGCAGTTCAAGACGGTCACATAATCGAGTTAAGGTTTGTTGTCTTCTAGAGGGACCATCGCGTTACTTGCACTACTCAGAACGTCCTTAAACCATTGAAAGATCCAACACTTGGAAATTTTCCGGCAGGGGAAAAGTTGGGTATTTATATCCGGTCGAACTTTTTAACATATTCTAAAGTTATCCGGAAAGCCACATAAACAAGATTTGATAATCCGATCGAATCGTTGATTCCCAATACAATCCCAGAACACTCAACTCTTGAGTCAAATTAAAAATTCCCAGAAAATTCAGCATAATAAAATAGTAATTACTGTGCAAAACGGGAGTGATGATGTCATCATATTGCCGCGGAACCGCCGCAGAAGCCAGGCTTCTGCCGCGGTTCCGCCGCACTCTTTACTGTTCATGGGATAAATTTTGCATGTTAATTCTTAGATTTCCCTGCTGAATTTTTAAAGCATTTTTAATATGGAAAAATCCCAGATTTTAGAAAAAGTCCAGAGAGCACTTGGGTTTTAGGGTTTCGGGTTCGTTCGGGTTTCAAACGTCGTCTAGACTTCGTCTAAGGCTCTAGCCAGGCTCTGATACCACTGTAGGGTTCCTAGGCACTCTCAATAGGTCTCACAAGGCATCAACCATGCCAATTTCAAACTTTACGGGTGCCGAGAAACCCTAATACGGATCGTTAACTAGAAATTTAGGCGAAAAACTAAACTAGTTAACAACTTAACTAAAGGAGAGAGGCTACAACCTTTGTAGATCCGGTTCTCCACTTCCTTAGCTCCACGTAGGCGTCCTCTCACTGTCCATCTCGAATCCTAGACTCAATCGTCGGCTTCATCGGAAAAACGAGCGGGCAAGGTCGTCGGCTTCGTGCCGAAGATGATCTACGTCGAGGTTTCACAAGTTCAAGCTCCGACTGCACCAAGTTGTGAAACTTGTGAAGAAAACACCCAAAACCACTTGGCAAGAGGTAGAGGATGAAGAAATAGGAGGTGGGTTCACTTTAGAATTGGATTTCTCTCACTTTTGCTCAAGTTGCCATTGATGGCATCAAGTTTTCATTCTTGAAGATGAAGAAGAAGATGAAGCTAGAATTATGATAAGTGTTGAGTTAAAATGAATAATAAATGAATACTTATCATAAACTAACTAGGGTAGAGTGTAGAGAATAGACCATGGTTACTTGGATGGGTTAGGGTTAAGCATGAAGACAAGAATGGTTAAGAAATCAAAGCTTCATGAAGCTTCAACTAGAAACAAACATAGCCACCATTCTTATCTAAATCTTTTCCAAATAAATAAACAAATAAATAAATGAAAAAGCAAAACCCTAATCATCTCTTAACCATGGTTTAATCTTTTACACTTAACCAAATGATCAAGTATCATCAAACATGATACAAATATGTGCACAAAAGTATATCACATATACTTCTTGCACATCAAGTGAGAAAATCCATTTAAAGTGAACCAATACTAGTTAATGCAAAGTAATATATCAAATATATAATTATACATTAAATCATTAAATCAACACTTGATTTAACGATCCGGTCATATCACATATAACCGACTAGTATCCTATGTATCGGCTTATCGAATCAATCCTTGATTCGATATCTAGGTTATATCGAATATAACCAATCGATACATCCATCGCGAGAATGGAATACGGTATCACATACACGCATCATTCTCGGTCCTGCACATATCTCATATGCACTCCTATTTCGTTTCGCTTGAGCCAGGAAACCTCTGTGTAGGACTCTAAAGACTCGTCAATACGCCGGTAGCAGATGATGATCATATCAAGCACCCACAAGCCGCAAGCGGTCTGCTAAACGTAACGGCCATCCGGGTATTGAGCGATCAGAAGATCGACGAGCTAGCCCGCTCATACTCCTGTGAATCCAACCAGTAACACTTACCGTACAGTCCGGTCTGTTCGTCTGATATGTCGCATATGAAGTCTAGGGGTGGTATACGTCAGACCTCAATAACCGATAAGTCGTGCCGATGTGAGGCTCATAACGGGTCGAGAAACTACTGGTAATACTTACCAGCAAATCTCTGATCATCCCTGGCCAGGGACTTCCCTGTTACGGCCAATCGAGCACAGCGCAACATCAACCCCCAATACCGGGAGAGACGAAACCCCTCCTATCGCTCATTGCCTCCATGTGACTCGGGACTGTACCCAAAGACCACCGTTTTGCACGCCCTCATGGACGTGGTAAGGTGGAGATCAAAGCACAGTGGGAATCACACAAGACTCTATGACGATCTCGGGTCTACAGACTAACCTGTACAAGTGTCACCTGAGAACTGCCATCTGACGTGAGGTATAATACCATCTGGGAGTTCTCGGCGAGTCCGTCCAGTGTACCCAGTCTCCACTGAGCACCCGTATACTATTTCTGATGTCAAACACCAATGGATATGGGATCATCCATCGCCCATCTCATGGGTCGAGAAGCGTATACGCTAGTCTACACTGGTATATCGATGCCCTGTCTCGATACACCCACGACTAGGGACCTTGAAGGATGTACTTATAGACTACCATGTCCCCACTAGTATGATCTGCATCATAGTCCAGGTAGTCAAGTACACATCCTAAGGGCTTTATCAACATGTAACTATAAGACAGTTTAAAGAGACAAGTGTACATGTTAAGATAAAGAGCAACCAGATAGCATACTATCATATCGAGCAAGAAAGTCATCTCTATATGTATGTCCAAGAATCCAATATAATATACATCATCTGTACAATACTGGCCTCTAGGGCATACATACAACTAACAGTAACAGAGAGACAATCAGTATACACGTTGAGGTAAAGGTCAACCAGATAGCATACTATCATGTCGAGCAAGAAAGTCCTCCCTATATATGTCCAAGCATCCACTACAATATACATCCTATGTATAGTAATGGCCTCTAGGGCATACATATAACTAACAATCTCCCACTTGCACTAGGGCCATCTGATAGCAGTGGTTGTAGTATCTCATACTCAACCATCCCATAATAATCTCTCTCTGGGAACAGGCCTTTGTGAGTGGATCCGCTGTGTTGTCCTCTGAGTCTACTCTCCTAACCTCGATCCCTTGGAGATCAAGCATCTCCATGATAAGGTGACACTGCCTTAGAATATGTCTGGATCACTGATGGGACCGTCGTTCCTTGGCATAAGCCACAACTCCCTTGTTTCACAATGGTAGGAACGTAGTTCATCTCATGAACCAATATACACCCAATCAGCCTCTTTGGTAGCATCTTAAGTAGCGATGTATCCTGCCTTTATCGTCTAGTATGTCACGGTATCTAGCTTGGAACTCTTCCAACATACCGTCCCTTTACTGAGGGTAAAGACAATGCCTGTGACTGACATTCAGTCGTCATTATCACCCTGGAACCCTTCCAGTGATTCTCCCCAGGATCGGTTGATACCATCTCACTATAACTAGTGAGAATACTAACATCCAATTAGATCTATCTCATAGATCCAAAACCCAGGATTTAGCAGGTATCATTTTGATCCTATGTGGAGAATCATTGTGATAAGCGGAGATTGATCGAGCGTAGCATAGGAAACTCCTTCCCTATCAAGAGTATGTCATCCACGTACTCTACGAGGATCACTACCATACACCCTACTACCTTTTTGTTTATACAACGTTCATCTACCATTTTGATGATGTCAACTTCTTTGACTAACTCTTCAAAACAGATGTTCCAACTCCGCGATGCCTGCTTTATCCTATAAAGCATCTTGTACACGTTTCCGCTGCTCCCACTGTTTACGAAGCCCTCTGGCTGTGTACTTATAGACTCTCTCTTCTAAAACATCATTTAGAAAAGCTGTCATGACACCCAACCACCAGATATCGTAGTCATGGTATGTAGCCGTGGCAAGTAGGATCTGGATGGACTTAAGCATAGCCACTGGAAAAGGTTTCATCATTATCCACGCCTGGTCGATGACGAAAACCTTTAACAAGTCTAGCTTTGAAAGTCTCAACTTTTCCATGTACACCAAGTAATCTTCTCAAGATATACTTGCTCCTGATGGGGATTTAACCCTTCAGATATAGCAACCAAAGTCCATACTTTGTTGGTGTATAAGGATTCCATCTCAGATCGCTAAACATCCAGCCATTCTTACAGAGTCTCACTCCTGATGGCCAGCTCGAAACTAGTTGGGTCATCATCTCATGATGCAATCCTCGCTCCCACTGTCATAGAGAAACCGAAGTATCTCTCAGGTGGGTGAGAAAACCCTACTAGATCGGCGGAGAGGCTGAGGTTCGTTGGTATCTACTGAATCCTTTGGTTCTACCAAATCATCTGCTGTTGTTTGTATAGCTGGAACCTTTCCAGTTCTACATTACAGACTTTGCCTCGAGCTTGTCCGGATTTTGCTTTTAGACATAGGCCGGACAACCCCAAATCTTAACTAACTTAAGATATGGGCTCTTCCCTTTCCATATCACATATGAAGCGGTATGCAACTGATTTGATTTGAACCCTATTCAATAGGTATGCAGCTTCTCAAGTGCATAACTCCCAAAAAGGAAATAGGTAACTCAGTAGTACTCATCATAGAGCACACCTTATCATGTAGGGTGTGATTGCTCCGCCCCGATATACCATCGTGCTATGGTGTATACGGAGGAGTAATGCTGAGAGAGAATCTCATTCTCCTTTAGAAAAGTCCAAGAATTTCGTGCACAAGTATTCTCCTCCCTGATCACATCAAAGGACATAATACTTATACCCATGTTTTGGTTTTCTACTTCTAAATCATATTCTGTGAATATCTCAAAAGGTTCGGACTTGTGTTTCAACAAGAACATATGTCTGAATCTTGAGAGATTATCAGAGAATGTAACGAAGTACAAACAACCAGTCCTGGCATATGTAGACAGGGGACCTTACATACATCAACATGTATCATCCCAAGAGTTCACTAACTCTTTCTCTGTTTCCAATAAACAGGGCTATGGTCATCTAATCTTTGTGACATGACTGGCGAGTTTCACAAGATGTAAATTCAAACTGATTTAAATATGCATCTATATGTAACTCTAGCTAGTCGGGTCACATTGATCTGACCTAGTCTACAATACCTCAAGAAGGATTCGTTCATTTCTGAACTCTTCCTCTTGTGTGTGTTCCGTATACAAAAGAACTGTAGTTTGATTTAGAACATCAATGCTTTTAGATAACGTGCCTGATACGATCAACTTTTGATATAGGAAATGTTCAAAACATAATCCAACAATACAAAATTATATCCTTTCTTTACTAGTAAAGAGACTGATATGATTTTGTATATCAGGTTCGGTATCTAATAATATTCGTTCAGAATCAATGTATTTGGAATACAGGGTGACAGTGACCAACAGTCTTGGCTGCAACTCTTGCCCCGTTCTCTGCCTCATGAAACTTATCACCCGTTCTCAGTTCTTTACCTATCTGTAGCCCATGTAACAGATTACATATCTGGGATCCTGATCCGGTATCACATACCCAGGATGTAAAGGATACTAAGAAACAGTTCTGTATAATGAACACACCCGAAGATGATGCATTTGCATGCACTCTCTTCGTTTCGGCGGCATGGGAATTCTGGTAATCCCCAATTTCCTGCTCTGTCTTATAACAATTATAAGTTGGAGTGGGACCAACGTTCCCCAGCTCAGTATAACAAGCGGGTTCGGTCAATATATCCGTATTATTATCTTGATTAAGGCGTGATATGGTCGCTACCTGGAGAGAGAGAGAAGAAAACACTTAGCATGCGCTCTTGCAAGAATAGATTGGTTATTATTTTATCTAATCAGGATGGCTCCCACTATTTTTATCAAATCTTCCTTCAAACCCTAAAAGGAAAGACTAGCTGGGATTAATTACACACTACAAGTTCGCAAATCTTTCAGCCAGGCCAGTGTCGGTACTTTGAGGGAGGTCCCCCGTGCTCTCACACGAACCTAATTAATGTAAACCTCGTTTTGCCAGAGGCGTAACCCCGTTGACACCTTTCTAGACACCTACTTGATCGGCTAATTGTAATGTATAAAACACTCCCAGGAGTAACTCTTACTCGCAGCGGGTATCGGGATCCAACTATCTCATAGGAGGTATGCAATCTCATTGCAAATTTCAACACTTGAAATTCCCGATAATATTTTTCCCCGAACGATCTATGACCTTGACAAGGTCAACAAACCATAGACCGCAAGTCAAGTTCAACCCGTCATTTCTTGATTGAATCAAACCCACCCGCACGACCCTTGACAAGGTCAACAAGGCCGCACGACTACCCTAACCCAATCTGCATCATATGCATAAGCAGATAAATACTGGTTAGCTACCGCACACTGCGCATTGACAAGGTCAACAAACGCAGCACGAATACTAAACAGGATTTATCTGAAATGACGGAGGGCTACTACAGGTTTTTAAGAAAACCTTTTGTGTAATGAACTTTATATCGTTGTAGAATCGAATGAATTTTGAAATGGAGTGTTTTTGAGGCTTTTCTAGTTTTGCTAAAGGAGTCACTCCCGGTGAAGGGATCGTCGGTCCTTTCCTCGTCGAATGAGGTGCGGGATATATCATATATATCACTGTGCAAAGCAAAACTCTTAAAAGCAATCAAAAGACAAACCGAGTGTGTAGCATCTGCCAGTTATTGCTAAAGGAGTCACTCCCGGTGAAGGGATCTCGGTCCTTTCCTCATCGAATAAGGTGCAGGATATATCGTATATACTGCTGTGCAAAGCAAGAACTGTAGCTACCTGTTTTTATTTTGAAATTCGATTCTACAACATCTTAGGTTTCTTTTATTTCATTAATCTCATTAATGAAGTCCCATCATTTAAATACCTAAACATCACAGATAAATACGACGTACACTTATGTCATCCGCATTCGCCTCGATGTCCCCTCGTGCATCGTTAGGTTAGGTAACTAACGAAAGAGCGGGGCAGGGCTAGCGCGGGTGTAAAACATAAGTAACGTCTATATAATATATCATATATACTATATACTGTATCTATCACAAAACATCACATGATCATATCACAGATATCGCAGCAGAAGAATCATATGAAATATTGGATATACTAGGACGTCCGTGTTTTCAATACGAGCCAGTATAAAACACGGATTCCACGGTCGTGATGAATAGCCAAACCCACACCCCTAGATCCCTACGAGAGCGGCAAGCAACCCTACCAATTCTAGAGTTAGGAGACCCGGACTCGACTCCTCGAGTTGGTCTCCCACTGGACTCCAGAACCCGGTTACTTGTGCTCCCCTCCTTGGGTCTATCCTAGTGCAGAAAAGAAAATAATATACAAACGGTGACATCTTCCGCAACCTGGAAGTGCCCTAATAAAAGAATATTACATACAAGTTTTTACATGAATGAAAAAGAAAACACTCATCTCATATAAAAACCCCCGGCTATTCGAACACGACGATCCAATATAACATATCCAGCAACACATAACATCACATGTCATTAACGTAAGTAAATATGCGCATCCCAATTGTCGTTGACATATAGCAACGAAACCGGTGATATCACACATTACACTTACGGTCACAGAAAAGAAAGTGTAAAACTACAACAGTTGGAATCCGCAAACTCCATAGACATCGCATGCCTAATCAAATGAACTACTTAGACATCCCATGCCTAACAATTATAAACCCCACATTTTAGTCTCATTATCGAAAACTCTTTTCAATATAAAGTCGGGCAATTCAACAAGATTCCCGACATCCTGATCGAATACTCGTCGCAAACTTTAGTAGGCGGCCGCACCCCCGATACCGTCGACGAAGTGCATCAAGGCGGAACACCGCTGCCGCGAGCACCCGAACGGATGCTTTCGGCGACGGGGTTCTCCTACAGTCACTTGGTCGGGGCTATGGGGTGAGGCTGTCTATTAAGTTTACCCGGCGAGTATCCACGTATGCTACGTGATTGCGACGGACTTTTGATCACATCAAAATTCCGTGGCAACCGATCAAGTGAGACTAAACTGCTATGTTTATAACATTCATTCAGTTATCATATAACTACTTGTGAAATCCCATTATTGTATCACATTCCAGATAAATAGAAAATGTTAAACTTTCCGATCGAACATTCGAACACCCAAGTTTTCCCGAAACCGTTCAACACATGAAATAGGTTCAAAGACATTCACTTCATGCCTCAGTACCAACGGTCCAGCCGTAGAAGGGTCAAGCCAACGCCTCACATGTGGCACGCCGTACTGCCCCAAACCCGAAGGTTCAAAGGGCAGTTCTAGACGGTCACATAATCGAGTTAAGGTTTGTTGTCTTCTAGAGAGACCATCGCGTTACTTGCACTACTCAGAACGTCCTTAAACCACAGAAAAATCCAACACTTGGATATTTTCCGGCAGGGGAAAGATTGGGTATTTTTATCCGGTCGAACTTTTTAACATATTCAAAAATTATCCGGAAAGCCACATAGACAAAGTTTGATAATCCGATCGAATCTTTGAATCCCCAAAACAACCCCAGAAAACTCAACTCTTGAGTGCAGATTAAAAGTTCCCAGAGAACAGAGGAAACAGATACGGGCATTACTGTATCAAAACAAATCCCTAATCAGCACAAACGGCCGCGGAACCGCCGCAAAAGGGGGCTATTGCCGCTGTTCCGCGGCGCTACAGTGGAATTAGGGTTTCGTTTTCTGCAGTAATCCTTATAATTTCCTGCTCTATTTTCTGCGAATTTTTAATTGACAAAAATCCAAATTTTTAGAAAATTTCCAGAGAGCATTTTGTATTAGGGTTTCGGGTTCGTTCGGATTTCAAACGTCGTCTAGACATCGCCTAAGGCTCTAGCTAGGCTCTGATACCACTGTAGGGTTCCTAGGCACACTAGTGAGGTCTCACAAGGCATCAACCATGCCAATTTCAAATTTTACGGTGCCGAGAAACCCTAGACTAGATCGTTGGCTAGAAGTTTAGGCGACAAAAGAAAAGAGTTTACAACTAAACTAAAAGAACAGAAATACAACCTTTGTAGATCCATTTCTCCACCTCCATAGCTCCATGATGAAGTCCTCTCCGCTGTCCAAATCTAACCATGACTCTAGCATCGGCTTCATCGGAGAAAAAGCGGGCTAGGTCATCGACGACGATGCCGAAGATGATCTACGTCGAGGCATCACGAGATCAAGCTCCACCTTCACCAAGCCATGAAAACTTGTGAAGGAAACACCCTATACTACTTGGCAAGAGGTAGAGGATGAAGAAATAGGAAGTGGGTTCACTTTAGAATTGGATTTCTCACTCATTTCATCAATTCACCATTGATGAAGTCAAGCTTTCTTCATTGAAGAAGATGAAGAAGAAGAAGAAAGAATATCATAAGTATTTTCAAAATAGAAAATAATATGAATACTTATCACATCCTAACCCTAGTTAAGTGTAGAGAATAGACCATGGTTTGTTTAAATGGTTAGGGTTAAGCATGAAGACAAAATGGTTACAAAGTCAAACCTTCATGAAGATTCAACTACAAACAAAGAAAGCCACCATTTTCTCTTTATTCTTTCCAAAATAAATAAAAAAGAAAAGCAAAACCCTAATCATTAACTTAACCATGGTTTAATCTTTACACCTAACCAAGTTAACATTTATCATCAAACATGATACAATCAAGTGCACAAAAGTATATCACATATACAACTTGTGAACTTCTAGTGAGAAAATCCATTTAAGTGAACCTATATTAGTTAATGTAAAGTGATATATCAAATATATAATTATACATTAAATCATTAAATCAACACTTGATTTAACGACCCGGTCATATCGCATATAACCGACTAATATCAATAGTAACAACTTATCGAATCAACACTTGATCCGATAACCCGGCTATAACGCATATAACCGATCAATGTTACAAATCGCGAGAATCGAATATAGTATCACATACTGGTATCATTCTCGGTCCCGCACATATCTCATATGCGCTCCTATTTCGTTTCGCTTGAGCCAGGAAACCTCTGTGTAGGACTCTAAAGACTCGTCAATACGCCGACAGCAGGTGATGATCATATCAAGCACCCACAAGCCGCAAGCGGTCTGCTAAACGTAACGGCCACCCGGGTATTGAGCGATCAGAAGATCGACGAGCAAGCCCGCTCACACTCCTGTGAATCCAACCAGTAACACTTACCGTACAGTCCGGTCTGATCGTCTGATATGTCGCATATCTCGCCTAGGGGTGGTAAACGTCAGACCCCAATAGCTCGATAAGTTGTGTCGATATGAGGTCTATAACAATTTGAGAAACTACTGGTAACACTTACCAGTAAATCTCAGCAACCCTGGCCAGGGATTTCTGGTTATAGCCAATCGAACACAGCGCAACATCAACTCCCTATACCGGGAGAGACGAATCCCCTCCTATCGCTCATTGCCTCCATGCGACTCGGGACTGTACCCAAAAACCACCGTTTTGCACGCCCTCTTGGACATGGTAAGGCGGAAATCAAAGCACAGTGGGAACCATACAAGACTCTATGACGATCTCGGGTCAACAGACTACTCTGTACCAGTGTCACCAGAGAACTGCCATCTGACGTAAGGTATAATACCATCTGGGAGTTCTCGGCGAGTCCGTCCAGTGTACCCAGTCTCCACTGAGCACCCGTATATCATCTCTGATGTCAAACACCAATGGATATGGGATCATCCATCGCCCATCTGTATGGGTCGAGAAGGTATACGCTAGTTTACTCTGGTATATCGATGCCCCGTCTCGATACTCCCACGACTAGGGACTTTGAAGGATGTACTTATGGACTACCATGTCCCCACTAGTATGATCCGCATCATAGTCCAGGTAGTCAAGTACACATCCTAAGGGCTTTACCAACATGTAACAGAGAGACAATCAGTATACACGTTAAGGTAAAGATCAACCAGATAGCATACTATCATGTCGAGCAAGAAAGTCCTCCCTATATATGTCCAAGCATCCACTACAATATACATCCTATGTATAGTAATGGCCTCTAGGGCATACATATAACTAACACAAACGGCGGGACAAGCTCCCCAAGTCGCCGTTCCCCTACCTCGGGAGCGACACATGGGAAGAGAAGACACTACCCGTGCCGGCACATCTGGGCACCGCCTTGCTATTTCGGGCGGCCACAGATTCCCCGCGGCGACCAACTCGATGACCCGGTGGGCACCTCACAGCTCGACGCCGAGATCCTATGAAAGAGCATCTCGCCCTGAGACCCATCGCGCTCCTGTCCCTCCTAAGGAGGTGTTGGTCAGCTCGCCTGCTCCCAGGCATGGCCGGCACCACCTCCCTCGACAAGTTCTCACGGACGGGACTCATGACGGCAGCTCAAAGACAACCTCGCTAGGGGACCTACAGAACCTCATAGAACGGAACCGGAGCCGAGGCCCGGTGCAGGTTGGCATCAGCAGGGGCCATAAATCCGAGTATGCCGAATCCTCGGGATACCACGACCGACTCGACGCCCTCGAAAAGAAGATTGAGGGTATACATCGGGAGAGTCGTCCCTCAAGTGACGGGGCTAGATACACTGCCGACTCTCTTACGAGGCCCTTCACCGAGGAGCTTCTCGCTGTCCATGTCTCCTCTAGGAACATGCCCCCAAAGGTCTCCCTCTTCGATGGAAAGTCTAACCCAAAGGACCATTTGGATGCGTTCACGGCAGGGATGAGTTTCCAGGATAACTTCGACGCCGCGCAATGTCGTGCTTTCCCCGCCACTCTCATCTGTTCTTGACGAGACTAGTTTTGAAGACTCACGCTACGCTCAATCTCTACCTTCGATGAGCTGGCCACCCAGTTCCTCGGCCATTTCGTTGGGAACAGACGGCAGAAGCGGACCGTCGATCATATTTTCACCATAAAGAGCGGGGACAAGGTGTCCTTCAAAGGATACGTCACCCGCTTCTACAATGCCCTCCTCGAGGTCCCAGAGCACCGGGATAAGATGGTCATCACTGCACTTAGGTCGGGTCTTAGGCATAAGGAGTGGCTCCGCTCCTTTGCATTGGCGCAACCTAAGACCATGTCCAAGGTAAAAGCCTGGACTGAACGAGAGATCCAGCTAGAGTTCGAGGTAAATGCGAACCTGCCCCGGACCGACCAGGCTGATCAGAAGAAGAGGGAAAGAGAGGAAAAGAAGAAAATTGAGTGGCCGAAGCCCTACTCCCCAAAGTTCCAGGAGTACACTCCACTCAACGTCTCCCAGACAGAGCTGTTGGAGGAGGCAAAGGGAGAGAGATTCTTTAAACTTCCTCCGGTCAGCCACAGGGCGACCAAACGGACATGAGGCCTTTATTGTGCTTTCCACAGGTTGCGAGGACACCCCACTAAGAACTGCAAACAGCTCTGAGACTACATCGAGGAGCTGATCCGCTCGGGGCACCTAGCTAGATACTTGCGAGACAAGCGACAAGCCGACCGAGAACAAGAGCACCACCCCCTCCCGGCAAATTGACGATCGGCCAAATCATGGTGTATCAGCGGGGGGAGGGGGAAGGAAGGGGGAGGGGGTGCGCCTGGGGCTATCGGGGCTGCTCGTTCTTTGCCAGTCGAAGGGACCAACGGCCAACCCAGGAAGAGGGTAAAAGTGGCCGAGCCCATCATCTTTACCGACGATGACCTTCACGGGATATCCCTGCCTCACAACGACCCTCTGGTAATCACAGCGCGGGTCCACCGTTACGAGGTGCAGAGGGTACTGGTCGACTCAGGAAGTTCGACAGATATCCTCTTCTACGACTGCTTCTTACGTATGGGACTCACCCCGTCGGACCTCAGACCGACCGCCCATATCCTGTGAGGGTTCACCAATCACTCCATCCCGGCAGAAGGGCTGGTTACCCTCCTGCTTAACATTGGGGAGACTGGCTATACGCGTACCATGCCTATGGAGTTCATCGTCGCCAAAATTCCCCCGGCCTACAATATCCTCCTGGTACGCCCAACGCTAAATTCCCTCCGGGCTTAGATATCGACCTACCACCTGGCGATCAAGTTTTCTGTCACGACCCGAAAGTACGGAACGTGACCGGCACTTAGATTACGAAGCGTCTAGAGGCGCCACGTAACCTAAGTAAGCCGAAACCCAGAAATCTAAACCATAAAAGAAGAAGAAGAAGAAAAAAGAAAACAAGTTTAAAAGCATCAGCAAATTTTCTCAAAAATTTCGGCAGAGTCTCCTCTGTAAAAACTGGCCCCCAAAACGGGTACAACAAGTATAATATAAATAAACAATAAAAAGCATCCCCAAACGGGTGCTAGCTCAACGCCAACAGGCGGAAACAACCATAACAAACACAATAATATACAACGCCAAAGGGCGAGGCTCAAAACTCAAAAGAAAACAAAACCACCAGATCAGAATAATACATGCGCGACTCTAAGGTCGAAATAAAAGACTGGTCCAATAAACTTATCAAGTAATACAAGTATGGTTGATGGAGCTTACTAGATACAAATGAATGAATAAAAGTACAATGGTGGTTCGGATACAAGTGAACCAACCTACCGTGCAAATCACCCTGAAGAAAAGATGTGCCAAAAAGCTGCCACGGAAACCTGTACATCGAACCTGAAATAAAATTTGGCACAACGGGGGTGAGTTGCCAACTCGTGAGTAGAAGACATCTACGAAAAGAAATCGAATGCACGACGCTATCCTAGGGCATAATAATACACTATAATATCCCAATCATCTAGTAATAGCAGGGTAAAACTACGTGTAAGTGCAGATACTCCGTGCTTGTGTCAGTGCCTCATATAATACTATGCCATATGAAATGAAATGCATGCACCATGAATGTAAAGTAACAAATCCTGAAATCCAGATATATATGTATAAGAAATCTTTACCTGTTATCATAGTAAAATGTGTATAAGAATCTGAAATCTCAACAATGAAATCCATGGAAATCCGTGTCAAGCGTCGACAAAACACATGTAATCTCAAGTCTCAATATCTCGGGCTCCGTCAGTCCGGATCGGCCCATATCATCAAATCTCACGACAACGGTCGGTATCCTCCGGATATCCACCGCGCCAGACATCACCGGTAGGTAGCCTTCCCCTGCCAGGCTCATCGTCTATAACTCGATCTTCTTGCCCCGGGGTACCATACCGGGCCCACCATGTACCCGAGACGGTTCATCCACTCCTCGAATCGGGTCTCGAAATCCAACAGAAAACATGAAATCTCATGGTGGACGACACATACATCACGAGAAAACCGCATCTTATGTTTTTAAAAAGAGAGGAGGAGGAGAGAGAGAGAAGTTTTTTACATATTCTTGCGGTTTTCCCCAAAATCCAGAAATCTCATAGAAATCCAAATCTCAAAATCATGAGTAACTATATGATAAGTGTCGGCATATGCCCATAATACTGCATGATAACATGAAAATATGAATGCATGAATGTCTAAGTAATAAATATCATCTCTATACTAACATCAGAGAATAATCACAATATTATATCGGTCTAGTTGTTAACTGATTCTATCCATAAAAGACAATATGATCTAAAGTGTACGTGACATAGCAATTACCGATAATGATGTGTGTGAGCCGGCAAATAAGTGTGCGTGGAATATGCGCATCATCGGTAATGGTGCTGGTGTCCTAATAGGTAAAGTTTATACTGATTATAGCAACATATGTAAGAACATGCAACATTATGATTACAATGTGAAAGTAAAGACGGATGTGTGTTATCCACTCATTTGATATACAATTACCACTACCACTATACGACTCGAACCTAACGTAGTGTCCATCTAACCCCCCCTAAGGAAAACTAAATCTAAGAACTGGTCGATAGAAGTATACCTAAAGCCTGAGTCCATATCTCTAATAGTCGGCGATCCTGCCTCAATAGCGTCACGTACATAGTACGACTTCCTCAAATCAAGAGTGCGGATCAATCATCACATCTATGCCTCGTACGGTAAAATCCATCGTACGGCATCCCAATATCGGGGTACGGGTCAAATATCACCTACGTGTCTCATTATTCGTATAATATCATCATCAACACATGTCATGATCGAGGTGCTATGCTGTAATCGCATACATCAATTATATAACATTGCCATCATAAATATACCTCATTAATTTATCCTCAGAAATAGCATGTCATACGTATCATGTTGTGATCGAGTCATAATTATATCATATCGTCATCAAGTCACACCTATATGATATCGACATCAGGTCACACCTATATGATGTCGTAATCAAGTTATACATATATCATATCGTGATCAGTCACAAGTTACAGTTCGGGTTCTATTTAGAATCCCATGTACCTCAATATCATCACTACCCATTATAATTTAGGTATACCTGTTCATTATCTCATTCTCTAATGATCCGCTAACACTTTAATACGACTGTATAGTCAAGAATCACGGCATCAAGCCCAGTTATCCTGTTTCATTCCCGTGTATCAATGTATCCCACATACGTGTTGTATATATCTATATATATACCTATACCTAGTCCTATATATATATATATACACATACCCGTATACACCATGTCGAGTTTCAGTGTGTGCGTGTGTGTGTTTCTACCTGAAACCTACGAACCTCTTCCAGGGTATTCATCCTCTGGTATGGTCTTCCTAAATCAGTCTGGTCCAGCCTAGGGTCATTACTAGGAACCTACTCATTAAGAATCTAGGGTCACATCTGGTTTCCTAATGTCAATAAGTACTATTCCTATTCTACGTTGCGGGGGTGCTAAACGCCATCCACCCGACTTCCCCCCGTAGATATGCATCTACTCACCTGGTCCATGTCTGCCGAAGACGGTGTCGCCATCATCCTCTTCATCGCCCGTAATCCACGTGAGGGGTACCTAAACGCAAACATATAAATAGTATCGTAAACTGAATCATATACAAAAGCCAAAACGACGCAAGGAACAAGCATAGGTTAAAACCTATGTCCCGTCCACGCAAAAGAACCAAATATCGCTCGATATTGGCGTACAAACTCCGATGGATCGAGATAAACATCAACAAATAACTCGTAGTTTTAAAACACCTTACTTATATTATAAAACATGATTAAATCCATCGAAACCCTAAAATCCATTAAACCGTCCAATTTCGTAAAACCCGAAAATACCAATTTACCGTTTTTCATCAAAACTTGACATTTAAATGAAACCAATGGTCATAAAACTCATTAAATAGCATAACTAGACTATACAAACCATTACTATATTTTTATTACACAAATTTATATTAATTTGAAATTTCTAGTTTGCAACCTTTAACAATTTTCAACATTTTTCAAGCAAAATACCTAAATTCCACCACAAAACATGATTTTGCATGAATTAATGTACTAAACTACAATTCATGATGATAATGATATGATGAAACCATGATTATATTTTTAATTTCATTTATATAGGAATTTCCAAAATCTAGTTTACAAAATACTAGCATTTTATTACTATTTTCCAATTATCAAAGGAAACTAGTGATCAAACTAAGTTTTTCTTTCCTTTAATATGCTAATATTCTCATTAAAACTACCATCTAATGATAACAAGCTTAATAAGAATTTTATTTTACCCACAAACACATTTTTGAAAAATCTAGTTAGCTAAATAGCTTAATTAAAACAATTTGAATAAACAATTTATTATACAACAACCATGCAATATTTTTCCACTCTAAAAGATGTTAAACTAGCTATTATAACCTTATTTAATTAATAAAAACCACAACTTGAATTTACAAACCCTAACTTTAATTTTAAAATTTGCAACTAGAATTAATATATTAAATCTAATTATGCTTTAAAAGAAACATCTAATAGAATTAAAACAAAAGAAGGAAATTTATACCTTCAAAATATGAAACCCAAACATGAAAATGAGCCTCCAAAATGCATGCTTTCCATCTCCAAAATCCATGCTAAATAGGTCAAAGGAAAATGGTAGAGGTTGAATGTTGATTTTTGAGATTTATTTTTGGAATTTTTGATGAATTTTGATGATTTTTATTGCAAAAATGATGGGGGGAAAATTTTGGGGCTACCCATGGAGGGGAGGCCGGCCATGGAGAGGGAGGAGGGTGGAGAGAGAGAAAAAATGTGTGGTATTGTGTAGAAAGTTCATAAATAATGCATTTTTTTCACTTAAACCCTTTATTATCTAACTTTTTCAATTTAACCCTTTTCCTAGAAATTTCTAGAACCATGGAGAGATTTTGGAAAAGATTTTGCATATTACACACTTGATTCTAATATACCATGGCACATTTTTACAAATTAAAACCATTCAAATTTGTAATTTACACTAATTTAGTTTAAAAAATAAAGCTTATGTTAATATTTAAAATAATTAATTTAGGTAAAATATTTAATTAAAATAAAAATTTATAAGTGGCTAAATAAACACCATTTACTAGTAATTACATAATTAAAATATGTATTTTTGAAATTATAATGAAAAACAATTACGGTTTAATTTTACGAAAAATACATTTTACTTTACCGAAATTCATAAAATTCACTTAAACAATTTTATTCATTTAATTATTTATTTAATTATTTTTAAAACGTTACATTTTCCCTCTACCAAGGTGGGATAGGTCGGTCCTACGGAAACCAGCAAACCGCGAAGATTTGCTTCACAGCGACGTCCATGCCAGAGGAGACAAGCGATGATCTTGAGATCACGGATGATTTCAGGGGATCTTTGGATACTCGGGATGAGCATAAAGAGATCAGAGGAGCCCTGGTTGAGCCGCTAACAGAGGCCCCCCTTGTCGAAGGGGACAATGAACGAACCGTCCAAATTGGGTCACTTTTAACGGGAACTCGGCGCGATGACCTAGTCCACTTCCTCAGAGGGAACTCAGACGTGTTCGCTCGGGCACCCGCTGACATGCCCGGGATAGACCCCAAAATAATATCACATAAGCTCAGGGTCGATGTTCAGACTATAATATTGCATTATTCATTCCCCTATTCTTATTCTCTTTATAAATAAACAGGTACTCTTGACGCACTTTTGATACATGTTACAGGATACAGGGCTTGGATGCAAATATAGTGAAAAAGACGAAAGCTGATGCAGAAAAGGGACTTTTGACCAACAAGTAGACGGATCCTAGTCAAGCCTAGTCGAAGAACAGTGCAAGGTCCAAAAAGTCAAGCGAACGGTTAAAAGATCGCTACAAGTATTCACTGAAATATCTGGAGGAGAATAAGAAGCCCAAAAGAGAAAATACATATGGAAATAGGAAGCCCAAGAAGTTAATAAGGAGTCCCAGAAGTTTGGAGAGCTAAGGCCACCAAAAGGCCGCGGAACCGCGGCCCAAGCGCCCTATTGCCGCGGTTCCGCGGCCGTTTGTTGCACGTGTCGGCACCGACTTCTTGTGTCGGTGCGACGGTGCGGGTGTTAGGATTTTTAGGGGTCAAATCTGTAATTGCATGTCTACGAGAGTCTGTAACCCTAGTTTTCATGTTTTCCTATAAGTTGTATTCCCAGATCTGTAAAAACCTATGCCTCTTTTCAATCAATAAAATTCAGACTTTCTGGGAGTTTATTCAGATCTGTTCTTCTTGCTTGGAGGGAGCCATCGAATTAGTAAGTAATTTTGTTTCTGTTCCTTTAATTAAAATGTTTTCTCATCCCCTAATGAGCGAGTAATCTCCTCGCTTGTTAGGGTTAGCCTTAGGGAAAGGGTTGAGAGAGGAGATCTCTCACCCCTTTCAATGCCACATTCACCTAATGAATTAGAACTCTATGCATGCACGCACAACCGCTCCCTACGGCATCCTACCCCTCGAGGTAACGGTGAACCGTAGTATAAAGGGCTGGTTGCGCGCGTTTTCCGTGGGGGTTAGGGTAATTATCAACAAAGGAAGGATGCGAATCTAGAGGAAGAAACATCTTCCCGAACGATTTGGACCCACTTTATTGACAATTACCGTAACATCTAATAGATCTAAAAAAGAAGGCATTGAAAGCGGTGAAGAAAAACGTTAATCTCCAAAACTTCCCCTAAGCCTAACCCTAGCAAGACTTTTAATTAGATTAATTAGATCCAGTTTTCATAGATTTTTATAAACCAACCAAAATGACACTTTGAATCAACTCGTTAAAACACATAAAAGGAATTTACCCATCTCTGTGGATCGACCCGTACTCACCGGCGAGCTGCGAAGCGACGCCGTTTCTGATTGCGGTAAACTTATATTTTTGACAGGAATCAAATGGCGCCGTTGCCGGGGATGGCGTAACATTTCTTTTTGTGTATTTTTTCGGGTTGATATAAATTTTAAAAAATTATAAATATCTGAAAATATAAATAAAAAAAAATTATCAATTTTTGATCTGTTTGAAGGGTGTATCTTTTGAATCTTGCAGGAACAGCGACTAATTGCGGATCTGGAATTTTACAAAGGACAAAAACAGAAAAGTACATATAAGAACAGAGAGGAACTGAAGGTATAGAATAGCAGAAATTTTTTTCAGAGCCCGATCCCTCTACTCCGCCGCGTTTCCGCCGCATTGGGGGCCACCAGACCGCGGATCCGCGCTCCTCCTGCCACGTCAGCATACCAAATTTGCTCTGTTTGTTCTCTCCTTTTTCCCTCTGTCAACTCCATATCTCTGTCTGTAAAAAAATTTTCTGCAGGACTTCTTTGCGTAAAAAGTCTTTCTCCCCCTTCTAAATAACAGATTTCTGCAGGTTTCTTTGCGCCGCGCTAAAAATTGATTGCAAGTGAATTTTATTGTTTTGCATAATTTAATCGGACTTTAAGGGGCTAATTGACCAAACTCAGATTGGGTGGGGATTTCATCACCCTTCCCAGGACCCTAGAAAACACCTAAAGCATGCGCATTGATCACAATTAAGTAAAAAAGACTAGACTCAGACCTAAGGATATCAAGCTCAATAGGAAAAGGACTAGTATAGGCATCGGCCGTTTATCCTAACCGACATTGCGGTGTCTAGGCTAGTGGTTATTAATTAGGCCCACTGTAGTGGTGGTTCCTTCCCACTTACCTGGCCGTACTTGTCCGTGAAGAGGCGGTTTGAGGTCCTATTTCTAGCCCTAGTTAGAAGCTGTCTAGCAGACTTAGGTGGCCCTAGATCTAGGCCTGATTGTGCATGTGTGGTTGATACATTCTGTGTCACGAGTCCCTTTTCAAAAAAAAAAAAAAAACCTTTTTGCAAAACTCTCACATAAATAAAAAAAAAGGAGAAAAATATTTTCAAAACTTGCAACTTGTCGCTAAGAAACTTTGCAACTCACTTCCATCACTTCTCTCCATTGACGTTATCTTACCCCCACATTCTGTTTTTCTATTTTTTCTGACTACACTACTCCTTTAGTGTATGTCACTTTGGACTAGGGATACTAACGCCCGATTAGTCCGTGTTTCGTTGGTACCGACCGACGAACCCTTCGACGAACCCTTCGTCGACATTCCGTCCATTTTCTTACCTCCACCTTCAAATTCTTCTTTCGAAGGTATGTCGGGATTCAACCCCAACGATAGCTTACCGACGGGAATGATTCCACCTCCGCCAGGTGCGAATAACCCGAATCTACCGCCTGTTGTAGCGCCCGCACGAGTTGCGCTCCAGGATCTCTTCTACCCCGTCCGCACTTCTTTACACACATGTCTTTCACCCCCACCGGCAAATGGGGATAATTTTGAAATAAAACCACATTTCATCAATATGCTGCCGAAATTTCATGGTTTGGAATCTGAAGATGCGTATATTTTTATTAATAAATTCCAAAACGTTTGTGCCATGATGAAAACTACCCAATTAAGTGATGACGCTATAAGGCTAAGGGTCATTCCTTTTACCTTATGTGACCTAGCCGAGAAGTGGCTATACAGCACCGTATTACATTCCATTAGAAATTGGGACGAGTTTATGAGAGCTTTTCTGAAAAAGTTCTATCCTCATCACAAAACTGCTAGAATCCGTAACGAAATTATACAATTTTCACAGCTTCCTTCTGAACCATTTTGGAAGTGCTTCGAGAGATTTAAAGACCTACTTGTTCAATGCCCTCATCATGGGATCGAAAGTTGGCAACTTTGCCAAACATTATACGAGGGATTGAACGCAGCAACGAAGCAGTTGCTAGAAATAATATGTCAAGGTCATTTTCTCTCCAAGTCTAGTGACGAAGCATGGCAGTTTTTTGAGGATCTTAGTGAGCAAACAATTCAGTGGGAGAGTACCAAGACCACATCATCTTCTTCTGTTGGTCAATCTAGGGCAGGCATACATCAAATAGATATGTCGATTGCTATGAAGGCCGAGATGGCCTCACTTATGAAAAAGCTAGAAGCCATTGAGACCAAAATCTCATCGTCTTCTCCTGCCCCTACTCTACCCACACGAACTGTTTGTGCTTGTTGTGCGAATCCATCGCATCTAACCGAAGAGTGTCCTTATAATGCACCTATTCAAGGACAGGATCAAGTCAATGCTGCATTTCAGCAACGACAAAGAAATGATCCGTACTCTTCGACATACAATCCGGGGTGGAGGAGTCACCCAAATCTCGCTTGGAACCAAAATCAACAAGTCCAAGGAAATAATAATTTTCAAAGACCTCCTCCTCCACAACAACAACAAGCACCTTTACAAACTCAAAACCAGCAACCTTTCCAACAACAACCTTATGCAAATCAAACGAACAATTTAGTTCAACCAAATGATGATAAGGTTAGCTCGCTCGAGAAAAGTCTAGATGCATTTCTCAAGCAATCTACAGAATCCGCAGCAAGATTTGAAAGTTATGTTCAATCTTTAATGAATAACAATGCCTCACACGATCAAAGTATCAAATCTATTGAGGCACAAATTGCACAATTAACTGCTGCGTTGAGCGAGAAAGAAAAGGAAAAGCTTCCATCTCAACCATTGCCAAATCCCGGTCACCCACAAAACGCATATCACAATCACAATGTTAATGCGGTGACCACGTTGAGATCTGGAAGAGAGTTGCAAAATAATGTGGGAACTCATGATGACATCCCCGCCGGTGGTTCTTCTTCTTCTTTTTCTTCGTCTTCTCTATCGTCACCTTCCCCTTCTTCATTTTCTTCACCTTCTTCTTCATCTTTTTCTTTAGAGCCTATTCTCCACCCTTCACATCGCTCTACTTCTTCTAGCTCGAACGGACCCATTTCTCACAACATGAACACATCTACACCGGGATCCGTTCCTACTCCACATTCTACTCCACAGACATTTGACTCTACGAACTTTCAAAATGCTCCATTCCCTAATAGGTTGAGTCCTAATAAACCAACTGTACAAGTGAAAAAGATTGTGGAATTATTTAAGCAGGTTAGCATAAATATACCTCTCTTGGATGCAATCCAACAATTCCCTTCATACGCGAAAATCTTAAAGGGCTTATGCACCTCAAAGAGAAAAGCATCTCAAGTACCCAAGAAAGTGCTAGTGGCTAGTGCAGTGAGCAATGCTATTAACCACCATCAAACCTTACCCCAAAAACGAAAGGACCCCGGCTGTCCTACGATTTCCATCACAATTGGGGATAAGAAAATTAATCGAGCACTTTTAGATCTTGGGTCTAGTATTAACCTGATTCCCTACTCCGTGTACGAACAATTAGGGGTTGGAGAGTTGAAACCCACTCGTTGTACTCTCCAAATGGCTGATCGATCAATCACCCATCCCAGGGGTCAACTAGAGGATGTGTTAATCAAAGTCGGGGAGTTCATATTCCCCGTTGATTTTATCGTTATGGATACAAAACCTGTTGCTAACCCAAGAAACCAAATTCCGGTGATTCTCGGTCGACCATTTTTGGCCACTTCTAATGCTGTGATAAACTGTCGCAATGGCTCCATGACTCTATCCTTTGGGAAGATGTCTAGTGAGTTCAATATTTATAAGATGAGAAGTTTGCCCCCCGTGCCTAAAACTAGTACACGAGAAGTTTGCTCTGTTCACGAAATCATGCAGGAGGATTGCGAGCTTGAGAGATTTCTATTTGATGAAGACAGTTTTGACGCCACTAGTGCATCCCTCCTTGAGCCTACCACCATTGACACAACCGATCTTGATTATGAATGTTTCGTTTTTTCGGATGATGAAAACTCGCAGCCCGAATATGAGTCGTTTGAATTTTTGGATGAGTCAGTCGAGCCATCCGAATCGGTTGTTTGCAGTGATTTCGAACCTGTGTTGGAGTCCTTTGAGTTCGAGGTGGATTCCGCAATGATTCTTTCACCTCCGAAACTCGAACTCACGTCCTTGCCATCTCACCTTAGATATGCTTACATAGGTGAGAATGAGACCTTTCCCATTATCATATCGGCCTCTCTAGCCCTAGAGCAAGAGAACGCCCTCGTAATGGTCTTACAAGATAGGCGGCAAGTTTTCGGTTGGACTATGGCGGACATCGAGGAGATAAGTTCCCTCATAATTAAGTATCATATACAATTGATGGATGATGCCGAGTCAATAGAGGACCCACAGGAACATCTTGGGGGTATTGTGGTGAGTCAACCTCCTCCTTTAGAAGTTGAAATATCCCCATGTCTTTTAATAAGCTACGAGAATGCCAACATTCCTGATCATTTACATTCTCGTTTTGATACATCACCATCGCCTGTATATTTACCTCCACACTTCCCTTACCACTACTTCTATCTTTCCCAATTCTTTGCGGATCGCTATAACTCATTCTTCCACCAGCCAATACTCTTTACTGATCAATTTTTCAACTGGTTGGTGTTGACGTTTAGTCTAGGCAAAGTTTGGCAGTAATGTCTAACATAGTTTAAATGAAGTTTGGGAGAGGGCCTTTTTGTATATATTTTTGTTTTTCTTAACAATAAAAAATTATAAATAAATAAACAGGGAAGTGCCGGTATTTTGACCCTCTTGGTTTAGCATGACAGTGAGGACACTGTCAAGTTCAAGTTTGGGGGTATGCTCGGTACGTCTTCTTCGTTCGCATTCATTTGTACATATTTTTTGCATTTGCATACTTATTTGAAAACCCATAAAAAAATAGAAAAATTTCAAAAATTATAAAAATAATTGTATTCAATTTTGGCCATAGGTTAACTAGCTAGGAGCAACTAGATCTTAGACTTAGTGGATTAAAAACCCTAAAAATAACATTCCTCAAAGTTTAACGATAGAAAGTATATGCCTTGTAGTTTATTTAGAAATAGGCAAATTTTGGGTTCACTTCTTGGGCTAAGTCAAAACGAGGGAAGTGTATTGATGTTCTTATTAGAGTATAAGTTTGAAAAATAGTTCCTAACTTAAGTCTAGATTCTGAAAATGTATACCATATAATTTGCACAATCACGCACCTTGAAACTTGGAATAGTAGAAGAGACCTTGAAATGCTCCTGTCTAAAGTCCTTAGTACAATGAAAATAAAAGAAAAAAAGTGAATAAAGAATAAAAAAAATGGACACTGGTTTTTGTGATTACTTAAGGCTGCAAAAATAGAAAAATATTTAGCGAGGGTGCTTCATCACCTAGTGCCTTAGACCAACTGGTTTGGGAGTCACTGCTAAAGCCTTGGGTGTTGCAAAACTAGGAAGTACGCTTTAAAGTGCTAACGCATCTTGTAATCGGTTGTTGGTACCTCAAGAAGTATTAACGGTTGCATGAAGGATGTGTAAGCGAAATTCAAAATTAACGAATTAATAAGTGCTTTGGACAATGGACGAGAGTACGATTGCTTGATTTGAATTTCCAAGTGTAGGGGTGATATTTACACACACGTGGGGATATGTGATTAGAGTTTGGATGAAAGAAAGGAATGAAGGATAGAACTTGTATCTTTAGTAGAGTTGATAGAAATTCCTAAGTAGAGATGAAACCCTAGAAGGAAGACTTACGAGATGCCAAAAGCTAAGTAGGTCTACATAACATATATAATCTTAGGTTAGATGATTAGGAAGTGTGAAGAATGTGGGTGGATAATTTGCGAGTAAAAAGATGATAGAGTTCTTTGTTAGAAAACCTAATTGGAGAATAAAAGTTAATGGGCTGAATTGATAGGATTTTATGGGTAGTATTCGCTGAAAACCCTCAGGAGACAACACTCCTCCTACTAGGGACACCTAGAGGTTTAACGGCTTGTTGCACGTGCTCAGTGCTATCGCGTTTCCCTGCGAAAGTGCTGTTAGGATTTTAGTGAATAAAAATAATAAGTTTGCTCGAGGACGAGCAAAAGATAAGTTTGGGGGTATTTGTTCAGACTATAATATTGCATTATTCATTCCCCTATTCTTATTCTCTTTATAAATAAACAGGTACTCTTGACGCACTTTTGATACATGTTACAGGATACAGGGCTTGGATGCAAATACAGTGAAAAAGACGAAAGCTGATGCAGAAAAGGGACTTTTGACCAACAAGTAGACGGATCCTAGTCAAGCCTAGTCGAAGAACAGTGCAAGGTCCAAAAAGTCAAGCGAACGGTTAAAAGATCGCTACAAGTATTCACTGAAATATCTGGAGGAGAATAAGAAGCCCAAAAGAGAAAATACATATGGAAATAGGAAGCCCAAGAAGTTAATAAGGAGTCCCAGAAGTTTGGTGAGCTAAGGCCACCAAAGGGCCGCGGAACCGTGGCCCAAGCGCCCTATTGCCGCGGTTCCGCGGCCGTTTGTTGCACATGTCGGCACCGACTTCTTGTGTCGGTGCGACGGTGCGGGTGTTGGGATTTTTAGGGGTCAAATCTGTAATTGCATGTCTATGAGAGTCTGTAACCCTTGTTTTCATGTTTTCCTATAAGTTGTATTCCCAGATCTGTAAAAACCTATGCCTCTTTTCAAGCAATAAAATTTAGACTTTCTGGGAGTTTATTCAGATCTGTTCTTCTTGCTTGGAGGGAGCCATCGAATTAGTAAGTAATTTTGTTTCTGTTCTTTTAATTAAAATGTTTTCTCATCCCCTAATGAGCGAGTAATCTCCTCGCTTGTTAGGGTTAGCCTTAGGGAAAGGGTTGAGAGATGAGATCTCTCACCCCTTTCAATGCCACATTCACCTAATGAATTAGAACTCCATGCATGCACGCACAACCGCTCCCTACGGCATCCTACCCCTCGAGGTAACGGTGAACCGTAGTATAAAGGGCTGGTTGCGCACGTTTTCCGTGGGGGTTAGGGTAATTATCAACAAAGGAAGGATGCGAATCTAGAGGAAGAAACATCTTCCTGAACGATTTGGACCCACTTTATTGACAATTACCGTAACATCTAATAGATCTAAAAAAGAAGGCTTTGAAAGCGGTGATGAAAAATGTTAATCTCCAAAACTTCCCCTAAGCCTAACCCTAGCAAGACTTTTAATTAGATTAATTAGATCCAGTTTTCATAGATTTTTATAAACCAACTAAAACGACACTTTGAATCAACTCATTAAAACACATAAAAGGAATTTACCCATCTCTATGGATCGACCCGTACTCACCGGCTAGCTGCGAAGCGACGCCGTTTCTGATTGCGGTAAACTTATATTTTTGACAGGAATCAAATGGCGCCGTTGCCGGGGATGGCGTAACATTTCTTTTTGTGTTTTTTTTCGGGTTGATATAAATTTTAAAAAATTATAAAAATCTGAAAATATAAAAAAAAAAAAAATTATCAATTTTTGATCTGTTTGAAGGGTGTATCTTTTGAATCTTGCAGGAACAGCGACTAATTGCGGATCTGGAATTTTACAGAGGACAAAAACAGAAAAGTACATATAAGAACAGAGAGGAACTGAAGGTACAGAACGGCAGAAATTTTTTTCAGAGCCCGATCCCTCTACTCCGCCGCGTTTCAGCCGCATTGGGGGCCACCAGACCGCGGATCCGCGCTCCTCCTGCCACGTCAGCATACCAAATTTGCTCTGTTTGTTCTCTCCTTTTTCCCTCTGTCAACTCCATATCTCTGTCTGTAAAAAATTTTTCTGCAGGACTTCTTTGCGTAAAAAGTCTTTCTCCCCCTTCTAAATAACAGATTTCTGCAGGTTTCTTTGCGCCGCGCTAAAAATTGATTGCAAGTGAATTTTATTGTTTTGCATAATTTAATCGGACTTTAAGGGGCTAATTGACCAAACTCAGATTGGGTGGGGATTTTATCACCCTTCCCAGGACCCTAGAAAACACCTAAAGCATGTGCATTGACCACAATTAAGTAAAAAAGACTAGACTCAGACCTAAGGATATCAAGCTCAATAGGAAAAGGACTAGTATAGGCATCGGCCGTTTATCCTAACCGACATTGCGTTGTCTAGGCTAGTGGTTATTAATTAGGCCCACTGTAGTGGTGGTTCCTTCCCACTTACCTGGCCGTACTTGTCCGTGAAGAGGCGGTTTGAGGTCCTATTTCTAGCCCTAGTTAGGAGCTGTCTAGCAGACCTAGGTGGCCCTAGATCTAGGCCTGATTGTGCATGTGTGGTTGATACATTCTGTGTCACGAGTCCCTTTTCAAAAAAAAAAAAAAAACCTTTTTGCAAATCTCTCACATAAATAAAAAAAAAGGAGAAAAATATTTTCAAAACTTGCAACTTGTCGCTAAGAAACTTTGCAACTCACTTCCATCACTTCTCTCCATTGACGTTATCTTACCCCCACATTCTGTTTTTCTATTTTTTCTGACTACACTACTCCTTTAGTGTATGTCACTTTGGACTAGGGATACTAACGCCCGATTAGTCCGTGTTTCGTTGGTACCGACCGACGAACCCTTCGACGAACCCTTCGTCGACATTCCGTCCATTTCCTTACCTCCACCTTCAAATTCTTCTTTCGAAGGTATGTCGGGATTCAACCCCAACGATACCTTACCGACGGGAATGATTCCACCTCCGCCAGGTGTGAATAACCCGAATCTACCGCCTGTTGTAGCGCCCGCACGAGTTGCGCTCCAGGATCTCTTCTACCCCGTCCGCACTTCTTTACACACATGTCTTTCACCCCCACCGGCAAATGGGGATAATTTTGAAATAAAACCACATTTCATCAATATGCTGCCGAAATTTCATGGTTTGGAATCTGAAGACGCGTATATTTTTATTAATAAATTCCAAAACGTTTGTGCCATGATGAAAACTACCCAATTAAGTGATGACGCTATAAGGCTAAGGGTCATTCCTTTTACCTTATGTGACCTAGCCGAGAAGTGGCTATACAGCACCGCATCACATTCCATTAGAAATTGGGACGAGTTTATGAGAGCTTTTCTGAAAAAGTTCTATCCTCATCATAAAACTGCTAGAATCCGTAACGAAATTATACAATTTTCACAGCTTCCTTCCGAACCATTTTGGAAGTGCTTCGAGAGATTTAAAGACCTACTTGTTCAATGCCCTCGTCATGGGATTGAAAGTTGGCAACTTTGCCAAACATTATACGAGGGATTGAACGCAGCAACGAAGCAGTTGCTAGAAACAATATGTCAAGGTCATTTTCTCTCCAAGTCTAGTGACGAAGCATGGCAGTTTCTTGAGGATCTTAGTGAGCAAACAATTCAGTGGGAGAGTACCAAGACCACATCATCTTCTTCTGTTGGTCAATCTAGGGCAGGCATACATCAAATAGATATGTCGATTGCTATGAAGGCCGAGATGGCCTCACTTATGAAAAACCTAGAAGCCATTGAGACCAAAATCTCATCTTCTTCTCCTGCCCCTACTCTACCCACACGAACTGTTTGTGCTTGTTGTGCGAATCCATCGCATCTAACCGAAGAGTGTCCTTATAATGCACCTATTCAAGGACAGGATCAAGTCAATGCTGCATTTCAGCAACGACAAAGAAATGATCCGTACTCTTCGACATACAATCCGGGGTGGAGGAGTCACCCAAATTTCGCTTGGAACCAAAATCAACAAGTCCAAGGAAATAATAATTTTCAAAGACCTCCTCCTCCACAACAACAACAAGCACCTTTACAAACTCAAAACCAGCAACCTTTCCAACAAAAACCTTATGCAAATCAAACGAACAATTTAGTTCAACCAAATGATGATAAGGTTAGCTCGCTCGAGAAAAGTCTAGATGCATTTCTCAAGCAATCTACAGAATCCGCAGCAAGATTTGAAAGTTATGTTCAATCTTTAATGAATAGCAATGCCTCACACGATCAAAGTATCAAATCTATTGAGGCACAAATTGCACAATTAACTGCTGCGTTGAGCGAGAGAGAAAAGGGAAAGCTTCCATCTCAACCATTGCCAAATCCCGGTCACCCACAAAACGCATATCACAATCACAATGTTAATGCGGTGACCACGTTGAGATCTGGAAGAGAGTTGCAAAATAATGTGGGAACTCATGATGACATCCCCGCCGGTGGTTCTTCTTCTTCTTTTTCTTCGTCTTCTCCATCGTCACCTTCCCCTTCTTCATTTTCTTCACCTTCTTCTTCACCTTTTTCTTTAGAGACTATTCTCCACCCTTCACATGGCTCTACTTCTTCTAGCTCGAACGGACCCATTTCTCACAACATGAACACATCTACACCGGGATCCGTTCCTACTCCACATTCTACTCCACAGACATTTGACTCTACGAACTTTCAAAATGCTCCATTCCCTAATAGGTTGAGTCCTAATAAACCAACTGCACAAGTGGAAAAGATTATGGAATTATTTAAGCAGGTTAGCATAAATATACCTCTCTTGGATGCAATCCAACAAGTCCCTTCATACGCGAAAATCTTAAAGGGCTTATGCACCTCAAAGAGAAAAGCATCTCAAGTACCTAAGAAAGTGCTAGTGGCTAGTGCAGTGAGCAATGCTATTAACCACCATCAAACCTTACCCCAAAAACGAAAGGACCCCGGCTGTCCTACGATTTCCATCACAATTGGGGATAAGAAAATTAATCGAGCACTTTTAGATCTTGGGTCTAGTGTTAACCTGATTCCCTACTCCATGTACGAACAATTAGGGGTTAGAGAGTTGAAACCCACTCGTTGTACTCTCCAAATGGCTGATCGATCAATCACCCATCCCAGGGGTCAACTAGAGGATGTGTTGATCAAAGTCGGGGAGTTCATATTCCCCGTTGATTTTATCGTTATGGATACACAACCTGTTGCTAACCCAAGAAACCAAATTCCGGTGATTCTCGGTCGACCATTTTTGGCAACTTCTAATGCTGTGATAAACTGTCGCAATGGCTCCATGACTCTATCCTTTGGGAAGATGTCTAGTGAGTTCAATATTTATAAGATGAGAAGTTTACCCCCCGTGCCTAAAACTAGTACACGAGAAGTTTGCTCTGTTCACGAAATCATGCAGGAGGATTGCGAGCTTGAGAGATTTCTATTTGATGAAGACAGTTTTGACGCCACTAGTGCATCCCTCCTTGAGCCTACCACCATTGACACAACCGATCTTGATTATGAATGTTTCGTTTTTTCGGATGATGAAAACTCGCAGCCCGAATATGAGTCGTTTGAATTTTTGGATGAGTCAGTCGAGCCATCCGAATCGGTTGTTTGCAGTGATTTCGAACCTGTGTTGGAGTCCTTTGAGTTCGAGGTGGATTCCGCAATGATTCTTTCACCTCCGAAACTCGAACTCACGCCCTTGCCGTCTCACCTTAGATATGCTTACATAGGTGAGAATGAGACCTTTCCCATTATCATATCGGCCTCTCTAGCCCTAGAGCAAGAGAACGCCCTCGTAATGGTCTTACAAGATAGGCGGCAAGTTTTCGGTTGGACTATGGCGGACATCGAGGAGATAAGTTCCCTCATAATTAAGTATCATATACAATTGATGGATGATGCCGAGTCAATAGAGGACCCACAGGAACATCTTGGGAGTATTGTGGTGAGTCAACCTCCTCCTTTAGAAGTTGAAATACCCCCATGTCTTTTAATAAGCTACGAGAATGCCAACATTCCTGATCATTTACATTCTCGTTTTGATACATCACCATCGCCTGTATATTTACCTCCACACTTCCCTTACCACTACTTCTATCTTTCCCAATTCTTTGCGGATCGCTATAACTTTTTCTTCCACCAGCCAATACTCTTTACTGATCAATTTTTCAACTGGTTGGTGTTGACGTTTGGTCTAGGCAAAGTTTGGCAGTAATGTCTAACATAGTTTAAATGAAGTTTGGGGGAGGGCCTTTTTGTATATATTTTTGTTTTTCTTAACAATAAAAAATTATAAATAAATAAACAGGGAAGTGCCGGTATTTTGACCCTCTTGGTATAGCATGACAGTGAGGACACTGTCAAGTTCAAGTTTGGGGGTATGCTCGGTACGTCTTCTTCCTTCGCATTCATTTGTACATATTTTTTGCATTTGCATACTTATTTGAAAACCCATAAAAAATAGAAAAATTTCAAAAATTATAAAAATAATTGTATTCAATTTTGGCCATAGGTTAACTAGCTAGGAGCAACTAGATCTTAGACTTAGTGGATTAAAAACCCTAAAAATAACATTCCTCAAAGTTTAACGGTAGAAAGTATATGCCTTGTAGTTTATTTAGAAATAGGCAAATTTTGGGTTCACTTCTTGGGCTAAGTCAAAACGAGGGAAGTGTATTGATGTTCTTATTAGAGTATAAGTTTGAAAAATAGTTCCTAACTTAAGTCTAGATTCTGAAAATGTATACCCTACAATTTGCACAATCACGCACCTTGAAACTTGGAATAGTAGAAGAGACCTTGAAATGCTCCTGTCTAAAGTCCTTAGTACAATGAAAATAAAAGAAAAAAGTGAATAAAGAATAAAAAAAATGGACACTGGTTTTTGTGATTACTTAAGGCTGCAAAAATAGAAAAATATTTAGCGAGGGTACTTCATCACCTAGTGCCTTAGACCAACTGGTTTGGGAGTCACTGCTAAAGCCTTGGGTGTTGCAAAACTAGGAAGTACGCTTTAAAGTGCTAACGCATCTTGTAATCGGTTGTTGGTACCTCAAGAAGTATTAACGGTCGCATGAAGGATGTGTAAGCGAAATTCAAAATTAACGAATTAATAAGTGCTTTGGACAATGGACGAGAGTACGATTGCTTGATTTGAATTTCCAAGTGTAGGGGTGATATTTACACACACGTGGGGATATGTGATTAGAGTTTGGATGAAAGAAAGGAATGAAGGATAGAACTTGTATCTTTAGTAGAGTTGATAGAAATTCCTAAGTAGAGATGAAACCCTAGAAGGAAGACTTAAGAGATGCCAAAAGCTAAGTAGGTCTACATAACATATATAATCTTAAGTTAGATGATTAGGAAGTGTGAAGAATGTGGGTGGATAATTTGCGAGTAAAAAGATAATAGAGTTCTTAGTTAGAAAACCTAATTGGAGAATAAAAGTTAATGGGCTGAATTGATAGGATTTTATGGGTAGTATCCGCTGAAAACCCTCAGGAGACAACACTCCTCCTACTAGGGACACCTAGAGGTTTAACGGCTTGTTGCACGTGCTCAGTGCAATCGCGTTTCCCTGCGAAAGTGCGGTTAGGATTTTAGTGAATAAAAATAATAAGTTTGCTCGAGGACGAGCAAAAGATATGTTAGGGGTATTTGTTCAGACTATAATATTGCATTATTCATTCCCCTATTCTTATTCTCTTTATAAATAAACAGGTACTCTTGACGTACTTTTGATACATGTTACAGGATACAGGGCTTGGATGCAAATACAGTGAAAAAGACGAAAGCTGATGCAGAAAAGGGACTTTTGACCAACAAGTAGACGGATCCTAGTCAAGCCTAGTCGAAGAACAGTGCAAGGTCCAAAAAGTCAAGCGAACGGTTAAAAGATCGCTACAAGTATTCACTGAAATATCTGGAGGAGAATAAGAAGCCCAAAAGAGAAAATACATATGGAAATAGGAAGCCCAAGAAGTTAATAAGGAGTCCCAGAAGTTTGGTGAGCTAAGGCCACCAAAGGGCCGCGGAACCGCGGCCCAAGCGCCCTATTGCCGCGGTTCCGCGGCCGTTTGTTGCACGTGTCGGCACCGACTTCTTGTGTCGGTGCGACGGTGCGGGTGTTGGGATTTTTAGGGGTCAAATCTGTAATTGCATATCTACGAGAGTCTGTAACCCTAGTTTTCATGTTTTCCTATAAGTTGTATTCCCAGATCTGTAAAAACCTATGCCTCTTTTCAATCAATAAAATTCAGACTTTCTGGGAGTTTATTCAGATCTGTTCTTCTTGCTTGGAGGGAGCCATCGAATTAGTAAGTAATTTTGTTTTTGTTCCTTTAATTAAAATGTTTTCTCATCCCCTAATGAGCGAGTAATCTCCTCGCTTGTTAGGGTTAGCCTTAGGGAAAGGGTTGAGAGATGAGATCTCTCACCCCTTTCAATGCCATATTCACCTAATGAATTAGAACTCCATGCATGCACGCACAACCGCTCCCTACGGCATCCTACCCCTCGAGGTAACGGTGAACCGTATTATAAAGGGCTGGTTGCGCGCGTTTTCCGTGGGGGTTAGGTAATTATCAACAAAGGAAGGATGCGAATCTAGAGGAAGAAACATCTTCCCGAACGATTTGGACCCACTTTATTGACAATTACCGTAACATCTAATAGATCTAAAAAAGAAGGCATTGAAAGCGGTGAAGAAAAACGTTAATCTCCAAAACTTCCCCTAAGCCTAACCCTAGCAAGACTTTTAATTAGATTAATTAGATCCAGTTTTCATAGATTTTTATAAACCAACCAAAACGACACTTTGAATCAACTCGTTAAAACACATAAAAGGAATTTACCCATCTCTGTGGATCGACCCGTACTCACCGGCTAGCTGCGAAGCGACGCCGTTTCTGATTGCGGTAAACTTATATTTTTGACAGGAATCAGTCGACCACGCGATCTGACCCGTCAGGCAGAAGAAATGAAGCTTCGCTCCGATCAAGCAAAAAGCGATCGAAGAAGAGGTCGACAGGCTGTTCGCATCCAACTTCATTCGGAACGTGGCTTACTCGGAGTGGTTAGCAAATGTAGTCATGGTTAAAAAGGCCAGCGGGGAGTGGCGCATGTGCGTCGACTTCACTGACCTCAATAAGACCTGCCCAAAAGACAACTATCCCCTCCCTCAGATAGATCAGCTCGTCGACAGTTCGGTAGGCCACGAGCCGCTCAGCTTTATGGACGCCTTCTCTGGCTACAATCAGATCCATATAAATCCGGCAGACGAAAAGCTCACCGCATTCACAATGGATTGGGCGGTATATTGCTATAAAGTGATGCCCTTCGGCCTAAAAAACACTGGGGCTACGTACCAACGCTTAGTCAACAGGATGTTCAAGCCCCAGATCGGCAGAAACATGGAAGTTTACGTCGACGACATGCTCGTCAAATAGAATGTATATTCCTTTTTTCACAAAAGCGATGTAAATCTTTCTAAGTTCTTTTTATTTAATAATAAGAAGGAAACAATAGAGCATCGCAAAAAAAGAATTTTATTTATTCAAAAGGTATTGTGAGCTCCTCAGCCATATAGAAAAAGAAAAAGGAAAAATTTACAACAGAAGGGGAATGAGATCGAGGAAGTACTCCTGGTGGTACTCAGAGTAGATTTCCGCCAACCGAGCTCTGGCCGCCGCAACCTGCTCTTGCTGGTGTTGCACACGAACCCGGGATGCCACGGAGGCACTTGCCGCTCCACCCGCCGAGCCCTAGCTCACGATATGTCTCTTTTGGAAGCACTCCAAAATGAGGGCCAAGGATCGGTCATGCATGGTCTTCGAAATGAGACCGATCAAGAAGATCGTATGCACCTTGTCGAGCGCTTCGTCCAGCAGTTCCTCGGCAAGGGGGTTGTACAACCCCGGGGACCTCCTCCAAATTGCGTACATCAGCAAGTGGATGAGGGAAGATCGGCGAGGAAGGAGATGGCCGATGTGGTCCTCGATGCGCCGGACCACCCTCCGGTACCTCTCCTCAGAAACGGACTGGTCGTATATAAGGATGTCATCAGGAATAATGATCTCTTCGATCGCATAGATACGCCCGACCATCTCGAAAAGCAATGCTGGAAAGTTGGCGTCTCCATCTCTATTTATAGCCTCCGTAGAACCCCCAAGAGCCGATATTTGCGAGCGCATAGGTGCAAATCCTGAGATTCGATCGATTCTTCCAATGCTGTACTGCCACATGGTGGGTATCCCGTATTTCTCGGCGAATCTAAGTCGGAACGACGCAGATTCTGAGACACCTCGCCTCACCTATGCGCCTCTGCCATGTGCCGCTTGCTGCGGTCACCCTTCTCGACATTCACACGTCTCAGAAGGACGGGCAGAGCCTCACGACAGCGAGCAGCTACCCTTCTCGGTCTGTCCTTAGCGGGTAACTTCTTACCCACCGACGCCAAGGATCAAAGCCCTTGCCAAGAGGCAACCAAGCAGCTACCCTGCTTGGTCTATCCTTAGCGGGTAACTTTTTACCCACCGTTGCCAAGGATCAAAGCCCTCGCCAAGAGGCAACCGAGCAGTTACTCTGCTCGGTCTATCCTTAGCGGGTAACTTCTTACCCATCTACGCTAAGGATCAAAGCCCTCGTCAAGAGGCTACCGAGCAGCTATCCTGCTCGGTCCATCCATAGCTGGTAGTTCACTACCCACCGACGCCAAGGATCAAAGCTCTCGCCAAGAGGCAACCGAGCAGCTACCCTACTCGGTCTATCCTTAGCGGGTAACTTCTTACCTATCTAACTAAGGATCAAAGCCCTCGCCAAGAGGCCACCGAGCAGCTACCCTGCTCGGTCCATCCATGGCTGGTAGTTCACTACCCATCGACGCCAAGGATCAAAGCCCTCACCAAGCGGCAACCGAGCAGTTACCCTGCTCGGTCAATCCTTAGCGGGTAACTTCTTACCCATCTACGCTAAGAATCAAAGCCCTCGCTAAGAGGCCATCGAGCAACTACCCCGCTTGGTCCATCCATGGCTGGTAGTTCACTACCTACCGACGCCAAGGATTAAAGCCCTCGCCAAGAGGCCACCGAGAAGCTACCCTGCTCGGTCCATCCATGGCTGGTAGTTCACTACCCACAGACGCCAAGGATCAAAGCCCTCGCCAAGAGGCAACCGAGCAGTTACCCTGCTCGGTCTATCCTTAGCGGGTAACTTCTTACCCATCTACGCTAAGAATCAAACCCTCGCCAAGAGGCCATCGAGCAGCTACCCTGCTTGGTCTATCCATGGCTGGTAGTTCACTACCCACCGACGCTAAGGATCAAAGCCCTCACCAAAAGGCAACCGAGCAGCTACCCTGCTCAGTCTATCCTTAGCGGGTAACTTCTTACCCATCTATGCTAAGGATCAAAGCCCTCGCCAAGAGGCCACCGAGTAGCTACCCTGTGTTGGCTATAGTGCCCTCAAGGCAATTATCATAGTCGCGGACTTGTGATTATGATAATTGAGTGAGGACCTATACCGATAGAACAGTCTTACTTAAGATGATAGCATGCTATCTGGTTTGTCTTTATCATCATGTATATGTTGATAGAGCCCATAGGATTCTTGCTTGACTGCCAGCATTATGATGGCGATCATATATGTGGGAGCTGGGGTCTATAAGCACATCCTTAAATGTCCCTAGTGGTAGGAGTATCGAGACCGGGCATCGATACTCCACTGTAGACTAGTGTATACTGATCGAGACCCTGACGAGGGGCGGTGGCTAGGTCTCACAAGCCATTGGTGTTAGTTTGTTCACCTAAGATAGTGTACAGGTGCTCATTGGGTTATGAGTACACTGGACGGACTCACCGGGAACCTACTAGTTGGTATTATACCTATTGTCAGATAGCAGTTCCCAGGTGACATGTGTATAGGTTAGTCTGTCGACCTGAGATCGTCATTTGTCTCGTGTGAGTTCCCACTGTACTTTGATTACTACCCTACCATGGCTCAAAGGAGTTGTGCAAACAGTTTTTAGTTGGGTACAGTCCCGAGCCACATGGAGGCAGTGATCGGATCGTCGGGGATTCGTCTCTCCCGGTTTTGGGGGTTGATGTCGCGTTGTGTATGGATGGCCATCACCATAAATCCGTGGCTACGGTGGACGAGAACTACCGATCCAGGATCGATAGTTTCTCTGGTGGTGATGGGTTTCATACCGATACTAAATGTCGCGTTGTTAGGGGTCTGACTTTATCCACCCCTTAGACTCGATATGCAATACTCTTAGACGAACAGACCGGACTGTACGGATATTGTCACTGTCAGGCTCAGTAGGGGTTCAGGATGAGTTTGCTCGTCGGCCTCCCTTTCTCTCAATACTTGGGTAGCCGTTTCGTACAGCTAGTGCCGCTGACGTGCTTGTGATTAAACCCACTGCCAGCGTATTGACGAGTCTTTAGAGTCCCACACAGAGGGTTTTCACGGTTTAGGCGATATGGTGTACATGATGTATGTTGATACATACAGGTGTCCGATTAAATATGTGCACATGCTGCGCAGACATTAATCGGACGGTTGATAATACTAGCGGCTTAGGTTTAAGCCGGATTATTAAATCGGGTTTTGATTTAATAATTTATATATGTATTTGTATATACGTATTCTAGCATTATTGTTCACTATTCGTTTTCTCTCTTGGCTATTCGTTTTTTTGTACGAATACACGTGTATGTGTTTTGATACATGTACCGGGAAGTATTCTGTATTTTATACGAAATAGTTTCTAGAAGTTTTGCCACCTCATTATTGATTTTCCATTTATGGAAATTCATTTGTTTCATAATGAGGTGGAGGGTGTGATGTGGCATGAGCATGGTTCATGGTATGGTTTTGTGCATGTAGCAAAGTATGATGTGAATTGTTTATTTGATTAATTGGAAAAGGAAAATGATAATTTTTTGTGGGGATGAGAAAGGGGGGGAGACCACTTTATTGGTGGGATTGGATTAATTTCATTTAGCTCATTATACTTGCATTACTCCCACTCTCTCATTCATACAAAAGACTTAGCCTATTTCCTTAGTTGTTCATGCCAAAGCTTCATTACCTCCATTTATCTTCTATGGTTGCTCTCATGAGTATAAGAGTTGAGAGAAAATTGTAGTGACACTTTTATACACCCCCACTCTCCATCGCTAGGGACTTTGGAGCGTCGGTTGCCTCGTTTGTCGAGGCTGGAGCTTGCGCTGTTTCCCTCAGGTGGATCATCGGAGATGGAGGAAGACCGGCAACCAAACCACATCAACGAGCCGCTAGGAGCTTGGAATGAAGACCGAAGGACATGAATCAACTCGGTATAACGATTCTAACACTTAGTTAGTTTTCTAGTTTAGGGTTTAAGGTCGATCCGGGATTCGGGTAGCGGTAGCGCCAGTTTCAGAAATTTTTGTTTCGCATTTTGGCTGCGTTTCGATAGCCGGGGCACTGCCGCAACCCTTCATGGTATCAGAGACACCTTTTAAACCCGTTACTAGCTTGTTTAAACATGCTTGAAAGATCGATCGACGGAAATTTCTAAAAACACGATTCCATTTTTCTGTTCTCTGCCGATTTTCAAAAGTGTTCAAAAAATATTTTCCAGTGGCTTAAAAATTCGTGCAGGCAATTTTATGGGTATAGAAAAAATTTGGGCTTCTGATTCCTCCAAATTGCCGCGGAACCGCCGTACTTACCCCTATTGGCGGCGGATCTGTGGCCATTTAGTGGCGACGGGCTTCGAAATTTTTCCTGTAGCCCCATGACTTGGAATTGTGATTTTTGTAATATCCTGTTTTGGCCCAGGTTTCTGTGAAGTGTTGGTTTTGCTATTAGGGCCAATTTGGAAGTTTGTCGATCGATATTTTAAGCATCCGTTTGACAGTACATACATTTATATCTGCGACCGTGAATGTCATTTGATCGGTAAACCCGTCTAACTGCTATATGTCTTTTAGACAGGTTTGCGAACGTGACATTCACGTTGATGTTCTGTGTTGTGCTGTGATGTCGGTTGGATCGTCGTGGTAGATAGCAATGGTGCAATGTTAGTACATTTTAATTTCATTTGTACATTTGATATTGCGGGGCGAGCATCTGACATGTGGACTGCCGTCACTGCCAGTTTGTATATTATTCTTTTGGGGAACGACGGAGTTGAGGTCGATGTCACCCTTGTATATTATTTTATTTTCTGTACTAGGATTACCCCAAGGTGGGGTGCACGAATAGCCGGATTCTAGAGGGCAACGGGTCCGCATCTCATGGTGTTGGGACGGAGGGGACCTTACTCCAGAATTGGCGGGCTATTCGCCGCACTCGTAGGGGGTATAGGTTGACCCTGTTAGTTATATGTATGCCCTAGAGGCCATTACTGTACATTGGATGTATATTGTAGTGGATGCTGGGACATATATAGGTAGGACTTTCTTGCTCGACATGATAGTATGCTATCCGGTTGCTCTTTATCTTAACATGTATACTTTCTGTCTCTCTGTTACATGTTGATAAAGCCCTTAGGATGTGTGCTCGACTTCCAGGACTATGATGTAGATCATACTAGTGGGGTCTGGGTAGTCCATGAGTACATCCTTCAATGTTCCTAGTCGTGGAAATATCGAGACGGGGCATCGATATTCCAGAGTAGACTAGCGTATATCTTCTCGACCCATGTGATGGGCGATGGATGATCCCATATCCATTGGTGTTTGACATCAGAGATGGTATGCGGGTGCTCAGTGGAGACTGGGTACACTGAACGGATACGCCGAGAACTCCCAGATAGTATTATACCTCACGTCAGATGGCAGTTCTTTGGTGACACCGGTACAGCTTAGTCTGTTGACCCGAGATCGTCATAGAGTCTTGTGTGTCTCCCACTGTGCTTTGATTTCCACCCTACCACGGCTCTACTGAGTCGTGCAAACAGGTGGTTTTTGGGTACAGTCCCGATTCACATGGAGGCAATGATCGATAGGAGGGGATTCGTCTCTCCCGGTATTGGGGGTTGATGTTGCGCTATGCTCGACTGGCCATAACTGGAAATCCCTGGCCAGGGTTGCATTGATTTACTGGTAAGTGTTATCAGTAGTTTCATACTTGTTATGGACCTTACATCGGCATGACTTATCAAGCTACCGGGGTCTGACGTTTACCACCCCTAGACGAGATATGCGACATATCAGATGAACAGACCGGACTGTACGGTAAGTGTTACTGGTTGGATTCACAGGAGTGTGAGCAGGCTTGCTCGTTGATCTTCTGATCGCTCAATACCCGGGTGGCCGTTACGTTTAGCAGACCGCTTGCGGCTTGTGGGTGTTTAATATGATCATCACCTACTGCCGGCGTATTGACGAGTCTTTAGAGTCCTACACAGAGGTTTCCTGGCTCAAGCGAAACGAAATAGGAGCGCATGTGAGATATGTGCGGGACCGAGAATAATACCAGTATGTGATACTGAATTCTATTCTCGCGATTTGTATCATCGGACGGTTATATATGTAGGGCACCTAGGCACCCTAATGAGTTCTCACAAGGCATCGATCATGCCAAATTAAAATTTTAACGGTGCCGAGAGACCCGACTACGGATCGTTTGCTAGAAAACTAGGCGAAAAAGCTAACTAGTTAACACTTAACTACAAGATACGGAAATACAACCTTTGTAGATCCGGTGCTCCACCTCCATAGCTCCGCAACGAGGTCCTATCCGCTGTCCAAATCAAATCCGGGCTCTAGCGTCGACTTCATCGGAGAATAGGCGAGCTAGGTCGTCGATGTCCATGCCGAAGATGATCTACGTCGAAGCATCGCAAGATCAAGCTCTCACTTCACCAAGTCAAGAAACTTGTGAAGGAAACACACTCTACTACTTGGCAAGAGGTAGAGGATGAAGAAATAGGAAGTGGGTAGACTTTAGAATTGGATTTCTCACTCTTAATCATCAATCACCATTGATGGACTTTGGTTTTCTTCACTTGAAAAATGAAGAAGAAGAAGAATGTTATTATGATAAGAATAATAAAAATGAGAAAAGAAATTCATTCTTATCATAATGAAACCATAGTTAGGTGTAGAGAATCAATCATGGTTTAGTGGAATGGTTAGGTTAAGCATGAGACAAAAATGGTTACAAAGTCAAAGACTTCATGAAGCTTCATGAAGCATTAAAAGAAAGCCACCATTTTCTCATGCTCATTTTATTTTCCAAAAAGAATAAACAAAAGAATAAAATGAATAATCAAATAGAAAACCCTAACCATTCCATTAACCAAGGTTTAATTCTATACACTTAACAAAAAGGGCATGCACCATCAAACATGATACAAGCAAGTGCACAAATCATATCGCATATGAAATGTGCACACCCGAGTGAGAAAATCCATTTAAAGTGAACCGATACTAGTTAATGCAAAGTAATATATCAAATATATAATTATGCATTAAATCATTAAATCAACACTTGATTCAATGATCCGGTCATGTCGCACACAACCGACTAGTATACAATGTATCGGCTTATCGAATCAATCCTTGATTCGATAACTAGGTTATATCACATACAACCATTCGACACATTCATCGCGAGAATGGAATACGGTATCACATACACGCATTATTCTCGGTCCCGCACATATCTCATATGCGCTCCTATTTCGTTTCGCTTGAGCCAGGAAACCTCTGTGTAGGACTCTAAAGACTCGTCAATATGCCGGCAGCGGATGATGATCATATCAAACATCCACAAGCCGCAAGCGGTCTGCTAAACGTAACGGCCACCCGGGTATTGAGCGATCTGAAGATCGAAGAGCAAGTCCGCTCACACTCCAGTGAATCCAACCAGTAACACTACCGTACAGTCCGGTCTGATCGTCTGATATGTCGCATATCTCGCCTAGGGGTGGTAAACGTCAGACCCCAATAGCTCGATAAGTCGTGTCGATATGAGGTCTATAACTATTCGAGAAACTACTGGTAACACTTATCAGTAAATCTCAGCAACCCTGGCCAGGGATTTCCTGTTATAGCCAATCGAACACAGCGCAACATCAACCCCCTATACCGGGAGAGACGAATCCCCTCCTATCGCTCATTGCTTCCATGTGACTCGGGACTGTACCCAAAAACCACCGTTTTGCACGCCCTCTTGGACGTGGTAAGATGGAAATCAAAGCACAGTGGGAACCACACAAGACTCTATGACGATCTCGGGTCAACAGACTACTCTGTACCAGTGTCACCAGAGAACTGCCATCTGACGTGAGGTATAATACCATCTGGGAGTTCTCGGCGAGTCCGTCCAGTGTACCCAGTCTCTACTGAGCACCCGTATATCATCTCTGATGTCAAACACCGATGGATATGGGATCATCCATCGCCCATCTGTATGGGTCGAGAAGGTACACGCTAGTCTACTCTGGTATATCGATGCCCCGTCTCGATACACCCACGACTAGGGACTTTGAAGGATGTACTTATGGACTACCATGTCCCCACTAGTATGATCCGCATCATAGTCCAGGTAGTCAATTACAGATCCTAAGGGCTTTACCAACATGTAATAGAGAGACAATCAGTGTACACGTTAAGGTAAAGATCAACTAGATAGCATACTATCATGTCGAGCAAGAAAGTCCTCCCTATATATGTCCCAGCATCCACTACAATATACATCCTATGTATAGTAATGGCCTCTAGGGCATACATATAACTAACAATCTCCCACTTGCACTAGGGCCATCTGATAGCAGTGGTTGTAGTATCTCATACTCAACCATCCCATAAAAGTCTCCTCTGGGAACAGGCCTTTGTGAGTGGATCCGCTGTGTTGTCCTCTGAGTCTACTCTCCTAACCTCGATCTCCCTGGAGATCAACCATCTCCATGATCAAGTGATACTGCCTTAGAATATGTCTGGATCACTGTTGGGACCGGCGTTCCTTGGCATAAGCCACAACTCCATTGTCACACAATGGGAGGAACATAGTTCATCTCATGAACCAATATACATCCAAACAGCCTCTTTGGTAGCATCTTAAGTAGCGATGTATGCTGCCTTTATCGTCTAGTATGTCACGGTATCTAGCTTGGAACTCTTCCAATATACCGTCCCTCCACTGAGGGTAAAGACAGTGCCTGTGACTGACATTCAGTCGTCTTTATCACTCTGGAACACTTCCAGTGATTCTCCCTAGGATCAATTGATACTATCTCACTTCAACAAGTGAGAATCCTAACATCCATTTAGATCTATCTCATAGATCCAAAATCTTGGAGTTAGTAGGTATCATTATGATCCTATATGGAGAATCATTGTGATAAACGGAGATTGACCGAGCGTAGGATAGGAAACTCTTTCCCTATCAAGAGTATGTCATCCACGTACTCTACGAGGATCACCACCATACTCCCTACTACCTTTTTGTTTATACAAGGTTCATCTACCATTTTGATGATGTCAAACTCTTTGACCGCTTCATCAAAACAGATGTTCCAACTCCGCGATGCATGCTTTATCCTATAAAGCATCTTGCACACGTTTCCGCTGCTCCCACTGTCTACGAAGCCCTCTGGCTGTGTACTTATAGACGCTCTCTTCTAAATCATCATTTAGAAAAGCAGTCAAGACACCCAACCACCAGATATCGCAGTCATGGTATGTAGCCGTGGCAAGTAGGATCTGGATGGACTTAAGCATAGTCACTTGAAAAGGTTTCATCATGATCCACGCCTGGTCGATGACGAAAACCTTTAACAAGTCTAGCTTTGAAAGTCTCAACTTTTCCATCTACACCAAGTAATCTTCTCAAGATATACTTGCTCCTGATGGGGATTTAACCCTTCAGATATTGCAACCAAAGTCCATACTTTGTTGGTGTACATGGATTCCATCTCAGATCGCTAAGCATCCAGCCATTCTTACAGAGTCTTACTCCTGATGGCCTGCTCGAAGCTAGTTGGGTCATCATCTCATGATGCAATCTTCGCTCCCACTGTCATAGAGAAACCGAAGTATCTCTCAGGTGGGTGAGAAACCCTACTAGATCGGCGGAGAGGCTGAGGTTCGTTGGAATCTACTGAATCCTTTGGTTCTATCAAATCATCAGCTGTAGTTTGTATGGCTGGAACTTTTCCAGTTCTACATTACAGATCTTGCCTCGAGCTTGTCCGGATTTTTCTTTTAGACATAGGCCGGACAACCCCAAATCTTAACTAGCTTAAGACATGGGCTCTTCCCTTTCCATATCACATATGAAATGGTCGGCAACTGATTTGATTGGAACCCTATTCAATAGGTATGCAGCTTCTCAAGTGCATAACTCCCTAAAAGGAAATAGGCAACTCAGTAGTACTCATCATAGAGCGCACCTTATCATATAGGGTGTGATTGCTCCGCCCCGATATACCATCGTCCTATGGTGTATACAGAGGAGTAATGCTGAGAGAGAATCTCATTCTCCTTTAGAATATTCCAGGAATTCCATGCACAAGTATTCTCCTCCCTGATCTCATCATAGGACATAATACTTATACCCGTATTTTGGTTCTCTACTTCTAACTTATATTCCGTGAATATCTCAAAAGGTTCGGACTCATGTTTCAACAGGAACATATGTCTGAATCTTGAGAGATTATCAGAGAATGTAATGAAGTACAAAGAACCGGTCTTGGCATGTGTAGACTGGGGACCTTTACACATCAACATGTATCATCCCAAGAGTTTACTAACTCTTCCTCTGTTTCCAATAAACAGAGCTATGGTCATCTTATCTTTGGGACACGACTGGCAAGTTTCACAAGATGTAAAATCAAACTGATTTAAATATGCATCTATATGTAACTCTAGCTAGTCGGGTCACATTGATCTGACCTAGTCTACAATACCTCAAGAAGAATTCGTTCATTTCTGAACTCTTCCTCTTGTGTGTGTTCAGTATACTAAAGAACTGTAGTTTGATTTAGAACATTAATGCTTTTAGATAACGTGCCTGAACCGATCAACTTTTGATATAGGAAATGTTCAAAACATTATCCAACAATACAAAATTTTATCATTTCTTTACTGATAAAGAGACTGATATGATTTTGTATATCAGGTTCGGTATCTAACAACATTCGTTCAGAATCAATGTACTGTGATACAGGGTGACAGTGACCAACAGACTTGGCTGCAACATTTGCCCCGTTTTCTGCCTCATGAAACTCATCACTCGTTCTCAGTTCTCTACCTTTCTGTAGCCCTATGTAACAGATTACATATCTGGGATCCTGATCTGGTATCATATACCCAGGACGTAAAGGATACTGAGAAACAGTTCTCTGTAATGAACACACCCGAAGATGATGCATCAGCATGCACTCTCTTCGTTTAGGCGGCACGGGAATTCTGGTAATCCCCAATTTCCTGCTCTGTCTTATAACAATTATAAGTTGGAGCGGGACCAACGTTCCCCAGCTCAGTATAACAAGCGGGTTCGGTCAATAATCCGTATTATTATCTTGATTAAGGCGTGATATGGTCGCTACCAGGAGAGAGAGAGAAGAAAACACTCAGCGTGCGCTCTGTCAAGAATAGATTGGTTTTTATTTTATCTAATCAGGATGGCTCCCACTGCTTTTTATCAAATCTTCCTTCAAACCCTAAAAAGAAAGACTAGCCGGGATTAATTACACACTACAAGTTCGCCAATCTTTCAGCCAGGCCAGTGTTGGTACTTTGAGGGAGGTCCCCCGTGCTTTCGCACGAACCTAATTAATGTAAACCTCGTTTTCCCAGAGGCGTAACCCCGTTGACACCTTTCTAGACACCTACTTGATCGGCTAATTGTAATGTATAAAACTCTCCCAGGAGTAACTCTTACTCGCAGCGGGTATCGGGATCCAACTATCTCATAGAAGGTATGCAATCTCATTGCAAATTTCAACACTTGAAATTCCCGATAATATTTTGCCCCTAGCTCGCTATGACCTTGACGGAGGCCAAACAACCCATAGTCCGCTAGTCAAGTTCAACCCGTCATTTCCTGATTGAATTAAACCCACCCGCACGACCCTTGACGGAGGCCAAACAACGCCGTACGAATACCCTAATCCAATCGCATCATATGCTAGCAGATAAGCACTAGTTAGCTACCGTACACTACGCCTTGACGGAGGCCAAACAACCGCAGCACGAATACTAACTAGTACGTATCTGAAATGACGGAGGGCTACGACAGGTTTTTCTGAAAACCTATTGCGTAATGAACTTGATATCGTTGTAGAATCAAATGATTTTTGAAATGGAGTGTTTTTGAGGCTTTTCTAGTTTTGCTAAAGGAGTCACTCCCGGTGAAGGGATCGTCGGTTCTTTCCTCGTCGAATGAGGTGCGGGATATATCACATATATCACTGTGCAAAGCAAAAACTCTTAAAAGCAATCAAAAGACAAACCGAGTGTGTAGCATCTGCCAGTTATTGCTAAAGGAGTCACTCCCGGTGAAGGGATCTCGGTCCTTTCCTTATCGAATAAGGTGCAGGATATATCACATATACCGCTGTGCAAAGCAAAAACTGTAGCTACCTGTTTTATTTTGAAATTCGATTCTACAACATCTTAGGTTTCTTTTATTTCATTAATCACATTAATGAAGTCCCATCATTTAAATACCTAATCATCACAGATAAATACGACGTACACTTATGCCATCCGCATTCGCCTCGATGTCCCCTCGTGCACTGTTAGGTTAGGTAACTAACGGCAGAGCGGGGTAGGGCTAGCGCGGGTGTAAAACATAAGTAACGTCTATATAATATATCATATATATTATATACTGTATCTATCACAGAACATCACATGATCACATCACAGATAACGCAGCAGAAGAATCATATGAAATATTGGATATACTGGGACGTCCGTGTTTTCAATACGAGCCAGTATAAAACACGGATTCCACGGTCGCGATGAATAGCCAAACCCACACCCCTAGACCCCTACGAGAGCGGCAAGCAACCCTACCAATTCTGGAGTTAGGAGACCCGGGCTCGACTCCTCGAGTTGGTCTCCCACTGGACTCCAGAACCCGGTTACTTGTGCCCTCCTCCTTGGGTCTATCCTAGTGCGGAAAAGTAAATAATATACAAAGGGTGACTACTTCCGCAACCTGGAAGCGCCCCAATAAAAGAATATTACATACAAGTTTTTATATGAATGAAAATGAAAAACACTCATCTCACATAAAAACCCCCGGCTATTCAAACACGACGATCCAATATAACATATCCAGCAACACATAACATCACATGTCATCAACGTAAGTAAATATGCGCATCCCAGTTGTCGTTGACATATAGCAACGAAACCGGCGATATCACATATTACACTTACGGTCACAGAAAAGAAAGTGTAAAACTACAACAGTTGGAATCCGCAATCACCTCAGACATCGCATGCCTGACCAAATGAATTACTTAGACATCGCATGCCTAACAATTATAAACCCCGCATTTTAGTCTCATTATCGAAAACACTTTTCAATATCAAGTTGGGCAATTCAACAAGATTCCCGAAAAACTGATCGAATGCTCGTCGCAAACTTCAGTAGGCGGCCGCACCCCCGATACCGTCGACGAAGTGCACCAAGGCGGAACACCGCTGCCGCGAGCTCCCGAACGGATGCTTTCGGCGACGGGGTTCTCCTACAGTCACTTGGTCGGGGCTATGGAGTGAGGCTGTCTATTAAGTTTACCCGGCGAGTATCCGCGTACGCTACGTGATTGCGACGGACTTTTGATCACATCAAAATTCCGTGGCAACCGATCAAGTGAGACTAAATTGCTACGTTTATAATATTCATTCCGTTATCTCATAACAATTTGTGAATTCCAATTATTGTATCCCATTTCGGATAATTAGAAAATGTTAAACTTTCCGATTGAACATTCGAACACCCAAGTTTTCCCGATACAGATCAACACATGAAATAAGCCTAACAACATTCAGTTCGTGCCTCAGTACCAACGGTCCAGCCGTAGAAGGGTCAAGCCAACGCCTCACATGTGGCACGCCGTACTGCCCCAAACCCGAAGGTTCAAAGGGCAGTTCAAGACGGTCACATAATCGAGTTAAGGTTTGTTGTCTTCTAGAGGGACCATCGCGTTACTTGCACTACTTAGAACGTCGTTAAACTACGGAAAAATCCAACACTTGGAAATTTCCCGACAGGGGAAAAATTGGGTATTTATATCCGGTCGAACTTTTTAACATATTCTAAAATATCCGGAAAGCCACATAGACGAAACATGATAATCCGATCGAATCTACTATTCCCAATGCAACCCCAGAACATTCAACTCTTGAATAAATTTTAAAAATTCCCAGAAAATCCAGCACAATTTATCAGGTATTACTGTGCAAAAAGTACGGAATGATCCATTAATATTGCCGCGGAACAGTCGCAGAAGCAATGCTCCTGCCGCGGTTCCGCCGCAAGTATTACTGTTCAGTGAAAAATTTTTGCATCGTAAATCTTAAATTTCCCTGCTGAATTTTTTAGTAATTTTTAATTCTGGAAAAACCCAGATTTTCGAAAAAGTCCAGAGAGCTCATTTCCGGGTAGGGTTTCGGTTCGATCGGGTTTCAAATTCCGTCTGGACTTCGCCTAAGGCTCTAGCTAGGCTCTGATACCACTGTAGGGCACCTAGGCACCCTAATGAGTTCTCACAAGGCATCGATCATGCCAAATTAAAATTTTAACGGTGCCGAGAGACCCGACTACGGATCGTTTGCTAGAAAACTAGGCGAAAAAGCTAACTAGTTAACACTTAACTACAAGATACGGAAATACAACCTTTGTAGATCCGGTGCTCCACCTCCATAGCTCCGCAACGAGGTCCTCTCCGCTGTCCAAATCAAATCCGGGCTCTAGCGTCGACTTCATCGGAGAATAGGCGAGCTAGGTCGTCGATGTCCATGCCGAAGATGATCTACGTCGAAGCATCGCAAGATCAAGCTCTCACTTCACCAAGTCAAGAAACTTGTGAAGGAAACACACTCTACTACTTGGCAAGAGGTAGAGGATGAAGAAATAGGAAGTGGGTAGACTTTAGAATTGGATTTCTCACTCTTAATCATCAATCACCATTGATGGACTTTGGTTTTCTTCACTTGAAAAATGAATAAGAAGAAGAATGTTATTATGATAAGAATAATAAAAATGAGAAAAGAAATTCATTCTTATCATAATGAAACCATAGTTAGGTGTAGAGAATCAATCATGGTTTAGTGGAATGGTTAGGTTAAGCATGAGACAAAAATGGTTACAAAGTCAAAGACTTCATGAAGCTTCATGAAGCATTTAAAGAAAGCCACCATTTTCTCATGCTCATTTTATTTTCCAAAAAGAATAAACAAAAGAATAAAATAAATAATCAAATAGAAAACCCTAACCATTCCATTAACCAAGGTTTAATTCTATACACTTAACAAAAAGGGCATGCACCATCAAACATGATACAAGCAAGTGCACAAATCATATCGCATATGAAATGTTCACACCCGAGTGAGAAAATCCATTTAAAGTGAACCGATACTAGTTAATGCAAAGTAATATATCAAATATATAATTATGCATTAAATCATTAAATCAACACTTGATTCAATGATCCGGTCATGTCGCACACAACCGACTAGTATACAATGTATCGGCTTATCGAATCAATCCTTGATTCGATAACTAGGTTATATCACATACAACCATTCGACACATTCATCGCGAGAATGGAATACGGTATCACATACACGCATTATTCTCGGTCCCGCACATATCTCATATGCGCTCATATTTCGTTTCTCTTGAGCCAGGAAACCTCTGTGTAGGACTCTAAAGACTCGTCAATACGCCGGCAGCGGATGATGATCATATCAAACATCCAAAAGCCGCAAGCGGTCTGCTAAACGTAACGGCCACCCGGGTATTGAGCGATCTGAAGATCGACGAGCAAGTCCGCTCACACTCCAGTGAATCCAACCAGTAACACTACCGTACATTCCGGTCTGATCGTCTGATATGTCGCATATCTCGCCTAGGGGTGGTAAACGTCAGACCCCAATAGCTCGATAAGTCGTGTCGATATGAGGTCTATAACTATTCGAGAAACTACTGGTAACACTTACCAGTAAATCTCAGCAACCCTGGCCAGGGATTTCCTGTTATAGCCAATCGAACACAGCGCAACATCAACCCCCTATACCGGGAGAGACGAATCCCCTCCTATCGCTCATTGCCTCCATGTGACTCGGGACTGTACCCAAAAACCACCGTTTTGCACGCCCTCTTGGACGTGGTAAGATGGAAATCAAAGCACAGTGGGAACCACACAAGACTCTATGACGATCTCGGGTCAACAGACTACTCTGTACCAGTGTCACCAGAGAACTGCCATCTGACGTGAGGTATAATACCATCTGGGAGTTCTCGGCGAGTCCGTCCAGTGTACCCAGTCTCTACTGAGCACCCGTATATCATCTCTGATGTCAAACACCGATGGATATGGGATCATCCATCGCCCATCTGTATGGGTCGAGAAGGTACACGCTAGTCTACTCTGGTATATCGATGCCCCGTCTCGATACACCCACGACTAGGGACTTTGAAGGATGTACTTATGGACTACCATGTCCCCACTAGTATGATCCGCATCATAGTCCAGGTAGTCAATTACAGATCCTAAGGGCTTTACCAACATGTAATAGAGAGACAATCAGTGTACACGTTAAGGTAAAGATCAACCAGATAGCATACTATCATGTCGAGCAAGAAAGTCCTCCCTATATATGTCCCAGCATCCACTACAATATACATCCTATGTATAGTAATGGCCTCTAGGGCATACATATAACTAACAATATAGGATATAGCCGGGTTACCGAATCAAATGTTGATTCGATATATTGATACACTTGATATTAGTCGGTTATATGCAGTTTTACCAGATCATTAAATCAAGTGTTGATTTAATGATTTAATGTATAATTATATATTAGATATATTACTTTACATTGACTAGTATTGTTCACTTAAGATGGATTTTCTCACTTGATGTGCACAAGTAGTATATGTGATATATTTTTGTGCACTTGATTGTATCATGTTTGATGATACATGCAAACTTGGGTGTGTGTATGCTATACACCATGTTTAGTTAATGGTTAGGGTTTCATTTGCCTTATTTATTTATTTATTTTATTTATTTACTTGTGGCAAAAATAAAATGGTGGTTATCTTTGTTTTATGCAAGAAGCTTCATGATGCTTCATGCATCTTTGAAAAAGTCTACCATTTTGTTTTATCCTTAACCCTAACCATTTACCTAAACCCTAGTTTATTCTCTACATTAGTTACACTCACCCATAGTTGCTAAATGATAAGCATCACTTGATTTTCTATTTTTTTGATATTCATTCATTCTTTTCTTTCTTCTTCTTCTTCATCATGAAGAGAAGAAACTATTGCTAGAAAATTCCAAGTGATGAATCCAAGTGAGAAATCCAAATCCAAAGTGAACCCACTTCCTATTTCTTCATCCTCTACCACTTGCCATGTAGTAGAGTGTGTTATCTTCACAAGTTTCATGACCTAGTGAAGATGGAGCTTGAGTTTGAGTCGCCTCGACGTAGATCATCTTCGGCATCGAAGTCAACGACCTAGCCCGTCCATTTCTCCGATGAAACCGATGCTAGAGTCTGGGATTCCGATGATCGCAGCGGAAGGACGTCAACACGGAGCTAGAGAAGTAGAGGACCGGATCTACAAAGGTTGTTGTCTCTTTCACTTGTAGTTAAGTTGTTAACTTGCATTTGTTTTCGCCTATCCTCTAGTTAACGATCTTGCATAGGGTTTCTTGGCACATAAATTTTTGAATTTGGCATGGTTGATCAGTTGTGGAACCTCATGGGTGTGCCTAGGAACCCTACAGTGGTATCAGAGCCTAGCTAGAGCTTTAGGCGAAGTGTAGACGATATTAGAAGTCCGATCGAACCCGAAACCCTAATTGAAAACCCTTCTCTGTACAATTTTTCTAAACTGTGACTTTTGTGAATTAAAAATCTGCAGAAAAATCTGCAGGGTTTTCTAAGAGCTACTGTGCAAAACGTGCGCCTAATTCGATCATGGCGCCGCGGAACAGCGGCACGAGCATGGCTCGTGCGGCGGTTCCGCGGCCGTACAGTCACCTTGTTCATTGCAGTTTGCACAGTAATGTCACTATCTGTCTCCTGTGTTTTCTGGGTATTTTTATTTTATACTCAACAGTTGAGTTTTCTGGGTTGTATTGGGGACTCGGTGTTTCGATCGGGAAGTCTAACTTCGTCTATGTGTTTTTCCGGATAATTTCAGAAAATGTTGAAAAGTTCGACCGGATATAAATACCCATTTTTTCCCTGTCGGGAAATTTCCAAATGTTGGATTTTTCCGTGGTTTAAGAACGTTCTAAGTAGTGCAAGTAACGCGATAGACCTTCTAGAAGACAACAAACCTTAACTCGATTATGTGACCATCTTGAACTGCCCTTTGAACATTAGGGTTTGGGGCATTACGGCGTGCCACATGTGAGGCGTTGGCTTGACCTTTCTACGGCTGGACCGTTGCTACTGTGGCATGAAGTGAATGTTTTTAAACTTATTTCATGTGTTGAGCTGTTCCGGGAAAACTTGGGTGTTTGATTGTTCGATCGGAAAGTTTAACATTTTCTATTTATCTGGAATGCGATACAATATTTGGAATCCACAAGTAGTTATGAGATAACTGATTTGGATGATATAAATATAGCAGTTTAGTCTCACTTGATCGGTTGCCATGGAATTTTGGTGTGATCAGAAGTCCGTAGCAATCACGTAGCGTACGCGGATACTCGCCGGGTAAACTTAATAGACATCCTCGCCCCATAGCCCCGACCAAGTGACTGTAGGAGAACCCCGTCGCCGAAAGCATCCGTTCGGGTGCTCGCGGCAGCGGCGTTCCGCCTTGGTGCACTTCGTCGACGGCATCGGGGGTGCGGCCGTCTACTAAAGTTTGCGATGAGCATTCGATTAGAATGCGGGAATCCTGTTGAATTGCCCGACTTGATATTGAAAAGAGTTTTCGATAATGAGACTAAAATGAAGGGTTTTTAATTGTTAGGCATGCGATGTCTAAAGAATTCATTTGATTAGGCATGCGATGTCTAAAGAGGTTGCGGATTCCAACTGTTGTAGTTTTACACTTTCTTTTCTGTGACCGTAAGTGTAATATGTGATATCGCTGGTTTCGTTGCTATATGTCAACGACAATTGGGATGGGTATATTTACTTACGTTGATGACATATGATGTTATGTGTTGCTGGATATGTTATATTGGATCGTCGTGTTTGAATAGCCGGTTTTTTTTATGTGAGATGAGTGTTTTTCATTTTCATTCATGTAAAAACTTGTATGTAATATTCTTTTATTGGGGCACTTCCAGGTTGCGGAAGATGTCACCGTTGATGTATATTATTTACTTTTCCGCATTAGGATAGACCCAAGGAGGGAAGCACAAGTAACCGGGTTCTAGGGTCCAGTGGGAGACCATCTCGAGGAGTCGAGTCCGGGTCTCCTAACCCTAGAATTGGTAGGGTTGCTTGCCGCTCTCGTAGGGGTCTAGGGGTGTGGGATTGGCTATTCATCACGACCGTGGAATCCGTGTTTTATTCAGGCTCAAAATAAAACACGGACGTCCTAGTATATCCAATATTTCATATGTTATTTTCTGCTGCGTTATCTGTGATGTGATTATGTGATTTGTTCAGATAGATATTGTATATAGTATATATGATATATTATATAGACGTTGCTTATGTTTTACACCCGCGCTAGCCCTGCCCCGCTCTGCCGTTAGTTACCTAACCTAACGATGCAGACGGGACATTGAGGCGAATGCGGATGGCATAAGCGTACGTTATATTTATCTGTGATGTTTAGGTGGAATTAAATGATGGGACATTCATTAATGAGATTGATGAAAGAAAATAAACCTAAAAGATGTTGTGGAATCGAATTTCAAAAATAAAACAGGTAGCTACAGTTCTTGCTTTGCACAGCGGTATATATGATATATCCTGCACCTTATTCGATGAGGAAAGGGACGACGATCCCTTCACCGGGAGTGACCCCTTTAGCAAAACTAGAAAAGCCTAAAAAACACTCCATTTAAAAACCATTTGATTCCGCAACGAGATCAAGTTCAAAGCGTTAAAGGTTTTCTTAAAAACCATCCGCAGCCCTCCGTCATTTTAGGAAGTAGAGTACTTAGTATTCGTGCTGTGTTTTTTGACCATAGTCAAGGCACAGTGTACGGTAGCTAAGTGATGTCTTCCTACACCGCATATGATGTGATTAGTTAGGACAATCGCGTGACTTTGTTGACCTTAGTTAAGGGTCATGTGGGTCGGTCTAATTAATCACGAAATGACGGGTAGAACTTGACTAGTGCTTATGATTTGTTGACTATAGTTAAGGTTATAAGTGCTAGGGGTAAAAACCATTATCGGGAGTTTCAAGTGTTGAAATTTGCAATAAGATTGCATACCTTCTATATGATAGTTGGATCCCGATACCCACTGCGAGTAATTGTTACTCCTGGGAGAGTTTTGCATTTTGCAATTAGCCGATCAAGTAGGTGTCTAGAAAGGTGTCAATGGGGTTACGCCCCTGGGGAGATGATGTTTACTTTAATTAGGTCCGTGCAAAAGCACGGGGAACCTCCCTCAAAGTACCGACACTGGCCTGGCTGAAAGATTGGCGAACTTGTAGAGTGTAATTAATCCCGACTAGTCTTTCCTTTTAAGGTTTGAAGGAAGATTTGATAAAAACAGTGGGAGCCATCCTGATTAGATAAAATAAATAACCAATCTAATCTTGCAAGAGCGCACGCAGAGTGTTTTCTTCTCTCTCTCTCTCCAGGTAGCGACCATGTCACGCCTTAATCAAGATAATAATACGGATATATTGACCGAACCCGCTTGTTATTCTGAGCTGGGGAACGTTGGTCCAGCTCCAACTTATAATTGTTATAAGACCGAGCAGGAAATAGAGGAATTGCAGGATTCCCATGCCGCCCAAATGAAGAAAGTGCATGAGATGCATCTCCTTCGGGTGTGTTCATTACAAAGAACTGTTTCTCAGTATCCTCTACATCCTGGGTATTTGATACCGGATCAGGATCCCGCAAATGTAATCCGTTACATGGGTTACAGAAAGGTAGAGAACTGAGAACGAGTGATAAGTTTCATGAGACAGAAAACGGTGCAAGTGTTGCAGCCAAGTCTGTTGGTCACTATCACCCTGTATTACTAAAATACACTGATTCTGAACGAATGTTATTAGATACCGAACCTGACATACAAAATCATATCAGTCTCTTTATTACTAAAGAAGGATATAATTTTGTATTGTTGGATAATGTTTTGAACATTTCCTATATCAAAAGTTGATCGGTTCAGGCATGTTATCTAAAAGCATTGACGTTCTAAATCAAACTACAGTTCCTAGTATATAGAACACACACGAGAAGAAGAGTTCAGAAATGAACGATTCCTTCTTGAGGTATTGTAGACAAGGTCATATCAATGTGACCCGACTAGCTTAAGTTACACTTTAGATGCATATTTAAATCAGTTTGAATTTACATCTTGTGAAACTTTCCAGTCATGTCGCAAAGATAAGATGACTATAGCTCTGTTGATTGGAAACAGAGAAAGAGTTAGTAAACTCTTCGGACTGATACATGATGATGTATATAAGGTCCCCTGTCTGCATATGCCAGGACCGGTTCTTTGTACTTCATTACATTCTCTGATGATCTCTCAAGATTCAGTCATCTGTTCCTGTTGAAACATAAGTCCGAAGCTTTTGAGATATTCACAGAATATAAGTTAGAAGTAGAGAACCAAAATACGGGTATAAGTATTATGTCCTATGATGAGATCAGGGAGGAGAATACTTGTGCATAGAATTCCTGGACTATTCTAAAAGAGAATGAGATTCTCTCTCCGTATTACTCCTATGAATATACCACAGCACAACGGTGTTGATTAAGTGTCAAAACTATGTATTTACCGCAATCAGAAACGGCGTCGCTTCGCAGCTAGCCGGTGAGTGCGGGTCGATCCACAGAGACGGGTAAATTGCTTTTATGTGTTTTAACGAGTTGATTCAATTTGTCGTTTTGGTTGGTTTATGAAAATCTAGATCTATCACTAAACTTAATTAATTTAATTTAAATTCTTGCTAGGGTTAGGCTTCGGGGAAGTTTTGGAGATTGACGTTTTCCTCACCGCTTTCATTGCCATATTTTAGATCTGTTAGATGTTATGATAATTATCAATAAAGTGGATCCGAATCTTTTGGGAAGATGTTTCTTCCTCTAGATTCGCATCCTTCCTTTGTTGATAATTACCCTAACCCCCATAGAAAACACGCGCAACCGGCCCTTTATACTACGGTTCATCGTTACCTCGAGGGGTAGGATGCCGTAGGGAGCGGTTGTGTGTGTATGCATGGAGTGCTAACTATTAGGTGTGGATGGCATGAAAGGGGTGAGAGATATCATCTCTCAAACCTTTCCCTAAGGCTAACCCTAACAAGCGAGGAGACTACTCGCTCATTAGGGGATGATAAAACATTGAAAGAATAGAAAAAACACTTACTAATTTGACGGCTCCCTCCAAACGATAAAGAACAGATCTGAATAATTATTCCCAGAAATTCTGAACTTTTATTTATTGAAAAGAGGCATACATTTTTCAGATTTCAAATTACAATTTATAGGAAAATAGGAAACCTAGGGTTACAGACTCTCGCACATACGCAATTACAGATTTGCCCACGAAAAATCCCAACACCCGCACCGACGCAACAGCACAAAATCTTTGCGCCGACACGGGCATTAGACGGCCGCGGATCCGCGGCAATTGATGGCTTGGGCCGCGGATCCGCGGCCCATTGATGGTCTTGGGCTTCCAAACTTCTGGGGTCCTTTTGTGGTTGTCTGGGCTTCTTAGTTTTATACTTCTTTTTCTCTGTTTGCTTCTCACTCTTCTCCAGATCTTCAGTGAAGACTTGTATTGGGCTTTTTAACCGTTTCACCTTGATATTCGTTGCCTTGCACCTATGTGAACTGGGCTTGACTAGGATTCGTCTAATTGTTGGTCAAAAGTCCCTTTTCTGTTGTTTTGTGTCTTTTTCACTGTATTTGCTCCAGAAACCTGTATCCTGTAATATGCAACAAACGTGCGTCAAGAGTACCTGTTTATTTATAAAAAGGATAAGAATAGGGGAATGATAAATGCAATATTATGGTCTGAACAAATACCCCCAAACTTACCTTTTGCTCGTCCTCGAGCAAACTTATTATTTTATTCACTAAAATCCTAACCGCACTTTCGCAGGGAAACGCGATTGCACTGAGCACGTGCAACAAGCCGTTAAACCTCTAGGTGTCCCTAGTAGGAGGAGTGTTGTCTCCTGAGGGTTTTCAGCGGATTACACCCACAAAATCCTATCAACTCGGCCCACTGACTTTTGTTCTTCATTTAGGTCTTCTACAAAGGAATTCTATTATCTTCTACTTGTAAATTATCCACCCATATTCTTCACGCTTCCTCATTATTTAACTTAAGATTATATATGTTATATAGACCTACTTAGCTTTCGGCATCTCTTAAGTCTTCCTTCTAGGGTTTCATCTCTACTTAGGAATTTTCTATCAACTCTATTAAAGATACAAATTTTATCTTTCATTCCTCTCTCTTATCTAAATTCCAATCACATACCCCTACGTGTGTGTAAAGATCACCCCTACACTTGGAAATTCAATTCAAGCTATCATGCCCTTGTCCATTGTCCAAAGTACTTATTAATACGTGAATTTTTAATTGAATTTTTGCTTCCACATCCTTCATGCGACCGTTAATACTTCTTGAGGTACCAACGACCGATTACAAAATGCGTTTGCACTTTTAAAGCGTACTTCCTAGTCCTTGCAACACCCAAGGCTTTAGCAGTGACTCCCAAACCAGTTGGTCTAAGGCACTAGGTGATGAAGCACCCTTGCTAAATATTTTTCTATTCTTACAGCCTTAAGTAATCACAAAAACTAGTGTCCATTTTTTTTCATTTTTTATTCACACTTTTTCTTTTATTTTCTTCGTACTAAGGACTTTAGACAAAAGCATTTCAAGGTCTCTTCTACTATTCCAAGTTTCAAGGTGTGTGATTGTGCAATTTTGTAGGGTATACATTTTCAGAATCTAGACTTAAGTTAGGAACTATCTTTCAAACTTATACTTTAATTAGAACATCAATACTCTTCCCTTGTTTCGACTTAGCCCAAGAAGTGAACCCAAAATTTGCCTATTTCTAAATAAACTACAAGGCATATATTTTCTACCGTTAAACTTTAAGGAATGTTATTTTTAGGGTTTTTAATTCACTAAGTCTAAGATCTAGTTGTTCCTAACCAGTTAACTTATTTGTCAAACTCAATCAATTAGCCAAAATTGAATACAATAATTTTTATAATTTTTGAAATTTTTCAATTTTTTATGGGTTTTCAAATAAGTATGCAAATGCAAAAATATATACAAATGAATGCGAAGGAAGAAGACGCACCGAGCATACCCCCAAACTTGAACTTGACAGTGTCCTCACTGTCATGCTAAATCAAGAGGGTCAAAATACCGATACTCCCCTGTTTATTTATTTATAATTTTTTATTGTTAAGAAAAACAAAAATATATACAAAAAGGCCCTCCCCCAAACTACAGTTAAACTATGTTAGACATTACTGCCAAACTTTGCCTAGACCAAACGTCAACACCAACCAGTTGAAAAATTTATCAGTAAGGAGTATTGGTTGGTGGAAGAATAAATTGTAGCGATTCGCAAAGAATTGGGAAAGATAGAAGTAGTGGTATGGGAGGTGTGGAGGTGAATATACAGGTGATGGTGATGCATCGAAACGAGAATGTAAATGATCAGCAATCAGTGGAGTGTTGGCATTCTCGTACCTTATTAAAAGAAATGGGGGTATTTCAACTTCTAAGGGAGGAGGTTGACTCACCACAATACCCCCAAGATGTTCCTGTGGGTCCTCTATTGACTTGGCATCATCCATCAATTGTGTATGATATTCACTTATGAGGGAACTTATCTCCTCGATGTCCGCCATAGTCCAACCGACAACTTGCCGCCTATCTTGTAAGACCGTTAAGAGGGCGTTCTCTTGCTCGATGACTAGAGAGGCTGATATGATAATGGGAAAAGTCTCATTCTCACATATGTAGGCATATCTAAGGTGAGACGGCAAGGGCGTGAGTTCGAATTTCTGAGGCGAAAGAATCATTGCGGAATCTACCTCGAACTCAAAGGACTCTAACACAGGTTCGAAATCACTGCAAACAACCGATTCGGATGGTTCGACTGACTCATCCAAAAATTCAAACGACTCATATTCAGGCTGTGAGTCGTCATCATCCAAAAAAGTGAAACATTCATAATCAACATCGGTTGTGTCAACGGTAGTAGGCTCAAGGAGGGACGCACAAGTGGCGTCAAAACTGTTTTCATCAAATAGAAATCTTTCAAGCTCGCAGTCCTCCTGCGTGATTTCGTGAATAGAGCAAACTTCTCGTGTACTAGTTTTAGGCATGGGGGGTAGACTTCCCATCTTATAAATATTGAACTCACTAGACCTCTTTCCGAAGGATAGAGTCATGGAGCCATTGCGACAATTTATTACGGCATTGGAAGTGGCCAAAAATGGTCGACCAAGAATCACCGGAATTTGGTTTCTTGGGTTAGCAACAGGTTGTGTATCCATAACGATAAAATCAACGTGGAATATGAATTCCCTGACTTTGATCAACACATCCTCTAGTTGACCCCTTGGATAGGTGATTGATCGATCAGCCATTTGGAGAGTGCAACGAGTGGGTTTCAACTCTCCAACCCCTAATTGTTCGTACACGGAATAAGGAATCAGGTTAACACTAGACCCAAGATCTAAAAGTGCTCGATTAATTTTCTTATCCCCAATTGTGATTGAAATAGTAGGACAGCCGGGGTCCTTTCGTTTTTGGGGTAAGGTTTGATGGTGGTTAATAGCATTGCTCACTGCACTAGCCACTAGCACTTTCTTGGGTACTTGAGATGCCTTTCTCTTCGAGGTGCATAAGCCCTTTAAGATTTTCGCGTATGAAAGGACTTGTTGGATAGCATCCAAGAGAGGTATATTTATGCTAACCTGCTTAAATATCTCCACAATCTTCTCCACTTGTGTATTTGGTTTATTAGGACTCAACCTGTTTGGGAATGGAGCGTTCTGAAAATTTGTTGAGTCAAAAGTCTGTGGAGTAGAATGTGGAGTAGGAACGGATCCCAGTGTGGATGTGTTTGTGTTGTGAGAAAAGGGTCCGTTCGAGTCAGGAGAAGTAGAGCCGTGTGAAGGGTGGAGAATAGGCTCTAAAGAAAAAGGTGAAGAAGGAAGTGAAGAAAATGAAGAAGGGGAAGAAGAACCACCGGCGGGGATGTCATCACTAGTTTCCACATTATTTTGCAACTCTCTTCCGGATCTCAACGTGGTCACCGCATTTATATTGTGATTGTGATATGCGTTTTGTGTGTGACCGGGATTGGGCAATGGTTGAGATGGAAGCTTTCCCTTTTCTCTCTCACTCAATGCAGCAGTTAATTGTGCAATTTGTGCCTCAATAGATTTGATACTTTGATCGTGTGAGGCATTGTTATTCATTAAAGATTGAACATAACTTTCAAATCTTGCTGCGGATTCTGTAGTTTGCTTAAGAAATGCATCTAGACTTTTTTCGAGCGGGGTAACCTTATCATCATTTGGTTGAACCAAATTGTTCGTTTGATTTGTATAAGGTTGTTGTTGGAAAGATTGCTGGTTTTGAGTTTGTAAGGGTGCTTGTTGTTGTTGTGGAGGAGCTCTTTGAAAATTGTTATTCCCTTGGACTTGTTGATTTTGGTTCCAAGCGAAATTTGGGTGACTCCTCCACCCCTGGTTGTATGCCGAAGAGTACGGATCGTTTCTTTGTCGTTGCTGAAATGCAGCATTGACTTGATCCTGTCCTTGAATAGGTGCATTATAAGGACACTCTTCGGTTAAATGCGATGGGTTCGAACAACAAGCACAAACAGTTCGTGTGGGTAGAGTAGGGGCAGGAGAAGACGATGAGATTTTTGTCTCAATGGCTTCTAGCTTTTTCATAAGTGAGGCCATCTCGGCCTTCATAGCTATCGACATATCTATTTGATGTATGCCTGCCCTAGATTGACCAACTGAAGAAGATGATGTGGTCTTGGTACTCTCCCACTGAATTGTTTGCTCACTTAGGTCCTCAAGAAACTGCCAAGCTTCGTCGCTAGACTTGGAGAGAAAATGACCTTGACATATTGTTTCTAGCAACTGCTTCGTTGCTGCGTTCAATCCTTCGTATAATGTTTGGCAAAGTTGCCAATTTTCTATCCCATGATAAGGGCATTGAACAAGTAGGTCTTTAAATCTCTCGAAGCACTTCCAGAATAGTTCGGACGAAAGCTGTGAAAATTGTATAATCTCGTTTCGGATTCTAGCAGTTTTATGATGAGGGCAGAACTTTTTCAGAAAAGCTCTCACAAACTCTTCCCAATTTCTAATGGAATGTGATGCGGTGCTGTATAGCCACTTCTCGGCTAGGTCACATAAGGTAAAAGGAATGACCCTTAGCCTTATTGCGTCATCACTTAATTGGGTTGTCTTCATCATGGCGCAAACGTTTTGGAATTTATTAATGAAAATATATGCATCTTCGGATTCCAAACCATGAAACTTAGGCAGCATATTGATGAAGTGTGGTTTTATTTCAAAATTATCCCCATTCGCCGGTGGGGGGGGGAAAGACATGTAGGTAAGGAAGTGCGGACGGGGTAGAAGAGATCCTGGAGCGCAACTCGTGCGGGCGCTACAACAGGCGGAAGATTCGGGTTATTCGCACCTGGCGGAGGTGGAATCATTCCCGTCGGTAAGGTATCGTTGGGGTTGAATCCCGACATACCTTCGAAAGAAGAATTTGAAGGTGGAGGTAAGGAAATGGACGGAATGTCGACGAAGGGTTCGTCGAAGGGTTCGTCGGTCGGTACCAACGAAACACGGACTAATCAGGCGTTAGTATCCCTAGTCCAAAATGACATACACTAAAGGGTAGTGCAGTCAGAAAAAAGAGAAAAACAGAATGTGGGGGTAAGATAACGTCAGTGAGAAGAAGTGGTGGAAGTGAGTTTGCAAGTTTTCTTTAGCGGCAAGTTGCAAGTTTTTAAAAGATTTTTCTTTTTCTTTTTCTTTTATTTTTGTGAAGGTTTTGCAAAGAGGTTTTAGGAAAGGGACTCGTGACACCAATGTGTCAACCACACATGCACAATCAGGCCTAGATTTAGGGTCGCCTAGGTCTGCTAGACAGCTCCTAACTAGGGCTAGAAATAGACCTCAAACCGCCTCTTCACGGACAAATACGGCCAGGTAAGTGGGAAGGAACCACCATTACAGTGGGCCTAATTAATAACCACTAGCCTAGACACCGCAATGTCGGTTAGGATAAACGGCCGATGCCTATACTAGTCCTTTTCCTATTGAGCTCGATGTCCTTAGGTCTGAGTCTAATCTTTTTTAATTAATTGTGGTCGATGCAAAATGCTTTAGGTGTTTTCTGGGGTCCTGGGAAGGGTGATGAAATCCCCACCCAATCTGAGTTTGGTCAAATAGCCCCTTAGAGTCCGGTTAAATTATGCAAAACAAAAAATAAAATTTCACTTGCAATCAAAATTTTTTAGCGCGGCGCAAAGAAACCTGCAGAAAATCTGTTATTTAGAAGGGGGAGAAAGACTCTTTACGCAAAGAATTCCTGCAGAATTTTTTTTTTTACAGACAGAGATATGGAGGTTGCAGAGGGGAGAAGAAGAGAACAAACAGTGCAAATCTGGTGTGCTGACGTGGCAGACGAGGCGCGGATCCGCGGCGTGGGGCCCACTTCTGCGGCGGAAACACGGTCAGGGGGTGGGTTCAGCCACTGGAAAAAATCGTGTTGCTCTGTACTGATAGTTCCTCTCTGTTCTTATATGTAACTTTCTGATTTGCGCTCTGTAAAATTTCAGATCTTCGCTATTCCTGCAAGATTCAAAAATAAACCCTTCAAACAGATCAAAATTGATAATTTTTATATTTTTATATTTTCAGATTTTTATAATTTTTTTTTTATAAATTTATATCAACCCGAAAATTCACAAAAAGAAATATTACGCCGTCCCCGGCAACGGCGCCATTTGATTAAGTGTCAAAACTATGTATTTACCGCAATCAGAAACGGCGTCGCTTCGCAGCTAGCCGGTGAGTGCGGGTCGATCCACAGAGACGGGTAAATTCCTTTTATGTGTTTTAACGAGTTGATTCAATTTGTCGTTTTGGTTGGTTTATGAAAATCTAGATCATCACTAAACTTAATTAATTTAATTTAAATTCTTGCTAGGGTTAGGCTTCGGGGAAGTTTTGGAGATTGACGTTTTCCTCACCGCTTTCATTGCCATATTTTAGATCTGTTAGATGTTATGATAATTATCAATAAAGTGGATCCGAATCTTTTGGGAAGATGTTTCTTCCTCTAGATTCGCATCCTTCCTTTGTTGATAATTACCCTAACCCCCATAGAAAACACGCGCAACCGGCCCTTTATACTACGGTTCATCGTTACCTCGAGGGGTAGGATGCCGTAGGGAGCGGTTGTGTGTGTATGCATGGAGTGCTAACTATTAGGTGTGGATGGCATGAAAGGGGTGAGAGATATCATCTCTTAAACCTTTCCCTAAGGCTAACCCTAACAAGCGAGGAGACTACTCGCTCATTAGGGGATGATAAAACATTGAAAGAATAGAAAAAACACTTACTAATTTGACGGCTCCCTCCAAGCGATAAAGAACAGATCTGAATAATTATTCCCAGAAATTCTGAACTTTTATTTATTGAAAAGAGGCATACATTTTTCAGATTTCAAATTACAATTTATAGGAAAATAGAAAACCTAGGGTTACAGACTCTCGCGCATACGCAATTACAGATTTGCCCACGAAAAATTCCAACACCCGCACCGACGCAACAACACAAAATCTTTGCGCCGACACGGACATTAGACGGCCGCGGATCCGCGGCAATTGATGGCTTGGGCCGCGGACCCGCGGCCCATTGATGGTCTTGGGCTTCCAAACTTCTGGGGTCCTTTTGTGGTTGTCTGGGCTTCTTAGTTTTATACTTCTTTTTCTCTGTTTGCTTCTCACTCTTCTCCAGATCTTCAGTGAAGACTTGTATTGGGCTTTTTAACCGTTTCACCTTGACATTCGTTGCCTTGCACCTATGTGAACTGGGCTTGACTAGGATTCGTCTAATTGTTGGTCAAAAGTCCCTTTTCTGTTGTTTTGTGTCTTTTTCACTGTATTTGCTCCAGAAACCTGTATCCTGTAATATGCAACAAACGTGCGTCAAGAGTACCTGTTTATTTATAAAAAGGATAAGAATAGGGGAATGATAAATGCAATATTATGGTCTAAACAGGTGTATCGGGGAGGAGCAATCGCAACATATTAGATATAGTGCGCTCTATGATGAGTACTACTGAGTTACCTATTTCCTTTTGGGAGTTATGCACTTGAGAAGCTGCATACCCATTGAATTGGGTTCGAATCAAATCAGTGCCTACCACTCCATATAAGATATGGTATGGGAAGAGCCTATCTCTTAAGTAAGTTAAGATTTTGGATTGTCCGGCCTATGTCAAAAGCAAAATCTAGACAAGATCGAGGCAAGGTCAGTTCTGTAGAACTGGAAAGGTTCCAGCTATACAAAACTGCAGCTGATGATTTGACAGAACCAAAGGATTCAATAGTCCCCGACGAACCTCAGCCTCTCCGCCGATCTAGTAGGGTTCCTCATCCGCCTGAGAGATACTTCGGTTTCTCGATGATAGTGGGAGCGAGGATTGCATCATGAGATGATGACCTTACTAGTTTCGAGCTGGCCATCGAGAGTGGGGACTCTGTAAGAATGGCTGGATGCTTTGAGATCTGAGATGGAATCCATGTACACCAACAAAGTATGGACTTTGGTTGCTATATCTGAAGGGTTAAATCCCCATCAGGAGCAAGTATATCTTGAGAAGATTACTTGGTGTAGATGGAAAAGTTGAGACTTTCAAAGATAGACTTGTTAAAGGTTTTCGTCATCGACCAGACGTGGATAATGATGAAACCTTTTCCAGTGGCTATGCTTAAGTCCATCCGGATCCTACTTGCCATTGCTACATACCATGACTACGATATCTGGTGGTTAGGTGCCATGACTGCTATTCTAAATAATGATTTAGAAGAGAATGTCTATAAGAACACAGCCAGGGGGCTTCGTAAACAGTGGGAGCAGCGGAAACGTATGTGAGTTGCTTTACAGGATAAAGCAGGCATCGCGGAGTTGGAACGTCTGTTTTGATGTGATAGTCAAAGAGTTTGACTTCATCAAAATGGTAGATGAACCTTGTACATACAAAAAGGTAGTAGAGAGTAAGGTGGTCATCCTCGAATTGTACGTGGACAACATACTCTTGATAGGAAATGAGTTTCCTATACTGCGCTCGGTCAATCTCCTCTTATCACAAGGATTCTCCAAATAGGATAAAGGTAATACCTCCTAAAATCCTGGGATTTGGATCTATGAGATAGATCTAAAGGGATGTTAGGGTTCTCACTAGATTTAGTGAGATGGTATCAATCGATCCTGGAGAGAATCACTGGAAAGGTTCCAGGGTGATAAGGACGACTGAATGTCAGTCGCAGGCATTGTCTTTACCCTCAGTGGACGGACGGTATGTTGGAAGAGTTCCAAGCTAGATACCGTGGCAAACTAGACGATAAAGGCTGGTAACATCGCTATTAAAGATACTACCAAAGAGGCAGTTTGGGTGTATAATGGTTCATGAGATGAACTAAGTTCCTACCATTGTGTGACAATGGAAGTGTGTCTTTGGCCCAGGAACCCTGGCTCATCAGTGACCCAGACATATTCTGAGGCAGCATCACCTGATCATAGAGATAGTTGATCTCCAGGGTGATCAAGGTTAGGAGAGTAGACTCAGAGGACAACACGGCGGATCCACTCACAAAGGCTTTTTCCCAGAGAGAGACTTATATAGGATAGTTGAGTATTAGATACTACAACCACTGCTACAGATGGCCCTAGTGCAAGTGGGAGATTGTTAGTTATATGTATGCCCTAGAGGCCATTACTGTACATTGGATGTATATTGTAGTGGATGCTGGGACATATATAGGTAGGACTTTCTTGCTCGACATGATAGTACGCTATCCGGTTGCTCTTTATCTTAACATGTAAACTTTCTGTCTCTGTTACATGTTGATAAAGCCCTTAGGATGTGTGCTCGACTTCCAGGACTATGATGTAGATCATACTAGTGGGGCCTGGGTAGTCCATGAGTACATCCTTCAATGTTCCTAGTCGTGGGAATATCGAGACGGAGCATCGATATTCCAGAGTAGACTAGCGTATATCTTCTCGACCCATGTGATGGGCGATGGATGATCCCATATCCATTGGTGTTTGACATCAGAGATGGTATGCGGGTGCTCAGTGGAGACTGGGCACTGAATGGACTCACCGAGAACTCCCAGCTGGTATTATACCTCACGTCAGATGGCAGTTCTCTGGTGACACTGGTACAGCTTAGTCTGTTGACCCGAGATCGTCATAGAGTCTTGTGTGTCTCTCACTGTGCTTTGATTTCCAGCCTACCATGGCTCTACTGAGTCGTGCAAACAGGTGGTTTTTGGGTACAGTCCCGATTCACATGGAGGCAATGAGCGATAGGAGAGGATTCGTCTCTCCCGGTATTGGGGGTTGATGTTGCGCTATGCTCGACTGGCCATAACTGGAAATCCCTGGCCAGGGTTGCACTGATTTACTGGTAAGTGTTATCAGTAGTTTCATGCTTGTTATGGACCTTACATCGGCATGACTTATCAAGCTACTGGGGTCTGACGTTTACCACCCCTAGGCGAAATATGCGACATATCAGACGAACAGACCGGACTGTACGGTAAGTGTTACTGGTTGGAATCACAGGAGTGTGAGCGGGCTTGCTCGTTGATCTTCTGATCGCTCAATACCCAGGTGGCCGTTACCTTTAGCAGACCGCTTGCGGCTTGTGGGTGTTTAATATGATCATCACCTACTGCCGGCGTATTGACGAGTCTTTAGAGTCCTACACAGAGGTTTCCTGGCTCAAGCGAAACAAAATAGGAGCGCATATGAGATATGTGCGGGACCGAGAATAATACCAGTATGTGATACTAAATTCTATTCTCGCGATATATATCATCGGACGGTTATATAGGATATAGCCGGGTTACCGAATCAAATGTTGATTCGATATATTGATACACTTGATATTAGTCGGTTATATGCAGTATGACCAGATCATTAAATCAAGTGTTGATTTAATGATTTAATGTATAATTATACATTAGATATATTACTTTACATTGACTAGTATTGTTTACTTAAGATGGATTTTCTCACTTGATGTGCACAAGTAGTATATATGATATATTTTTGTGCACTTGATTGTATCATGTTTGATGATACATGCAATGTTTAGTTAATGGTTAGGGTTTCATTTGCCTTATTTATTTATTTATTTTATTTATTTACTTGTGGCAAAAATAAAATGGTGGTTATCTTTGTTTTATGCAAGAAGCTTCATGATGCTTCATGCATCTTTGAAAAAGTCTACCATTTTGTTATATCCTTAACCCTAACCATTTACCTAAACCCTAGTTTATTCTCTACATTAGTTACACTCACCCATGGTTGCTAAATGATAAGCATCACTTGATTTTCTATTTTTTTGATATTCATTCATTCTTTTCTTTCTTCTTCTTCTTCATCATGAAGAGAAGAAACCATTGCTAGAAAATTCCAAGTGATGAATCCAAGTGAGAAATCCAAATCCAAAGTGAATCTACTTCCTATTTCTTCATCCTCTACCACTTGCCATGTAGTAGAGTGTGTTATCTTCACAAGTTTCATGACTTAGTGAAGATGGAGCTTGAGTTTGAGTCGCCTCGACGTAGATCATCTTCGGCATCGAAGTCAACGACCTAGCCCGCCCATTTCTCGAATGAAACCGATGCTAGAGTCCAGGATTCCGATGATCGGAGCGGAGGGACGTCAACACGGAGCTAGAGAAGTGGAGGACCGGATCTACAAAGGTTGTTGTCTCTTTCACTTGTAGTTAAGTTGTTAACTTGCATTTGTTTTCGCCTATCCTCTAGTTAACGATCTTGCATAGGGTTTCTCGGCACATAAATTTTTGAATTTGGCATGGTTGATCAGTTGTGGAACCTTATGGGTGTGCCTAGGAACCCTACAGACCCAGGTGGGGTGCTCAAGTTAGCAGATTCCGTGAAGTGCTGGGTGGCCCATTCACGTTGTTGAAGGGGGTTGCCCCGCTTCTGGTTTTGGTGGGTAACTTGCCGCGCTCGTAGGGGTCTAGGTTTCATTGCATAGGCTATCCACATGACAGGGAGCGTCGGGTCTCACTTGCGGCTCAAGTGAAACCCGGGGCTCCAGATTATCCACCATTCTGTGTTGCTTCTGTGATGTTTCTGTGATGTTGCTTTATATCATGCCTGGGATGATTGTTATATATTTGTATATATACCAGTAGATGTTGTATATGTTTTGCACCCGCTCTAGCCTAGTCCCCGCTCTGTCGTTAGTTAAGTAACCCAACGGGTGATGACGTGACCCAGTGGCGAATGCGGATGGCATATACGTACATTTTATTTTCGTTCTTTTCTGGTGTGATTAATTGATGAGACTGCATTGATTTTTATCAATGCGAGGATAAAACAAACCTATATTTGATGTTGTTGGAACCAAGTTTTTAAAAACTGACATTACAGACGTTCTCTTTTGCTTTGCACAGTGGTATTCAGTTTGGAATATCCTGCACCTCATTCGACGAGGCAAGGGCCGAGATCCCTTCATCGGGAGTGACCCGTTGAGTAAAAGTTTGCGTCAGCGCAATAATTTCACTATAGTCGATTATTTTTTGCTTTGGATCGTGGTATTCAGTTTGGGATATCCTGCACCCCATTCGACGGGGAAAGAGCCGAGATCCCTTCACCAGGAGTGACCTTTTTAGCAAACGTTTTCGCCACTATATATTTATAAAACCACATGGATTCCTTCAACGATATCAAGTTCATTACGTTAAAGGTTTTTCGCCAAAAACCAGCCGTAGCCCTCCGTCATTTCAGATTAGTATTGCTAAGTATTCGTGCTACGTTTGTCGTTGCTATTCGCCGAGGCGTAGTGTGCGGTAGCTCTGTAATACTTTTCTGTCTCATGGATATGTGGATTGGTTAGGACAGTCGTACGACTTTGTTGATTATTCGTCAAAGGTTGTGCGGGTGGGTTTAATGCAATCAAGATAATGACGGGTTAAACTTGACTAGGACCTTTTTGATTTGTTGATTATTCATCAAGGTCACTTGGGTCCTAGGGGTAAAAATCATATCGGGAGTTTCAAACATACAGGAAACTTGCCAGGCTTGCGCATACCTTCTGGAGTGTGGTGACTTGAGTGGCTTCCATCAAGTTATCATGCGATGATAGTTGGATCCCGATTCCCACTGATGCGTAGGAATACTCCTCGGGTGATTCCGACTAATTCTCCTTTTAGGTTTGGAGGAGAATTCGAGGATACAGTGAGAGCCATCCATATTAGATAAAATGATTAACCATTCTAATCTAGGTTAGAGTGCACGCTGAGTGGTTCTTCTCTCTTTCTCTCTGGCTGCGACTATGACCCGACCTTTGACTAAAACTCATGAAACCAAGTTAGCCGAACCTTCTTAAAATCACTTTTGCTTTTGGAATGTCATACATCATTGCCACTTCCATATCACCTTTGCTTTTCTCCGGAACACCCCGTATCACTACGAACATCCACTTCCATTGGATAAATCCATCGTATAGTTACATACGAACTCGAAGGAACTTTTTCGAGAATGGATTCTGGTTCTGGAGAGAATGAATAGGATTATTCGGTTGTCTTTTCTCTTCACCTTCTCTCAGGTTATGAGGGCTCCTAGGATTAGGAGAGGGTACACCTATTGAGCTTTTTGGATAGTCTTCCTCCAAACCATAGGCAGGTGCCGAACGGTAGGGAAGGAAGAAAACCAACAAGCTTAACTGTGGTGTACAGAAGGTAATAATTAAAGACATATAAATGGATTAGAATAATGGCAAAGGAAATTGCGACCACCAACATTCACGACGAAAACCAGGTATACCCTTGCCACTCCTACATCCACTTTGCTTTTTCTCTAGGACACTTCGTATCACTACGGATATCCAATTCCATTGGATAAATCCATCGTATAGTTACATACGAACTCGAAGGAACTTTTTCGAGGATGGATTCTGGTTCTGGAGAAATTGGATAGGATTATTCAGATGTCTTTTCTCTTTACCTTCTCTCAGGTTGCGAGGGATCCTAGGATTAGGAGAGTACACCTATTACGCTTATTGGATAGTCTTCTTCCAAACCTTAGGCTGGTGCCGAAGGGTAGGGAATGAAGAAAACCAATTACCGTAAAGAAGGTGTACAGAAGGTAATAAGTAAAGACATAATAAAGGGATTGGAGTGAGGGCAGGTAAGTATATGGTTCCTGTCATGATTCAGGATAATGGAAGAGGCATTACTAGGAATACCAGTTAACCCTTTTGAAACAATTTCATATTTCAGTTTCACTGTGCGACGTTAATTGAAAACTGTTTTCCCAATTAGAATCTAACTCCAGGGTATGTATTTACCAGATCAGTTTCTCACATCTGCATGTTATTATGGATGGTGAGTGGGAGTAAGATATTGGGAATTGGGTGATTAGATCTTCATTATATCGGAATTCGTTGTAATTGGTGATATTTGAGGAAATCATCTGGATTTTACCGGATGGCAAATATTTGGTTTTGAATATCCGTTGTTATGCATCAATTTCAAACTGATATATCTGTACATTTATTTTATAAAGTGAGATATAACTTTTTGATATTATGTCTGTGACATTTACCTATATCAGTTGGTGATTAGGTAAGGTGCATTCAACAGCGGTGTAACTCTTCTTAACCAAAGTACTGTTTTTCAACATACGACGCACAATGTTTAAGTTATTGAACTCAGAGGACTTATACAATGAATTGTACGTTGTCCAGTGTCCATTAGGATAATGGGGTTGGTACTCATACCATATTCTGTTTACTCATGACTTCTCTTATTTTAGACAGGTATTTCGTTGAAATGCAAGGTCCAGATATTGAGAAGTTATAGGTATAAGAATAAAGTAGGGAACCATTTGTTGGAAGTATCAGGATTCTTCGATAAAGTCGAAGATGTAGATATTTGTGTTTGGTATTCCATTGATAGTAATGGTTTTGAGAACATGCTTCTCTTTCGGGTTACTCATATATGGATGCACTCCTAGATGAGTAGTGCTGAATGGTCTTTTTCCATTTGGTTGATATGCACTGGAGATAGCTGCATGTTTTGAATCTGGTTCCAATTAAATTAGTGCTTTTGTTTTTATATCAGATATATATAGAATCAATTTATATCTTAACGATGTTGAGGTATAGGGAGTTTCCGGCTGATGCTTAAAACCAGAATCCGGATAAACTCAAGGCACGTTTCAGTAATGGCTGTTTGTGGGTTATCCCGGGTTTTAACGAGGGTTAACTTTCTACCATCAGGAAGATCAATATTTATATTGTTCTTGACTCACCACAGTTTTAGTAAAATGGATTTTTTCAGAAAACAGAAGTGGGAGTATGGTAGAACTGGAAGTGATTCCAGAACCACAAACGATTACTGAAGATTTAATAGAACCTAAGGATTCAATTTTTTTTGACATTCCATTAGCCACTCCACAGATTTGATGGATAACCTCAGGCACCCGAGAGGTACTTCGGTCTTCTCAGTGACGGTGACAGGGAGGTTCTTGTTTACCCAGACTTGCCATTGCTGTTGTTCTAGACTATGAGACCCGGCAGGAGGATGAGTATAGCGTCGTTCTAAACTAGCTTTAGAAATGCACGTATATATGACTCTGCCAGAGGGTTATTGTAGTCAGTGGGAGCAGCGGAAGCATAGTAGGCAAGTAGCTTATGTCTATTTATAGACTAAAGCAGGTATAGCGGAAACAGATCATCTAATTTTGATGTGACAGTCATAGTCCTTGACCTCATCAGAATAAGAGATGGATCTGATTAGAAGGTAGTAGAGAGTGATATCCAGGTATTTGGATGACATGCACTTGATAGGAAGAGATATTCCTATACTACGATCGGTTATACTGTGGTTGTTACAAAGTTGTTTCTCCGCATAGGATATGGATATGATATCTGCTTTTCTGGTTAGTAGATCAATGGTTTTAGATCTAGATTTGGGATGTATCCCAATCTGGGTACTTTGACATTATTCTAAAGAGATTTTAGGATGGACGACTCCTGGCATGGTGGTGTACCTTCAGATGATGGAGTCACCCTCTCTGAAGGTGTCTTATAGACTAAAGGGGAGAGGGGTCTGCATGATTAGCATATCACTTGCTTAGGAAATTGAGTTAATCATGAAATGTCAAGTACCATACCAGATATTGTTTTTGCACTAGATGCAATAAACATATTTTAATCCAATCCTGGAAAAACATTGGGAAGCAGTTATGAACATAAATGGATGTTCTTGGGAAATGATTACGGCAGCCTCCTTTGGGAGACAATTATCATTTCAGGCTTCTAAGGTGACCTGGATGACAGAGTGACTGTCAGAGTTTTAGTTTTTCCCTCTTTTGAGGGACAGTATGTTGGACAGGTGGTCCAAGCGGATACTGAGGAAAGGCATGGCACAGGATACTGAATAAATTCAGTGGACGATATAGTCTAAGTAGTTTGCTGGATTTGGAGTTCATTTATGAACTGGGTCCCATCAGATATCCAGACAAATTCTAAGACAAGTATTGCTCATTTCGGGAGGTAGCTTTCTCCGCGTAGTTGAGATATAGAGAGATACAGAAAGAAACATTGGAGCGGATCCACTCACTGAGGCTATTTCTCAAACACAATCATTTTTGCAAACGGGCTTTGCAAAACTAATTAGTAGAGAAGTTTGGTGTTCGGAATCACACGGGCTGTGAGTATGCGACATCGCAATAATTGGCCTTAAGTGCAAGTGGGAGATTGTTGGCTATAGTGCCCTCAAGGCAATTATCATAGTCGCGGACTTGTGATTATGATAATTGAGTGAGGACCTATACCGATAGAACAGTCTTACTTAAGATGATAGTATGCTATCTGGTTTGTCTTTATCATCATGTACATGTTGATAGAGCCCATAGGATTCTTGCTTGACTGCCAGCATTATGATGGCGATCATATATGTAGGAGCTGGGGTTTATAAGCACATCCTTAAATGTCCTTAGTCGTAGGAGTATCGAGACCAGGCATCGATACTCCAGTGTAGAATAGTGTATACTGATCGAGACCCCGACGAGGGGCGGTGGCTAGGTCTCACAAGCCATTGGTGTTAGTTTGTTCACCTAAGATAGTATACAGATGCTCATTAGGTTATGAGTACACTGGACGGACTCGCCGGGAACCTGCTAGTTGGTATTATACCTATTGTCAGATAGCAGTTCCCAGGTGACATGTGTACAGGTTAGTCTGTCGACCTGAGATCGTCATTTGTCTCGTGTGAGTTCTCACTGTACTTTAATTACTACCCTATCCCGTCTCAAAGGAGTCGTGCAAACAGGTTTTAGTTGGGTACAGTCCCGAGCCACATGGAGGCAGTGATCTGATCGTCGGGGATTCGTCTCTCCCGGTATTGTGGGTTGATGTCGCGTTGTGTACGGATGGTCATCACCATAAATCCGTGGCTACGGTGGACGAGAACTACCGATCCAGGATCGATAGTTTCTCTGGTGGTGATGGGTTTCATACCGACACTAAATGTCGCGTTGTTAGGGGTCTGACTTTATCTACCCCCTAGACTCGATATGCAATACTCTTAGACGAACAGACCGGACTGTACGGATATTGTCACTGTCAGGCTCAGTAGGGGTTCAGGATGAGTTTGCTCGTCGGCCTCCCTTTCGCTCAATACCTGGGTAGCCGTTACGTACAGCTAGTGCCGCTGACGTGCTTGTAGTTAAACCCACTGCCAGCATATTGACGAGTCTTTAGAGTCCCACACAGAGGGTTTTCACGGTTCAGGCGATATGGTGTACATGATGTATGTTGATACATACAGGTGTCCGATTAAATATGTGCACATGCTGCACAGACTTTAATCGTACGGTTGATAATACTAGCGGCTTAGGTTTAATCCGGATTATTAAATTGGGTTTGATTTAATAATTTATATATGTATTTGTATATACGTATTCTAGTATTATTGTTCACTATTCGTTTTCTCTCTTGGCTATTTGTATTTTTGTACGAATACGCGTGTATGTATTTCGATACATGTACTGGGAAGTATTCCGTATTTTATACGGAATAGCTTCTAGAAGTTTTGCCACTTCATTATTGATTTTCCATTTATAGAAATTCATTTATTTCATAATAAGGTGGAGGGTGTGATGTGGCATGAGCATGGTTCATGGTATGGTTTCGTGCATGTAGCAAAGTATGGTGTGAATTGTTTATTTGATTAATTGGAAAAGGAAAATGATAATTTTTTGTGGGGATGAGAGGGGTGGCCGGCCACTTTATTGGTGGGATTGGGTTAATTTCATTTGGCTCATTATACTTGCATTACTCCCACTCTCTCATTCATACAAAAGACTTAGCCTATTTCCTTAGTTGTTCATGCCAAAGCTTCATCACCTCCATTCATTTTCTATGGTTGCTCTCATGAGCACAAGAGTTAAGAGAAAATTGTAGTGACACTTTCATACACCCCCACTTTCCATCACTAGCGACTTTGGAGCGTCGGTTACCTCGTTTGTCGAGGCTGGAGTTTGCGCCATCTCCCTCAGGTGGATCATCGGAGATGGAGGAAGACCGGCAACCAAACCACATCAAGGAGCCGCTAGGAGCTTGGAATGAAGACCGAAGGACACGGATCAACTCGGTATAACGATTCTAACTCCTACTTAGTTTGCTATTTTAGGGTTTACGGTCGATCCGGGATTCGGGTATCGGTAGCACCGGTTTCAGAAATTTTTGTTCCGCATTTTGGCCGTGTTTCGATGGCCGGGGCGCTGCCGCAACCCTTCACCCTGCTCGGTCTATCCATGGCTGGTAGTTTAGTACCCACCGACGCCAAGGATCAAAGCCCTCGCCGAGAGGCAACCAAGCAGCTACCCTACTCGGTCAATCCTTAGCGGGTAACTTCTTACCTATCTACGCGAAGGATCAATGCCCTCGCCAAGAGACCACCGAGCAGCTATCCTGCTCGGTCTATCCATGACTGGTAGCTCACTACTTACCGACGCCAAGGATCAAAGCCCTCGCCAAGAGGCAACCGAGCAGCTACCCAGCTCGGTCTTAAGAGCGGCGGTCACCGGTCCAACTCGACTTACCCTCAATGAGCGATCGCCACCTCAACTTCGGGGCTACAAATATGCTAACCTTACATCGGTCTTTGCACACTTGACAAATGACTTGATTTAACCCGACGCGCGATCGCCAACTAAAGGACTGACCACCGGAAAGACACACATCAGGCAAGCAAAATGAGACATTACCACAAACAGGAACATTGCTACAAACAAATTTTTTTGCAAAAGGCTTTATTAACAACTCAAAAGTCTTTACAAAGGTATTCTGGGCTTCTCAGCATTACTCACCCGAAGGCCTACAAAATCCTAAAAGGAAAAAAAATACAAAAAAGGAAGAGGAAGGGAGACTTAGGCCTCAGGGCCAGGAAGGACGTCGACCTGCTCCGTGGCTACCTCGGGAGACGGGGCGACTGCTTGACGGTCGGCACCCACCGCATGGACTTCGGCACTGGGAGCCGGGGCGACCACCTTCTCTCCGACGCCCCCACCTGGGGCTTTCCCCTCGGCAACGCTTCCGGTAGCATCCCCCTGCCCCTCACCCTCGAGAAGGTACTCGAGCCGGAGCTTAGCGTCAGGAATCTCCGGCATTAGTGCCTTGACGGCATCAAGGTCATCATGCCAGACGAGGGCCGAGGCTTCGACGAGGTCGGCGTAGAACTGGTCCGACGTTCTGTAGGTCTCCACCGCCTTCGCAGCTCGGTGGTCGGTGCGCCTCACCGCCTCCTTCATCGCCTCGTTCTCCCTCTTGAGGGTGTCCCGGGTCTTCTTTAGGGTGGCGTCGAGCACCCTGACATCCTCCAACTTGGCCTCGATGGTCTTTTTGGAGTCCATTATAACCCGGATGGTCTCCTGGTAGTTGGAGTTCACCCGGTCCTCGGCTGCCACCCGGTCATCGAAGGCGGCAATCCTCTCCTTCGCCTCGCTCAGCTCCAGGCTCAAGCCCTCCTCCCGCAAGGTGTACTCGCCGGCGATCTGCATTGCCGGGGCAATCTCCTTGTCCTCCATGATAACGACGAGGGCGCAGTGCTGGAGGACCTGTGGAAAACAAAAGGAGGGGTTAGAAGGAAAAGGGGGGCACCTGATCCTGCGAAACAAAAAGTACTTAATAAATACTCGAGTGGGAGGCAAACACTGACCTGCACAGCCTCCTGGGCTATGGCCGCCATTTGTGCCCTGAGGGTCCCCCGAGGGATTATGCCCCTGGCCGACCTTTCCATTTCCGAGAGCAGGCTGTCGGCGACGGAAAGCCCCGAGGGAACCTCGAAGCGAAGCTCCCCTTCATCCATGAAGATCGGGAAAGCCAGGGTACGACGCACCGTCCTATGATGCCTCTTGAGGAGGGGCACGGGGACATCTTCCCCATCTCCGACCTCTAAGACCCGGGGCTCCTGCTCCCGAGCATATTTGTGGCTCTACGCGCGGGAGGGCTCTGAGGTTCGGGGCATGCTCGAGCGCCTGGCCGGAGCAGTCGCCGATGGAACCGGGCTAGAAGCGGGACGTGACGGGCTGGCGCCTCCGGCCTTCCTCCCTTTCTTCTGTTTGACCAGGGCCTCCCGAAATTTACCTCAGTCCATCGGTTCTACAAGAAAGCAAAAATACAAAGAAAGAGTTAGCAATGCCAGAAAAAAAGTGGAAGAATACACAAGTCTAAACAGGTCGCCTAAAACTCCTAACTTACCCGCAAATTGAGCGGTGCTGAGCCCGGCCCAACTAAGGGCCTACTCAGACAGCAACACTGTTAGTTATATGTATGCCCTAGAGGCCATTACTGTACATACGATGTATATTGTAGTGGATGCTTGGATATATACATGGAGGACTTTCTTGCTCGACATGATAGTATGCTATCTGGTTGCTCTTTATCTTAACATGTACACTGATTGTCTCAATATTACATGTTGATAAAGTCCTTAGGATGACTACTTGATTACCAGGATTATGATGCAAATCATACTAGTGGGGACAGAGTATTCACTAAGTACATCCTTCAAATGTTCCTAGTCGTGGCTGTATCGAGACAGGGCATCGATATGCCGGAGTAGACTAGCGTATAGCTTCTCGACCTATGTAGATGGGCGATGGATGATCCCATATCCATTGGTGTTTGACATCAGAGATAGTATATGGGTGCTCAGTGGAGACTAGGTACACTGAACGAACTTGCCGAGAACTCCTAGATGGTATTATACCTATCGTCAAATAGCCGTTCTCTGGTGACACTGGTAAAGGTTAGTTTGTAGACACGAGATCGTCATAGAGTCTTGTGTGATTCCCACTGTGCTTTGATTTCCACCTTACCATGTTCAAGAGAACGTGCAAAACGGTGTCTTTTGGGTACAGTCCCGAATCACATGGAGGCAATGAGCGATAGGAGGGATTACGTTTCTCCCGGTATTGGGGGTTGATGTTGTGCTGTGCTTGATTGGCTATAACAGGAAGTCCTTGGCCAGGGCTGCTTTAGAGTTATACTGGTAAGTGTTATTAGTAGTTTCTTGACCCGTTATGCGCTTCGTATCAGCATGACTTATCGAGTTACTAGGGTCTGACGTTTACCACTCCTAGATGAGATATGCGACATATCAGACGAAGAGACCGGACTGTACGGTAGTGTTACTGATTGGATTCGCAGGAGTACGAGCAGGCTTGCTTGTTGATCTTCTGATCGCTCAATACCTGGGTGGCCGTTACGTTTAGCAGTCTGCTTGCGGCTTGTGGGTGTTTGATATGATCATCACTTACTGCCGGCATATTAACGAGTCTTTAGAGTCCTACACAGAGGTTTCCTGGCTCAAGCGAAACGGAATAGGAGCACATTTATGATATGTGCGGGACCGAGATTAATACGATATGAGATACCGTATTCTATTCTCACGATTTGTGATATAGGTCGGTTATATGAGATATAGCCGGGTTATCGAATCAAGTGTTGATTCGATAAGTTGTTGCATTTGATATTAGTCGGTTATATGTAATATAGCCGGATTATTAAATCAAGTGTTGATTTAATGATTTAATGTATAATTATATATTTGATATATTAAATTACATTAACTAATATTAATTCACTTAAGATTTTTTTCTCACTTGGTTTGTGCACATTGTATATATGTGATATATGCAAGTGTACATTATTTTGTGTCATGCTTGATGATACATGGACATGGGTGTGTGTATGACTTACACCATGCTAGGGATTATCTAGGGTTTTATTTATTTAAGGTTATTCAAAAATGAGTTGGACTTTGTCATGGCAAGAAGCTTTGAGAAGCTTATGGATGTAATGACTTAGTCTTCTATTTTTGTTTAGCTTAAGATATTTATAAACCCAACCATCATAGCTAGCCATGGTTAACTCTCTACAAGAGTTAATGTGTGTCATATACTCACCATGGTTTATTTTCTCACCTCATGAGTTCATTCTCTCTTGCTCATTATTCATCTTCTTCTCATTGAGAAAAGCTTGCTAGCATTTAGATAAGTGAGAAAATAATGTGAGAAAATGATTTCTAAAGTGAACAAAATTTCTACTTCATCATCCTCTACTACTTGCCATTTAGTATAGGGTGTTTGCTTCACTAATTCCACAATTAGTGAAGAGATAGCTTGGGTTAGTGTCTCCTCGACGTAGATCATCTTCGGCCTCGAAGACTTCGATGCAAGCATGTTCATTTCTTCATGGGAGCCTTTCTAGAGTCCAGGACTTCATGATCGCAGCGAAGGGACTACTACACGGAGCTAATGAAGTGAAGGACCGATTATAAAGGTTGTATTCCTTGTTCACTTTACTTGCAAAGTTATTTGTATTTCATTCCTTCGGATTTCTACTATACGATTCTATGTTAGGGTTATCTAGAATGGCTAAAATTTTAATATGGCATGAAAGATGCCTCCTGAAACCTTGCTGCCGTGCTAGGCAACCCTGCAGTGGTATCAGAGCCATGCTAGAAAATTAGACGGATTTTGTTAAGATTACGAAACCGAAATACTCTGAAACTTGAAAATCCAAGACTTAGTTTCTGTCGAATTTTTAAAGTTGTAAAATTTTTTTTTAAACAATTGCAAAATGTTCTATGGGATGCAACATGAACACAGTAGAATTTTCATGCCCCTTCGTCGGAATTTGGCCGGCCACATTGATAGGAAATCCGGCCTGCTCGGCCAGTTTTAAGGATTATAGCTTAAAATTTTTACAGTGTTCCAGGGTTTTGGTTTTGGTGTTTCTGGTGTTGTTTGTTTTTGCTAATTTTGCATGTGATGTAATCTTACACTATAAGCAATTCGGAATGTTTCGTATTCATAGTTTTAACATTGTTTCGGGTTTTCATATGTTGTCTAGACGAAATTAAAAAGTTCGATCGAATATCAAAAACCTATTTTTCTAAGTTTAACGTATCCGGAAAATCATACAAGTAATTCTGTGAACCCTTTAGAAGAATGAAACCCTACCTCGACTTTTTGGATCGTGGAACCACGGTCATACCCTAGGGTTTGCCGCAGTTCCATGTCGACATGAGTGAGGCTTGGGTCTGCCCTTCTACGGCTGGTGCATAGGTACTGTGGCATGTTCTGGGTATTATTAAACTGTGCTCAAGTGTTGAGCTGTCTGGGAATTATGGGATTTTGATGAATCGATCGAAAATTTAACGTCGTCCGGGTATCATGTGATGGGATACAATATTTGGAATCCACAGAAGTAGTTATGAGATAACTAGTTTGAATTTTATAAATCTAGAAGTTTAGTCTCATTTGATCGGTTGCCATGGGATTTTGATGTGATCAAAAGTCCATTGCAATCAAGTAGCGTACGCGGATACTCGCCGGGTAACCTTATTAGATAGCCACATTCTATAGCCCCTACCAAGTGACTGTAGGAGAACCCCGATGCCAAAAGCATCCGTTTGGGTGTTCACGGCCGTAGTGTTCCGCCTTAGTGCACTTCGTCGACGACATCGGGGGGTGCGGCCATCTACTAAAGTTTCCGATGAGTATTTGATCAGGATGTCGGGAATCTTGTTGAATTGCCCGAATAGATATTAAAAGGTGTTTTCAATATCGAGACTAAAATGCGGGGTTTATAATTGTTAGGCATGCGATGTGGTTGGGCATGAAATCCAAAGTATGAGATATTTTGGGTTTATGATTTCTAAGGTGGTTGCGGATTCCAACTGTTGTAGTTTTACACTTTCTTTTCTGCGACCGTAAGTGTAATATGTGGTGTATCGCCGGTTTCGTTGCTATACGTCAATGACAATTGGGATATGCATATTTACTTACGTTGATGACATGTGATGTTATGTGTTGCTGTGATATGTTGTATTGGATCGTCGTGGTTTGAATAGAGGGAGGTTTTATGTGAGATGAGGGTTTTTATTTTCATTCATATAAAATTCTTTGTATGTAATATTCTTTTATTGGGGCACTTCCGGGTTGAGGATGATGTCACCATTGTATATTATTTACTTTTCTGCATTAGGATAGACCCAAGGCGGGGAGCATAAGTAACCGGGTTCTAGGGTCCAGTGGGAGACCATCTCGAGGAGTCGAGACCGGGTCTCCTAACTCTAGAATTTGTAGGGTTACTTGCCGCTCTTGTAGGGGTCTAGGGATGTGGTATTGGCTATTCATCACGACCGTGGAATCCGTGTTTTATACAGGCTTAATTTAAAACTCGGAATTCCTAGTATATCCAATATTTCATATATGTTGTTCTGTTGCGATATTCTGTGATGTGATCACTGTATATGATGAGATAGATACTGTATATAGTATATATGATATATTATATAGACGTCGCTTATGTTTTACACCCGTGCTAGCCCTGCCCCGCTCTGCCGTTAGTTACCTAACCTAACGATGTATGACAGGACATCGAGGTGAATACAGATGGCATAAGCGTACGTTGTATTTATCTGTGATGCTTAGCTAACTTAAATGATGGGACTTCATTAGTAAGATTAATGAAAGAAAATAAACCTAAAGATGTTGTGGAATCGAATTTTCAAAAACATGTAGCTCTAGTTGTTGCTTTGCATAGCGGTATTCCTTGTAGAATATCCAGCACCTTATTCGATAAGGAAAGAGGCAAGATCCCTTCACTGGGAGTGACCTCTTTAGCAATAACTGGCAGATGCTACAACCACTCGGTTTGTCTTTTGATTGCTTCTATAGTTTTTGCTTTGCATAGTGGTATTTATGAAATATCCTGCACCTTATTCGATAAGGAAAGAGCCGAGATCCCTTCACCGGGAGTGACCTCTTTAGCAAAACTAGTAAAAGCCTCAAAAACACTCCATTTAAATCATTTGATTCTATAACGATATCAAGTTCATTACGCAAAAGGTTTTCTTAAAAACCTGTCGTAGCCCTCCGTCATTTCAGATAAGTAATAGTTAGTATTTGTGCTGCGTTTGTTGACCTTGTCAAGGCGTAGTGTGCGGTAGCTGATTAGTGATGATCTACTAGCATATGATGCGATTGGATTAGGGTAGTCATGCGACCTTGTTGACCTTTTCAAGGGTCATGCGGGTGGGTTTAATTCAATCAGGAAATGACGGGTTGAACTTAATTTGCGGTCTATGGTTTGTTGACCTTGTCAAGGTCATAGATCGCTCGGAGCAAAATATTATCGGGGATTTCAAGTGTTGAAATTTGCAATGAGATTGCATACATTCTATTAGATAGTTGGATACTGATACCCACTGCGAGTAAGAGTTACTCCTGGGAGAGTTTTACACATTACAATTAGCCGATCAAGTAGGTATCTAGAAAGGTGTCAACGGGGTTACACCCTTCGGAAAATGAGGTTTATTTTAATTAGGTCCGTGCAAAAGCACGGGGAACCTCTCTCAAAGTATCGGCACTGGCCTGGCTGAAAGATTGATGAACTTGTAGGGTGTAATTAATCCCGGCTAGTCTTACTTTTTAGGGTTTGAAGGTAGATTTGAATAAAACAGTGAGAGCCATCCTGATTAGATAAACTAATAACCAATATAATCTTGCAAGAGCATACACTGAGTGTTTTCTTCTCTCTCTCTCCAAGTAGAGACCATGTCACGCCTTAATCAAGATAATAATACGGATATATTGACCGAACCCGCTTGTTATACTGAGCTAAGGAACGTTGGTCTCGCTCCAACTTATAATTGTTATAAGACCGAGCAGGAAATAGGGGATTACCAGAATTCCCGTGCCGCCCAAACGAAGAAACTGCATGATGATGCATCATCTTCGGGTGTGTTTATTACCGAGAACTGTTTCTCAGTTTCCTTTACGTCCTGGGTATGAGATACCGGATCAGGATCCCACATATGTAATCTGTTACATGGACTACAGAAAGGTAGAGAACTGAGAATAGGTGATAAGTTTTAAGAGTTAGAAATGGTGCAAGTGTTACAGCCAAAGCAGCTGGCAGTTATCACCCTGTATTACCAAATACATTGATTCTGAACGTATGCTATTAGATACCAAACCTGATATACAATATCATATTAGTCTGTGTATTTAGTAAAGAAGGATATAATTTTGTATTGTTGGATAATATTTTGAACATTTCCTATATCAAGAGTTGATCGGATCAGGCACGTTATCTAAAAGCATATACGTTCTAAATCAAACTACAGTTTTTAACGTACAGAACACATACAAGAGAAAGAGTTCAGAAATGAACGAATCTTTCTTCAGGCATTGTAGACTAGGTCATATTAATGTGACCCTACTAGCAGAAGTAACATAAAGATGCATATTTAAATCAGTTTGAATTTACATCTTATGAAGTTTGCCAGTCATGTCACAAAGATAAGATGACCATAGCTCCGTTTATTGGAAACAGAGAAAGAGTTAGTGAACTCTTGGGTTTGATACATGATGATGTATGTAGGTCCCTTGTCTATACATGCCAGGACCGGTTCTTTGTACTTCATTACATTCACTGATGATCTCTCAAGATTCGGACATATGTTCCTGTTGAAACACAAGTCTGAACCTTTTGAGAAATTCAAAGAATATAAGTTAGAAGTAGAGAACTAAAACGGGTATAAGTATTATGTCCTTTGATATGATCAGGGAGGAGAATACTTAAGCACAGAATGTAAGTCTACGGTAGCGCCCCGGCCGTCATTCTAACGCCAAACGCGGAACAAAAACTTTTACAACTGGCGCTATCGCATACTATAACCCGGATCTTGCCATTAACGCTAAACTAACAAACTGTAAAGAGGTAGAAAGGCTATACCGATCGATCCGAGTCCTTAGGTCTTTAGCCATCATACCACACTCCTCCCGGCAACTCCGATCTTTTGTCTCCTCATTGAGGTGGCACCACGTCAACGGATCTTTAAACGGGCTCCCGCCTCTATACCGAGGCAACTCGGACATGAAGTATGCTAACCGACATGTCCAAGATGAAGTAGAGAATGAGTAGAATACTTTGTCTCAATACACTCTTTGGTTTTCATCACATGAGAGGGTAAGAGTGGAGGTTGAAGAAGATGCAAAGGATTGAGAGTGTGAGCTCAAGAAAAATCAAGAGAGCAAAAACTCAAGCATAATAACTTGTGATGATTTTTTCTTTTGTAAGTAGATATATATAAGGTTGTGTAAAGAAAATATCTCATAAAATATCTCCCAAAAATATCTCCACAAACCCTAAAATATCTACACCCAAAACAAACTACCATTAATTCTATCATGACTCACTTAGTGACTCATTAGCATGAGTCACTAATGAACATGCTAGAAGAAATGTGTCACCAAGAATGAGTCACACTTTCCAAAATCCATTTAATCATTTAAACTAAAATGATTAACCAAAAGAAATGCATCTTCTAAAATATTCTCGTAACGGATTACGAGAATACCCTTCACCTGTATATACATACCTGTATCCGTATTCCGACCGAATACGAATACGATGAGACAAAAAATATTCCGACTCAATATAATACTTGGATCCAGCTTAAACCAAAGCCCACCAGTATTATCTGTTCGAAATATGACACGTGCACAAATGCACGTGCATGTTCGAACCCTGCCATAAAACCATACGGCATCTATAACATTTCGCCCGAACTTGGGAAACTATCTGTAGGGGACTCTAAAGACTCATCAGTACCCTGGCGGTGGGTTTAACCACAAGCACATCAGCGGCACTAACTGTGCGTAACGGCTGCCCATGTACTGATCGAAAGGGAAGCCGATGAGCGAACTTATCCTGGAACCCTACTGAGCCTATCAGTGACAATATCCGTACAGTCCGGTCCGTTCGCCTATGAGCATCGCATATCAAGCCTAGGGGTCTGGAAACGTCAGACCCCCAAAAGCGGTATAAGTCATGTCAGAGTGTAGTCCAGAACACCTTGAGATACTACTGGAGTACCTACTAGTAAATCTCCTGCCTCGGCCGAGGGCTTTGTGTAATGGCTCTCCTAGACACAGCACGATCTCACCCCCAATACCGGGAGAGACGAATCCCCTGCCGATCCGCTTACTTGCCTCCATATGGCTCGGGACTGTACCCAACTAAAACCTGTTTGCACGACTCCTTTGAGCTGTGGTAGGGTAATAATCAAAGCACAATGGGAACTCACACGAGACAAATGACGATCTCAGGTCGATGAACTAACCTGTACACATGTCACCAGGGAACTGCTATCTGACGCTAGGTATATTACCAACTAGCAGATTCCCGGCGAGTCCTGTCCGGTGCACTCATAACCCAATGAGCACCTGTATACATCTTAATTGATCCAACTGACACCAGTGGCTTGTGAGACCGGCCACCACCCCTCGTCAGGGTCTCGACTGTATACACTAGTCTACTCTGGAGTATCGATGCCCTGTCTGGAAACTCCTATGACTAGGGACCACTATTAAGGATGTGCTTATAGACTACCTAGCTCTCACGTATATGATCACCATCATACTGTTGATAGTCAAGAAGGATCCTTAAGGCTCTATCAACATGTAATAGTGAACAACAATGTCACTAAAAGCTGTACACGACTGATAAAGGCAAACCAGATAGCATACTATCATCTCGAGTAAGACTGTCCTATCGGTAAAGGTCCTCCCTCAATCATTGCAATCACGTACCTGCGATCTAGTAATTGACTTTGAGGGCACTATATCCAACAATCTCCCACTTGCACTTAAGGCTAATTATTGCGATGTCTCATACTCACAGCCCGTGTGATACCGAACATCCAACTCCTCCACTAATCAGTTTCACAAAGCCTGTTTGTAAAACTCTTGTGTTCGAGAAATAGCCTCAGCGAGTGGATCCGCCCTGATGTTCCTTTCTATGTCTCTCTTAATCTCAAGTTCGCGGAGAAAGCCATCTCCCGAATTGAGTAATACCTGTCTTAGAATATGTCGGGATATCTGATGGGATCTAGTTCATAAATGAACTTCAAATCCAAACTTCTTAGACTGTATCGTCAACTGAACCTAATCAGTATCCTGCACCATGCCTTCCTCAGTATCCGCCTGGACCACCTGTCCAAACTACTGCCCTTCGTCAGAGGGAAAACTATAACTCTGACAATCACTTTGTCATCCATGTCACCTTGGAAGCCTGGAATGATAACCGTCCCCTGAAGGAGGCTGCCGTCATCAAATCCGTAGAACATCTACTTATGTTCTTAAACTGCTTCCGTATGCTTCTCCAGGATTGGATTAATATAAACTTATTGCATCTAGTGCAAAAACAATATCGGGTGTGGTGCTTGACATCTCATGATCGACTCAATTGCCTAAGCAAGTGATCTGCCAATCATGCACATACCTCTCCCCTTTAGTCTGTAAGACACCTTTAGAGAGGGAGACTCCATCACCTGCAGGTACACCACCATGCCAGAAGTCGTCCATTCAAAAATACTATTAGAATACTGTCAAGATACCCACATTGGGAAACTACCCAAATCTAGATCTAAAACCATAGATCTAGTAACCAGAATGTCAGATATTATATCCATATCCTTTGTGGAGAAACAACTGTGTGACAATCAAAGTATAACCGATCGTAGTATAGGAATTTTACTTCCTACTCTGTGTATGTCATCCAAATACCAGGACATCACACCCTACTACCTTCTTAACAGATCCATCCCCTATTCTAATGAAGTCAAAGCCATGACTGTCATATCAAAATTAGATGATCTATCTCCACTATATCTGCTCTAGTTTATAAATAGACATAAGCTACTTGCCCACTATGCTTCCGCTGCTCCCACTGACCATAATAACCCTCTGGCAGAATAATATATACGTGCACTTCTAAAGCTAGTTTAGAACGACGCTAAACTTAACCTCCTGCCGGGTCTCATAGCCTGGAACAACAATAGTGTCAAGTCTGGGTTAACAAGAACCTCCCTGTCACCGTCCTTGAGGCTACCGGAGTACCTCTCGGGTGCCTGAAGTTACCCACCATATCTGTGGAGTGGCTAATGGAATGTCAAACCTGATTGAATCTTTAGGTCCTATTAAATTTTCCGTAATCGTTTGCAGTTCTGGAATCACTTCCAGTTCTACCATACTCCCACTACTGTTTTCTGAAAAAATCCATTTTACTAAAACTGTGGCGAGTCAAGAATAATATCACCATTGATCTTCCAGATGGTAGAAAGTCAACCCTCGTCATAGCCTGGGTCAACCCACAAACTGCCATTACAGAAACGTGCCTTGAGTTATCCAGAGTCTGGTTTTAAGCATAACCCGGACAACTCCCCGTACCTTAACATCGTTAAGATATGAACCATTCTATATACAATATAGAAACTTTGGCACTTATTTAATTGGAACCAGATTCAAATCATGAAGCTGTCTCAAGTGCATGTCAACTTAATGGAGAGAGGCTAATCAGCATTACTCAACTTAGGAATACATTCAATTATGAGTAACCTGAAAGATAAAGAAGTTTCTCAAAACCATTACTATCAACTGAATACCAATTACAAGTATCTACATCTTCGATCTCTTTGAAGAATCCCGATACTTGCAATACCTGGTTCTCTACTTTATTCTTGTACCTATAACTTATCAAAACTTAGACTTTGTATTTCTACGAAACACTTGTCTAAAAACTATAGAAGTCACAAGTAAATAGAACATAGTACGAGGACCAACCCTTTTGTCCTAATGGACACTGGACAACATACAATACTCTGTATAAGTCCGTTGATTTGTATAACTCAAAACCTGTGCATCGTAGGTTGAAAACTGTACTTATGGTTAAGAACTAATCCACTGTTCAATGCTCCTTACCCAATCGTCAACTGATATAGGTAAATGTCATGGACATAATTTCAAAAATTTATATCTCACGTTATAATATAAACGTACAGATATATCAGTTTGAAATTGGTGCGCAACAACGGATACTCAAAACCAAATACTTGCCGTCCGGCAAAAACCCAAGAGATTTCCTCAAATATCACCAATTACAATGAATTCCGATATAATGAGGATGATCACCTAATTCCCAATAAGTTACTCCTACTCATCATCTGTAAAACCATACGGATGTGAGAATCATGCCTGGTAAATACATACCCTGGAGTAAGTATCTAATCGGGAAATCAGTTTTCCTTTAACAACGCACAGTGAAACTGAAACATGAAAATATTTCGAAGGAGTATTCGGGTATTCGTAGTAATGCCTCTTCCATTATCCAAATTCATGACTGTAACCGTATATTTCTTTTCCATCTCTCCAGATCCCTTTATTTGTCTTTATTCATTACCTTCTGTACACCCCTTTAGGCTAAGTGGTTTTCTTCCTTTCCTACCATTCGGCACCAGCCTATGGTTTGGAAGAAGACTATACAGTAAGCATAATAGGTGTACTCTCCTAATCCTAGGAGTACTCGTAACTTGAGAGAAGGTGATGATAAAAGACAACTGAATAATACCTTATTCTATTTTTCCCTAACTGGGGAGAAAAGCAAAGGTGAAGTAGGAGTGGCGATGAAGTACGCAGTTTGGTCGTGAATGATAGCAGTCGCAATTTACTTTGCCCTCTTTCTAATCCCTTTATTTTGTCTTTACTTATTACCTTTTGTACACCCTACCTAGGCTAATTGGTTTTCTTCATTCCCTACCTTTCGGTACCTGCCTATGGTTTGGAAGAAGACTATCCAATAAGCGTAATAGGTGTACTCTCCTAAACTAAGCAGCCCTCGCAACCTGAGAGAAGGTGATAATAAAAGACAACCAAATAAACCAATTCAATTTCTCCTAAACCTGGATCCATCCTCGAAGAAGTCCCTTCGAGTTCGTATATAACCATACGATGGATTTATCCAATGGAAGTGGATGTTCGTAGTAATACGAGGTGTTCTGGAGAAATGCAAAGGGTAAAAGAAGGAGCGGCAATGACTTATGCAACTTAGACAATCCAAAAGCCAGTGTTTTAAGAAGGTTCGGTCAACTTGGTCACTGAGTCATAGTCTAGGGTCGGTCAATGGTCGCTGCCAAAGAGAGAGAGAAAAGAAACACTCTGCATGCACTCTAACCTAGATCAGAATGGTTATCACTTTATCTAATCAGGAAACCTCCCACTGTACTGTCAAATTCTCCTCCAAACGGAAAAGAAGAATCAATCGGGATCACCCGAAGAGTAAACCAACTCATCAGTGGGAATCGGGATCCAACTCTCATCGCATGATAACGTGAAGGAATCCGCTCATGTTATCACACTCCAGAAGGTATGCGCATGCCTGGCAAGTTTCAGTTTATTTAGAAACTCCCGATATGATTTTTACCTCATGCATTTATGACCTTGATGAAGGCCAACAAATCATAAGTCATATGTCAAGTTCTACCCGTCATTATCTTATCAATTTGAACCCACCTGTACATGCCCCTGACATTGGCCTAATGGCAGAACGACTGTCCCAAACTAACTCATCTATTTATGCAACAGAAAATTAACAAGCAGCTACCATTCACTATGCCTTGACGAAGGCCAACAAACATAGCATAAATACTACGTGCTACCCGTCTGAAACGACGGAGGGCTACGGCTGGTTTTTGGCGAAAAACCTTTAACGTAACGAACTTGATATCGCTGAAGGAACTTGATAGCTTTTTAGAAAATATAGTGGCGAAAACCTTCGCTAAAGAGGTCACTCCTGATGAAGGGATCTCGGCTCTTTCCTCGTGGAATGAGGTGCAGGATACTCCAACTGAATACCATGATGCAAAGAAACAAGTAATCGGCTATAGTGAAGTTATTACCCTGACACAAAATTCTGCCCAAGGGGTCACTCCCGATGAAGGGATCTCGGCCCTTGCCTCGTCGAATGAGGTGCAGAATATTCCAACTGAATACCACTATGCAAAACAAAAGAAAACGTCATTGTAATAACACTTTTTAAAACTGTTCCAACAACGTCCAAACAGGTTTGTTTTCCTTTGCATTGATCAGAATCAACGCAGTCCCATCAATTAATCACACCAGAAAAGAACGAAAATAAAATGTACGTATATGCCATCCGCATTCGTCACTGGGTCCCGTCATCACCCGTTAGGTTGCTTAACTAACGACAGAGCGGGGACTGGACTAGCGCGGGTGTAAAACATATACAACATCTACTAGTATATATACCAATATACAATAATCGCTCCAGGCGTGATAAATGCAACATTACAGAAAAATAATAAGCATCACAGAACAATACAGATAATCTGGGATCCCCGGGTTTCACAGAGCCGCTACTGAAACCCGACGTTCCCCTGGTCATGTGGATAGCCTGTGCAATGAAATCTAGACCCCTACGAGTGTGGCAAGTTGCCCGCTAAAACCTGAAGCGAGGCAGCCCCCTACAGCAAAATGAATGGACCACCCTGCATTTCACTGAATCCGGTAACTTGAGCACCCCTCCTTGGGTCAACCTGTACCCCTACGAGTGCGGCGAATAGTCTGCCAATTCTAGAGTGAGGCCCCTTGCCTTTCAAAGCCATGAGATGCGGACCCTTTGCCCTCCAGAACCCGGCTATCCGTGCACTCCGTCGCGGGGTAACCCTAGTACAGAAATGAAAAATATGTACAACGGGTACATCGACCTCAGCCCGGTCATGCCCTAAAAGAATATTATACAAACAGGCAGTGACGGCAGTCCACATGTTGGATGCTCGACCCACAATATCAAATGTACAAATAAATCCAAACTGCACTACCATTGCATACAGCTATCCACCACGACAAAACCGCAACATCACAGCACAACACAGAACATCAACGCGAATGTCACGTTCGCAAACCCGTCTAAAAAGACTATAGCAATTAGACACGATTTACCGCTCGAATGATATTCACGGTCGGAGATATAATGTAAGTATTGTAAATTAACACGTTTAAAATTCCGATCGACAAAACATCCCGAAGTGGGCCCCAAGTACAACTGCAGTACTCAAACAAAATCTGGGCCCAAACAAAATATTCCAGAAACCACAATTCCACATGAAAAACACCCAGAAGAAAAATGGAATACTGTTGCTCCATAGTGGCGGCATGGTTTGTGCGGCGGTTCCGCGGTGTTCTGAAAGCTTCAGTCTACCAAATTTCTTCGAAAGTCTTAAAAAAGCCCGCACAATTTTCTGAGATACTCAAAATGATTTTTAGACCAGTTTTAAAAATCGACAGAAACTTTAACATGAAAAGTGCGGTTTTGGAAATTTCGTTTGATCGATATTTTAAACACGTTAGAACAAGTTAATAAAGGTTAATGGCGTGGCTTTGATACCGTGTAAGTTTACGGTAGCGCCCCGGCCGTCATTCTGACGCCAAACACGGAACAAAAACTTTTACAACTGGCGCTATCGCATACTATAACCCGGATCTTGCCATTAACGCTAAACTAACAAACTGTAAAGAGGTAGAAAAGCTATACCGATCGATCCGAGTCCTTCGGTCTTTAGCCATCATCCTACGCTCCTCGCGGAAACTCTGATCTCTTGTCTCCTCATCGAGGTGGCACCACGTCAACGGATCTTTAAACGGACTCCCGCCTCTATACCGAGGCAACTCGGACATAAGTATGCTAACCGACATGTCCAAGATGAAGTAGAGAATGAGTAGAATATTTTGTCTCAATACACTCTTTGGTTCTCATCACATGAGAGTGTAAAAGTGGAGGTTGAAGAAGATGCTAAGGATTGGAGAGTGTGAGCTCAAGAAAAATCAAGAGAGCAAAAACTCAAGCATAATAACTTGTGATGATTTTTCTTTTGTGAGTAGATATATATAAGGTTGTGTAAAGAAAATATCTCATAAAATATCTCCCAAAAATATCTCCACAAACCCTAAAATATCTACACCCAAAACAAACTACCATTAATTCTATCATGACTCACTTAGTGACTCATTAGCATGAGTTGCTAATGAACATGCTAGAAGAAATGTGTCACCAAGAATGAGTCACACTTTCCAAAATCCATTTAATCATTTATACTAAAATGATTAACCAAAAGAAATGCTTCTTCTAAAATATTCTCGTAACGGATTACGAGAAAATCCCTCACCAGTATATACATACCTGTATCCGTATTCCGACCGAATACGAATACGATGAGACAAAAAATATTCCGACTCAATATAATACTTGAATCCGGCTTAAACCAAACCCCACCAGTATTATCTGTTCGAAATATGACACGTGCACAAATGCACATGCATGTTCGAACCCTGCCATAAAACCATACGGTCTCTACAACATTTCGCCCGAACTTGGAAAACTATTTGTGGGGAACTCTAAAGACTCATCAGTACCCTGGCAGTGGGTTTAACCACAAGCACGTCAGCGGCACTAACTGTGCGTAACGGCTGCCTATGTACTGACTGAAAGGGAAGCCGATGAGCGAACTTATCCTGGAACCCTACTGAGCCTATCAGTGACAATATCCGTACAGTCCGGTCCGTTCGCCTATGAGCATCGCATATCGGGCCTAGGGGGCTGGAAACGTCAGACTCCTAAAAGCGGTATAAGTCGTGTCATAGTGTATCCCAGAATACCTTGAGATACTATTGGAGTACCTACCAGTAAATCTTCTGTCTCGGGGCTTTGTGTAATGGCTCTCCTAGACACGCGATCTCACCCCTAATATCGGGAGAGACGAATCCCCTGCCGATCCGCTCACTTGCCTCCATATGGCTCGGGACTGTACCCAACTAAAACCTGTTTGCACGACTCCTTTGAGCCGTGGTAGGGTAATAATCAAATCACAGTGGGAACTCACACGAGAGAAATGACGATCTCAGGTCGATGAACTAACCTGTACACATGTTGTAGGGTTCCTAGGCACTCTAGTTAAGTTTCACAAGTGACCAAACATGCACAAATAAAATTTTACGGGTGCCTACAAACCCGACTACGGATCGTTTACTAGATATTTAGGCGAAACAAGCAAACTAGTTAACACTTAACTACAAGATACGGAAATACAACCTTTGTAGATCCGGTGCTCCACCTCCATAGCTCCGCAACGAGGTCCTCTCCGCTGTCCAAATCAAATCCGGGCTCTAGCGTCGGCTTCGTCGGAGAATGGGCAAGCTAGGTCGTCGATGTCCACGCCGAAGATGATCTACGTCGAGGCATCGCTAGATCAAGCTCCACCTTCACCAAACCATGATGACTTGTGAAGGAAACACACTCTACTACTTGGCAAGAGGTAGAGGATGAAGAAATAGGAAGTGGGTAGACTTTAGAATTGGATTTCTCACTCATTTGCTCAATTCACCATTGATGAAGAAAGCTTTTTCTTCCTTGCTCATGAAGAAGAAGAAGAAAGAAATATATGATAAGTTAAAAGAATAAGAAAAGAAAATGAATTCTTATCATAATTTTAACTAGAGTCAAGTGTAGAGAATGAATCATGGTTAGTGGGAATGGTTAGGGTTAAGGATGAGATAAGTATGGTTGACTTGAACAAAGCTTCATGAAGCTTCAACTAAAGAACAAAAGAAGCCACCATTCTTTTTCTCATTTCTTTTATTCATTTATCAAAAATAAAAAGCATAATTAAATAAGATAAATGAATAATAAATAATAAACCCTAACCATTTCATTAACCAAGGTTTAATCTTTACACTTGAACCCTAGCATGACATGTATCATCAAACATGATACAATCAAGTGCACAAAAGTATATCGCATATACAATGCGCACACCCGAGTGAGAAAATGCATTTAAAGTAAACCAATACTAGTTGATGCAAAGTAATATATCAAATATATAAATATGCATTAAATCATTAAATCAACACTTGATTCAATGATCCGGTCATGTCGCACACAACCGACTAGTATACTATGTATCGGCTTATCGAATCAACGCTTGAATCGATAACTAGGTTATATCGTATACAACCATTCGACACATTCATCGCGAGAATAGAATACGGTATCACATACACGCATTATTCTCGGTCCCGCACATATCTCATATGCGCTCCTATTTCGTTTCGCTTGAGCCAGGAAACCTCTGTGTAGGACTCTAAAGACTCGTCAATACGCCGGCAGCAGATGATGATCATATCAAACACCCACAAGCCGCAAGCGGTCTGCTAAACGTAACGGCCACCCGGGTATTGAGCGATCTGAAGATCGACGAGCAAGTCCGCTCACACTCCAGTGAATCCGACCAGTAACACTACCGTATAGTCCGGTCTGTACGTCTGATATGTCGCATATCTCGCCTAGGGGTGGTAAACGTCAGACCCCAATAGCTCGATAAATCATGCCGACGTAGGGTCCATAACATTCGTGAAACTACTGATAACTCTTACCAGTATATCACTGCAACCCTGGCCAGGGATTTCCTGTTATGGCCAGTCGAGCATTGCACAATATCAACCCCCAATACCGGGAGAGACGAATCCCCTCCTATCGCTCATTGCCTCCATGTGAATCGGGACTGTACCCAAAAACCACCTGTTTGCACAACTCAGTAGAGCCGTGGTAGGGTGGAAATCAAAGCACAGTGGGAGACACACAAGACTCTATGACGATCTCGGGTCAACAGACTAAGCTGTACCAGTGTCACCAGAGAACTGCCATCTGACGTGAGGTATAATACCATCTGGGAGTTCTCGGCGAGTCCGTTCAGTGTACCCAGTCTCCACTGAGCACCCGCATACCATCTTCGATGTCAAACACCAATGGATATGGGATCATCCATCGCCCATCGCATGGGTCGAGAAGATATGCGCTAGTCTACTCTGGAATATCGATGCCCCGTCTCGATATTCCCTCGACTAGGAACATTTCAAGGATGTATCATGGACTACCCAGGCCCCACTAGTATGATCTACATCATAGTCCTGGAAGTCGAGTACACATCCTATGGGCTTTATCAACATGTAATCAGAGAGACAGAAAGTATACATGTTAAGATAAAGTGCAACCAGATAGCGTACTATCATGTCGAGCAAGAAAGTCCTCCCTATATATGTCCCAGCATCCACTACAATATACATTCTATGTACAGTAATGGCCTCTAGGGCATACATATAACTAACAATCTCCCACTTGCACTAGGGCCATCTGTAGCAGTGGTTGTAGTATCTCATACTCAACCATCCCATAAAAGTGTCTCTCTTTGGGAAAAAGGCCTTCGTGAGTGGATCCGCCGTGTTGTCCTCTGAGTCTACTCTCCTTACCTCGATCACCCTGGAGATCAACTATCTCCATGATCAGGTGATGCTGCCTCAGAATACGTCTGGGTCACTGATGGGACCAGGGTTCCAAGGGCCAAAGCCACACTTCCATTGTCATACAATGGCAGGAACCTAGTTCATCTTATGAACCAATATACACCCAAACTTCCTCTTTGGTAGTATCTTTAATAGCGATGTTACCAGCCTTTAATCGTCTAGTTTGCCACGGTATCTAGCTTGGAACTCTTCCAACATACCGTCCCTCTATTGAGGGTAAAGACAATGCCCGTGACTGACATTCAGTCGTCTTTATCACCCTGGAACACTTCCAGTGATTCTCCTCAGGATCGATTGATACCATCTCACTACATCTAGTGAGAATCCTAACATCCAATTACATCTATCTCATAGATGAAAACTCAGGATTTAGGAGGTATCACTTTGATCCTATTTGGGGAATCCTAGTGATAATTGGAGATTGACCGATCGTAGTATAGGAAACTCTTTTCCTATCAAGAGTATGTTGTCTACGTACAATACGAAGATCGTCACCATACTCCCTACTACCTTTTTGTTTATACAAGGTTCATCTACCATTTTGATGAAGTCAAACACTTTGACTATCATATCAAAACAGACGTTCCAACTCCGCGATGCCTGCTTCATTATGTAAAGCAACTTGCACACGTTTCCGCTGCTCCCACTGTTTACGAAGACCTCTGGCTGTGTTCTTATAGACGTTCTCTTCTAAATCAGTATTTAGAAAAGCAGTCATGGCACCCAACCGCCAGATATCGTAGTCATGGTATGTAGCCGTGGTAAGTAGGATTTGGACAGACTTAAGCATAGCTACTGGAAAAAGGTTTCATCATTATCCATGCCTGGTCGATGACGAAAACCTTTAACAAGTCTAGCTTTGAAAGTCTCAACTTTTCCATCTAAACCAAGTAATCTTCTCAAGATATACTTGCTCCTGATGGGAATTTAACCCTTCAGATATAGCAGCTAAAGTCCATACTTTGCTGGTGTACATGGATTCCATCTCAGATCGCTAAGCATCCAGCCATTCTTACAGAGTCCCTACTCTCGATGGCCTGCTCGAAACTAGTTGGGTCATCATCTCATGATGCAATCCTTGCTCCCACTGTCATCGAGAAACCGAGGTATCTCTCAGGCGGTTGAGGAACCCTACTAGATCGGCGGAGAGGCTGAGGTTCGTCGGAAACTATTGAATCCTTTGGTTCTGTCAAATCATTAGCAGTTTTGTACAGCTGGAACCTTTCCAGTTCTACAGAACTGATCTTGCCTCGATCTTGTCCGGATTTTGCTTTTGACATAGGCCGGACAATCCCAAATCTTAACTTACTTAAGAGATAGGATCTTCCCATACCATATCTCATATGGAGTGGTAGGCATTGAATTGATTCAAACCTAATTCAATAGGTATGTAGCTTCACAAGTGCATAACCCCAAAAGGAAATAGGTAACTCAGTAATACTCATCATAGAGCACACCATATCTAATATTGTGCAATTGCTCCGCCCTGATACACCGTTGTGCTGTGGTGTATTCAGAGGAGTAACACTGAGAGAGAATCTCATTCTCCTTTAGAATAGTCCAGGAATTCTATGCACAAGTATTCTCCTCCCTGATCTCATCATAGGACATAATACTTCTACCCGTATTTTGGTTCTCTACTTCTAACTTATATTCTGTGAATATCTCAAAAGGTTCGGATTAGTGTTTCAACAAGAACATATGTCTGAATCTGAAGAGATCATCAAAGAACGTAATGAAGTATAAAGAACCAGTCCTGGCATGTGTAGACAGGGGACATTACATACATCAACATGTATCATCCCAAGAGTTCACTAACTCTTTCTCTGTTTCCAGTAAACGGAGCTATGGTCATCTTATCTTTGTGACATGACTGGCAAGTTTCACAAGATGTAAATTCAAACTGATTTAAATATACATCTAAATGTAGCTTCAGCCAGTCGGGTCGCATTGATATGACCTAGTCTACAATGCCTTAAGAAGGATTCGTTCATTTCTGAAGTCTTCCTCTTGTGTGTGCTCTGAATACTAAGAACTGTAGTTTGATTTAGAACGTCAATGCTTTTAGATAGCGTGCCTGAACCGATCAACTTTTGATATAGGAAATGTTCAAAACATTATCCATCAATACAAAATTATATCCTTTCTTTACTAATAAAGAGACTGATATGATTTTGTATATCAGGTTCGGTATCTAATAGCATTTGTTCAGAATCAATGTATTCTTAATACAGGGTGACAGTGACCAACAGACTTGGCTGCAACACTTGCCCCGGTTTCTGTCTCATGAAACTTATCACCCGTTCTCAGTTTTTCTACCTTTTTGTAGCCCTATGTAACAGATTACATATCTGGGATCCTGATCCGGTATCATATACCCAGGATTCAGAGGATACTGAGAAACAGTTCTTTGTAATGAACACACCCGAAGGAGATGCATCATATGCACTTTCTTCGTTTGGGCGGCATAGGAATTCTGGCATTCCCCAATTTCCTGCTCTGTCTTATAACAATTATAAGTTGGAGCGGGACCAACGTTCCCCAGCTCAGTATAACAAGCGGGTTCGGTCAATACATCCGTATTATTATCTTGATTAAGGCGTGATATGGTCGCTACCAGGAGAGAGAGAGAAGAAAACACTCAGCGTGCGCTCTTGCAAGATCAGATTGGTTATATATTTTATCTAATCAGGATGGCTCCCACTGTTTTTATCAAATCTTCCTTCAAACCCTAAAAGGAAAGACTAGCCGGGATTAATTACACTCTACAAGTTCGCCAATCTTTCAGCCAGGCCAGTGTCGGTACTTTGAGGGAGGTTCCCCGTGCTTTCGCACGGACCTAATTACAGTAAACCTCGTTTTCCCAGAGGCGTAACCCCGTTGACACCTTTCTAGACACCTACTTGATCGGCTAATTGCAAAGTGCAAAACTCTCCCAAAAGTAACAATTACTCGCAGTGGGTATCGGGATCCAACTATCACATAGAAGGTATGCAATCTCATTGCAAGTTTCAACACTTGAAACTCCCGATATAGCTTTTTACCCCTAGCACCTATGACCTTAACTATGGTCAACAAATCATAAGTACTAGTCAAGTTCTACCCGTCATTTCGTGATTAATTAGACCCACCCACATGACCCTTAACTAAGGTCAACAAAGTCACGCGACTGTCCTAACTAATCGCATCATATGCGGTGTAGGAAGACATCACTTAGCTACCGTACACTGTGCCTTGACTATGGTCAACAAACACAGCACGAATACTAAGTACTCTACTTCCTAAAATGACGGAGGGTTGCGAATGGTTTTTGTGAAAACCTTTAACGCTTTGAACTTGATCTCGTTGCGGAATCAAATGGTTTTTAAATGGAATGTTTTCGAGGCTTTTCTAGTTTTGCTAAAGGGGTCACTCCCGGTGAAGGGATCGTCGGCCCTTTCCTCGTCGAATGAGGTGCGGGATATATCATATATATCACTGTGCAAAGCAGAAACTATAGAAGCGATCAAAGAAAAACCGAGGGTTGTAGCATCTGCCAGTTATTGCTAAAGGAGTCACTCCCGGTGAAGGGATCTCGGTCCTTTCCTCATCGAATAAGGTGCAGGATTTTTTATAATGAACACCGCGATGCAAAGCAAGAACTGTAGCTACCTGTTTTATTTTGAAATTCGATTCCACAACATCAATTAGGTTTATTTTCTTTCATTAATCTCATTAATGAATATCCCATCATTTAAGTCCACCTAACCATCACAGATAAATATAACGTACGCTTATGCCATCCGCATTCGCCTCGATGTCCCGTTTGCACCGTTAGGTTAGGTAACTAACGCCAGAGCGAGGCAGGGCTAGCGCGGGTGTAAAACATAAGCAACGTCTATATAATATATCATATATACAATATATAATATCTGTCACAGAACATCACATGATCACAGATAAAACACAGCAGAAGAAACATATGAAATATTGGATATACTAGGACGTCCGTGTTTTCAATATGAGCCAGTATAAAACACGGATTCCACGGTCGTGATGAATAGCCAATCCCACACCCCTAGACCCCTACGAGAGCAGCAAGCAACCCTACCAATTCTAGGGTTAGGAGACCCGGACTTGACTCCTCGAGTTGGTCTCCCACTGGACCCCAGAACCCGGTTACTTGTGCTCCCCTCCTTGGGTCTATCCTAGTGCAGAAAAGTAAATAATATACAACAACGGTGACAACTTCCGCAACCTGGAAGCGCCCCAATAAAAGAATATTACATACAAGTTTTTACATGAATTAAAATGAAAAACACTCATCTCACATAAAAACCCCCGGCTATTCAAACACGACGATCCAATATAACATATCCAGCAACACATAACATCACATGTCATCAACGTAAGTAAATATGTCCATCCCAATTGTCGTTGACATATAGCAACGAAACCGGCGATATCACATATTACACTTACGGTCACAGAAAAGAAAGTGTAAAACTACAACAGTTGGAATCCGCAACCACCTCAGACATCGCATGCCTGACTAAATGAATTACTTAGACATCGCATGCCTAACAATTATAAACCCCGCATTTTAGTCTCATTATCGAAAACTCTTTTCAATATCAAGTCGGGCAATTCAACAAGATTCCCGAAAAACTGATCGAATGCTCGTCGCAAACTTTAGTGGGCGGCCGCACCCCTGATACCGTCGACAAAGTGCACCAAGGCGGAACACCGCTACCGCGAGCACCCGAACGGATGCTTTCGGCGACGGGGTTCTCCTACAGTCACTTGGTCGGGGTTATGGGGTGAGGCTGTCTATTAAGTTTACCCGGCGAGTATCCGCGTACGCTACGTGATTGCGACGGACTTTTGATCACATCAAAGTTCCGTGGCAACCGATCAAGTGAGACTAAACTGCTACGTTTATAATATTCATTCCGTTATCTCATAACTTTTTGCGAATTCCAATTATTGTATCACATTCCGGATAAATAGAAAATGCTAAACTTTTCGATCGAACAATCGAACACCCAAGTTTTCCCGATACAGATCAACACATGAAACAAGTCTAAAAACATTCAGTTCGTGCCTCAGTACCAACGATCCAGCTGTAGAAGGGTCAAGCCAACGCCTCACATGTGGCACGCCGTACTGCCCCAAACCCGAAGGTTCAAAGGGTAGTTCAAGACGGTCACATAATCGAGTTAAGGTTTGTTGTCTTCTAGAGGGACCATCGTGTTACTTGCACTACTTAGAACGTCGTTAAACTACAGAAATATCCAACACTTGGAAATTTCCCGACAGGGGAAAAATTGGATATTTATATCCGGTCGAACTTTTTAACATATTCTAAAATTTATCCGGAAAGACACATAGACAAAGTTTGACAATCCGATCGAATGTATGAACTCCCTATACAACCCAAAATACTAAACTCTTGATTTCAGAAAAAAATATTCCAGGAAAACCAACACTGAAAAATAGGAGTTACTGTGCAAAATTGAGTGCCTAATAAGACAAAACGGCGGCGGAAGGGCCGCATTAGCACGCTAATGCCGCGGTTCCGCCGCACTTTTGAGGGATCATTAGGTAATTTTTGCACCGTAATTCTTAGATTTCCCTGCTTATTTTTCTCCATATTTTTAATTTGCAAAAATCAACATTTTACAAAAAAGTACAGAGAGCAATTTGGAAATCGTATTTCGGTTCGATCGGACTTCAAACTCCGTCTACGCTTCGCCTAAGGCTCTAGCTAGGCTCTGATACCACTGTAGGGTTCCTAGGCACTCTAGTTAAGTTTCACAAGTGACCAAACATGCACAAATAAAATTTTACGGGTGCCTACAAACCCGACTACGGATCGTTTACTAGATATTTAGGCGAAACAAGCAAACTAGTTAACACTTAACTACAAGATACGGAAATACAACCTTTGTAGATCCGGTGCTCCACCTCCATAGCTCCGCAACGAGGTCCTCTCCGCTGTCCAAATCAAATCCGGGCTCTAGCGTCGGCTTCGTCGGAGAATGGGCAAGCTAGGTCGTCGATGTCCACGCCGAAGATGATCTACGTCGAGGCATCGCTAGATCAAGCTCCACCTTCACCAAACCATGATGACTTGTGAAGGAAACACACTCTACTACTTGGCAAGAGGTAGAGGATGAAGAAATAGGAAGTGGGTAGACTTTAGAATTGGATTTCTCACTCATTTGCTCAATTCACCATTGATGAAGAAAGCTTTTTCTTCCTTGCTCATGAAGAAGAAGAAGAAAGAAATATATGATAAGTTAAAAGAATAAGAAAAGAAAATGAATTCTTATCATAATTTTAACTAGAGTCAAGTGTAGAGAATGAATCATGGTTAGTGGGAATGGTTAGGGTTAAGGATGAGATAAGTATGGTTGACTTGAACAAAGCTTCATGAAGCTTCAACTAAAGAACAAAAGAAGCCACCATTCTTTTTCTCATTTCTTTTATTCATTTATCAAAAATAAAAAGCATAATTAAATAAGATAAATGAATAATAAATAATAAACCCTAACCATTTCATTAACCAAGGTTTAATCTTTACACTTGAACCCTAGCATGACATGTATCATCAAACATGATACAATCAAGTGCACAAAAGTATATCGCATATACAATGCGCACACCCGAGTGAGAAAATGCATTTAAAGTAAACCAATACTAGTTGATGCAAAGTAATATATCAAATATATAAATATGCATTAAATCATTAAATCAACACTTGATTCAATGATCCGGTCATGTCGCACACAACCGACTAGTATACTATGTATCGGCTTATCGAATCAACGCTTGAATCGATAACTAGGTTATATCGTATACAACCATTCGACACATTCATCGCGAGAATAGAATACGGTATCACATACACGCATTATTCTCGGTCCCGCACATATCTCATATGCGCTCCTATTTCGTTTCGCTTGAGCCAGGAAACCTCTGTGTAGGACTCTAAAGACTCGTCAATACGCCGGCAGCAGATGATGATCATATCAAACACCCACAAGCCGCAAGCGGTCTGCTAAACGTAACGGCCACCCGGGTATTGAGCGATCTGAAGATCGACGAGCAAGTCCGCTCACACTCCAGTGAATCCGACCAGTAACACTACCGTATAGTCCGGTCTGTACGTCTGATATGTCGCATATCTCGCCTAGGGGTGGTAAACGTCAGACCCCAATAGCTCGATAAATCATGCCGACGTAGGGTCCATAACATTCGTGAAACTACTGATAACTCTTACCAGTATATCACTGCAACCCTGGCCAGGGATTTCCTGTTATGGCCAGTCGAGCATTGCACAATATCAACCCCCAATACCGGGAGAGACGAATCCCCTCCTATCGCTCATTGCCTCCATGTGAATCGGGACTGTACCCAAAAACCACCTGTTTGCACAACTCAGTAGAGCCGTGGTAGGGTGGAAATCAAAGCACAGTGGGAGACACACAAGACTCTATGACGATCTCGGGTCAACAGACTAAGCTGTACCAGTGTCACCAGAGAACTGCCATCTGACGTGAGGTATAATACCATCTGGGAGTTCTCGGCGAGTCCGTTCAGTGTACCCAGTCTCCACTGAGCACCCGCATACCATCTTCGATGTCAAACACCAATGGATATGGGATCATCCATCGCCCATCGCATGGGTCGAGAAGATATGCGCTAGTCTACTCTGGAATATCGATGCCCCGTCTCGATATTCCCTCGACTAGGAACATTTCAAGGATGTATCATGGACTACCCAGGCCCCACTAGTATGATCTACATCATAGTCCTGGAAGTCGAGTACACATCCTATGGGCTTTATCAACATGTAATCAGAGAGACAGAAAGTATACATGTTAAGATAAAGTGCAACCAGATAGCGTACTATCATGTCGAGCAAGAAAGTCCTCCCTATATATGTCCCAGCATCCACTACAATATACATTCTATGTACAGTAATGGCCTCTAGGGCATACATATAACTAACACATGTCACCAGGGAATTGCTATATGATGCTAGGTATATTACCAACTAGCAGATTCCTGGCGAGTCCTATCCGGTGCACTTATAACCCAATGAGCACCTGTATACATCTTAGGTGATCCAACTGACACCAGTGGCTTGTGAGACCGGCCACCGCCCCTCGTCGGGGTCTCGACTGTATCCACTAGTCTACTCCGGAGTATCCATGTCCTATCTCGAAACTCTCACGACTAGGGACCACTATTAAAGATGTGCTTATAGACTACCCAACTCTCACGTATATGATCGCCATCATACTGTTGGTAGTCAAGCAGGATCCTGAGGGCTCTATCAACGTGTAATAGTGAACATCAATGTCACCAAAAGCTGCACAAGACTGATAAAGGCAAACCAGATAGCATACTATCATCTCGAGTAAGACTGTCCTATCGGTATAGGTCCTCCCTTAATCATTGCAATCACGTACCTGCGATCCAATAATTGACTTTGAGGGCACTATATCCAACACGGAATTCCTACACTATTCTAAAGGAGAATGGGATTCTCTCTCAGCATTACTCCTCCGTATACACCACAGCACGTAGGTGTATCGGGGTGGAGCAATCACACCCTATGTGATATGGTGCGCTCTATGATGAGTACTACTGAGTTGCCTATTTCCTTTTGGGGGTTATGCACTTGGGAAGATGCATACCTATTGAATAGGGTTCTAACCAAATAAGGTGCCTACCACTCTATATGTGATATGGTATGGGAAGAGTCCATGTCTTAAGCAAGTTAAGATTTGGGGTTGTCCGGCCTATGTCTAAAAGCAAAATCCGGACAAGCTCGAGGCAAGGTCAGTTCTGTGGAAGTTTGTTGGATATCCAAAGCATTCTCAAGGGAATATCTTCTACCACACCGAGGAACAAAAAGTGTTTTATTTATCGGCATGGCACCTTTTTTAGAAAAGGAATTTCTTGTGAAGAAATTAGTGGTCATGATGTAGAACTGGAAGGAGTTCCAGCTATACAAACTGCAGCTGATGATTTGTTAGAACCGAAGGATTCAATAGTTCTCGACGAACCTCAGCCTCTCCGCCGATCCGGTAGGGTTCCTTACCCACCTGAGAGATACTTCGGTTTTCTCTATGACAGTGGGAGCAAGGAATACATCATGAGATGATGACCCAACTAGTTTTGAGCAGGCCATCAAGAGTGGGGTCTCTGTAAGAATGGATGGATGCTAAACGATCTGAGATGGAATCCATATACACCAACAAAGTTTGGACTTTGGTTGCTTTATCTGAAGGGTTAAATCCCCATCAGGAATAAGTATATCTTGAGAAGATTGCTTGGTATACATGGAAAAGATGAGACTTTCAAAGCTAAGACTTGTTGCAAAAGGTTCTCATCATCGACCAGGTATGGATAATGATGAAACCTTTTCTAGTGTCTATGCTTAAGTCCATCCGGATCCTACTTGCCATTGCTACATACCATGACTACGATATCTGGCGGTTGGGTGTCATGACTACTTTTCTAAATGGTGATTTAGAAAAGAGGGTCTATAAGTACACAGCCAGAGGGCTTCGTAGATAGTGGGAGCAGCGGAAACGTGTGCCACTTGCTTTATGGGTTAAGGCAGGCATCGCGGAGTTGGAACATCTGTTTTGATGTGGTAGTCAAAGTGTTTGACTTTATCAAAATGGTAGATGAACCTTGCATATACAAAAAGGGTAGTAGGGAGTATGGTGGTGATCCTCGTATTGTACGTGGATGACATACTCTTGATAGGAAAAGAATTTCCTATGCAACACTCGGTCAATCTCCTCTTATCACAAAGATTTTCCATATAGGATCAAGGTGATACCTCATAAATCCTGGGATTTGGATCTATGAGATAGATCTAAATGGATGTTAGGATTCTCACTAGGTGTAGTGAGATGGTATAATTCGATCCTTGGGAGAATCACTGGATAGCTTCCAGGGTGGTAAGGTCGACTGAATGTCAGTCACAGGCATTGTCTTTACCCTCAGTGGAGGGACGGTATGTTGGAAGAGTTCCAAGCTAGATACCGTGGCAAAATAGACAATAAAGGCTGGATATATCGCTACCAAGGATGCTACCAAAGAGGTAGTCTGGGTGTATATAAGTTCATGAGATGAACTTCGTTCCTACCATTGTGTGACAATGGAGTTGTGGCTTATGCCTAGGAACCCCCGTCCCATTAGTGATTCAGACATATTCTTAGGCAGTATCACCTGATCATGGAGATGGATGATCTCCAGGGAGATCGAGGTTAGGAGAGTAGACACAGAGGAGAACAGGGCGGATCCACTCACAAAGGCCTATTCCCAGGAGAGACTTTTATGGGATGGTTGAGTATGAGATACTTGAACCACTGCTGATTGTTGGGTATTGGATACTACAACAGATGTCCCTAGTGCAAGTGGGAGATTGTTAGTTATATGTATGCCCTAGAGGCCATTACTGTACATACGATGTATATTGTAGTGGATGCTTGGACATATACATGGATGACTTTCTTGCTTGACATGATAGTATGTTATCTGGTTGCTTTTTATCTTAACATGTACACTGATTGTCTCTATGTTACATGTTGATAAAGCCCTTAGGAAGAGTACTTGAATACCAGGATTATGATGCAGATCATACTAGTAGGGACAGAGTAGTCACTAAGTACATCCTTCAAATGTTCCTAGTCGTGGATGTATCGAGACAGGGCATCGATATACCAGAGTAGACTAGCGTATAGCTTCTCGACCTATGTAGATGGTGTTAGTGTTTATGCCCTAGAAGGCCATTACTGTATCATACTAGCTTGTATATTACTTAATGGAAGCTTGGGATATTCACATGTATATAACAGTCTTGCTAAACATGGTAGTATGCTACTTGGTTTTTCTATCTTAATATGTAAGTGTACGTATTGATAGAGCTCTTAGGATCTTGCTTGTCTACCAGCGTTGTGATGGCAGTCACACTAGTGGGGACTGGGTAGTCTACAAGCACATCCTTATTAAGGTCCCTGGTCGTTGGATTATCGAGACAGAGCATCGATACTCCGAAGTAGACTGGTGTGTACGCTTCTCATCCCAGTTGGAGAGATGGTCTGTCCCACAGCCGTCAGTACGTCGTACTGGAGATAGTATGCAGGTGCTCATTAGGTTACGGGTACACCGGACATGACTCACGGGGAACTGTTGGTTGGTTTGATACCAGTCGTCAGTGAGCAGTTCCCAGGTGACATGAGTACAGCATAGTCCGCAGACTTGACACTGCTACTTCGCCTCGAGTGTGTCCCACTGTTCTTAGATTGCTACCCTACCACGGCTCAAAGGAGTCGTGCAAACAGGTAGCAGTTGGGTGCAGTCCCGAGCACTTGGAGGCAGTGGCGGTTAGACAGGATTCGTCCCTCCCGGTATTGGGAGTAGATATCGTGCTGTGTCAGAGAGCCATTACGTAAAGTCCCTGGCCAGGGCAAGCGAGATTTACTGGTAGGTTCCAGTAGTTTCTCAGGGTGTAATGGGCTTCCCTCCGACACGACTTATACCGCTATTAGGGGACTGACGCTTGCCGCCCCCCTAGGCCCGATATGCGATAGTCTTGGACGAACGGACCGGACTGTATGGAGATTGTCACATCAGACTCAGTAGGAGTTCGGATGGGTTTCCTCATCGGCCTTCTTATCGACAACTACCTGGGGACCGTTACGTACAGCTAGTGCCGCTTGCGGTCTGTGGTTAAACCCACTGCCAGCGTAGTAGTCGAGTCTCTAGAGTCCCACACAGAGAGTTTCCTACTCCAGGCGAAACGATATAGAGGTTGCATGGTTTTGCGACAAAGGGTTCGGACGCATACGTGCGTTTACGTGCGTACGACTTTCGGACAGTTTTTACCAGTCGGCTTTGGTTTAAGCCAGTTAGTGGTATCCGGTTATTGGATTTATACAGTCTAAAGTTTTTCCGTATTTTTACGGATCGGAGGGGCGTTCTCGTAATTACTCGAGAAGCTTCTAGAAGATGGTGACTAAGGAGGGTTATGTGTCATATTCATTGAATGAGTTATATGAGTCATGGTGGTGATTCATTCATTTCATTAATGCACATTTATTGCTTAATGACTCATGCTAATGAATCATCACTAGATATTTTATGAAGCATGATTATTCATCACTCTTTATTCTTTTCTTCATATTTGATAATGCTTCATATATGATATGATACTCATAACTTATTCTCATAATATTATTCACATTCTCTCTCCTCAAGCTCTCTCTCTTCAAAAGACTAATCCTCACCCTCATATGTTGAGATCTAGGATTAGTTAGACTAATCAATCCATAACCATCACTCTATTTCATCTAGCTTCTTTGATTAGCAATCCAAGAAGGTTAGTTGCCTCAAGTTTAGAGGCTAAGCTTGGAGTTTTGCTCTCGGGTGGATCGTCTACTACCTAGAGAAGGCCGAGGAGAACAAGGAGATCGTAAAGACGAAGGACTAGTTTCGATAGGTATAATCCCTAAGCATAGTAGTTTAGAATAACTATATGTTTGGTTAGTTATCGTTTAGCTTCGATTCAAGCGGTTAGTCGATGTTCGTTCACTAAACAAGTTAGTTTTTGAAAATTCCGCCTCCCCACAAGTATTGGGGTGTAGTACATCGACTTACAGTGGTATCAGAGCCTCGCTAAACAATAAATAACTTAATTGCAAATTTGTACGAATTTCGAACGGAAAAACGAAGCCGGAAAACCCTAAATCTGTCAAGTTTCTGTCGAGTTTAAAATGATGTCCTAAAATTTTTCAGGTGATCTCAGAAAGCTTGTAAAGAGTCCAGAAGAACACCCATGAAATTCGAGCCCATGAATCGGCTAAAGAGCCGCGGAAGCGCGGCGGATCCCACCGATCCTCCGCGGTTCCGCGGCCGAGTTGCCGAGTCATGGACTCGTATTTCATGTGTGGGTCCTCTCTGGTATTTGGGGTTTTCTGGAATATTTAATATTTGCTCAGGTTTCAGTTTAACAGAGCAGTTTTTGGAGCAATATTAATGTTGTTTAATCGATCGAAATTGCACAGTATTTGCATGTTGGATTATATCTGTGATTGTTTAATGTGTTCGTAAACCTCCCTTAACTGCTAGTATGTCGGTTGGCAGGGGGTTGCACATTTCTGTAATGATTATATCTGTTTGTGCATATAAACTGTATTGGACTGTTGTGGTGTATAGCCGGGGTATGCAATGGGTTATTGTTTAATTCATTTGTTGTAAATGTAATTTGTTGTAATATTATTTTTGCGGGGCACATCCAGGTTGCGGTTGTAGCCACCGTTGTATTATTTCATTTTACTGTTTTTGCTCCTAGGACTGACCCAAGGTGGGGTACACAGACTGCCGGGCGGGTAGTTTGCCGTACCCGTAGGGGTCGAGGGTGGGGTAACGGCTATTCATCACAACTGTGTAATCTGTCTTTTCTTGCAGGCTCAAAAGAAATACAGATTGCTTGCAAATCCAATATTGTTTATCTGTGTTCTGGAATGTATATCATTACGTCAGACGAATGTAAAATATCTATATTTATGATAGCTATTTAGACGTCACTTATGTTTTACACCCGCGCTAGCCCAGCCCCCGCTCTGTCGTTAGTTAAGTAACCTAACGGGTGATGACGGGACCCCGTGGCGAATGCGGATGGCATAAGAGGACGTTGTATTTTCGTTGTTTTCTGCAATGATAGGTTAATGATGGGACGCATTATCTATAATGCAAAGAAAAACAAACCAAAGTTTAAATCGTTGGAACAATTTAAAAGAAACCACTCGGTTATTTTTGAAACAGATATTTTTAAATGCGGAGACTTAACCACTCCTTTTAAAAAGCTATCAGGTTCCTTCGGTTATATCAAGTTCACTACGTTCACGGTTTCGCCAAAACCAGTCGTAGCCCTCCGTCATTTCATCTGGGTATTCAGTAGTATTCAAGCTATGTATTTTGACCAACGCCAAGGCATAGTGTTTGGTAGCTGCTGGGTATTCATTTGTTGCATAGATAGATGAGTTAGTTTGGGACAGTCGTATGATCATTTTGGCTAACATCAAGGATATGTACGGATGTGTTCAAATTAACAAGATAATGATGGGCAGAACTTGACATGTGACTTATGATATTTTGACCAACGCCAAGGTCATAAGAGCATGGGGCAAAAATATATATCGGGAATTTCTAAAGAAACTGAAATTTGCAAAGAGATGCATACCATTTGGAGTTTGATGAATGTTGGTAGGATTCCTTCAACATTATCATACGATGATATTTGGATCCCGATCCTACTGTAAGTATATGCTACTTATCAGGATATTCGTCACTTAACGATCAATGCTATAAACCTAGTAGGTGTCCAGAAAGGTGTCAGCGGGGTTACGCCCCAAGAGAAAAGAGGTTATTTAATTAAGGAACTTCGCGAAAGCGTTGGAAAACCTCCCTCGAAGTATCGACACTGGCCTGGCTGAACGGTTAAGCAAGTATTGTACGGTGAGAATAGTCCTGGCTAATTCTTCTTTTATGGTTTGAGGAAGGATTCGAGAAACAGTGGGAGCCATCCAGTTTAGATAAACTAAAAACCACTCTAAACTTGCAAGAGCATCATGCTAAAGAGTTTTCTTCTCTCTCTCCTAATTGCAGCGAACCTGAAAATGACTGGACTTAAGTTACTTTTAGAAAAAAATATACTGACGGGGCCAAACTATAAAGATTGGCTGCGGAATGTCAAAATGGCTTTGACCTATGACAAACTGGGGTACGTCCTCACCGCTACGGCACCTGCTGTCCCTGGTCCCAAATCCAGCAATGCGGATAAGGAAATCCGCAAAACCTGGGATTTAGATTGCGCGAGAGCCAAGTGCGTCATGCTTGCCTCTATGGACAATGAACATCAGAGGAGGCACGAGGATATGTCCCTCGATGGCATATTTCTCCATACAAAGGAACTTTATGGAGAGCAATCTCGTATAGCAAGATACGAGACCTCTAAGAACTTGTTTCGAGCGAGGTTGGCTGTCGGGTCATCGGTAGGTGAACATGTCCTACAGATGATCGGCTATATTGAAGAGCTCGCAGACCTTGGGACGACTTTGGATAATGAGCTGTATACAGACCTTATTCTCTAGTCCCTTCCTCCCACCTACGCCCAGTTTATCCTCAACTTCAATCTTCAAGGAAAAGAAGTTGAACTTGTGGAACTCCTGAACATGTTAAGGAGTGCAGAGGGCACCTTGAAGAAAGCAAGGGAAACACCCGCTATGTTTGTTGGCGGTGCATCTTCTTCCGGGTCCAAGGCTAGGGCCAAAGGAAGGAAGAAGAAGGCCGCACCCAAACCTAGAGGAGGTGTTAGTAAGGTGGGAAAGAAGGGAAAGAAAAAGATAGCAGTACCGATAGTTGGCCCGGATGAGTGCTTCCATTGTCACAGGAAAGGGCACTGGAAGAAGGATTGCAAGGCATGGAACGCCAAGAACCAGGAACCGAAGCAAGCTGTGGCTTCGACTTCAGGTGTGTTTGTAATTGAGAATTTTCTGTCGATCAACTCTACTTCCTGGGTATTGGATACCGGATCAGGATCTCATATTTGCAATTCATTGCAGGCACTGAGAAACCGTAGAGTGCTGAAGGAAGGTGATATGATCCTCAGGGTTGCTAACGGAGCTAGCGTGGGAGCTGCGTCCGTCGGGGATTATCACCTAGGATTGACGAGTGGACATATTTTGGTTTTGCATAACTGTTATTTTGTACCAAGCTTAACGTGTAATATCATATCAGTTTCCTTGTTATCAAATAAAGGTTATGATTTCACGTTTGTAAGAGATGTTGTTAACATCCACCTTAATCATGGTTTGATTGGGTCCGGTACATTAAATAACGGCATATATGTTTTAAACCAACTCCAAATTTTCAATGTCCAGAACACACTAAAAAGAAAGTCTCCAGATTTAAATAAAGCTTTCTTATGGCATTGTAGACTGGGTCACATCAATGAGAGAAGGTTGACTAAGTTGCATAGAGAAGGATATTTGGATACGTTCGAATATCAATCCTATGACACTTGTCAATCTTGTCTCAAAGGAAAGATGACAAAGACTCCATTTACTGGACAAGGAGAAAGAGCGAGCGAGCTCTTAGGACTCATACACAGCGATGTATGTGGTCCAATGTCTACACATGCGAGAGGTGGTTTTTCCTATTTCATTACTTTCACGGATGATTACTCAAGATACGGATTCATTTATCTGATGAAACATAAATCCGAGGCTTTTGAGAAATTCCAAGAGTATAAGAATGAAGTAGAAAACCAAACCGGCAAAAGTATTAAGACACTAAGATCTGATCGAGGTGGAGAATACTTAAGTGCCGAGTTCCTAGGTTACCTAAAAGAGAAAGGAATTCTCTCTCAGCTTACTCCTCCATACACTCCACAGCATAACGGTGTATCGGAGAGACGGAATCGAACCCTATTGGATATGGTACGATCCATGATGAGTAATGCTGAGTTACCGCGATCTTTCTGGGGTTATGCGCTAGAATCAGCGGCATATCTTTTGAACATGGTTCCTACCAAGACTGTGCCTACCACACCATATCAGATGTGGAGTGGGAAGAAACCCTATCTTCAGTATCTAAAGATTTGGGGATGTCCAGCTTTTGTTAAGAAGCAGCATGTGGACAAGCTCGAGGCACGATCAGTAAAGTGTCAGTTTGTGGGATATCCAAAGAACTCCAAGGGATATCTATTCTATTACGCAGAGGAACAAAAGGTGTTTGTTTCTCGTAATGCCCATTTTCTAGAATATCAATTTTTAGAAAAGGAAATAAGTGGGAGCGAAATAGAACTGGAAGAAATTCCAGAACCACAAACTGCTACTGAAAGTTTGGTAGAACCAGAGGTTCAAGAAGAACAGAACATTCCCGCACCCCTCCGCAGGAGTAGTAGGCCGTCTCATCCGCCTGAGAGATACTACGGTTTTCTCATAGATGGGGATAGAGAGGATTGCATCATAGATGATGATGAACCTACTGACTTTCGGCAGGCCATCCAGAGCGGCGACTCGGTACGATGGCTAGATGCAATGCGGACCGAAATGGAGTCCATGTGCACCAACAAAGTATGGACTTTGGACTTTGCTCCAGATGGGGTAAAACCCATAGGATGCAAATGGATCTTCAAGAAAAAGATTGGTGTAGATGGACAGGTGGAAACCTATAAGGCTAGACTTGTTGCAAAGGGTTTTCGTCAAAGACCTGGTTTGGACTATGACGAAACTTTTTCTCCAGTGGCTATGCTCAAATCCATTCGGGTCCTTCTTGCTATTGCTGCTTTCCATGATTATGAAATCTGGCAGATGGACGTAAAGACGGCTTTTCTGAATGGAAATTTAGAAGAGAGCGTCTATATGGATCAGCCAGAGGGTTTCAATCAGAGTGGGAGCAGCGGGAAAGTATGCAAGCTGCTTAAGTCTATTTATGGACTAAAGCAGGCATCGCGGAGTTGGAACATCTGTTTTGATGAGACAGTCAAAGAATATGACTTTATCAAAAATCCAGATGAACCGTGCATATATAGTAAAGTTGTGGCCAGAAGTGTCGTATTCCTCGTCTTGTACGTGGATGACATTCTATTGATAGGAAATGACATTCCTATGCTACAATCTGTCAAAGGATTCTTGTCACACAGGTTCTCCATGAAAGACCTGGGTGATGCCTCGTACATTCTGGGGATCCGGATCTATCGTGATAGATCCAAGAGGATGTTGGGACTTTCGCAGTCCAGGTATATCGACACTGTACTGAAAAGATTCAGTATGGAAGATTCTAAGCGCGGTAATCTACCGGCTTGTCACGGAATCACCCTCTCCAAAGAGATGTCTCCCAAGACTGATTTGGAAAGGGAACGCATGTCTATTATACCCTACGCTTCTGCGGTAGGCTCTATAATGTATGCGATGTTGTGTACCAGACCAGATGTAGCTTATGCACTGAGCGTGGTAAGCCGGTATCAGTCAGACCCAGGGGAGAAACACTGGATAGCAGTAAAGAACATTCTCAAGTACCTGAGAAGGACTAAGGAGATGTTCTTGGTTTACGACGGAAAAGACCTCAGGTTGGAGGCATTTGCTGATTCCGGCTTCCAGAGTGATAAGGACGATTCCAAGTCCATGTCGGGTTATGTCTTTACCCTCAATGGAGGGGCGGTGTGCTGGAAGAGCTCCAAGCAGGACACCGTTGCTGACTCGACGATGGAAGCGGAGTATATAGCTGCTTGCGATGCCGCAAAAGAAGCAGTCTGGATGAAGAAGTTCCTAACAGAACTTCAGGTGGTTCCTACCATAGTTGATCCAATACCTCTGTATTGCGACAACAACGGAGCTATAGCTTTAGCGAAGGAACCAAGGTCCCATCAGAAGTCCAGACACATCTTGAGGCGGTATCACCTGATCAGGGAGATCATTGATCGTCAGGAGATCGAGGTTCGGAGAGTTGCTACTGAAGAGAACATTGCTGATCCATTCACGAAGGCCCTACCTCAGATTCAGTTCGAGAGGCTACTCGAGATCATCGGTCTACGATATGCCAGTACATGGCCCTAGTGCAAGTGGGAGATTGTTAGTGTTTATGCCCTAGAAGGCCATTACTGTATCATACTAGCTTGTATATTACTTAATGGAAGCTTGGGATATTCACATGTATATAACAGTCTTGCTAAACATGGTAGTATGCTACTTGGTTTTTCTATCTTAATATGTAAGTGTACGTATTGATAGAGCTCTTAGGATCTTGCTTGTCTACCAGCGTTGTGATGGCAGTCACACTAGTGGGGGCTGGGTAGTCTACAAGCACATCCTTATTCAGGTCCCTGGTCGTTGGATTATCGAGACAGAGCATCGATACTCCAAAGTAGACTGGTGTGTACGCTTCTCATCCCAGTTGGGGAGATGGTCTGTCCCACAGCCGTCAGTACGTCGTACTAGAGATAGTATGCAGGTGCTCGTTAGGTTACGGGTACACTGGACAGGACTCACGGGGAACTGTTGGTTGGTTTGATACCAGTCGTCAGTGAGCAGTTCCCAGGTGACATGAGTACAGCATAGTCCGCAGACTTGACACTGCTACTTCTCCTCGAGTGTGTCCCACTGTTCTTTGATTGCTACCCTACCACGGCTCAAAGGAGTCATGCAAACAGGTAGCAGTTGGGTGCAGTCCCGAGCACTTGGAGGCAGTGGCGGTTAGACAGGATTCGTCCCTCCCGGTATTGGGAGTAGATATCGTGCTGTGTCAGAGAGCCATTACGCAAAGTCCCTGGCCAGGGCAAGCGAGATTTACTGGTAGGTTCCAGTAGTTTCTCAGGGTGTAATGGGCTTCCCTCCGACACGACTTATACCGCTATTAGGGGACTGACGCTTGCCGCCCCCCTAGGCCCGATATGCGATAGTCTTGGACGAACGGACCGGACTGTATGGAGATTGTCACATCAGACTCAGTAGGAGTTCGGATGGGTTTCCTCATCGGCCTTCTTATCGACAACTACCTGGGGACCGTTACGTACAGCTAGTGCCGCTTGCGGTCTGTGGTTAAACCCACTGCCAGCGTAGTAGTCGAGTCTCTAGAGTCCCACACAGAGAGTTTCCTACTCCAGGCGAAACGATATAGAGGTTGCATGGTTTTGCGACAAAGGGTTCGGACGCATACGTGCGTTTACGCGCGTATGACTTTCGGACAGTTTTTACCAGTCGGCTTTGGTTTAAGCCAGTTACTGGTATCCGGTTATTGGATTTATACAGTCTAAAGTTTTTCCGTATTTTTACGGATCGGAGGGGCGTTCTCGTAATTACTCGAGAAGCTTCTAGAAGATGGTGACTAAGGAGGGTTATGTGTCATATTCATTGAATGAGTTATATGAGTCATGGTGGTGATTCATTCATTTCATTAATGCACATTTATTGCTTAATGACTCATGCTAATGAATCATCACTAGATATTTTATGAAGCATGATTATTCATCACTCTTTATTCTTTTCTTCATATTTGATAATGCTTCATATATGATATGATACTCATAACTTATTCTCATAATATTATTCACATTCTCTCTCCTCAAGCTCTCTCTCTTCAAAAGACTAATCCTCACCCTCATGTGTTGAGATCTAGGATTAGTTAGACTAATCAATCCATAACCATCACTCTATTTCATCTAGCTTCTTTGATTAGCAATCCAAGAAGGTTAGTTGCCTCAAGTTTAGAGGCTAAGCTTGGAGTTTTGCTCTCGGGTGGATCGTCTACTACCTAGAGAAGGCCGAGGAGAACAAGGAGATCGTAAAGATGAAGGACTAGTTTCGATAGGTATAATCCCTAAGCATAGTAGTTTAGAATAACTATATGTTTGGTTAGTTATCGTTTAGCTTCGATTCAAGCGGTTAGTCGATGTTCGTTCACTAAACAAGTTAGTTTTTGAAAATTCTGCCTCCCCACAAGTATTGGGGTGTAGTACATCGACTTACAGATGGGTGATGGATGATCCCATATCCATTGGTGTTTGACATCAGAGATAGTATATGGGTGCTCAGTGGAGACCGGGTACATTGAACGGACTCGCCGAGAACTCCTAGATGGTATTATACCTATCGTCAGATAGCAGTTCTCTGGTGACACTGGTACATGTTAGTCTGTAGACCCGAGATCGTCATAGAGTCTTATGTGATTCCCACTGTGCTTTGATTTCCATCTTACCACGTTCAAGAGAACGTGCAAAACGGTGGCTTTTGGGAACAGTCCCGAATCACATGGAGGCAATGAGCGATTTGAGGGGTTTCTTCTCTCCCGGTATTAGTGGTTGATGTTGTGCTGTGCTCGATTGGCTATAATAGGAAGTCCCTGGCTAGGGCTGCTTCAGAGATATACTGGTATGTGTTATCAGTAGTTTCTCGACCTGTTATGAGCCTCGTATCAACATGATTTATCGAGTTACTGGGGTCTGACGTTTACCACCCCTAGACGAGATATGCGACATATCAGACGAAGAGACCGGACTGTACGGTAGTGTTACTGATTGGATTCGCAGGAGTACGAGTAGGCTTGCTTGTTGATCTTCTTATCGCTCAATACCCGGGTGGCCGTTACGTTTAGCAGACCGCTGACGGCTTGTGGGTGTTTGATATGATCATCACTTACTGCCGGCGTATTAACGAGTTTTTAGAGTCCTACACAGAGGTTTCCTGGCTCAAGCGAAACAGAGTAGGAGCACATATGTGATATGTGCGGGACCGAGATTAATACGATATGAGATACCATATTCTATTCTCGCGATTTGTGGCATAGGTCGGTTATATGAGATATAGCCGGGTTATCGAATCAAGCGTTGATTCGATAAGTTGTTGCATTTGATATTAGTCGGTTATATGTAATATAGCTGGATTATTAAATCAAGTGTTGATTTAATGATTTAATGTATAATTATATATTTGATATATTAAATTACATTAACTAATATTAATTCACTTAAAATTTCTTTTCTCACTTGGTTTGTGCACATTGTATATATGTGATATATGCAAGTGTACATTATTTTGTGTCATGCTTGATGATACATGGACATGGGTGTGTGTATGACTTACACCATGCTAGGGATTATCTAGTGTTTTATTTATTTAAAGTTATTCAAAAATGAGTTGGACTTTGTCATGGCAAGAAGTTTTGAGAAGCTTATGAATGCATTGACTTAGTCTTCTATTTTTGTTTAGCTTAAGATATGAATTCTTGACGGTATCGAGCTGGAACAACCTTTATAAACCCAACCATCATAGCTGGCTATGGTTAACTCTCTACAAGGGTTAGTGTGTGTCATATACTCACCATGGTTTATTTTCTCACCTCATGAGTTCATTCTTTCTTGCTCATTATTCATCTTCTTCTTCATTGAGAAAAGCTTGCTAGCTTTTAGATAAGTGGGAAACTAATGTGAGAAAATGATTTCTAAAGTGAACAAAATTCCTACTTCATCATCCTCTACTACTTGCCATTTAGTATAGAGTGTTTGCTTCACTAATTCCACAATTAGTGAAGAGATAGCTTGGGTTAGTGTCTCCTCGACGTAGATCATCTTCGGCCTCGAAGATTTCGATGCAAGCATGTTCATTTCTTCATGGGAGCCTCTCTAGAGTCCGGGACTTCATGATCGCAGTGAAAGGACTACTGCACGGAGCTAATGAAGTGAAGGACCGGTCTACAAAGGTTGTATTCCTTGTTCACTTTACTTGCAAAGTTGTTTGCCTTTTATTCCGTCGGATTTCTAGTATACGATTCTATATTAGGGTTATCTAGAATGGCTAAAATTTTAATATGGCATGGAAAATGCCTCCTGAAACCTTGCTTCCATGCTAGGCAACCCTGCAAACACATCGGCCCGGGGGACGGGCTCCCACTCTGACACCGCCACCGTGTTGGGATCATTCGACCGCCTCACCCGCAGGGAGTTGGCCCTGTGCCACTGGATGGGCACAGACCAATCCTCACCCTAGGGTGGCCCGACAAACAAAACTTCTCCTTCCACTCGTGAATAGAAGAAGGTACTGCGATGACCCCCGACCCGGCCGTGCCTCCCCGGTGCTTTCTAAAGGAAATGTATACCCAGCTCGGCTCGTCCTTGTGAGTGCCGGGGTGGTTTTTGTAGAAGAGAGAGGAAATGAGAAGGTTTAGACTAAAAGGGATCTCTCTCAATTTCAACCGGACCAGGAACACAAGGAGAATCCTCCAGGAGTTCGGCACTAACTGGCCCGGGGCTAACTGAAAAGAATGCAACGCCGCACTCACCTCTGGAGAGAAGGGCAGGCGCATTCCAGCCCAAAAGGCCTCCAAGTATAAGGCGATATCCTTGCCCTATACTTGATCTGCCCTCTCTCCCTCCCTGGCCAAGCGAAGCGAGTAGCCGGGGAGAATGTGCAAGCGAGCCCGGATTATGGTGAGCTCATCCACATGCCTCATAAGGGAAGGTACGTCGCGAACACTCCGGGCACTCGCTTTGGGGACTGTCCCCGCCGCACGACCCCGGGAAGCGTGACTAACCCTAACTTCCCGGGAAGATTCCGACCCGGACGAAGAAGTGGAAGCTGCAGAAGACTCCCTAGATTTTACCCGAACTATTTATACGGACTGCTCAGAGGAAGACATCTAACCCGATCAAAAGAAAGGGTCCTCCGATGAGAGGACACAAGAAATCCAACTTAGAGGGAAGAGCGTCGAGCTAACACACGAAGGGAAGAGGAAATTATGGCGAAGCGTGGACCCTTGGGGGAATCCCACCTCTATTTATAGCAATCGGCGAACACATCCAGCGGCGTCGATCGTCTCCCGCCAAAATGGCACCTCGTATTCAACGGCCATCAACGCTCCACCTTTCGCATGCGCATTGGGCGCGTCCCATCGGGCGCGAAAACACCGATGGCCCATCACGTCAGCCAACCAGCATCGGACCTGTGGCCTCGTGCTCTGATGAACGTATGCCCGAACAATGCTTCCTCTTTAATGCAAGATCTCTTCCCCAATCCGCTGACGTCATCAGAAAAAATATGACTAACTGACCGGGAATCCGAGTCGACGCTGTCTTCAAATAAGAACTTAGCCCGGGTGACTGATTAGACCACTCTCGACCCGACCTATAAATAGGTCAGGACAAGAGTGGGGTCTAATGATGATGCTTGGTACTGAGCACTCCCCAGATCGTGATACGTGGTAGACGACGTGTCCCAAAGCTTACAGAAAGAAAGCAGGAATGGTACATTGGAAGCATGCCCCGGGCCTTCGACCCGAGGATGTTCCCGACCTTCAGTGGCCTTCCTAACCACTCCTGTGCCCTCCTTATAAACAACCGTTGGCTCACCTCTGAGCCCTCCCGCATGTTGAGTTCCCTCAGCCCTCCTAGCTCGCCTCTGAGCTATCACATGAACCAAGCCTGTTCGTCTCCGAGCCTCCCGCCGAGCTTAGTTTCCTCAGTCTCATCGACCGACCCACAGCACGGGTCACAGGCGTCCCAGCCACGACTCCGCGAATCTCGCCTGACGCAAGATATCCACCGCCCACGATCCCGCATTCCACGCTGTCGCGTTCCCCCATTAACGAGCATATCTCGTCATTAATGGGAAATCCCGCCTTTTACACAGGCATAATGCCAGGGGCAAAACGGCCGGCGTGAATCTCGTGCCCGCCAGCCCACGGCTGCCATTATATAAATCCCTCTCTCAGATGACTCAGGTAAGGCAATTTTACCCCAATAGGCCGTTACTCTGTCCAAATACTTCGACTAACTTGATCGTCGGAGGGTCCTCGGTAGTGCAACCACCCCGGGACTTCCTTGTAGGTAGCTCGGGTTCATCCCCAAATCAAGCCCATTGAGATCCACACGCACAAAGGGGAAACCCTCAGATCCAATCTTAGCCACTCATCACCACTCGCTGCGGATCAACGGAAGACAACATCTGAAGGAGATCCAGAGCTCCATCACAACCTTTCCAAGGGCTCAAAGGGGACAGAACATTATACAGCATTGGATAAATTAAGTTATCCAATAAATCTGAACTGTTTATTTTAACCGCTGATTTTAAGGAACGGTTAAAATAAACAGTTCAGATTTAACCGCTACTTAAAAGATAAGTTAAAATATTTAACCGCTACTTAAAATAGCGGTTCATATTATATAAAAGAGGAAAACGCCCCAACAGTTTCAGCGGTTTAGGGTTTTGAGGTCGAAATTGGGCTATTTTTGCTATAATTTGAAATGCGGCGTTCTTTTGATTCTTGGATCGATTTCATAAGGTAAATTAATTACTTTAATTACTATAAGTTTTGTTATTTATTTAGGGTTTTCTGTTAAGGTTTTCAGATGTAAATTGGGCGTTTTTTCATGTGATTTGAATTGCGATTGTTGCTAGGTATTCTATTGTTTCCTGGATCGATTTTTTAACATAAATCAATTAGTTCTATTGTTTCTTCGTCTGTTTCCATTACTATTTCTTCTTCTTCTAATTCAGGGATAGTCCACTCATAGGCTAGTTTAATAGACATGATAGTGTATGTAAACATAGAAATAAAAAATATCAAAAACCTCGTTGAGGAAGACGTAGACGTCCTGTGGCGGAAGACAGGGTTCGAAAGTCGAGAGATGATATATCTGTAATTGCTTGAAAAAAAAATTACTTAAGCGGCGGTTAACTTTTGATTTTAAAAACTACTTTAAGTAGATGTTAGATAACAACTGTTAAATTTAAGCACTACCATAAGTAGCGGTTAACTCTGAACGATTCTAATTTGTTGGATAAATTAAATTTTGATTTTAACCGCTACTGTAAGTATAGGTTAAATAAAAACCGTTAGATTTAATCGCTATTTAAAATAGCAGTTAACTATAAATAGTTTTGATTTGATGTATATTTTTTAAACAACGTTGATGTTAACCGCTATTTTAAGTAGCGGTTAAATAACAACCGTTAGATTTTAACCGCTTTTTTAAGAAGCGGTTGATCAGTCGAAAATAGTGCATTCTCAACACGTTAATTTCCCTACTCATAACATTCATAAATAGGTGTTTATTGTAATTATAACACAGATTATGAATTCATCTGGAAAATACCAAATAACCGGTGTTATAGTTATAATCGACATTCTAGAGGGAAATTAAGTGTTTATTACTACACGCATGATTTTGTATATCTCAACTCTGTTTATCGAGAGTGTGCAGGAAATTCTCCAGGTAAAAGAGCGGGAACTGCTAAAAGTGCTGATGAAATACATCAAGTCCAAGACTTGAGATCTGGCAGCAAATAAGAAAGAAATGTCAGATTCCAGGCATCAGAGAATAACCTAAAGACCAACAGAAAGATACCCTGAAATTTTCATGCAGTGATCTCTGAACTTGGCCGTGGATCCGCGGCCGAGTTGGACGATCCGCGGCTTACCCGACACGTTATCAAATCAGATTGTCTCTAGAAGCTTCTTCTCAACGGCCTAGCTTGTAGAAGACCCTCAAAGACCACATGGCTTCTTCCAGAAGGCTCTGCATAACAAACTCACTCTAGAATATTCCTTGTAACAACCTTCCTCTAGAATATTCCATCTAACAAACTCATTCTAGAAGGCTCTCTCTAACAACTTAGCTTGGGAGGGAAGTTTCATTTGAATTTTTATAAAAAGGGATCTAGATCGGGTTGAATAGGTTGTTCATCAATTAGGGTAAGAATTCTAGCAAAATCCAAATCAATTCCACACAAATTGAGTGACACAATTTGAGCCAAATTAAGATTCATCGAGTATCGATTCAAGCAAGAGTTCAACAAGCCTTTAAAGCAACGCCGATCTTCATCCGAGCAAGAGATCCATGATGATCCGCGACTCAAGAAGACCGAAGCGAAGCTAGTTTCGACGATTTAGTTCCTCCTCAAATCTTTAATTCTTGAGTGAATTGTACCTAAACGTTGATTAATAAAAGGTGAAAATTCTAACTCTTGCTTTTCTTTACATTTTTGCATTATGAAGAATTATAGATTCTTGATTCTTTTCTTTTTCATGATGTTTGAGTGAAATCTCTGCTTGTAGCAGAATCGAGAGAATAGGTAGATGATGATGATTAAATTCTTGAACGATTCTTAAGTCTTAGGAGTTCTGTAAAATTTAGGAAATTTAATCATCGAAAACTTAATTTGAGCGAGATCGCTTTCTTGAATGTTTTCGCTCCAAACTAGAGATCAACGATCGGTGATTTAATTTGCTAGAGACTAGAATTTGAATGATAATCAATGAAAGGACAAGGGATGATGATGAAGAAACCCTAGTTTCTTCAATAGATCTCTAAACCTCATTGATTGTCATCGATCTAGCAATAAATCTTTAATAGATAAGAATTAGTAATCATTAGTATTCATCATCACTATCAATTTGATCGATTCCTACAAGCTACTTTACAAATCTTGACAATTCAAACTATTTGGATATTTTCTTGATCTTCAGTAATTCTTGATTTTAGATCTATTTCTTGATGATTCTTGAAACTAAATTTCACAAATATTGAATCATTTTCTTTTATCTTTTAATTTTCAATTCAACTAAAATGATAACGAACAAATCACACTTTCTCAGTAGACGATCCGCATTCACCGACGAAACTACAATAGACACAGTCAATTGATTGCGGTATAAATTTCTTTGGTTGTGAAACATTTCCATACACATGAAGAACGATCAATCAAATGGCGCCGTTGCCGGGGATAGTGTGCTAATTTATTCGTTTTTGTAATTTGAGTTGAAAAATTTATTATTCCATCAGAATTTTTTGATCAAAATTCGCAACAAGTGCTTAACGATTGGTTGTGAATTTTTGTGAGGGAATCTGGAATCATTGTAGCAGTGCGATCAAGATTCAGAGAAGTTTTACAAAGTCCAGAGAAGCATAGAAAGCTGAGGAAAAAATTTCAAACCCTAATCCCTCCCTGAGCCGCGGTTCCGCGGCCAATGAGGCGTTTTTGTGGCGGAAACGCCGCCGTTTAGGGTTTTCACAGTGTGAAATTTCTCAGGTTTGCTCTCTGTACTCTCCTCTCCTCTCTGATCTTGTCCAATATCAATTTTCTGCAGGATTCGTTGCAAAATTCCCAGCGACGCTAAAAGAAAAATTTGTTGCGTGTTTTGATCTTGGTTGTTTGCATATTTTAATAAGGAAATTAAGAGGAAAAGACCAAATTCAGATTAGGTGGGGAGTTCATTACCCTTCCTAAGCCCCAAAAATCACAAACTTGCATCCACATCACCCTCATTAACTAAAAAAGACTCTAAGGACCGTCGCGCTCAATTAGGACAGAAGGAGGTCGTGGGTAATCTACTGTTTATCCGCGTTTCTTTTGTGGTTTCTAAGGCAAGTGTGTCTAAGGCAAGTGGTTACTTAATTAGGTCCACTATTTACGTAGTGGAGAACCTCCCACTTACCTGACACTTACCTAGCCACAGAAGGAATAAAGAGGAAGTAGAGGATTTATCCTGCGATTTGTCTTTTGGAAGTCTAGGAGCGATCTAGTGACTTGACCTAGGTGACCATTAGATCTAGGGTGGTGTGTGCATTTTTTGTGATTTGATTTTTCAAAACTCGTATTTTTAAAACAGACACCAACCAATTTTTCTCTAATTATCATCAACGTCGCCACTTGTGCTACAACCGTTTAGCACATGTTAGGCTGGACATGGGATTCTATTTCCCATCTTGTCCGCGTTTCTTTTATCTACCCCAGATTCGGTAATTCTTCGTCTTCTTTCCCACCACCCACTACGACCGCGATGGATGGATTTCCATCACACTTTAACACCACTCTGCCACCGCCTGCAGGTGCGCAGAATCCTCCTCGCATTTCTCTTCAAGAGAGATGCTATCCAACATGTGTTCCCTTTCCCACCTATCTTTCTATACCACTTGCCAACGGGGAAAATTTTGAATTCAACCCCTAATTCATCAAACATTTACCCAAATTTCATGGGCTCGAGTCTGAAGACGCATACGTTTTTATCTCCAAATTTGAAAACGTATGTGCAATGATTGGAACATCGCAACTGTCTTTGGATGCTCTCCATTTACATCTTCTCCCATTCACTTTGTGCGATTTAGCCGAGAAGTGGCTTTATAACACACCCGCACATTCTATTTCAACATGGGACGAATTCGTTGCAGCATTCCTGAAGAAATTTTATCCTAATCATAAGACCGCCCGTATTCGGAGAGAAATCTTCAAATTTACCTAACTTCCCAATGAACCATTTTGGAAATTCTTTGAACGGTTCAAGGATCTTCTTTTACAATGTCCTCATCACGGAATCCCTAGATGGGATCTGTGTCGAATTCTTTATGAGGGTATTGATCTTATGACTAAACAGATGCTTGAAACCATGTGTCATTGCCAATTCCTATCTAAAGATGATGGTGAAGCTTGGAAATACCTAGAAGATTTAGCTCAAAACACTTCACAATAGGAAAGTATTAGTCAACCATTGTCTGGGGAAGGTATCAATCAGCTCGATATTTCCGTCACAATGAGAGCCGAAATGGCCGCAATACAAAGGAAACTCGATGCTATAGAAAACAGAATTTCTTCAGCTTCTCTAAACCAATACACACTTCCTAAAACCGTGTGTTGTTGCTGTTCAAACCCAACACATTTGACGGAAGAATGTCCTTTGAATGTACCGTTTCAAGGTCACACTAATGCTGCATTTCAGCAACAACCTGGAAACGATCCTTCTTCTTCTTCCACATATAATCAAGGTTGGAGGAATCACCCTGATTTTGCTTGGAACCAATACCAAACTCAAAACAAGGTTCTAAACCAGAATGACTTTCAAATGGTCCCTCCACAGCAACAGCAACCGCCACAACCGAGTCAGCACCTCTTTCAACCACAAAATTTTCAAAACTCGACCAACAACTTTGATTCTTCTTCTGCCGGTACTACTACACCCTCTGCACTCGACTTGTTCATTACACAGTCCATGCAAACGAATGACATTTTAACATCTTCTATCCAGACGTTAGTGCAAAACACTGTCTCCTCGGTGAGAGTATTAAATTGATAGAAGCACAAATTGCACAACTGACTGCCAAAATAAGTGCTGGAGAGAAAGGGAATCTTCCATCTCAACCTCTAACTGATCCTGGACCTTCACATTACACTAATGTGAATGCACTTACCACGTTCAGATCTGGAAGAGTGCTAGACAATCATGTGGGTGAACAGATTGATGTTGAGGAATCAATTGAATCCCAGGCTTCCACTTCCACTTCTACTCCCACTTCTACTTCTTACCCTATTTCGTCCAATTTACCTTCTTCTTCTTCCGAGCCTATTCTCCGTTTTCCCAAAGGCTCGAATCCTCCGCCCACTTCATCCTTTCTACCCCCACAAACTTCTCCACAAATGTTAGACCCAACACTTATTGATAAAACTCCATTTCCAGATAGGTTGAGGCCCAACAAACCCAATGCCCAAATGGAGAAGCTTGTGGAAATGTTTAAGCAAGTTAACATCAACATCCCTCTCCTAGATGCTATACAACAAGTTCCGTCCTCTGCGAAATTCTTAAGAACTTGTGCACTAGGAAGAAGAAGACTCAAGTGCTGAAAAAGTGTTCATGTCGAGTACTGTAAATACAGTTTTTCCCAACAATTACCAAGGAAACGTAAGGACCCTGGCTGTCCTACTATTTCTATTTCTATTGGGGATAAACACATTAACCTTGCTTTACTTGACCTTGGCGCTAGTGTTAACTTGCTTCCATATTCAGTCTATGAGCAACTAGGTATCGAAGTGTTAAAGCCCTCGAACATAACTCTCCAGATGGCCGACCGATCAATCACCAAACCTAGGGGTGAACTTGAGGATGTGTTGATAAAAATCAGGGAATTTGTATTCCTTGTGGACATTATTGTTCTTGATACACAGCCTGTAGTGAACCCACGGAACCAAATTCCGGTGATTCTACGTCGTCCCTTTTTGGCTACTTCCAATGCTGTAATCAATTGTCGAAACGACTCTATGAACCTATCTTTCAGGAATAGGTCAATTGAGCTTAACATTTACAAGTTGGGAAGTCAACCTTCCGAACCTCATGCTCGAGTATGTTTTTTCGAATTAATGGATGTCGACAGCAGCGAATTTGATCAGCTTCACGATACTGATCTAGACTCTTTTCATACATTGTTTGACCCAGATATGTATCATATACATACGGACCCTTCTTTTGAGTTGTCGAGGTCAACATCTAACGCCTATTCTGAACCTTTCATGGAGTCTGAGTATCATCCCGTTCTTTCCAATGACATTATTCTTCGGGATATCGATAGAAGCTTCGCTGATGAACTTGCATTTTTAGCAAACACGGGTGTTGAGATGATTCATCTCCAAAACAAAGAAATTAAACCTCCACCCCTTCTTCTTGACAATCACGAGAATGTAAGTAATCCATCATCATCATCACGGTGTCGTCTCTCCAATTTGAGACGCAAATCCATTCCATCCTACCGCTTGTTTCTTCTTCACTTTTTCCTGGCTCTCAACAACATGTTCTTCCACTAACCGGTTTGTTACACCGATAAAATCTTCGAATGGTTGGTGTTGACTTTCGGTCTTTGTAAGGCTTTGCATTGACCAGTAACTTTACCCCCTCTTATGTTTTCAAAAGATTAATATTGTTTAACTCAAGTTTGGGGGGGGTATAATCTGGCTCTTGAAAATAAAATTTTTACTCAAAATTATGAGCCAAAAATAAGTTTAGGGGAGGATTTTCATGATCATATTTCATGTCCCCGCTAATAAATTTTTCTCCCAAGCTTACAGGTTTCTGAGATTTAACAGATGGCAACAGTGAGGACACTGTTGTAAACAAGTTTGGGGGAGGCTTGTGCTTATTTACGCATCACTTTGCATCATACTTTGCATAAGCACAAAACATATAATAAAAAGAAAAAAAAATTTTACATGAATAAGATAATAAAAGATTAGATAGTGAAAAATTACATCCAAAAGATTAGAAAAATTTAAGAAAACCGAGAAAGTTAGAAGTTTTCTTAAACGAACTAGTAATAAGTAGTTATGAGCCGTTGTCCCAAGGGTTAGTAAGATGAAAGAAGTCACTAATCTGAGGATAAAAATAAGTCTGAAAAATAGTTCCTATTCTGAAAGCCAAATATTTGAATGTTGATACCTTACTATACGCACTTACACACGTCTTGAAACCCGGGATAGTAGAGGATACCTTGAAATGCTCTTGTCTTAAAACCAAAGTATGAAGGAAATAATAAATGAAAAATAAAAGATAAAATGGTGAAAAGAAAATTGAACACTGGTTTTGTTATCACCAAGGCAGCATAAAAAAATATAGCGAGGGTGCTTCATCACTTAATGCCTTAGACCAACTGGTTTGGGAGTCACTGGTAAGCCTTAGGTGTTGCAAGACGAGAAAAATACTAATACACCTAATAAGCAAGCACATGAGTAATCGGTCGGTTAGTACATCAAGAAGTATTAACGGTTGCATGAAAAAAAATGTGTGAGCAAATCCATCTAAATATTCATCAATTAAAAAATACTGAGGTAGATGGACAAGAGTATGATAGCTTGAATTGAATTCTTCGAGTGTAGGAATGTCTTTTACACACACGTAGGGGTATATGATCGATGTTTGGAAGAAAGGTAGGAATGAAGAATAAAGACGATATTTTATTGAGAGATGATGTGATTTCTAATATCTTTTCATAACTATTAAGATATGGCTCATGACAACCGAAAAGCTAGTGTAGTTGGAAACTCTGATTTTCAAAGTATTTCTTTTATAATTCTTATCTTTATATGTAAATTTCACAGTCTTCCTTTTATTATAGGATTTTGTGGGTGCAATCCGCTGAAAACCGTCAGGAGACAACATTCCTCCTAGTAGGGATACCTAAAGGTTTAAAGGCTTGTTGCACGTGCTCAGTGCAATCGTGATTGCCTACGAAAGTGTGCTAGTTAGTTTTTCTTTTTCTTATATTTTCTCATTCTCTTAAGAATAAAAGACGTTTGCTCGAGACAACCAAAATTAACGGTCAACGTTGTATAATTTTTCATCCAACGTTATTTTAAGTAGCGGTTAAATAACAACCGTTAGATTTTAACCGCTTTTTTAAGATGCGGTTAACTTTGAATAGTTTTGATTTGTTGGATAATTTTTTTTATCCAATGTCGTACCTGGGACCGGACCCATATTCAAATTATGCTATATTTGACTTTTATCCGGAAGTTTAGATGACAACCGCTTATATAAACTTCAAAGTTGAGGAGACGCTGAGAGTGTCCTCCTTCCTTCCTCCGCCATGGCCTTACCCCGTACCTTCCTCCATAAAAAAAAATAAAATAAAAACAAATAAAATACTACCCACCCAAAAAAGAGACTCAATTTGGAGGTTAAATAAGTCCAAAAAAACATTTTATATCAAATTTAAACTTTTTCAATAAAAATAGGGTCTTGCAAACTAGAGTTCGCATTTGATTCACGTCCAATTTATATAAAGTTCGCCTAACTCCATGCCCAAATAAGGCCTTAAAATTGATAAATTCAAAACCAAACAACCATAAAAATTAAATTTTATGTGGAGATTGAGGTTTATTTACTGAAAGTTTGTACAACCTTCCTATCTATTGGATTCTAGTCCTTTCCATTGCTTTAGGCGGCGATGGAGAGTCAAGTGAAATGCTAGGGACAGTTGGTTTTTAATCCAATGATTCTAAATCATGTAAGACAAAATAAAATAAAAATAAAGAATGGCTCTTCAGACAAAGGCACCTCATCTTCTTCATTCCGTGGTCCATCCAACAGAAATTCCCCCAACTTAACCTCCTTAATCTACTTCCGTTTGTTCGGAAAAATAATAAAAAATCTCCTTTCATTTGCCGTACCTTTAATAGCAATCTTTGAGCATTTATCCCTATCTTAATAACAAATTAAGTTGGCGATTTAGTATTTCTATGTTTTGATGCTTGAAGATTGGAAATGAGGCTTTTTAGTTGTGATCCTCCCGAATAGTTGTTTATCCTCTTTGGGACCTCCAGCGTTTTAACGTCAAAATAAAGATGAGTTTAAACAAAACAAGAATATTTAGGTTTTAAAGATTGACCAGAAGGCCCTGAATTCGAGACTTCAGACAGTGCAAATGCATGTCGTTAATCATTTCCTATTGTCTTAGGGCATACCTGGACGAGCTACCATACTAGTTCGCATCAAATTGCATCATTTTAGAGAGAGAGAGAGAGAGATCATATGTAGGGTTGCTAGGCACGCGCACAAGGGTCTACGAGGCATCAACCATGCCCGATTAAAATTTTAGCCGTGCCGAACAACCCGAATACGGAACTTTAAACTAGAGATTAGGCGAAAACTAACATTCTAGACATTTTAACACTAAGTGAGAGGGATTACAACCTTTGTAGATCCGGTCCTTCACTTCATATGCTCCGTGTTGTGGTCCCTTCGCTGCGATCATCGGGATCCGGACTCTCGAGAGGTTCCACGAAGAGAAAGACGCAACCTTTGCTTCCGATCTTCGATACTAAGATGATCTACCTTGAAGTTTCTTTAACACAAGCTAACACTCATGAAATGATGTGAACACCCTCATCTAAATGGCAAGGGAAGATGAGGATGATGAAGTAGGATTTTTGCTCTCTTTATTTATCTTTTTCTCATATTTATCCATCACAAAAATCAAAACAAGAAACCATTTCAAGCAAAGAACAAGAAGGAAGAAGATGATGAACAATATTAGAATCCTTTTGTGATGAATAGAAAATGAAATGATATGAAGAATAATACAACCATGGTTGACTTAACCATTGTAGAGAATTGACTAGGGTTAGGGTTTGGGTTGGGTTAAAGCATGAGTCACTTACAAATATCTTTATCATGACAAAAAGAAAAGCTTCTAGAAACATCTAGAAAGCTTAACCCTAATCCAAACCCTAATCATGTTTAAACTCAACTAAACAAGTTCCATTAGTTATCATATCATGTTACAATATTATATATCACATATATAATATTTATCGTAACAAAATTAAATAATACATTTAACATATATCGCATATATATCAATGTATTACCCGAGTGAGAAAAAGAATCTTTTAGTGAGCAAATATTAGTTAATGCAACTTAATATATCATATATATTATTATACATTAAATTATCGAATCAACACTTGATCCGACAATCCGGCTATATCGCATATAACCGGCTAATATTTATTCGTACCGATTCATCGAATCAACAGTTGATCCGATGACCCGGCTGATATCAAATATCGCGAGAATATAATACGGTATCACATATCGCATTATCCTCGGTCCCGCACATATCACATATGTGCTCCTACTCCGTTTCGCCTGAGCCAAGAAACCTCTGTGTAGGACTCTAAAGAATCGTCAATACGCCGGCAGTAGGTGATGATCATATCAAACACCCACAGGCTGCAAGCGGTCAGCTAAACGTAACAGCTACCCAGGTATTGAGCGCTCAGAAGATCAACAAGCAAGCCTGTACATTCTCCTGCGAATCCAAACAGTAACACTCCCGTACAGTCCGGTCTCGTCGTCTGATATGTTGCATATCTCGCCTAGGGGTGGTAAACGTCAGACCCCAGTAGCTCGATAAGTCGTGTCGATATGAGGTCTATAACAGTTCGAGAAACTACTGATAACACTTACCAGTAAAACTCAGCAACCCTGGCCAGGGATTTCCGGTTATAGCCAATCGAACGCAGCACAACATCAACTCCCTATACCGGGAGAGACGAATCCCCTCCTATCGCTCATTGCCTCCAAGTGATTCGGGACTGTACCCAAAAGCCACCTTTTTGCACGCCCTCTTGGACGTGGTATGATGAAAATCAAAGCACAGTGGGAACCACACAAGACTCTATGACGATCTCGGGTCAACAGACTACTCTGTACCAGTGTCACCGGAGAACTGCCATCTGACGTATGGTATAATACCATCTGGGAGTTCTCGGCGAGTCCGTCCAGTGTACCCAGTCTCCACTGAGCACCCGTACACCATCCTTGATGTCAAACACCGATGGATATGGGATCATCCATCGCCCATCATATGGGTCAAGATGTGTATACGCTAGTCTACTCTGGTGCATCGATGCCCTGTCTCGATACACCCTCGACTAGGAACAGTTATAGGATGTACTCGTCGACTACCGTGGCCCCACTAGTATGATCTCATCATAGTCCCAGTAGTCGAGTACATATCCTAAGGGCTTTATCAACATGTAATATTGAGACAATCAGAGTACATGTTAAGATAAAGTACAACCAGATAGCATTCTATCATGTCGAGCAAGAAAGTCCTCCCTATATATGTCCCAGCATCCACTACAATATACATCGTATGTACAGTAATGGCCTCTAGGGCATACATATAACTAACATCATATACATAGCCATAAGACAATTACAAGCAGAGAGCAACAAAAGAATATGTATTGTTATTCATTTTGTTCATATTTATGTACAATTTGAGTGTAAATTACAACAGTATTGCAAAAGAATATAAAATTGCATGAAACTCTAATTTAAGAGTTTGTTTTCAGGAATTGATGGTATTTTAGTATCAACTTGATAAAGGTTGATGGACACTGCCTTATATGGCGGCCACATCACTTCTTTAGAAGTGTAGCCGGGACACTCTAGGTGAGCTCCACATCACAGGCAAGAAACAAAAATATTTCTGTTTCGGGAGGTCTATTTTAGGGCCTCCCGACGACCAGGAGAGGCGTACCAAAGCAGTAATAGGCCCCCGAAAGCTTGTTCAAGGTCAGATAAGAAACTTCTTAATAGAATTTCTTCAATGAAACCCATTGATTTGAGTTTCCTACACATACTGAGAACGTGAGACACAATTCTCAATAGTTTTGTGCAAAATGAACACATGGATTTGTGTTCAAGGGTAAAAATATGGTTTTGAGCCATGTTTCATTGATGAATACAATACTTTCAATATTGTATTCACTTGTAAAGATATGATGTGCATATCTTATGAATAAATAGGATTTTACTATTCATAGATAACATGAAGACATGATTTCTAAGTCTTGTGAAGAGGGTTTTCCTATTCCCATATATGAAGAAGACAAGATTTTCATGTCTGAAGAATGAACATGGTTTTCCTATTCAAGTTTTCATCCAAACATGATTTCATGTCTGAAGAATGAATAGGCATTTCCCATTCATATATATACACTGGTGAAGACATGTTTTTGATTTCTCAAAACTGAATAGGGGTTTCCTATTCACAGATGTTATGGAGGCATATTTTTATGTCTCGAAATGAATAGAAATTTTCTATGCACATAAATATATATAAAAAAACATGGGATTTTGATCTATGTTCTTCAAGAAATAGATTTCTATTTCTGTTATATGCAAGAAATAGGGTGGCTTATTTCAGAATATACAGAACATGGGATGACCCATATTCCATGTTCTGTCAATTTAGGGAAGAACATAAGGACCCGTGCTCTATATCTTCATCTTCTTTTAAGAAAGCTATGGCCATGGCTTTCAAACTACTCTGCAGGAGCTGAAAACTTAATAAGTTTTCAAGAGTCTCTCTTTTCTAGAGAGAGATAGAGAGAAAGAGGTAGAGAGAGAGAGAGAGGCATCAAGAAGAGTGAAAGAATGAGGATTCCATTCCTATTCATTCGTTTTTTCATCTTGATCTGACGTTCTTCTTCTTCTCAAGAACTTTGATGAAAGTTTTGTATCTTTCTGGAAAAAATGATTCGATCTTTTGATCAGTTGCTTACATAGGGGTATTTATATCGTTTTGTGAGTGGGGAGTAGTACACAACTACTCCTTAGATATCGGCAAAGTGGGGGGGGGGGAGGAAATTCCCCGTATCTCCTTGAGAATAGATCAAAGTCTATTTGAGAAAGGGGCCCCCGACACTGCTTTAGGAAACAGTGCATTGGGACACCTCATTTAGGGGTCTCCTAGTATCCGGAGGGGCATCCCGATAGAGGGATGCCTTAAAACAATTCACTTTTGAGTTGTTTCAAGAGGACTGCCGAAGGTGGGGGGTTCCACTTGAGATGAACAAGTCTTGAGCTTGTTCTTTGTGTTATATGCCTCAATTTTGGGCTTTAAGTGATCAAATTCTTGATTAGTTGACCCACACAAATACTTATCATGGTCCAATACTGTATAAGTATTTAATATCCTTTTGGGATTTCATTTTTTAACTTAAACAAATGCCCTCCAACAATGGATATGCACATATTTGTGCATATCTTATTATTGTATAATGCATCTAAGATTAGATGCAAGAACTGGGTCGGGAGACCTAATTCAGGCCGGTGGCTTAGGCTTTGATAGGCCAAGCGATAGAACATGGGGGCCACGTGTTGGAGATAGTGCCCTCAAAGTCAATTATTGGATCGCAGGTACGTGATTGCAATGATTGAGGCAGGACCTATACCGATATGACAGTCTTGCTCGAGATGATAGTATGCTATCTGGTTTGTCTTTATCATCGTATACATGCTTTAGTTCACTATTGCATGATGATAGAGCCCATAGGATTCTTGCTTGACTACCAGCAGTATGATGACGATCATATACGTGGGAGCTGGGGTCTGTAAGCACATCCTTAAAGTGTCCCTAGTCGTAGGAGTTTCGAGAAAGGGCATCGATACTCCAGAGTAGACTAGTGTATACAGTCGAGACCCCGATGAGGGGCGGTGGCCGGTCTCACAAGCCATTGGTGTCAGTTGGATCACCTAAGATGTATATAGGTGCTCATTAGGTTATGAGTACACCGGACAGGACTCGCCGGGAACATGCTAGTTGGTATTATATATATCGTCAGGTAGCAGTTCCCTGGTGACATGTGTAGAAGTTAGTTTGTCGACCTGAGATCGTCATTTGTCTCGTGTGAGTTCCCACCGTGCTTTGATTTATACCCTACCACGCTCAAAGGAGTTGTGCAAACAGGTATTTTTTGGGTACAGTCTCGAGCCACATGGAGGCTGTGAGCGGATCGTCGGGGATTCGTCTCTCCCGGTATTGGTGGTTGATGTCGTACAGTCCATGGGAGGCCATCACTAGAAACCTTCGGCCGAGGTAGTGGAGAATTACTGATTTGGATCTGTAGTTTCTCAGGTGGTGATGAGCTTCATGCCGACACGATTTATCGCGTTATTAGGGGTCTGACTTTATCCACCCCCCTAGACTCGATATGCGATACTCTTTAGACGAACGGACCGGACTGTATATACATTGTCACTGTCAGGCTCAGTAGGGTTTATAGATGAGTTCGCTCGTCAGCTTCCCTTCCAATCAATACATAGGCAAACGTTACGTACAGCTCGTACCTCTGACGTGCTAGTGGTTATACCCAGTGCCAGTGTATTGATGAGTCATTAGAGTCCCCCACAGACACTTTTCCAAGTTCGGGCGAAACGTTGTAGAGGCCGTATGGTTTTATGGCAATGTTTGGAAAATGCACGTGCGTTTTCGCACGTGTCATTTTTCGGGCAGATAATACTGGTCGGCTTTGGTTTAAGCCGGATCCGAGTATTATACTGTGTAGATATAATATCTTTGTCTCAGTTGCATTTGTATTCGGTCGTAATACAAATGCGGGTATGTTTATACTAATATGGGGTTATCCTGAAATTCGTTTCAGGATCACTTTTGGAAGTTGCCAGTTTCCAGTTTTCTATCAGCCGTATTTAACATTCGGTTAGATGCGGATTTATCTTTTCTTCTTGGTGAGTCATGAGGGTGAGTCATGCTTCTAGAAGGTTCTAGAAGTGATGACAAGGTTAGTGACTCATGGTTGTTTTTAATGATCATTAATGGTTGTGGTGACTAGGTTTAGATGAATCATTTTTTCCATTAATGCTTTTTGTAAAGCTTAGGATATTTTTCCTTGATCTTTTGCTTATGGTCACCACTCCTCTCCTACACTCACCCCCTCTCCTCCTTTTAAGTGGCCGGCCACCCCCTTGGTGAGAATCATGGTTGTTAATTGAAAAAGATATAAGTTTTGGTGCATAGAAATTAAATGTGATCCATATCTCATTTCCATTCGATCCAAAAGGCAACTTCATTAACCATTCGTCCATAGCCTTGGACGTAACGAGACAAAGTGTTCTACTCATTCTCTACATCATCTTGGTCATCTTTTTTTAGCAAATTTGATGATCGAGTTGCCTCGGTTTAGAGGCGGGAGCCCGTTAAAGATCCGTCAACGTGGTGCCACCTGGATGACGAGACTGGAGATTCAGGAGATCGGAGCAGCCGTAACAAAGCGTGGGATGATGGTTGAAGACCGAAGGACTCGGATCGTTCGGTATAACACTTCTACCCACTTTATAGTTTGTTAGTTTAGCTTTAATGGCAGATCCGGGTTATAGTACGTGATAGCGCCAGTTGTAAAAAGTTTTTGTTCCGCATTTGGCGTCTGTTAGACGGCCGGGGCGCTACCGTAGACTTACACCATGTGAGTACACATGGCAACGATTCAGTGGACTGTGGGATCCTCTCTTCCCCTCCTCCTCTATTTAAACATAGGAGGAGAGAGTGAAATTACTTGAGTTTCTAATTCATCTCTAAGCAGCAGAATTCAAAGACTTCCAGGGCTTCATCCCCCTCGATCTTGTTTAAGATCATAGCCTCCTTCTTTATCATCAAGGTAATCTTGATGACTTTCCTCGGTGGGCTCATTCTTGGACAAGAAGAAGTCTTTTAGACTTCTTCAGCAACCCGTCTTCGATCTCCATTGGAGATCGAATTGATGGGGGTGATGAACCCTCATGGGTTCACGCCGCTATTAAAGAACAAGGCGAAGTCCTTGCTCTTCATCATAGAAATAACTTTCTGGCTATTTCGTTCACGTGGAATTACGAATTTTCCTAATTCTTTATATAGAACTGGGGTTTTCCCATAGTTCTTTTAGGAAATCAACAAGTCTATGGGAGACTTGTCAAATTTTCCTTAGAATTCTCAAAAGTAAAAAGGAACCCTCAAGAATTTCTGACGAATTTCACTCTGGAAATTTTTGAAGAGGAACTCTTCATTTCGGGAGGGTTCCCGACCCTTTCGGGAGGCGTCCCGACAAGGCTTTGCCTTTGTAAGGGCCTGGACCCCCTCCCGACCAAACTTTGCTTGGTCAGGACCCCCACTTGGGTCTAGCATATAGTCAAATTTTGACTAAGTGTTCTCTGGTATGATTACTTTGTAATCTATTTAAGAATTTATTAAACATTTCTTATTAAAATCTTGAGACCGATCACAAATAAAGTAACAAACAGTCTCCTTTTAGTGGGTTTGTAAACTTTTTTCAAACTTCTTTGAAGTTTTCTTTATTTGTGTGTGTTGTCATGCACGCGTATGTTTATTAACACGCTACTTTTGCATTGTGCAGCTTTTAACATGTCAACCGACAACGTTGCTGCTAATACTGACTTTGCTCCTGAGAGCAATTCTGTAATAATTTGAAATATTTTAGATGATAAATTAATTTAGTTAATTAATTAAAAATGTTAATTTAAAAATTTATTAAAACAAAATAGGACATTTCATAAGTAGTGTGTGAAACTAATTAATTTGAATATTTAGTTTGTAACATTAGTTATTAAGAAGGGTTTTAGTGGAAAATTTAGCTTCATTATGTAGTATGATATAATGTGAGGGATTTTGTGAAAAGTATAATTAATTTGGAAATTTGAAATGTTGTGAGGGTTTATGTGTAAAAGAGCTAGGGTTATGGTTAAGGTTAAATTAAACCCTTGGAATATCATAACCTAAATGGCATTTCATGCTTGCATGAACACTTCATGCTCATACACCTCCTACTTGCATGAAAACACCACCCTCTTTCATGCATACACCACCTACTTGCATAAATTCATCACACTCTTTCTGTTAGTTGTATGTATGCCCTAGAGGCCAGTATTGTACAGATGATGTATATTATATTTGATGCTTGGACGTATATAGAGATGACTTTCTTGCTCGATATGATAGTATGCTATCTGGTTGCTCTTTATCTTAACATGTATACTAGTCTCTTTAAACTGTCTTATAGTTACATGTTGGTAAAGCCCTTAGGATGTGTACTTGACTACCTGGACTATGATGCAGATCATACTAGTGGGGACATGGTAGTCCATAAGTACATCCTTCAAGGTCCCTAGTCGTGGGTGTATCGAGACGGGGCATCGATATACCAGAGTAGACTAGCGTATACGCCTCTCGACCCATGAGATGGGCGATGGATGATCCCATATCCATTGGTGTTTGACATCAGAGATGGTATACGGGTGCTCAGTGGAGACTGGGTACACTGGACGGACTCGCCGAGAACTCCCAGATGGTATTATACCTCACGTCAGATGGCAGTTCTCAGGTGACACTTGTACAGGTTAGTCTGTAGACCCGAGATCGTCATAGAGTCTTGTGTGATTCCCACTGTGCTTTGATCTCCACCTTACCACGTCCATGAGGGCGTGCAAAACGGTGGTCTTTGGGTACAGTCCCGAGTCACATGGAGGCAATGAGCGATAGGAGGGGTTTCGTCTCTCCCGGTATTGGGGGTTGATGTTGCGCTGTGCTCGATTGGCCGTAACAGGGAAGTCCCTGGCCAGGGCTGATCAGAGATTTGCTGGTAAGTGTTACCAGTAGTTTCTCGACCCGTTATGAGCCTCACATCGGCACGACTTATCGGTTATTGGGGTCTGACGTTTACCACCCCTAGACTTGATATGCGACGTATCAGATGAACAGACCGGACTGTACAGTAAGTGTTACTGGTTGGATTCACAGGAGTGTGAGAGGGCTAGCTCGTCGATCTTCTGATTGCTCAATACCCGGATGGCCGTTACGTTTAGCAGACCACTTGCGGCTTGTGGGTGCTTGATATGATCATCATCTGCTACCGGCGTATTGACGAGTCTTTAGAGTCCTACACAGAGGTTTCCTGGCTCAAGCGAAACGAAATAGTATGTGCAGGACCGAGAATAATGCGAGTATGGGATACCGTATTTCATTCTCGCGATGGATGTATCGAGATGTTATATTCGATATAACCTAGATATCGAATCAAGGATTGATTCGATAAACAGATACATAGAATACTAGTCGGTTTTATGCGATATGACCGGATCGTTAAATCAAGTGTTGATTTAATGATTTAATGTATAATTATATATTTGATATATTACATTGCATTAACTAGTATTGGTTCACTTTATATGGATTTTCTCACTTGATGTGCAAGAAGTATATGTGATATACTTTTGTGCACATTATTGTATCATGTTTGATCATACTTGATCACTTTGCTAAGTGTAAAGAATTAAAACCATGGTTAAGTGTTGATTAGGGTTTTGCATATTCATTTATTTATTTATTTATTTGAAAAGGATTATAATGAGAATGGTGGCTTTCTTTGTTTTAAGTTGAAGCTTCATGAAGCTTTGACTTTTGTAACCATTCTTGTCATCATGCTTAACCCTAACCCTCTCAAGTAACCATGGTCTATTCTCTACACTTAACCTTAGTTAGTGAATGATAAGTATTGATTTATTTTTCATTTATCTATATACTTATCATATTCTATTTACTTCTTCTTCTTCATCTTCAAGAGAAAAAGCTTGATGCCATCAATGGCATCTTGAGTTCTAAAGTGAGAAATCCAATTCTAAAGTGAACCCACCTCCTATTTCTTCATCCTCTACCTCTTGCCAAGTGGTTTTGGGTGTTTTCTTCACAAGTTTCTCAACTTGGTGAAGTTGGAGCTTGAACTTGTGCAACCTCGACGTAGATCATCTTTGGCACGAAGCCGACGACCTATTCCGCTCGTTTTTCCGATGAAGCCGACGATTGAGTCTAGGATTCAAGATGGACAGCGAGAGGACGCCTACGTGGAGCTAAGGAAGTGGAGAACCGGATCTACAAAGGTTGTAGCCTCTCTCCTTAAGTTAAGTTGTTAACTAGTTTAGTATATCGCCTAAATTTCTAGTTAACGATCCGTGTTAGGGTTTCTCGGCACACATAAAACTTGAAATTGGCATGGTTGATGCCTTGTGAGACCTCTTGAGAGTGCCTAGGAACCCTACAGTGGTATCAGAGCCTAGCTAGAGCCTTAGGCGAAGTCTAGACGACGTTTGAAACCCGAATACGCATCGAAACCCTAACACATCATGCTCTCTGGACTTTTTCTAAAAACTGGGATTTTTCCAGATTAAAAATGCTTAAAAAATTCAGCAGGGAAATCTAAGAATTACGATGCAAAAATTATTCCATGAACAGTAAATAGTGCGGCGGAACCGCGGTAGAAGCCTGGCTTCTGCGGCGGTTCCGCGGCAGTATGATGACGTCAGACCTCATTCTTTGCACAGTAATTCATAATTTCAGCAGCTGAGTTTTATGGGTATTTTTAATATTTTTTCAAGTGTTGAATTTTCTGGGGTGTTTTAGAGCTTCGATGTTTCGATCGGATTATCAAATTTCGTCTTTGTGTTTTTCCGGATGACTTTAGAATATGTTAAAAAGTTCGACCGGATATAAATACCCAACTTTTCCCCTGCCGGAAACTATCCAAGTGTTGGATTTTTGTGTGGTTTAAGGACGTTCTGAGTAATGCAAGTAACGCGATGGTCCCTCTAGAAGACAACAAACCTTAACTCGATTATGTGACGGTCTTGAACTGCCCTTTGAACCTTCGGGTTTGGGGCAGTACGGCGTGCCACATGTGAGGCGTTGGCTTGACCCTTCTACGGCTGGACCGTTGGTACTGAGGCATGAAATGAATGTCTTTGAACTTATTTCATGTGTTGATTGGTGTCGGGAAAACTTGGGTGTTCGAATGTTCGATCGGACAGTCGAATATATTCTATTTATCCGGAATAGGATACAATAATTGGAATTCACAAACAGTTATGAGATAACTGAATGAATGTTATAAATCTAGCGGTTTAGTTTCACTTAATATTGAAAAGAGTTTTCGATAATGAGACTAAAATGCGGGGTTTATAACTGTTAGGCATGTGATGTCTAAGTATTTCATTTGATTAGGCATGCGATGTCTAAAGAGATTGCGGATTCCAACTGTTGTAGTTTTACACTTTTTTTCTGTGACCGTAAGTGTAATATGTGATATCGCCGGTTTCGTTGCTATATGTCAACGACAATTGGGATGCGCATATTTACTTACGTTGATGACATGTGATGTTATGTGTTGCTGGATATGTTATATTGGATCGTCGTGTTTGAATAGCCGGGGGTTTTTATGTGAGATGAGTGTTTTTCATTTTCATTCATGTAAAAACTTGTATGTAATATTCTGATTATTTGGGGCACTTCCAGGTTGCGGAAGTTGTCACCTTTTGTATATTATTTACTTTTTCGCATTAGGATAGACCCAAGGAGGGGAGCACAAGTAACCGGGTTCTGGGGTCCAGTGGGAGACCAACTCAAGGAGTCGAGTCCGGGTCTCCTAACCCTAGAATTGGTAGGGTTGCTTGCCGCTCTCGTAGGGGTCTAGGGGTGTGGGATTGTCTATTCATCACGACCGTGGAATCCATGTTTTATACTGGCTCGTATTGAAAACACGGACGTCCTAGTATATCCAATATTTCATATGTTTCTTCTGCTGCGATATCTGTGATGTGATCATGTGATGTTCTGTGATAGATACTTTATATAGTATATATGATATATTATATAGACGTTACTTATGTTTTGCACCCGCACTAGCCCTGCCCTGCTCTGTCGTTAGTTACCTAACCTAACGGTGCACGAGGGGACATCGAGGCGAATGCGGATGGCATAAGTGTACGTCGTATTTATCTGTAATGTTTAGGTATTTAAATGATGGGACTTCATTAATGTGATTAATGAAATAAAAGAAACCAAATGATGTTGTAGAATCAAATTTTAAATAAAACAGGTAGCTACAGTTCTTGCTTTGCATAGCAGTATATATGATATACCCTGCACCTTATTCGATGAGGAAAGGACCGAGATCCCTTCACCGGGAGTGACTCCTTTAGCAATAACTGGCAGATGCTACACACTCGGTTTGTTTTTGATTGCTTCTATAGTTTCTGCTTTGCACAGCGATATATATGATATATCCCGCACCTCATTCGACGAGGAAAGGGCCGACGATCCCTTCACCGGGAGTGACCTATTTAGCGAAACTGGAAAAGCCTCAAAATCACTCCATTTCAAAACTTCATTTAATTCTACAACGATATCAAGTTCATTACGCAATAGGTTTTCAGAAAAACCTGTCGTAGCCCTCCGTCATTTCAGATAAGTCCTGTTTAGTATTCGTGCTGCGTTTGTTGACCTTGTCAAGGCGCAGTGTGCGGTAGCTAACCAGTATTTATCTGCTTATGCATATGATGCAGATTGAGTTAGGGTAGTCGTACGGCCTTGTTGACCTTGTCAAGGGTCGTGCGGGTGGGTTTAATTCAATCAAGAAATGACGGGTTGAACTTGACTTACGGTCTATGGTTTGTTGACCTTATCAAGGTCATAGATCGTTTGGGGCAAAAGCATTATCGGGAATTTCAAGTGTTGAAATTTGCAATGAGATTGCATACCTTCTATGAGATAGTTGGATCCCGATACCCACTGCGAGTAAGAGTTACTCCTGGGAGAGTTTTACACACTACAATTAGCCGATCAAGTAGGTGTCTAGAAAGGTGTCAACGGGGTTACGCCTCTGGAAAAACGAGGTTTACATTAATTAGGTCCATGCGAAAGCACGGGGAACCTCCCTCAAAGTACCGACACTGGCCTGGCTGAAAGCTCGACGAAGTTGTAGGGTGTAATTAATCCCGGCTAGTCTTTCCTTTTAGGGTTTGAAGGAAGATTTGATAAAAACCAGTGGGAGCCATCCTGATTAGATAAGATAATAACCAATCTGATCTTGCACGAGCTTACGCTAAAGTGTTTTCTTCTCTCTCTCTCCAGGTAGCGACCATTTCATGCCTTAATAAAGATAATAATATGGATGTATTGACCGAACCCGCATGTTATACTGTGCTGGGGAACGTTGGTTCCGTTCTTTCCTATAAGAGTTATAGGACTGAACAGGATATAGGGGAATACCAGGATTCCCATGCCACCCGAATGAAGAAAGTACATGTTGATGCATTTTCTTCGGGTGTGTTCGTTACAGAGAACTGTTTCTCCATTTGCTCCACGTCCTGGGTATTAGATACCGGGTCAGGATCCCATATATGTAATCAGTTACATGGGCTTAGGAAAGGTAGAGAACTTGGAGAAGGTGATAAAGACATTAGAGTTGGAAATGGTGCAATTGTTGCAGCTAAGACTGTCGGGGAATATCACCTTGTATTACCAACTGGTAATACATTGGTTCTGAACGAATGTTATTACATGCCGAACCTGATATGCAACATTATATCGGTTTCTTTATTGAGTATAGAGGGATATAATTTTGTATTACAGGACAATGTTATGAACATTTTCCGTAACCAAAAGTTGGTTGTATCAGGCACGTTGTGCAATGGCATTTATGTTCTAAATCAATCAACAGTTCTGAGCATAACAAACACACACAAGAGGAAGAGTTCAGAACTGAACGAATCCTTCTTGTGGCATTGTAGACTGGGTCACATCAATGCGACACGACTGGCTAAGTTGCATAAGGATGGATATTTGAAACCATTCGAATTTTCATCTTATGACACTTGCCAGTCATGTCTCAAAGGCAAGATGACCAAAACTCCGTTTACGGGACACGGAGAAAGAGTTACCGAACTCTTAGGACTGATACATAGTGATGTATGCGGTCCTATGTCTACACATGCCAGGGATGGTTCTTCATACTTCATTACATTCACTGACGATCTCTCTAGATTCGGATATGTGTTCCTGATGAAACACAAATCAGAAGCTTTTGAGAAATTTAGAGAATATAAACAAGAAGTTGAGAACCAAACCGGAAAAAGTATTAAAATCCTACGATCTGATCGAGGAGGTGAATACTTGAGCAATGAATTCCTGGACTTCCTAAAAGAGAATGGGATTCTCTCTCAGCTGACTTCTCCATATACACCACAGCACAACGGTGTATCAGAACGGAGGAACCGCACCCTATTAGATATGGTGCGCTCTATGATGAGCACAGCTGAGTTACCTATTTCCTTCTGGGGATATGCACTGGAGACAGCATCATACCTATTGAATCAAGTTCCATCTAAATCTGTACCTACCACACCATATGAGATATGGAGTGGGAAGAGGCCATATCTTAAACGAGTTATGATATGGGGTTGTCCAGCCTATGTCAAAAGACAAAATCCGGACAAGCTCGAGGCACGGTCAGTTCTTTGCAAGTTTGTGGGATATCCAAAGAACTCCTATGGGTATTTTTTCTACCACAGTGAGGAACAAAAAGTGTTTGTTGCTCAACATGCCACCTTTTTAGAAAAGGAATTCCTTGAAAAAGAAATTAGTGGCAAAGTGGTAGAGCTTGAAGAAGTTCCAGATACACAAACCATAACTGAAGATTTAGTGGAACCAGAAGATTCAGTAGCTCCCAATGAACCTCAGCCTCTCCGCCGATCTAGTAGGGTTCCTCGCCAGCCTGAGAGATACTACGGTTTTCTCATGGATGGAGGAAGCGAGGATTGCATCATGGAGGATGATGACCCAACTAGCTTCGAGCAGGCCATCACGAGTAGGGACTCAGTGAAATGGCTGGATGCTATGCGGTCCGAGATGGAATCCATGTACACCAACAAAGTATGGACTTTGGACGTTGCTCCTGAAGGGGTAAAACCTATTGGGAGCAAGTGGATCTTCAAGAAGAAACTTGGTGTAGATGGGAAAGTGGAGACTTTCAAAGCTAGACTTGTTGCAAAAGGTTTTCGTCAAAGACCAGGTGTGGACTATGACGAAACCTTTTCTCCAGTGGCTATGCTTAAATCCATCCGGATCATGCTTGCCATCGCTGCATATCATGATTACGAAATCTGGCAAATGGATGTTAAGACCGCCTTTCTAAATGGTGATTTAGAAGAGTGCGTGTACATGACTCAGCCAGAGGGCTTCGTAGATAGTGGGAGCAGCGGGAAGGTGTGCAAGCTGCTTAAATCCATTTATGGATTAAAGCAAGCATCGCGGAGTTGGAACATCTGCTTTGACGTCATTATCAAAGAGTTTGATTTCGTCAAAAATCCAGATGAACCTTGTATCTACAAGAAGGTGGCAGAGAGTAAGGTTGTCTTCCTCGTATTGTACGTAGACGACATACTCTTGATAGGAAATGATATTCCTATGCTGCAATCGGTCAAGCTCTTCTTATCACAAAGATTCTCAATGAAAGATCTTGGTGATGCCTCCTGCATATTGGGGGATTAGGATCTATAGAGATAGATCCAAACGGATATTGGGATTGTCCCAATCCAGGTACATTGACACCATACTAAAGAGGTTTAGTATGGAAGAGTCCAAGCATGGGAACTTGCCCACGATCTCTGGAGTCACTCTCTCCAAAGAGATGTCTCCCAAGACTGATTTGGAAAGAGCTCGCATGCAAGGGATACCCTATGCTTCGGCAGTAGGCTCTATCATGTACGCGATGCTGTGTACCAGACCCGATGTAGCATACTCACTAAGTGTAGTGAGCAGGTATCAAGCTGATCCTGGAGAGAGTCACTGGACAGCTGTGAAGAGCATTCTCAAGTACTTACGAAGGACTAAAGAGATGCTCTTGGTGTATGGTAACGGAGAACTCCAAGTGGAGTCCTTTACCGATTCCAGCTTCCAGAGTGATAAGGACGACTCTAAGTCGCAGTCGGGATTTGTCTTTACCCTTTACGGAGGGGCGGTTAGCTGGAAGAGTTCCAAGCAGGAAACCGTGGCAGACTCGACGATGGAGGCTGAATACATCGCTGCCAACGATGCTGCTAAAGAGGCTGTCTGGATCAAGAAGTTCATTGCTGAACTTGGAGTGGTTCCATCCATTGAGCATCCAATACCTTTGTATTGCGATAACAATGGAGCGGTGGCTTTGGCCAAGGAACCCAGGTCCCATCAGCGATCCAGGCATATTCTGAGGCGGTATCACCTGATCCGGGAGATAGTTGATCGCCGGGAGATCGAGGTCAGGAGGGTTGACACGAAGAACAACACGGCGGATCCACTCACGAAGGCCATTCCCCAGATACAGTTTGAGAGACTCTTCGGGATGCTCGGTATGCGATACTACAGCAGCTGGCCCTGGTGCAAGTGGGAGATTGTTAGTTGTATGTATGCCTTAGAGGCCAGTATTGTACAGATGATGTATATTATATTGGATGCTTGGACATATATAGAGATGACTTTCTTGCTCGATATGATAGTATGCTATCTGGTTGCTCTTTATCTTAACATGTATACTAGTCTCTTTAAACTGTCTTATAGTTACATGTTGGTAAAGCCCTTAGGATGTGTACTTGACTACCTGGACTATGATGCAGATCATACTAGTGGGGACATGGTAGTCCATAAGTACATCCTTCAAGGTCCCTAGTCGTGGGTGTATCGAGACGGGGCATCGATATACCAGAGTAGACTAGCGTATACGCCTCTCGACCCATAAAATGGGCGATGGATGTTCCCATATCCATTGGTGTTTGACATCAGAGATGGTATACAGGTGCTCAGTGGAGACTGGGTACACTGGACGGACTCGTCGAGAACTCCCAGATGGTATTATACCTCACGTCAGATGGCAGTTCTCAGGTGACACTTGTACAGGTTAGTCTGTAGACCCGAGATCGTCATAGAGTCTTGTGTGATTCCCACTGTGCTTTGATCTCCACCTTACCACGTCCATGAGGGCGTGCAAAACGGTGGTCTTTGGGTACAGTCCCGAGTCACATAGAGGCAATAAGCGATAGGAGGGGTTTCGTCTCTCCCGGTATTGGGGGTTGATGTTGCGCTGTGCTCGATTGGCCGTAACAGGGAAGTCCCTGGCCAGGGCTGATCAGAGATTTGCTGGTAAGTATTACCAGTAGTTTCTCGACCCGTTATGAGCCTCACATCGGCATGACTTATCGGTTATTGGGGTCTGACGTTTACCACCCCTAGACTTGATATGCGACGTATCAGACGAACAGACCGGACTGTACGGTAAGTGTTACTGGTTGGATTCACAGGAGTGTGAGCGGGCTAGCTCGTCGATCTTCTGATCGCTCAATACCCGGATGGCCGTTACGTTTAGCAGACCGCTTGCGGCTTGTGGGTGCTTGATATGATCATCATCTGCTACCGGCGTATTGACGAGTCTTTAGAGTCCTACACAGAGGTTTCCTGGCTCAAGCGAAACGAAATAGGAGGGCATATGAGATATGTACAGGACCGAGAATAATGCGAGTATGGGATACCGTATTTCATTCTCGCGATGGATGTATCGAGAGGTTATATTCGATATAACCTAGATATCGAATCAAGGATTGATTCGATAAACCGATACATAGAATACTAGTCGGTTATATGCGATATGACCGGATCGTTAAATCAAGTGTTGATTTAATGATTTAATGTATAATTATATATTTGATATATTACATTGCATTAACTAGTATTGGTTCACTTTATATGGATTTTCTCACTTGATGTGCAAGAAGTATATGTGATATACTTTTGTGCACATTATTGTATCATGTTTGATGATACTTGATCACTTTGTTAAGTGTAAAGAATTAAAACCATGGTTAAGTGTTGATTAGGGTTTTGCATATTCATTTATTTATTTATTTATTTGAAAAGGATTATAATGAGAATGGTGGCTTTCTTTGTTTTAAGTTGAAGCTTCATGAAACTTTGACTTTTGTAACCATTCTTGTCATCATGCTTAACCCTAACCCTCTCAAGTAACCATGGTCTATTCTCTACACTTAACCTTAGTTAGTGAATGATAAGTATTGATTTATTTTTCATTTATCTATATATACTTATCATATTCTATTTACTTCTTCTTCTTCATCTTCAAGAGAAAAAGCTTGATGCCATCAATGGCATCTTGAGTTCTAAAGTGAGAAATCCAATTCTAAAGTGAACCCACCTCCTATTTCTTCATCCTCTACCTCTTGCCAAGTGGTTTTGGGTGTTTTCTTCACAAGTTTCTCAACTTGGTGAAGTTGGAGCTTGAACTTGTGCAACCTCGACGTAGATCATCTTCGGCATGAAGCCGACGACCTATTCCGCTCGTTTTTCCGATGAAGCCGACGATTGAGTCTAGGATTCGAGATGGACAGCGAGAGGACGCCTACGTGGAGCTAAGGAAGTGGAGAACCAGATCTACAAAGTTTGTAGCCTCTCTCCTTTAGTTAAGTTGTTAACTAGTTTAGTATATCGCCTAGATTTCTAGTTAACGATCCGTGTTAGGGTTTCTCGGCACACATAAAACTTGAAATTAGCATGGTTGATGCCTTGTGAGATCTCTTGAGAGTGCCTAGGAACCCTACACTTTCTAGGTGACACCTCCTCCCAAAACTTCATCCTTCATTATCCTTATCTCTTCATTTAGCTCAGTTCATTATCAAATTAGAAACAAATTGGAAAACACAAAAAAAATAAAGAAAAGCTTAGATCACACCAAAGTATGAGAGATGATGAGAGAAGCTAAGTACGAGGAATCATTACCTCAACCTTCAAGCTAGGATCTTTTGAGCTTGTGCATCTTAGAAGGAGCTTTTCAGTGATCTTTCTGTAGGTATAATCTTTAACTCTGCAGATTTTTGTTTAATTCTGTTTTAGTTTAGAAACAGGATATCGGAAATGTCATATTTAGATAATTTAGGCTTTGTTATGAATCTGCTATAGTTTAGATGATAATTAACAAAATCAAACAGTGCCTTCATCTTGTAATTTGAACCTAGAATAACCACTAGGAAGACGAACCTATTTCCTCGGATTTTGGCTGGCGACATTCAAGCAAAATCCGAGCTCTCCGGTTTTTGTAGGGAGTTAGGTGTTGGGGTTTTTAGGGTAGCTCTCTGTATATGTGTTAGGATATATGGTATTGCTAGTTTATGTTATATGTTCAGTATCTAAAATATGGAAGCAAATATCGGTTTTGGGGTTAAAACTTCTAAATACGATACGGGTAGTTTGTGTCGCGATTCTGCGTTTTCTGTTATGAACAGCGAAGGGTTAAACCAGATTAGATAATTCTTAGATAGTTCACAATAGTTACACGTAGCTTGTGTAGTATGTTAACCTTGTAGTTTCACGTTTTTCGCCGTATCGGTTTTTAGCCGTTTCTTATACGAAGTTAATTTCGATGTTAGATTCGAATACGGAAACTTCGGAGGCCGCAAGGAAAGGAAAAGGATTGATGACATCCGAGTGATTTCGACGTATTCCGGTGAGTAGATTAATATCTACCAGGGGATTTTGTATGGATGGAGTAATACGCCCGTAGATTTAAGTTTAGTTATAATTGGTCCTTTTTATATAAAATCTGATTTTAGCAACTTCATCGTATGCATTTATACATATAATCAGTCGTGTTTAATAATTACTAGAACCCTGCACAAATTACCGACGAGTCATGATGCACGTGCACATATCTACATGTTACACTACACCTCGTCGATATTGACATGTCATATATACACTTAGTACATATTATGTCACATATGATTCATTACATACCTTAAACATCAATAATGGTAGTTAAATTGCAACAATGTTATTATGAATATATATCATGCTTCATTTCAAGTATTATTAATTATGACAAAAGATGCATTGGATTATGCGGATTTCTGGCTTTGAGTTTTATGTGCTATATAGTAGATCCGGTGATTCTTCATGATTGATGTGACATGTGCACCATGAGATATTGTTTTTATGATTTGGTTTTATTCCGAACCGAGTGGAGGAGCTATACGGTTGCGGATGTTTACGTTATCCGGACTGAGTGGTGGAGCTATACAGTCGGATTCATGGTGGACCCGGTCGAGACTGAGGGGCAGGATAGCCACATTTGAGGCGGCGAGCCTAGCAAGGATACTCGATACCGGAGATAGTTGTGAAACACGGCGGATATCTTGACGATACCGACCGGTGTTACTGATTGACAGGATCGTTCGGGGAACGATGCCTGATAAAAACAGAAGATTTGTGTCGATATTGGACACGGAAAAATGAGCTTTCTTTGGAAATAATTGATGAGATTTCGGTGTTGATTTATACATATAGTAGCACATATTTATGCTTCCACATGTTATCATATATTATGTTCATCTTTGTTATCGTTAACTCTAGTTCGTTATACTTACATTATCAGCTGTTAGATGTTAGTTTCATTCACTGAGCTGGCAACTCACCCCGTTGTGCCATAGTTCCTTATAGGAGACGTGTGGACACGTAGCAGCAGTACAGATCCACTTGTCTTCTTTTATCGCTTATTTTGCTAGGTGGGTTACTTGCGTAGTAACCTCTATTTTGGAATATGTATTTTGGATCTAAAAATTCTCCATCAGATCCTCTATATTGATTTAGAGGAAATATGTTTGTATATATTTAAATTCGACTGAGTGAGATCGTTTAGTTGTGTTAATTTATGCTTCCTTTATTTATGCATGAAATTCTTCGCTTTTAAGCGTCGTATTATTATTGTGTATTGGTTTCTGCCGTTTGGCGTTGCTTTGCTCCCAACTAGGGACGCAACTTAATTAAACACTGTATAAATGATTTTTTATTAATTAAAAAGGGTTTTGATCTTGGATTTTGGTTTACTCAGATTGTGTCAATATCTTTAGATGTCATGCAATCTAAGTGCCAATCACATTCAATTTCGGGTCGTGACAAAGTTGGTATTAGAGCCTAGGATTTACCCTACGGAAACGAGTAGTGAGTTGAAGTAGCAGGCTTTAGATTTCATTATGTAGGTTGACCCTTGGTTTGATGGAGTAGGTGATTTAGGATGAGTAGAGTACCGTACATATGTTCCGCGGCATATTTATGCTACGATACTCAGCCTAAGTAACCTTATGTTACGACCCAATATTTGGCCCGTAACCGGTACTTAAACTACGTAACGTCTACAGGCGTACGCAACTCAAGTAAGCCGAAACCCAGAAATCTAAACCACCCAAAACTGGATCAACGGAGAAAACATAGTTTTAAACATTCGGAAATTTTCAAGTAAAAATCTTTAAGTTTAGTTTTCGTTCTTAAAAATTTCGGCAGCACCTCCTTTGTAAAAACCAGCCCCGAAAACGGGTACAACATAGATAATAATAAAAGCATCCCAAACGGGAGCAAATCATGCCCAACGGCGGAGACAATCACCACACAAGTATACAAGGCCGAAGCGAAGAAATATCAAAGAAAAGACTGCATAAAGAAGTAACATTTTCACAAAACCGGCTCCTACGAGCACGGCACCTAAAGTCACCACAAAATATAACACTGAATCCTCACAAGTCGTCTCTAAGTCATATACAATATAGTGGTAGATGGAGAATACTAGATCCAACAAAAAGATATACAATGTACAAACAGATAACCGCAAACCCACCTAAAAGCAAGGCATCATAGCCAACCGTAGCGGTATCCGCAAAAGTAGAGATGATAAGTCGCCCTGCCGCGACTACTTAGAGGGTAAGTCCTGCAAAACACTATGGCACAACGGGGGTGAGTTGCCAACTCGTGAATAGTAAATAACATCATACTGTAATCACAAATATGCACGAACAGCGATCTATCTACCACATGTAATCCGACAGCATAAGTATGATAAGTGAATATGCAACAATCATGTAAAGGTACATCATCAGGGTACTACAACTACATGAAGCAATGCATATCAACATAATCCTGAGTGTGGGATGATATAATATAAAATCTCATGCAAAATCATCAGTATGGAAAAACACCAGTGTCCCTTACTGACACATCAAAGCCCAAATCCTCAGGCACGGCATCCTCAGATCGGCCCTCATATCCTGTAAGTCTCATGGAACCTGAGTGTCTAACATCGACACCCGAAACATCATGAAAACCCGTGTCTAGCATCGACATGTAAATCCCCATAACTCAGGCGCTGTCACCATGACCGGCCCTGACGATATGTCATACATCACTGCGGTCGGTATCCTCATGATAACCGCCGAGTCCAATTACTATCACCGGTAAGTAGTGGTCCTACCGCCAGGCTTATCGTCTACACCACGAAATCACCACTCGCCCCGTGGTTCCATACCGGGTTCACCATGTACCCGCAGATGGTGCATCCCGCTCCTCGAATCGGGTATCACAAACCAAATCTCAGAACCGAGAAATCACTTGGTGGACGCACTGAAATATCATATCAAGAGAAACCGGGTTTTCAAACAATACATAGTTTTCTTGAAATACCCCCATGGTTCTCAAATCCATAAATCATATGAAATCCATATCTCAATGCGTAAATTCATGAAAAACTGATATATGCAACATAAAACAACAATATGAGCATATCAAGGGAAATCCGCTCTTTTAAATGAATCCATCTTTAAAATATATCTTGCGGTTCCCAAAATCCTCCGAAAAACAAGTACAACATCATATGAGGTGTACATGTAAGTGCAGCAAGATTTAAGTATCTACATGTAAGCAAGTATGTATGATGCATTTCATAAGTGCAATGTGTAGGGTTCCTAGGCACACACTAGAGGTCTCACAAGGCATCAAGCATGCCAAATTCAAATTTTTTTCATGTGCCTACAAACCCTAATACGGATCGTTAACTAGAGTTTAGGCGAAACAAGATGCAAGTAAACAACTTTACTCTAAAGTGAATGGAAATACAACCTTTGTAGATCCGGTCCTCCACCTCCATAGCTCTGTGATGATGTCCCCTCACAGAGATCATCGGATCCCGGGCTCTAGCGTCGGCTTCATCGGAGAAATGATCGGGCTAGGTTGTCGACTTCGATGCCGCCATCTGATAGCAGTGGTTGCAGTATCTCATACTCAACCATCCCTTAATCGTCTCTCTCTGGGAAAAGGCCTTTGTGAGTGGATCCGCCGTGTTGTCCTCTGAGTCTACTCTCCTAACCTCTATCACCTTGGAGATCAGCCATCTCCATGATCAGGTGATACTGCCTTAGAATATGTCTGGATCACTGATGGGACGGACGTTCCTTGGCATAAGCCATAACTCCATTGTCACACAATAGGAGGAACTAAGTTCATCTCATGAACAAATATACATCCAGACTGCCTCTTTGGTAGCATCTTTAGTAGCGATGTATCCAGCCTTTATCGTCTAGTATGCCACGGTATCTAGCTTGGAACTCTTCCAACATACCGTCCCTTTACTGAGGGTAAAGACAATGCCTGTGACTGACTTTCAGTCGTCCTTATCACCCTGGAACCCTTCCAGTGATTCTCCCCAGGACCAATTGATACCATCTCACTATAACTAGTGAGAGTCCTAACATCCTTACTTCTATCTCTTAGATCAGAACTCAGGATTTAGGAGGTATCACTTTGATCCTTTATGGAGAATCCTTGTGATAAGCGGAGATTGACCGAGCGTAGCATAGGAAACTCCTTCCCTATCAAGAGTATGTCATCCACGTACTCTACGAGGATCGTCACCATACTCCCTACTACCTTTTTGTTTATACAAGGTTCATCTACCTTTTTGATGATGTCAAACTCTTTGACTACTACATCAAAACAGACGTTCCAACTCCGCGATGCCTGCTTTATCCTATAAAGCATCTTGTACACGTTTCCGCTACTCCCACTGTCTACGAAGCCCTCTGGCTGTGTACTTATAGACGCCCTCTTCTAAAACATTATTTAGAAAAGCTGTCATGACACCCAACCACCAGATATCGTAGTCATGGTATGTAGCCGTGGCAAGTAGGATCTGGATGGACTTAAGCATAGCTACTTGAAAAGGTTTCATCATTATCTACGCCTGGTCGATGACGAAAAACTTTAACAAGTCTAGCTTTGAAAGTCTCAACTTTTCCATCTACACCAAGTAATCTTCTCAATATATACTTGCTCCTGATGGGGATTTAACCCTTCAGATAAAGCAACCAAAGTCCATACTTTGTTGGTGTATAAGGATTCCATCTCAGATCACTAAGCATCCAGCCATTCTTACAGAGTCCTACTCCTGATGGCCAGCTCGAAACTAGTTGGGTCATCATCTCATGATGCAATTCTCGCTCCCACTGTCATAGAGAAACCGAAGTATCTCTCAGGTGGGTGAGGAACCCTACTAGATCGACGGAGAGGCTGAGGTTCGTTGGTCTCTATTGAATCCTTTGGTTCTATCAAATCATTAGCTGTAGTTTGTATAGCTGGAACTTTTCCAGTTCTACAGAACTGACCTTGCCACGATCTTGTCCGGATTTTGCTTTTAGACATAGGCCGGACAACCCCAAATCTTAACTGACTTAAGAGATGGGCTCTTTCCTTTCCATATCACATATGAAGTGGTAGGCAACTGATTTGATTTGAACCCTATTCAATAGGTATGCAACTTCACAAGTGCATAACTCCCAAAAGGAAATAGGTAACTCAGTAGTACTCATCATAGAGCATACCTTCTCATATAGGGTGTGATTGCTCCGCTCCGATACACCGACGTGCTGTGGTGTATACGGAGGAGTAATGCTGAGAGAGAATCTCATTCTCCTTTAGAATAGTCCAGGAATTCCATGCACAAGTATTCTCCTCCCTGATCTCATCATAGGACATAATACTTATACCCGTATTTTGGTTCTCTACTTCTTACTTATATTCTGTGAATATCTCAAAAGTTTCGGACTTGTGTTTCAACAGGAACATATGTCTGAATCTTGAGAGATTATCAGAGAATGTAATGAAGTACAAAGAACCGGTCCTGGCATGTGTAGACAGGGGACCTTGCATACATCAACATGTATCAATCCCAAGAGTTTACTAACTCTTTCTCTGTTTCCAATAAACAGAGTTGTGGTCATCTTATCTCTGTGACATGACTGGCAAGTTTCACAAGATGTAAATTCAAACTAATTTAAATATGCATCTATATTTGACTTCAGCTAGTCGGGTCGCATTGATATGACCTAGTCTACAATACCTCAAGAAGGATTTGTTCATTTCTGAACTCTTCCTCTTGTGTGTGTTCCGTATACTAAGAACTGTAGTTTGATTTAGAACATCAATGTTTTTAGATAACGTGCCTGAACCGATCAACTTTTGATACAGAAAATGTTCAAAACATTATCCAACTATATAAAATTTTATCATTTCTTTACTAATAAAGAGACTGATATGATTTTGTATATCAGGTTCGGTATCTAATAACATTCATTCAGAATCAATGTATTGGTAATACAGGGTGACAGTGACCAACAGACTTGGCTGCAACACTTGTCCCGTTTTCTGTCTCATGAAACTTATCACCCGTTCTCAGTTCTCTACCTTTCTGTAGCCCATGTAACAAATTACATATGCGGGATTCTGATCCGGTATCAAATACCTAGGACGTAGAGGACACTGAGAAACAGTTCTTTGTAATGAACACACCCGAAGATGATGCATCGGCATGCACTTTCTTCGTTTGGGCGGCACGGGAATTCTAGTAATCCCCAATTTCCTGCTCTGTCTTATAACAATTATAAGTTAGAGCGGGACCAACGTTCCCCAGCTCAGTATAACAAGCGGGTTCGGTCAATATTCCGTATTATTATCTTGATTAAGGCGTGATATGGTCGCTACCTGGAGAGAGAAAGAAGAAAACACTCAGCGTGCGCTCTTGCAAGAATAGATTGGTTATTATTTTATCTAATCAGGATGGCTCCCACTGTTTTTATCAAATCTTCCTTCAAATCCTAAAAAGAAAGACTAGCCGGGATTAATTACACGCTACAAGTTCGCCAATCTTTCAGCCAGGCCAGTGTCGGTATTTTGAGGGAGGTCCCCCGTGCTTTCGCACGAACCTAATTATAGTAAACCTCGTTTTCCCATAGGCGTAACCTCGTTAACACCTTTCTAGACACCTACTTGATCGGCTAATTGTAATGTGTAAAACTCTCCCAGGAGTAACTCTTACTCGCAGTGGGTATCGGGATCCAACTATCTCATAGAAGGTATGCAATCTCATTGCAAATTTCAACACTTGAAATCCCCGATAATATTTTGCCCCTAGCAGCTATATGACCTTAACATAGTCAACAAATCATAAGTGCTAGTCAAGTTCAACCCGTCATTTCCTGATTGAATTAAACCCACCCGCACGACCCTTAACATAGTCAACAAAGTCGCACGACTACCCTAATCCAATCGCATCATATGCTTATACAGATAAGCACTAATTAGCTACCGCACACTACGCCTTAACATAGTCAACATAAGTAGCACGAATACTAACCAGTACTTATCTGAAATGATGGAGGGCTACGACAGGTTTTTCTGAAAACCTATTGCGTAATGAACTTGATATCGTTGTAGGATCGAATGATTTTAAAATGGAGTGTTTTTGAGGCTTTTCTAGTTTTGCTAAAGGGGTCACTCCCGGTGAAAGGATCGTCGGCCCTTTCCTTGTCGAATGAGGTGCGGGATATATCATATATATCACTGTGCAAAGCAGAAACTATAGAAGCAATCAAAAAACAAACCGAGTGTGTAGCATCTGCCAGTTATTGCTAAAGGAGTCACTCCCGGTGAAGGGATCTCGGTCCTTTCCTCATCGAATAAAGTGCAGGATATATCATATATACCGCTGTGCAAAGCAAGAACTGTAGCTACCTGTTTTACTTTTGAAATTTGGTTCTACAACATCTTTAGGTTTCTTTTACTTTCATTAATCATATTAATGAAGTCCCATCATTAAGTACCTAAACATCACAGATAAATACGACATACACTTATGCCATCCGCATTCGCTTCGATATCCCCTCGTGCCCCGTTAGGTTAGGTAACTAACGGCAGAGCGGGGCAGGGCTAGCGTGGGTGTAAAACATAAGTAACGCCTATATAATATATCATATATACTATATATACTGTATCTATCACAGAACATCAAATGATCACATCACAGATATTGCAGCAGAAGAAACATATGAAATATTGGATATACTAGGACGTCCGTGTTTTCAATACGAGCCAGTATAAAACACGGATTCCACGGTCGCGATGAATAGCCAAACCCACACCCCTAGACCCCTATGAGAGCGGCAAGCAACCCTACCAATTCTAGAGTTAGGAGACCTGGACTCGACTCCTCGAGTTGGTCTCCCACTGGACTCCAGAACCCGGTTACTTGTGCCCTACTCCTTGGGTCTATCCAGTGCGGAAAAGTAAATAATATACAAAAGGTGACATCTTCCGCAACCTGGAAGTGCCCCAATAAAAGAATATCACATACAAGTTTTTACATGAATGAAAAGGAAAAACACCCATCTCACATAAAAAACCCCGGCTATTCAAACACGACGATCCAATATAACATATCCAGCAACACATAACATCACATGTCATCAACGTAAGTAAACATGCGTATCCCAATTGTCGTTGACATATAGCAACGAAACCGGCGATATCACATATTACACTTGCGGTCACAGAAAAGAAAGTGTACAACTACAACAGTTGGAATGCGCAATCTCTTTAGACATCGCATGCCTAATCAAATGAAATACTTAGACATCGCATGACAATTATAAACCCCGCATTTTAGTCTCATTATCGAAAACTCTTTTCAATATCAAGTCGGGCAATTCAACAATATTCCCGACATCCTGATCGAATGCTCGTCGCAAACTTCAGTAGACGGCCGCACCCCCGATACCGTCGACAAAGTGCACCAAGGCGGAACACCGCTGCCGCGAGCATCCGAACGGATGCTTTCGGCGACGGGGTTCTCCTACAGTCACTTAGTCGGGGCTATGGGGTGTAGCTGTCTATTAAGTTTACCCGGCGTGTATCCGCGTACGCTACGTGATTGCGACGGACTTTTGATCGCATCAAAATTCCGTGGCAACCGATCAAGTGAGACTAAAGTGCTATGCTTATAACATTCAAATCAGTTATCTCATAACTCCTTGTGGATTCCAAATATTGTATCACATTCCAGATAAACAGAAAATGTTAAACTTTCCGATCGAACAGTCAAACACCCAAGTTTTCCCGAAACAGCTCAACACATGAAATAAGTTTTAAAACATTCACTTCATGCCACAGTACCAACGGTCCAGCCGTAGAAGGGTCAAGCCAACGCCTCACATGTGGCACGCCGTACTGCTCCAAACCCTAAGGTTCAAAGGGCAGTTCAAGACGGTCACATAATCGAGTTAAGGTTTGTTGTTTTCTAGAGGGTCCATCGCGTTACTTTCACTACTTAGAACGCTTTAAACCACGGAAAAATCCAACACTTGGAAATTTTCCGGCACGGAAAAAATTGGGTATTTATATCCGGTCGAACTTTTTAACATATTCAAAAATTATCCGGAAAACACATAGACGAAGTTAAAGATTCCGATCGAATCATTGAGTCCCTAATAAAACCCTAGAAAACTCAACACTTGAGTGGAATTAAAACATTCCCATAAAAAATTGCCAAGAAAGGACCTAAGAATAAATATATGAAATTTCAGGGACTAAGTTTAAATTTTGGCCGCGGAACCGCCGCCAAACCCATGGTTTCGCCGCGGTTCCGCGGTCAAATTGTCGACTTAGTGGACCGTACATCACAATAATTCTTAGTTTTTCCTACTTGTTTTTCTGAGAATTTTTAATTCACAAAAATCCACTGTTTTGAAAAATATACAGAGAAGGGTTTTGTCGGGGTTTACGGGTTTGATCGGACTTCTAACTTCGTCTACATATCGCCTAAAGCTCTAGCTAGGCTCGGATACCACTGTAGGGTTCCTAGGCACACACTAGAGGTCTCACAAGGTATCAAGCATGCCAAATTCAAAATTTTTTCATGTGCCTACAAACCCTAATACGGATCGTTAACTAGAGTTTAGGCGAAACAAGATGCAAGTAAACAACTTTACTCTAAAGTGAATGGAAGTACAACCTTTGTAGATCTGGTCCTCCACCTCCATAGCTCCGTGATGATGTCCCCTCACTGCGATCATCGGATCCCGGGCTCTAGCGTCGGCTTCATCGGAGAAATGATCGGGCTAGGTCGTCGACTTCGATGCCGAAGATGATCTACGTCGAGGCAACTCAAGATCAAGCTCCAACTTCACCAAGTCATGAAACTTGTGAAGAAAACACCCTATACTACATGGCAAGTGGTAGAGGATGAAGAAATAGGAAGTGGGTTCACTTTGGATTTTGATTTCTCACTTGGAATCATCACTTTATCTTTTTCAAGCAAAGGTTTTCTTTTTTTTGTCTTCAAGAAGAAGAAGAAGAAGATAAAGGAAAAAGAATTATCAATAATTAAAAACCAAGTGATGGTTATCATAATGCAACCATGGTTAAGTGTAGAGAATAAACTAGGGTTAGGTTAAGCAAAAGAAACAAAAATGGTTGAACTTTTCAAAACTTCATGAAGCTTCAAAGAAAAGACAAAGCAAGCAACCATTTCAATTTCCTTGCTAAAATGAATAAAATAAATAAATAAATTAGTAAATCAAAACCCTAACCATTAACATAACCATGGTTTAATCATACACACCCAAGTTTACATGTATCATCAAACATGATACAAACTAGTGCACAAAACTATATCATATATATAATGTGCACATCAAGTGAGAAAATCTATCTTAAGTGAACCAAATACTAGTTAATGTAAAGTAATATATCAAATATATAATTATACATTAAATCATTAAATCAACACTTGATTTAACGATACGGTCATATCGCATATAACCGACTAATATCAAGTGTATCAATGTATCGAATCAACACTTGATTCGGTAACCCGGCTATATCACATATAACCTGCCGATGATATAAATCGCGAGAATAGAATCCAGTATCACATACTGGTATTATTCTCGGTCCCGCACATATCATATATGCGCTCCTATTTCGTTTCGCTTGAGCCAGGAAACCTCTGTCTAGGACTCTAAAGACTCGTCAATACGCCGGCAGCAGGTGATGATCATATCAAACACCCACAAGCCGCAAGTGGTCTGCTAAACGTAACGGCCACCCGGGTATTGAGTGATCAGAAGATCGACGAGCAAGCCCACTCATACTCCTGTGAATCCAACCAGTAACACTTACCGTACAGTCCGGTCTCGTCATCTGATATGTCGCATATCTTGCCTAGGGGTGGTAAACGTCAGACCCCAATAGCTCGATAAGTCGTGTCAATATGAGGTCTATAACAGTTCGAGAAACTACTGGTAACACTTACCAGTAAATCTCAGCAACCCTGGCCAGGGATTTTCGGTTATAGCCAATCGAACACAGCGCAACATCAACTCCCTATACCGGGAGAGACGAATCCCCTTCTATCGCTCATTGCCTCCATGTGATTCAGGACTGTACCCAAAAACCACCGTTTTGCACGCCCTCTTAGACGTGGTAAGGTGGAAATCAAAGCATAGTGGGAATCACATAAGACTCTATGACGATCTCGGGTCTACAGACTAACATGTACCAGTGTCACCAGAGAACTGCCATCTGACGTAAGGTATAATACCATCTGGGAGTTCTCGACGAGTCCGTCCAGTATACCCAGTCTCCACTGAGCACCCGTATATCATCCTATGTATAGTAATGGCCTCTAGGGCATACATATAACTAACACAATGATCAACAACTCAATATCACATATCAAAACAATACCCCTTAGGGTACATACAACTATAGCGAAAATATGAGGGTGTACATGTCAATATGTGTGCATGATGTACATGTAGCTGTAATAGGCTATGTGGGTGTACATGTCAATATGTGTGGATGATGTATATGTAGCTGTAATAGACTATGTGGGTGTACATGTCAATATATATGCAAGATGTACAAGTAGCTATAGTAAGGTATACGTGAAATGGATTAAGAGTTACTATCTTAACTATCCATGTCAAACACAATAACATGTATATAGGTGGTTTGTGCGTGTCATGGCAATTACTGACGATGTGGGTGTAGCATACAATTTAGTACTCGTGCAACATGAACCGTCAGTAATGTGTTATATCTAAAGTACAACAGATACTATTATGCAATGACATTCATATGAAATTAACCAATATGCAATAACATGCAGCTAACATATCATATCAGCCCCGACGCATAACGCATTACGGGCGATTTCCCCGTAGATGTTTAATCTACTCACCGATGGTCTCGAGCTATGAAAATCCGACCACCTGCTTCCCTTTGTCCGCAGCACCCGAAGTCCCTGCTTGCGAACCTAAAATTTCAAAAATACAACACATAAGCTAAATATCCTATAATGACGAAAAGACTACGAAACGCGATGAAAACGCCCGGAAAATTACGCTGCGCGCTTAGCGCATCTATCGCGCACGACATCGGCCAAAAACCCTAATTGGGGTCGCTAAACTACAAAACACCAAGTCTAGACCCCGATCGTCCCGATCGCGCAACACAACACAAACAATTACGAGAAATACAATAGATATAACCTCGCAACGACCAATCGAACCCACGTCGAAAAAAACCCCGAAACCTAGTAAGCAACCTATCGCAATATTTCGCACTGGTTTCAAGCTAACGCATATCAAGAGATTACAAACACCTTATAATAGCTTAACTAAGCTATCTAAACCATTCCTATATTTTTAACACTTGCTAATTAAGTTTTAGCAAAAACCTAGTAAGCAAATTGCATAATTAAACAAAGTGCTCATTAGCAAAAATTAACATTTTCTACTAGGTTAATATTTTCCTAATCACAAATTAACACTTTAATGAACATTAATCACTTAAAAAAACTTTAACCCTAACATGAATTCCTTACAAAAAAATATAAATGAATTAATCATGATTTAAAATCTATACTAAACACATAATTAGCTAACTTAAATAGCTAGATTAAGATTAAAACAATTAATTAAGGATTAAGGTAAGAAATTATACCTCCCAAAGAACACCAAAATAAAACTTAATTCCTCATCATAGCATCAAAAAAACCTTGCTTTGTTGAAGATCCAAGAAGGATTAGTGAAGGAAAAGATGGTTTTATTTTTATTTAGAATTTTGTGGATTATTTTAGGAATTTTTCTTGAAGAATTTTGAAGAAAAAATGAAGAAAAGAGCTTGGGAAAATTTTTGGGCAGAATTTGAGGAGGGCTCGGCCAAGGAGGGATGGAGGGGGGGGGGGTTAATTTTGTGAATTTTGTGTGAGGAAATTGCTAGGAAATTAGGTAATAAATGCTATATGCCACCTTTACACCCTTTTCTTTTCTTTTTAAAATAAATCCTTTTGCACTCCAAAAATATCTATATATTTAAAAAAGAAGTTTCCAAAATTTTCTAGTGAAAAAAATTAATTTATTCACAAGAGAAAAAATTTCCCGATTTACGTGAACGAAATACCGCTTAAAATAATATTTTATTTGGGAAAAATTCTATCTAAACCAAAACCTCCCAAATACCCCCAAAGTTTGCGCACTAGTTTTATTTTAGCTAAACTAGGTGCTGGCAAGGTTATACGGACGTTTGATCGAAATCAGGTTAAAACGGGAAATACCGACAATTTTGTCCTAAAACGGGAAAATTCGCAAAACGATTTCTAAAACGTTACAATCTCCCCACTTATAGAAATTCCGTCCCCGAATTAAAATTTAACTACGTGTACCTTTAAAGAGATGAGGGGATTTTTTCCGCATCTCGCTCTCGGCCTCCCAAGTGATCTCCTCACTAGTCGGGCTACGCCAAAGAACGTTCACAGAAGGCAAGACCTTTGACCAAAATTTCTTCACCTGCCGATCCAAAATAACTACCGGCTGCTCGGTGAACAAAAGATCGCGCTCAAGCTGAACGGTCTCATGCTGAATCATGTGAGAAGGATCATGAAGATATCTACGAAGCATCGATACATGGAAAACGGGGTGCACATCCGAAAAACTAGGCGGGAGCGCCAAACGATAAGCAACAGAACCCACTTGCTCAAGGATATCGAAGGGACCAACAAATCTGGGACTGAGTATCCCCCTCTTCCCAAATCGCATAACGCCCTTTATCGGAGAAATTTTCAGGAATACATGATCCCCCACTGCGAACTCAAGTCTGCGACGACGACGGTCGGCATAAGACTTCTGCCTACACTGGGCTGCTCTCATCCTGTCCTGAATCAGCTGGATCTTCTTCGTAGTCTCCTGAACTAGCTGGGGTCCCAAAACCAGACTCTCACTAAGTTCGGTCCAACAGACTGGCGATCGACACTTCCTACCATACAAAGCCTCAAAAGGTGCCATCTGAATAGTCTCCTGAAAACTGTTGTTGTAGGAGAACTCAATCAACGGCAAGTGACGATCCCAACTGCCACTAAAATCAAGCACACATGCACGGAGCATATCCTCCAGAGTCTGTATAGTCCGCTCCGACTGGCCATCGGTCTGTGGATGAAAAGCGGTACTAAAACTCAGCCGGATACCTAAAGCTTCCTGCCAAAGACGGCTAGTAAACTGGGTGCTTTTGTCGGATACTATGCATGTGGGAACACCGTGCAAACGCACAATCTCATCTATGTACAACTGAGCATACTGAGCATAACCGAAAGTTGCCTTCACTGGAAGGAAGTGAGCCGCTTTCGTCAACCGATCAACAATCACCCAAATGGAGTCATACCCCCTACTGGTCCTGGGTAGACCCACAATGAAGTCCATAGAAATCTGATCTCATTTCTACTCCGGAACGGGTAAAGGCTACAACTCTCCAGCCGGTCTCTGATGCCCAGTCTTGACATGCTGACAAGTCAGGCACCTCGAAACAAAGTCCGATATATCACGCTTCATCCCTTCCCACCAGTAGAAGTCCCTCAAGTCACGGTACATCTTGGTGGAACCTGGATGAACGCTAAAGGCCGACTGATGTGCCTGCTCTAGGATCTCGCGTCTCAACCCATCATCATCTGGTACACACAAGCGAGTCCCGCATCGTAGTACATCCTGGTCATCAATCATGAACTCCAAAACTCTTCCCTGCCGAACAAGCTCAAGAATCTCAGTCAAACGGGCATCACTGGGCTGCGCCTCATGGATACGCTCAAATAGTAGTGGACGGGCGTGAACATGAGCAAGCTGGCCCCCAGCGAAAGTGAACTCGAACTGCACTCTACTATCACACAAGAGCTACCAATCTGCAGAAGGCTGACGCTGAACTGTGCTCAACGGGGATAAGCTATCCTCGGGCCTACGACTCAAAGCATCAGCTACCACATTCGCCTTGCCCGTGTAAGGTTTCTAGGCACACACATGAGGTTCCACAAGGCATCAACCATGCCAAATTCAAAAATTATATGCCGAGAAACCCTAATGCTAGATCGTTAACTAGAGATTAGGCGAAAAAGAGAAGCAAGCAAACAACTTTGCTACTAAGTGAATAGAAATACAACCTTTGTAGATCCGGTCCACCACTTCTTTAGCTCCGAGATGACGTCCCTCCGCTGCGATCATCGGGATCCTGGACTCTAGCGTCGATTTCATCGGAGAAATGGGCGGGCTAGGTCGTTGACTTCGATGCCGAAGATGATCTACGTCGAGGCGACTCAAACTCAAGCTCCACCTTCACTAGGTTATGAAATTTGTGAAGATAACACACTCTACTACATGGCAAGTGGTAGAGGATGAAGAAATAGGATGTGGGTTCACTTTGGATTTGGATTTCTCACTTGGAATCATCACTTGGAAATTTTCAAGCAAAGGTTTTCTTTCTTCATCAAGAAGAAGAAGAAGAGAGAAAAGAAAATCAATTATGTCAAAAAGAAAATCCAAGTGATAATTATAATTTAGCAACCATGGGTGAGTTAACAAGTGTAGAGAATAAACTAGGGTTTAAGTAAATGGTTAGGGTTAAGGAAAGAAACAAAATGGTCAAAGCTTTTCAAAGTTTCATGAAGCTTCAAGTAAAAACAAAAGAATCCACCATTTTATTTCTTGCCCAAAAAATAAATGAAAAGAATAAATAAATAAGTAAATCAAACCCTAACCATTAACCTAATCATGGTTTAATCATACACACCCAAGTTTGCATGTATCATCAAACATGATACAAACTAGTGCACAAACATATATCATATATACAATGTGCACATTCAAGTGAGAAAATAATCTTAAGTCAACCAATACTGGTTAATGTAAAGTAATATATCAAATATATAATTGTACATTAAATCATTAAATCAACACTTGATTTAATGATCCGGTCATACTGCATATAACTGACTAATATCAATAGTAACAACTTATCGAATCAACACTTGATCCAATAACCCGGCTATATCGCATATAACCGATCAAAGTCACAAATCACGAGAATCGAATACAGTATCACATACCGGTATTATTCTCGGTCCCGCACATATCTCATATGCGCTCCTATTTCGTTTCGCTTGAGCCAGAAAACCTCTGTGTAGGACTCTAAAGACTCGTCAATACGCCGGCAGCAGGTGATGATCATATCAAACCCCTACAAGCCACAAACGGTCTGCTAAACGTAACGGCCACCCAGGTATTGAGCGATCAGATGATCAACGAGCAAGCCCGCTCACACTCCTGTGAATCCGACCAGTAACACTTACCGTACAGTCCGGTCTGTTTGTCTGATATGTCGCATATCTCGCCTAGGGGTGGTAAACGTTAGACCCCAGTAGCTCGATAAGTCGTGTCGATATGAGGTCTATAACAGTTCGAGAAACTACTGGTAACACTTATCAGTAAATCTCAGCAACCCTGGCCAGGGATTTCCGGTTATAGCCAATCGAACACAGCGCAACATCAACTCCCTATACCGGGAGAGACGAATCCCCTCCTATCGCTCATTGCCTCCATGTAATTCGGGACTGTACCCAAAAACCACCGTTTTGCATGCCCTCTTGGACGTGGTAAGGTGGAAATCAAAGCACAGTGGGAATCACACAAGACTCTATGACGATCTCGGGTCAACAGACTACTCTGTACCAGTGTCACCAGAGAACTGCCATCTGACGTAAAGTATAATACCATCTAGGAGTTCTCGGCGTGTTCGTCCAGTGTATCCAGTCTCCACTGAGGACCCGTATATCATCTCTGATGTCAAACACCAATGGATACGGGATCATCCATCGCCCATCTGTATGGATCGAGAAGGTATACGCTAGTCTACTTTGGTATATCGATGCCCCGTCTCGATACACCCACGACTAGGGACCTTGAAGGATGTACTTATGGACTACCATGTCCCCACTAGTATGATCTGCATCATAGTCCAGGTAGTCAAGTACACATCCTAAGGGCTTTACCAACATGTAACCGAGAGACAATCAGTGTACACATTAAAGTAAAGAGCAACCAGATAGCATACTATCATGTCGAGCAAGAAAGTCCTCCCTATATATGTCCAAGCATCCACTACAATATACATCCTATGTATAGTAACGGCCTCTAGGACATACATATAACTAACAGCCCGGGTGATAAAGGATCTCACAATCATAATCCTTCACTAGCTCCATCCAACGGCGCTGTCTCAGATTTAGATCCCGCTGCTGGAAGATATACTTCAAGCTCTTGTGATCCGTGAAGATCTGACACGACTCCCCATACAAGTAGTGTCTCCAAATCTTCAACGCAAAGACCACCGCGGCCATCTCAAGATCATGAGTGGGGTAATTCTGCTCGTGCTTCTTCAGCTGCCTAGAAGCATAAGCAATCACTCTATCATGATGCATCAGTACACACCCGAGCTCCACTCGAGAAGCATCAGAGTAAACAACGTAGCCGCCTGATCCAGAAGGTAAAGATAGAACTTGTGCTTTCGTCAATCGAGTCTTCAACTGCTGAAAACTATGCTCGCACGCATCAGTCCAAAGAAAAGGAACTCCCTTCCGGGTCAGTCCAGTCAGCGGTGCAGCGATACTCAAGAAATCCTGCACAAAACGGCGATAATAACCAGCTAAGCCCAAAAAGCTGCGGACCTCAGTCACCGATACAGGTCTGGGCGAAAGCTGTACAGCCTCGATCTTCCTCGGGTCCACTAGAATACCATCACCAGTCATCACATGACCCAGGAAGTCCACACTATCAAGCCAAAATGCCCACTTTGAGAATTTAGCATACAGTTGGTGCTCTCTCAATATCTGCAAAGCAATCCTCAAGTGCTGCTCGTGCTCCTCACGACTCCTAGAGTAGACCAGTATGTCATCAATAAACACAATAATGAACTGGTCGAGGAACGGCCTGAAAATCCGGTTCATCAGATCTATGAACGCTGCTGGCGCATTGGTGAGTCCGAACGACATCACCAAAAACTCATAACGCCTATAGCGCGTACGAAAAGCAGTCTTCGGAATGTCATCATTCCGAACCCGCAACTGATGATAACCCGAACGCAAATCAATCTTAGAAAAATGTTTCTCACCCTGGAGCTGATAAAATAAATCGTCAATGCGAGGTAAAGGATACCTATTCCGCACCGTAACTCGGTTCAATTGACGATAATCCACACACAACCTCAAACTGCCGTCCTTCTTCTTGACGAACAGAACATGACCTCCCTATGGCGAAACACTCGGACGCACAAGTCCCATATCAAGCAACTCTTGCAATTGATCTTTAAGCTCTCTAAGCTCTGCCGGAGCCATCCGATAAGGCGGTATAGAAATAGGCTCTGTGCCAGGAATCAGATCAATGCAGAACTCAATATCGCGCTCTGGCGGCATCCCAGGTAACTCATCGGGAAAGACATCGGGAAACTCTCGCACGGTAGGAACCTGGTCCAACGACTCCACTGTGGCTCCAGTATCATAAATGAAAGCCAAGAATCCCCGGCATCCCCTCCTCAAAAGCCGACTAGCGCACAGGATAGAAATCAAACTGTGAGGGGAGGCACCACGGTCCCCCTGCACAACAAACACTGACTCACCGGGAAAACAAAATCTAACTGTCTTCTCACGACAGTCCACGGACGCATAGCAAGTAGCTAGCCAGTCCATGCCCAACAGAACGTCGAAGTCCAACATCTCAAGAAGGATCAAGTCGACGGATAGATCTCTATCTCCTAAATGGACAGCACACGATCGAAACACGTGTCGCGCAACAAACGACTCTCCCATAGGAGTAGTCACGACAAGCGGCTGATCCAGCAAACATGACTCTCGGCCTAACCTCGGCACGAAGTGCGTAGAAACATATGAATGCGTAGACCCCGGATCAAAAAGAACATGTGCATCAAAGGAGCATACAGAAAGGGCACCTGAAACACAGCATTGGACGCCTGAGCGTCCTGGTGAGTCAAGGCAAAAACCCGAGCCTGTCCTCTACTGGCTACTGGCTGTCCCCTGCCTCTGCCACCTTGTCCTCTCGGCACAAAACCACCGTGACCATGACCTCTCTGAGCAGGAGTCTGACGCGGCGCAACTACAGGAATAAGAGGCAACGCTCTCTGAGGCGGAGAAGGTGGTAAGGTAACCTGGGGTACTGCTGGCCCTCTCTGATGCACCACGGTACAATCCCGAACAAGGTGATGTAGACTGCCACACCCGAAGCATCAATAAGACTGGATCAACGGAGATCTAAACCACCCAAAACTCAAGTAAGCTACCTACTCCATCATACCAAGGTCATCCTACATTCCGAAAGGTAAAACCTGGGTTTGTCCGTGTTATGGCAATTACTGACGATGTAAATCCCCATAACTCAGGCATTGTCACTATGACTGGCCCTGACGATATGTCATACATCACTCCGGTCGGTATGCTCACGATAACCGCCGAGTCCAATTACTATCACCGGTAGGTAGTGGTCCCACCACCAGGCTTATCGTCTACACCACGAAATCACTACTCGCCCCGGGGTACCATACCGGGTCCACTATGTACCCACAGACGGTGCCTCCCGCTCCTCGAATCGGGTATCACAAACCAAATCTCAGAACCGAGAAATCACATGGTGGATGCACTGAAATATCATATCAAGAGAAACCGGTTTTTCAAACAATACATAGTTTTCTTGAAATACCCCCACGGTTCTCAAATCCATAAATCATATGAAATCTATATCTCAATGCGGAAATCCATGAAAAACTGATATATGCAACATAAAATAACAATATGAGCATATCAAGGGAAATCCTTTCTTTTAAATGAATCCATTTTTAAAATATATCCTGCGGTTCCCAAAATCCTCCGAAAAACAAGTGCAACATCATATGAGGTGTACATGTAAGTATAGCAAGGTTTAAGTATCTACATGTAAGCAAGTATGGATGATACATTTCATAAGCGCAATGATCAACAACTCAGTATCACATATCAAAACAATACCCTTAGGGTACATACAACTATAGCGAAAATATGCGGGTGTACAAGTCAATATGTGTGCATGATGTACATGTAGCTGTAATAGACTATGTGGGTGTACATGTCAATATGTGTGCCTGATGTACATGTAGCTGTAATAGACTATGTGGGTGTACATGTCAATATGTATGCAAGATGTACAAGTAGCTATTGTAAGATATACGTGAAATGGATTAAGAGTTACTATCTTAACTATCCATGTCTAACACAATACAATGTATATAGATGGTTTGTGCGTGTTATGGCAATTACTGACGATGTGGGTGTAGCATACAATTTAGTGTTCGTGCAGCATGAACCGTCAGTAATGTGTTATATCTAAAATATAACAGATACTATTATGCAATGAAATTCATATGAAATTGACCAATATGCAATAACATGGTGCTAACATATCATATCAGCCCCGACGCATAACACCATACAGGCGATTTCCCCGTAGATGTTAAATCTACTCACCGATGGTCTCGAGCTATGAAAATCCGACCACCTGCTTCCCTTTGTCCGCAGCACCCGAAGTCTCTGCTTACGAACCTAAAATTTTACAAATACAACATATAAGCTAAATATCCTATAATGACGAAAAGACTACGAAACGCGATGAAAACGCCCGAAAAATTCCATTGCGCGCTTAGCGTATCTATCGCGCACGACATTGGCCAAAAACCCTAATTGGGTTCGCTAAACTACAAAACACCAAGTCTAGACCCCGATCGTCCCGATCGCGCAACACAACATAAACAATTACGAGGAATACAATATATATAATCTCGCAACGACCAATCGAACCCACGTCGGAAAACCCCCAAAACCTAGTAAGCAACCTATCGCAATATTTCGCACTAGTTTCAAGCTAACAAATATCTAGCGATTGCAAACACCTTATAATAGCTTAACTAAGCTATCTAAACCATTCCTATATTTTTAACACTTGCTAATTAAGTTTTAGCAAAAACCTGCTAAGCAAATTGCATAATTAAACAAAATGCTCATTAGCAAAAGTTAACATTTTCTAATAGGTTAATCATTTCCTAATCATAAATTAACACTTTAATGAACATTAATCACTTAAACAAACTTTAACCCTAACATGAATTCCTTAAAAAAAATATAAATGAATTAATCATGATTTAAAAGCTATACTAAACACATAATTAGCTAACTTAAATAGCTAGATTAAGATTAAAGCAATTAATTAAGGATTAAGGTAAGAAATTATACCTCCCAAAGAACACCAAAATGAAACTTAATCCCTCATCATAGCATCAAAAAAACCATGCGTTGTTGAAAATCCAAGAAGGATTAGTGAAGGAAAAGATGGTTTTATTTTTATTTAGGATTTTGTGGATTATTTTAGGAATTTTTCTTGAAGAATTTTGAAGAAAAAATGAAGAAAAGAGCTTAGGAAAATTTTTAGGCAGAATTTGAGGAGGGCTCGGCCAAGAACGGATGGGGGGTAATTTTGTGAATTTTGTGTGAGGAAATTGCTAGGAAATTAGGTAATAAATGATAATAAATGCTATATGCCACCTTTACACCCGTTTCTTTTCTTTTTAAAATAAATCTTTTTGCACTCCAAAAATATCTAGATATTTAAAAAAGAAGTTTCCAAAATTTTCTAGTGACAAAAATTAATTTATTCACAAGAGAAAAAATTTCCCGATTTACGTGCACGAAATACCGCTTAAAATAATATTTTATTTGGGAAAAATTCTATCTGAACCAAAACCTCCCAAATACCCCCAAAGTTTGTGCACTAGCTTTATTTTAGATAAACTAGGTACCGGCAAGCTTATGCGGACGTTTGATCGAAATCGGGTTAAAACGGGAAATACCGACAATTTTGCCCTAAAACGGGAAAATTCGCAAAACGATTTCTAGAACGTTACACCTTAGGATGTTTATCTTGCTTAATCCTTCATTTGACTTCCTATTATTGCTATTCCTATTCGTACGCCTTATCGACTCTCGTTTCTTGTTCCAGTTGCTTTGGCTACGCGAGCTAGACGAGCCGCAGCCAGGGATGCAGCTAGGACGAATCCGCCTGTGATGACGACTGACGCACCGGACATTCCAACGGTATCAGAACATGCAGATCCTCCTCCTCCAGATAGACTGATTAGGATAGAGGAGGGCATGTTGGGCTTGCAGCAGATGGTGGGACAGTTGGCTGAGGCCACCCGTGTAAAGAGATAGGATCAGACACCGACCATAGTAGAGCCCGATGTACAGCCTATGCAGACTGTCGCACTCGTAGACTTGAGGGTGATGGAGGTATCACTTCCGGAGTTTATGAGGTTGAGACCTCCAGTGTTTACAGGGACCGACGCAACAGAGGATCCACAGTCATTTCTTGATAGGATGGCTAGGATTGGCAGGTCATTGAGATGTTCCGATGCGAGGTCGGTAGAGCTAACCAGCTTTCGATTGGAGGGGCTTGCACAGGCATGGTGTGAGTCGATGGAGAGAGGGAGAGCCACTGGTCTTCCTCCAATGTCATGGACATAGTTTTTTGAGGTGTTCCTTCCTATATTTCTTCCACAAAGCGTACGTGACGCCAGAGCCAACAGCTTTGAGGCGTTGCGAAAATCTGCAGATATGTAGGTGGCAGAGTATGACTTGCAGTTCACCCAGCTATCACGCTATGCTCCATACTTAGTTCCTACGGAGGAGCTTCGGGTGAAGAGGTTTGTGAGGAGTCTGGATACACAGCTGTTCCTTGCTATAGGCTCCTAGCATTTCGATACTTATGCGCAGGCCATGGACACAGCTATGCGAGTAGAATAGCGTCTGAATGAGATAGCGATCATTCCTGAGCCAAAGAGGACCAGACCTATTAAGTCAGTTACTAGGCAGTTTGGCAGAGGACGAGGCATACACGCTCCAGGCCGCAGTTTTGGTCGAGGTTGGACTCAGGGCCAGATGTTCAGTTCGTACCCCGATGAGCAGAGGCCCCCATCTACATGTTTTAGTTGTGGACGTCCAGGGCATTTCGCTAGGGATTGTAGACTCCACGGAGGGACTGGATTTCTACAGGCTGCTTTACCCCCTCCACCTTCTACTCCGATGGCACTACTTCCTCCACCAGTTAGCACTATGCGCCAGGCCATTGTACCGCGAGGTCGGGGTTTTGCAGGACGTTTCCAGAGAGGATGAGGAGACCGGGGAAGAGGACGTCAGGATGCTGGTAGGGGCCAGGCTCGGGTTTTTACCTTGACTTCTAAGGATGCACAGGCATCCAATGCATTTGTGACAGGTACTCTTTCCGTATGTTCCTTAGATGCACATATTTTATTTGATCTCGGTTCTACGCATTCTTACGTGTCTGTACACTTTGCACTTTCTCTAGGGAGAGAGTCGTCGTTATTAGAGTTACCGCTATTTGTGATTACTCCTGTAGGGGATTCTTTTGTAGCCCGACATGTATTCAGGTCCTGTTCAGTACGTATTTGTGATAGGGATTCGTTAGTCGATTTGATTCTCCTGGATATGCTATATTTTGATATACTTCTTGGTATGGATTGGCTGGCTGCTTGTCATGCTTATATAGATTGTCGGGGGAAAGCGGTCAGATTCTGTTTTCCAGGCGAACCGATTTTTGTTGTGCAGGGAGACTGTAGTATAACTCCTGCCAACATGATTTCTGCTCTTTGTGCGGGGCGGCTCTTGAAGAAAGGTTGTCGTGGATTCTTAGCGTTTGTTCAGGACGTATGAGCCGCTGAGGTCCTGTTGGACCAGGTTCCGATCGTACGAGAATTTCCTGATGTGTTCCCTGCTCAGTTACCAGGATTGCCGCCTGATCGCGAGATTGAATTCTGCATTGACTTGATTCCCGGTGCGGGGCCTATTTCTATACCGCCTTATCGGATGGCCCCGACGGAGCTGAAGGAGCTCAAAGGTCAGCTGCAAGAATTGCTTGATAAGGGGCTCGTTCGTCCCAGTGTATCGCCGTGGGGAGCTCCTGTCTTGTTCGTTAAAAAGAATGACCGCAGCATGAGGTTGTGCATCGACTACAGGCAGCTGAATCGAATTATGGTGCGAAGTAAGTATCCATTACCTCGTATTGATGACTTATTCGATCAGCTGCAGGGAGCTGTCTATTTCTCAAAAATCGATTTGTGGTCAGGGTATCACCAATTGAGAGTTCGGAAGGATGACATTCCGAAGACTGCTTTTCGCACACGATACGGGCATTATAAGTTTTTGGTGATGTCGTTCGGGCTCACCAATGCCCCAGCAGCTTTCATGGATATGATGAACCGTATTTTCAGACCGTTTCTTGATCAGTTCATTATTGTATTCATTGATGATATTCTTGTATACTCCCGTAGTCAAAAGGAGCATGAGCAGCTCTTGCGAATTACATTGTAGATTTTTAAGGAACACCAGTTGTTCGCTAAGTTCTCCAAGTGTGCTTTTTGCCTGGATAGTGTGGATTTCTTGGGTCACGTTGTTATGAGAAATGGTATATGTGTGGATCTAAAGAAGATCAAGGCAGTACAACACAGGTCCAGACCTGTATCAGTTATGGAGATTCGCAGCTTCTTGGGTTTGGCCGGTTACTACCGACGTTTTGTTCAGAATTTTTCTCGTATCGCTGCACCGCTGGCCGGGTTGACCAGTAAAGAAGTTCCATTTCTTTGGACAGAGGCATGCGAGCAGAGTTTCCAGCAGTTAAATACTCGGTTGACGACTGCACCTGTCTTATCTTTACCTTCTGGGTCAGGTGGTTTTGTTGTCTATTGTGACGCATCTAGAGTGGGTTTAGGCTGTTTGTTGATGCAGCACGGCAGGGTCATCGCTTATGCTTCTCGGCAGCTGAAGAAGCACGAGCAGAACTATCCCACTCACGACTTAGAGATGGCCGCAGTGGTCTTTGTTGGATATGTATGCCCTAGAGGCCATTATTGAATAGTACTAGTTTGTATATTAAATTTTGGAAGCTTAGGATATATACACGGATTTACGACAGTCTTGCTCGATATAGTAGTATGCTACTTGGTTTGTTTCTATCTTAATATGTGTATATGTTTCTTTTAACATATCTCTAATACATATTGATGGAGCCCTTAGGATTTTTGCTTGACTACCGGCGTTGTGATGGCGATCACACTAGTGGGGGCTGGGTAGTCTATAAGCACATCCTTATTTTGGTCCCAAGTCGTAGGATTATCGAGACAGGGCATCGATACTCCAGAGTAGACTGGTGCATATGCTTCTTATCCCAGCAGGGGAGATGGTCTGTCCCACAGCCATTAGTACGTCGTACTGGAGATAGTATGCAGGTGCTCGTTAGGTTACGAGTACACTGGACAAGACTCGTCGGGAACTGTTGGTTGGTATTATACCTATCGTCAGTTAACAGTTCCCAGGTGACATGAGTACAGCTTAGTCCGTTGACTTGACACTGCCACTTCGCCTCAAGTGTGTTCCAACTGTTCTTTGATTGCTACCCTACCACGGCTCTATTGAGTCGTGCAAACAGGTAGTAGTTGGGTGCAGTCCCGAAGCACTGGAGGCAGTGATGGTTAGACAGGATTCGTCTCTCCCGGTATTGGGGGTTGATATCGCGCTGTGTCTAGGAGAGCCATTACACATAGTCGTCCCTGGCCAGGGCAAGCGAGATTTACTGGTAGTGTTTCCAGCAGTTTTTCAGGGTGTTCTAGGCTACACTCCAACATGACTTGTACCGCTATTAGGGGTCTGATGTTTACCACCCCCAAGGCCCGACATGCGATACTCTTAGACGAACAGACCGGACTGTACGGAGATTGTCACATTCAGGCTCAGTAGGAGTTCGGATGGGTTCACCTCATCGGTATTCTTATCGGCATCTACCTGGGGACCGTTGCGTACAGCTAGTACCGCTTGCGTCCTGTGGTTAAACCCACTGACAGCGTAGTGTCGAGTCTTTAGAGTCCCACACAGAGGGTTGTTCGCCTTTGGGCAAAACCGAGTAGAGGTCTCATGGTTTTGCGACAGGGTTCGTTCACATCCGCGTACTTGTGCACGTTTGGTTTCCGGGCAGTTATTACTAGCGGGTTTTGGTTTAAGCCAGATCCTAGTATTGTTTTGGGATTGGTTTTGTCTCACTGTATTCATGTTCCTCGGAACACGGATGCGGGTGTGTATGCACAGTTGACAGAGGCAGAGGAATCTCATTAGGGTTTTTGACAGTTGACTTTTTCTAAACCCTAATGAGAATGAGAAATATGATTAATAATATTAATTAAGGATAATTGTTCCGTGGTTAGGGTTGGGTTGACCATTTGACTTTGGTTGACCATTTGACTTTTGTTGATTTTTGTTGATCATTTGACCATCATCATTTCTTTTGCAAGATACTTCTTGATTCTTGCAAATTGCATTTAATGTGAAATGATAATGGTCATTCCAAACTAACCATCACAATTTTCTTTATTTATTATTATTATTATTATTATTAGTATTATTCTCATATGAGAGCATGGTTGTATTATTCTTCTCATTCTCTTATGCTCTTTCTCTCTCTTGAAAAAGCTCTCCCTCTACCTCTCTCAAAGCTTAAGTGTTTCATGTGTTGAAAATCATAAGCTTTTGAGACTAAACCATCAAAACATCTCTCTACTCTTTCTAGGGTTCTTTGTCTAGCAAACCAAGCACTCTAGTTACCTCTTGGTTAAGGTAGGAGCTCAAGGTAGAGGCCTTCGGGTGGATCTTTGTTCGGCAAAGAGAAGACGAAGAGGAGGGGCCGTCTACACCACTCCAAGGAGCAAGCAAGAAGGAGGACCACAACAAGAAGAGAAGGAGTTCAAGAACTAGGTATAACCATCTAACCTAGTAGCTAAAACTTGTAGTTCCTTTGTCAGTTTTTGTTTAGCAAAGATCCATCATGGTTGGTCTATATTTTCTTATGAGAAAATTTTGTTTTTTACCTTTTCCGTCTCCCTGAAAGTACCGGGGTGGGTAACATAGACCTTTCAGTAGTATCAGAGCCTAGCTAAACAACAACTAACTGTTAGCAAAGTCGTTAGAAATTTGATCATGGAAAAAATCCCGAAAACACACCAAAATATTGTATTTCTGTCGAATTTCAAAACTGGCCTAAAAATATTTTTAGAGACATGAAAAATACAAGCATGCATTTTTGAGAAATCTGTAGAATTTTGGGCACCTGAATTGCTCATAGGACCACGGATCCTCGGACGATCCAAGCGATCCGCCGCGGAGCCGCGGCCGAGTCAACTCGGTGGCACACCAAAATTCTTCTGGGGTTCTCTGTGTTGGTTTTGTGTATTCTGGGAATTTTTGTTTCTGCCCAGATTTGTCTGAGTACTGGATTTTACTTAGGGTAGATTCAAATACAGTTATTGATCGAAGTTCTATAAACTTTAGCTAATTGGTTATATCTGTAATGTGATATATGTACTGAACGTCGACTAATCGCTATACGTCGATTAGTGGGGGTTGTACATATCTGTGATCTGTGATGTTGGATTGTGTATATGAACTTGTTGGATTGTCGCGGATGAATAGCCGGGGTTTGTGAGATGAGAGTTTATTTATCTTTCATTTGATGTAAATTGTAAATTGATGTAATATTATTTTTATTGCCGCACATCCGGGATGAGGTTGTAGCGGCCATTGTATATTATTTCTTTTACTGTTTTTGCTCCTAGGATAGACCCAAGGTGGGGTGCACAAACTACTGGATACTTTGAAGTGCTGAGTGGCCTACTCACATTGTTGAGGGAGGCTGCTTCACTTTGGGTACTTGGCGGGTAGTTTGCCGCACCCGTAGGGGTGTAGGGTGGGGTTTGGCTATTCATCGCGACCGTGTAATCCGTCTGTCGTTGCAGGCTCGAACAAAACACGGATTCCTAGCATATCCAATGTGTTCATCTGTGATCTGGAATGGCTATCATTGCATCTGACGAATGTATATATCTATATATGATATCTAGTAGACGTTGCTTATGTTTTGCATCCGCGCTAGTCCAACCCCCGCTCTGTCGTTAGTTAAGTAACCTAACGGGTGATGACGGGGCCCGTGGCGAATGCGGATGGCATAATCGTATGTTATATTTTCGTTGTTTTCTGTAATAGTAGGATAACTGATGGGACACATTATATTAATGCAAAGAAAAACAAACCTAAAAGATGTTGTTGGAACAATTTTCAAAAAGCTGTTATTGCAAGGACGTTCTCTTTTGTTTTGCACAGGGGTATTCGGTTATGAATACCCAGCACCACATTCGATGAGGTAAGGGCCGAGATCCCTTCATCGGGAGTGACCCCTTGGACAGAAGTTTGCGTCAGGGTAATAACTTCATTATAGTCGATTATTCTTGCTTTGCATCGAGGTATTCAGTTTGGAATATCCTGCACCTCATTCGACGAGGAAAGAGCCGAGATCCCTTCACAGGGAGTGACCTCTTTAGCAAAAGTTTTCGCCACTATATATTTTAAAAGGCAATCAGGTTCCTTCAACGATATCAAGTTCACTACGTTAACGGGTTTTTTGCCAAAAACCCAGTCGTAGCCCTCCGTCATTTCGGATTGGTATTATTTAGTATTCTTGCTGCGTTTGTTGACCTAGTCAAGGCGTAGTGAACGGTAGCTATGTGATATTTTTTCTGTGCATTGCAAATGTGATTGGTTAGGACAGTCATGCGGCCTTGTTGACCTAGTCAAGGGCATGTACGGGTGGGTTTAATGCAATCAAGATAATGACGGGTAGAACTTGACTAGCGATTTATGGTTTGTTGACCTAGTCAAGGTCATAAACCGTTAGGGGTAAAAACCACAACGGGAGTTTCAAACATATAGGAAACTTGCAGATTCAGTATACCTTCTGGATTGTGGTGACTAGAGTGGATTCCATCTAGGTCATCACACAATGATAGTTGGATCCCGATCGCACTGATGAGTTGGATTACTCTCGGGAGATTATTTCACTTAACAATCAATGCTATAAACCAAGTAGGTGTCTAAAAAGGTGTTAGCGGGGCTACGCCTTCAGGGAAAAGAGGTTATATAATTAAGGAACTTCACGAAAGCGTTGGAAAACCTCCCTCGAAGTACCAACACTAGCCTGGCTGAAAGGTTAAGCAAGTATTGTGACGTGCAATTAATCCTGACTAGTTCTTCTTTTAAAGGTTTGAAAAAGAATTTAAGAAAACAGTGGGAGCCATCCTGGTTAGATAAATTAATAACCAATCTAATCTTGCAAGAGCGCACGCTGAGTGTTTCTTTTCTCTCTCTCCAGGTAGCAACCATTTCACGCCCTAATCAAGATAATAATATGTATCGCTTGACCGATCCGAATTCTTATTCGGGGCTGGGGAACATCGGTTCAGCTCTAACTTACGACAACCGTCATAAGTATGAGCAAGGGAAAGATGATTGTATGGATTCCAAGGAGACCCAGTTGAAGAAGAAGTATCGTTTTACATCTACTTTAGGTGTTCTTGTAATTGAGAACTGTTTTTCGGTCAGCCCTACCTCCTGGGTACTTGATACCGGATCAGGATCTCATATCTGTAATTTATTGCAGGGACTGAGAAAAAGTAGGAAAGTTGCACCTGGTGATATATCCATCGGGGTAGGGAACGGAGCACAAGTTAATGCTGCAGCCGTCGGTGAATATCACCTAGTGTTGCCAAATGGCAATACTATGATTTTGAACAATTGCTACTATGTACCTTCCATGGTTTGCAACATAATATCAGTTTCTTTACTTGATAACGATGGATATAACTTTGTTCTTGGTAAAAATATCATGAACATTTACCTTAATAAGGTACTGGTTGCAGAAAGTACACTGTGTAATGGTATCTATGTTCTAAATCAGAATGCAGTTCTCAATGTGCAAAACACACGCAAGAGGAAGAGTTCAGATACGAATGAAACCTACTTGTGGCATTGTAGACTTGGTCATATCGGAGAGAAAAGACTAAGTAAGTTACATAAAGATGGACTCTTGAATACGTTCGAATTTTCATCTTATGAAATTTGTCAGTCTTGTCTCAAAGGAAAGATGACCAAATCTCCGTTCACCGGACATAGAGAAAGGGCAGCAAAGCTCTTGGGACTCATACACAGTGATGTATATGGTCCAATATCTATACATGCAAGGGATGGGTTCTCATACTTCATCACATTCACTAACGATCTCTCTAGATTCGGATATGTGTATCTGATGAAACACAAATCTGAAGTTTTTGAGAAATTCAAGGAATTCAGAAACGAAGTAGAGAACCAGACTGGCAAAGGTATCATGAGCCTCCGATCGGATAGGGGAGGGGAGTACCTAAGCACGGAATTCCTAGATTATTTAAAAGAGAATGAAATTCTCTCTCAGTTTATTCCTCCTTATACACCACAGCACAACGGTGTATCGGAGCGGAGGAATCGTACCCTATTGGATATGGTTCGCTCCATGATGAGTAATGCCGAGTTGCCTCTATCATTTTGGAGACATGCGCTTTTGACAGCGGCATATCTATTGAATGATGTTCCGTCTTGTAACGCTTCGAAAATCGTTTAGGCAGTTTTTTTCGATAATCGGCAAAATTAGCAGTCTTTTCCCTAAAAAGTCAAAATAAGTATTTTTCAATATAGGCCTAATTATACAAAATTTAGATAAGATATTGCTAAAATTTGGTCACTAAATTGTCACTTAAAATTTTCTAGTTATTTAAAAAAATTTCCTAAATTAATTATTTTCAATATTATTTTAAGCTTTTAAAAATACATTAAATTAGTGATAATTACAAATTTAATTGGGTAAATTACAATATTAGGAACCATTATAAACTAAAATATATTAGTAACAAAAACTTTACCAAAACATTCCAAGAATTTTGGTTATATGGTTTAAAAATGCATTAAAAAGGGTTTTTTTTTGTAAAATATGATGTAACATTCATTAATTGGCTTTGGAAGATAGCTTTTGTGTAGAAATTTCTACACCATTCCCTCACCACTCACCTCCTACACCTCAATCCGAGCTCTCTTGCTTCAGTTCTCATTTTCCCCCTCACTTCTTGCTTCATAATTCCTTCAAAAATCATAAAAAAATCTACCGAAATCAACAAGTTTCTTCACAAATTCAAACCTAATCCTTATTCCACCTCTTTCCAAACCCTAATTTGTTCAAAACAAGGTGAAAGGAGGCATCTTTCATGGTCAAGTGCAAGTTAGGGTTCAACTTGTAATGTATAATTCTCATCTAATGTTCAAATTGTGGTTTAAATTTGCTAGATTTAGTAGTTTAAGTGTGAAATTTGGTTTAATTTGCTTGCTCATGAATTTCAAGAGAAGGGTTGATGTTCTAATTAGGGTTTGATGTAGGATAAGTGGGTTTAAGTTAGTATTAAAGCCATCTATTTGGTTAGATTGGTTGTTTGTGCGATGTAGCGATCGCTATATCGTTAAATCGCGATATTTGCATCGAAATTGCTATGTCAATGCTTACTAGATTTTCTTAAAAAATAGGAGGTGATCTAATTTCGATATATTGGCGATACAATTAATATCTCATACGACTATTAGTGTGTGCGAATGCGGAGTTTTGTCTAGTTGGGTTTTAGTTTTGGCGGTTGCCCCGAAATGACGATTTTAGTTAAGGTTTTAGCGATTTACGTGTGTTTTCCGCGCACCGAGTGCACTTTGTGATTAATTTAAGAGTGTCGATCTTTTCATATTGTGAGTTGCGTCATTTTAAGAATCTGTAATCTTATGTTGTGTGTTATGCAATTCTAGGAACGGTTGCGGAAACATCGGACGCGGCGCGCAAAGGCAAAGCGGTGGTTGGATCAGATTAGCGAGGCATTCAGTTGAGTAGATGTATTCATCTATGGGGGAATCGTCTGGATGGCGCGAGGTGCCCCATAGTTAGGATTACTTTATTACTTGCAACAATATGCATTGTTAGTTAGCTAAACCCCCTCATTCACATTGCATACCTTTATAGCTATTCGTCTGCTAGATTTGCATGGATATCCATATACACATGTGTGATATCACCTCGTAGGACATGTACACCATTACCATTGGCTCCTGTTGCATGCGCACTATTCATGTGACACACACTCTTTTGGTAATTGCCATGCCACGAGCACTGTTGAACCTGTTTAGTTTAGTATCACCACTTGCATTATACACGATATATGAAATTGCATAGCATGTATATACCTCGCATCATCATCATACTTACATAGATTTCTAGCCACAAATCACATCGCATACCTTGATATCATAGACATTTATCATATACAACATGTTGGGTATTATGATTTTCTTGAGGATTTCAGTATTGCTGCGATTTCTGGATTTTGGGGAAAACCGCAAGAATTTAACAAAAGCTTAGTATTATCATTTTTAAAAAAAAGTTGCGGTTTTCTCGTGATGTATGAGTCGTCCACCAAGAGTCTTCATGTTTTCTGTTGCATTTCGAGACCCGATTCGAGGAGTGGATGAACCGTCCCGGGTACATGGTGGGCCCGGTATGGTACCCCGGTACAAGAAGATCGAGTTGTAGACGATGAGCCTGGCAGAGGAAGACTACCTACCGGTGATGTCTGGCACGGCGGATATCCGGAGGATACCGATCGTTGTTGTGAGATTTGATGATATGGGCCGATCCGGACTGACGGAGCCCGATATATATTGAGATATTGATACGGTGAGACATTGAGACAGATGTATTTTCATATTTGGTGTCGATGCTTGACACGGTTTTCAGATGATTTCACGATGGTACTTAGCTATTGCATAGATATTTTTTTTCTAAAGTAAGAATGCAGAACTCATAGCATTTAAAACACTTAAAGATTTAGTATTGATATTGCATACATGTGCATGCATACTAGAGGTATTACATCACATCTGGACATACAAGTTGTGACGCATTTGCGTGCATTCTTACGATAACCTTACTAGATGTTATATTCTACTAACGAGTTGGCAACCCACCCCCGTTGTGCCACTGTGTCTTGCAGGTCGGACTCATCAGCCTTGTAGCGGCGGCTTATCTTATTGACTTCTTTTGCTCAGACTCGTGACATTGCTCGTAGGTGGGTTGCGAGGGCACTTTTATCTCTTTTTGTACTATTTTTGTATCTAGTATTTTCCATCTACCACTTCTTATTTGTATATGCGACCCAGTGATGAGACAGAGAGAATTGTGTATATGTGGTTTCTTTTGGGTCGAGCTCACTTGAGCCGATGTAGTGTTTTCTTATATTTTGCATTTCTTTATGCTCTTTTTCTTGATATTACATATATATTGCGTGTGGTTGTGATCCGCCTTGGGCGATGAGCTAGCTCCCGCTTGGGGATGCCATTTTGTTATTACAGGTTTATATATCTTGTTGTACCCATTTTGGGGGATAAAATTTACAAAGGAGACTCTGCCGAAATTTTCGGAAATTTTTGTTGTTTTTTTTAAAGAGTTAATGTAACTTAATTGATTTTAAGTCGTTTTCATGAAAGGTTTCCTTCACTCTCTTTGGTTTTGGTTTAGATTTTCTGGGCTTTGGCTGACTTAGTTTACGTTATGCCTTTAGACGTCTCGTAATCTAAGTGCCAGTCACGTTCCGTACCTTCGGGTCGTGACAAAGTTAGTATCAGAGCGTAGGCTTTACTTTTCTGAGTGTAGGATGACCCTTGGTAGATGGAGTAGGTGACTTAAGCAGAGTGGCGTAGCATGGGTATGTTCCTCGGCATACTTACGGTACGGTACTCCGCTTAAGTGACCTTAGGAAATAATTGCTTGTATTTCCTTTCTTGATTCCATGCATTCCTTGATTCAATTGCAATGTTCTTATCGCTCCTGTTTCTTATTCCAGCTTCGATGCCGCTAAAGACTACGAGAGCTCAGCGAGCTGCCGCTAGGGATGAGCTTCGAGTGGGCTCGTCTGAGGCGAGGATCGAGCGGGATGATACGCCTACCCCTCAAGGTCATATTGATCCGCCTTCTCCCGACTGTATTGCCATATTAGAGGCCAGTATGCAGTAGTTGCGACAGATGATGGGATCATTAGTTGAGTCCAGTCGGGCACAGAGATCCGAGGACATTCCTTCCACCGCACAGATCACGATTGTACCTGCGGCCCAGACGGTTACTCCTGCTACTACTGCGACTATCCCTATTTCACTACAGGAGTTTATGAGATTGAGACCTCCAGTTTTTACCGGCACGGATGTGACAGAGGACCCGCAGGCATTTCTTGATAGGATGGATAGGATTTGTCATTCGTTGAGGTGTTCTGATGATAGATGGGTGGAGTTCGCGAGTTTTCGTCTGGAGGGCCTTGCCCAGACATGGTACGATTCAGTAAAGAGAGGCCGAGCTACCGGTTTACATTCTATAACCTGGGACGAGTTTACAGCTGCATTTCTTGCCCGTTTTCTTCCGGAGAGTGTCCGAGATGCTCGAGCCCGTAGTTTTGAGTCTTTACGCAAGACTCCTGGGATGACAGTGTCGAAGTATGATATACAGTTTACCCAGTTGTCCCGGTATGCTCCGTACCTAGTAGACACGGAAGAGAAGAGGATAAAGAGGTTTGTGCGAGGGCTTGACACACAGTTATTCCTTGCCATCGGCACCCAGCACTTTGACACATACGCAGCCGCGATGGATGCAGCCTTACTTTTGGAGGAGCGCATTTCTGAGACTCCAGTCGTTTCTGGGCCGAAGAGAATACGTACTGATACGCTAGCCCAGCGGCAGATGGGTAGACACCGCGATAGATTATTTTCGGGAGATGGTGGCGGCAGAGGATTGAGACGAGGTCATTTATTCGGTTCATATCCGCAGACCCAGCAGTCTTCGCCAGGATGTTTTCGGTGCGGGTGTCAGTACCACCGTATCAGAGACTGTACCATAGGGCGCCAGGGCGCGACGACAGTCCCGCATGTGACTTTACCACCTTCACCACCTCCTCAGAGAGCTCTACTTCCTACCCCTGATGAGGCTCCATGCCAGGCAGATGCTCCTAGAGGTCGTGGGCGTGGAGGTCCTATTCAGAGAGGACGAGGAGACAGAGGCAGGGGCAGAGGCCGAGGTAGAGGCAGAGGACAGCCAGCTATTAGTGGTGGACAGGCCCGAGTGTTCGCGCTGACTCCTCAGGATGCACAGGTGTCCAATGCCATCGTGACAGGTACTCTGCCAGTATGTTCTTTTTATGCACGGGTATTATTTGATCCAGGCTCCACACATTCCTATGTATCCACATACTTTGCACCGAGGTTGGGCCGAGAGTCTTCTTCGTTAGATCAGCCGCTTGTCGTTATTACTCCGGTAGGCGAGTCATTTGTTGCCCGTTTCGTGTACCGATCATGTCCCGTTCGTATCGGGGAGAGAGATTCTTCAGTTGATTTGATTCTCCTCGATATGCTAGACTTCGACGTTCTTCTTGGTATGGACTGGCTAGCCACTTGTTATGCATCCGTAGACTGCCGTAAGAAGGCAGTCAGATTCAGCTTTCCTGGTGAGCCGGTTCTTGTTATTCAGGGAGATCATAGTGCTACCCTTCCCAGCTTGATTTCTTCCCTTCGCGCTGGTCAGCTCTTGAGGAAAGGGTGTCAGGGATTCTTAGCATATGTTTGTGATACTAGCGTCACAGAGGTTCCATTGGACCAGGTCCCTGTTGTGAGAGAGTTTCCTGATGTATTCCCTGACGAGCTGCCTGGTCTGCCACCAGAGCGCGAGATTGAGTTCTGTATTGACTTGATCCCCGGCACGGGGCCTATTTCTATACCGCCTTATCGGATGGCCCCGGTGGAGCTGAGGGAGCTGAAGGATCGGTTACAGGACTTGCTGGACAAAAGACTTATCCGACCGAGTGTGTCACCTTGGGGCGCTCCCGTCCTGTTTGTTAAGAAGAAGGACGACAGTATGCGCTTATGCATTGATTATCGTCAGCTGAACCGGGTTTCTGTGCAGAACAGATATCCCTTATCTTGCATTGATGACTTATTCGATCAGCTCCAGGGTGCAGGGTTTTTGTCGAAGGTTGATTTACGGTCAGGTTATCACCAGTTGCGGGTTCGGAAGGAGGATATTCCGAAGACCGCTTTTCATACTCGATATGGTCATTATGAGTTCTTGGTGATGTCGTTCGGGCTCACCAATGCCCCGACAGCATTTATGGACTTGATGAACCGTGTATTCAGGCCGTATCTCGATCAGTTCATCATTGTGTTCATTGACGACATCTTGGTTTATTCTCGGAGCCGGGAGGAGCATGAGCATCACTTGCGTACTACATTGCAGACTTTGAGGGAGCATCAGTTGTTCACCAAATTTTCCAAGTGCGCATTCTGGCCAGACAGTGTCAACTTCGTGGGTCATGTGGTGATGAGAGATGGTATTCATGTGGACCCGAAGAAGATCGAGGCAGTGCAGCGTTGGCCCAGACCGGTATCAGTTACAGAGGTTCACAGCTTTCTACGTCTGGCCAGCTATTATCGACATTTTGTCCAGGATTTCTCCCGTATTGCTACACCATTGAACGGGTTGACCCAGAAAGGGGTTTCTTTCGATTGGACCCAGGCATGTGAGGATAGTTTCCAGCAGTTGAAGACTCGTCTGATTACTGCACCAGTATTAGCATTTCCTTCAGGGTCAGGCGGTTTCGTGGTATATTGTGATGCTTCTCGAGTTAGGGTGGGCTGTGTATTGATGCAGCATGACAGAGTTATCGCGTATGCTTCTCGGTAGCTGAGGAAACACGAACAGAACTACCCCACTCATGATTTAGAGATGGCTGCAGTGGTATTTGCACTTAAGATCTGGAGACATTACCTATACGGCGTGTCATGCCAGATATTCACTGACCACAAGAGTTTGAAGTATATCTTTCAGCAGCGAGATCTGAATCTGAGACAGCGCCGTTGGATGGAGTTGGTGAAAGATTATGACTGTGAGATTCTATACCATCCGGGCAAGGCGAATGTGGTGGAAGATGCTTTGAGTAGGAGGCCCGGAGGTAGCTTATCTTGTTTGAGTGCAGTACAGATGCAGTCAACGGCGGATTGGCAGGTGTTATGTAACAGCAGAGTGCAGTTCGAGTTTACTCCTACAGGGGGACAGCTGGCCCATTTCAGAGCACGCCCACAGTTACTTGACCGTATCCGCGAGGCACAGTCCGGCGATGCCTATATTTTAGAGATTATCGAGCAAATTCGGCAGGGCAGAGTTTCCGAGTTCGTGATTGATGATCAGAGGATACTTCGATTTGGGACTCGACTGTGCGTACCAGATTCTGAGGGACTGAGGCGTGATATTCTTGAGGAGGCACATAGATCAGTGTACAGTGTTCATCCAGGTTCCACCAAGATGTACCGTGATTTGAGAGAGGTTTACTGGTGGGACGGGATGAAGAAGGATGTTACAGACTTTGTGTCGAGATGCCTGACTTGTCAGCAAGTCAAGGCCGAGCACCAGAGGCCAGCCGGCGAGTTACAGCCTTTACTGATCCCTGAGTGGAAGTGGGAACAGGTCTCCATGGACTTTATTGTGGGTCTACCCAGGACAGTCGAGGGTACGACTCTATTTGGGTGATTGTGGATCGACTGACGAAGGCGGCTCACTTCCTGCCAGTGAAGACCACTTTTGGATTTGCAAAGTACGCCCATGTTTATATTGATGAGATCGTGCGACTGCATGGCGTTCCGACTTGCATCATGTCCGACCGGGGCACCCAGTTTATCAGTCGATTATGGCAGAAACTTCAGGAAGCTTTGGGCACCCGATTGAGTTTTAGCACAGCCTTTCATCCGCAGACTGACAGTCAGTCAGAGCGTACTATTCAGACTCTTGAGGACATGCTCAGAGCTTTTGTTTTAGATTTCGGTGGTAGCTGGGATCGTCATTTGCCCTTGATCGAGTTCTCCTACAATAATAGCTTCCAGGAGAAGATCCAGATGGCACCTTTCGAGGCTTTATATGGGAGGAGATGTCGATCGCCTGTATGTTGGACAGAGCTCAGAGAGAGCAGTATTTTGGGGCCGCAGATCTGTACAGGAGACGAACGAAAAGATACAGCTGATTCGGGACAGGATGAGAGCAGCACAGAGTAGGCAGAAATCATTTGCTGACAGGCGCCGTCGCCGACTCGAGTTCGCCGTTGGCGATCATGTTTTCCTGAGGGTCTCTCCGATGAAGGGTGTGATGAGATTTGGGCGGAAAGGGAAGCTTAGTCCTAGATATGTTGGTCCCTTCGAGATCCTAGAGCCTGTCGGTTCAGTGGCTTATCGATTAGCTCTTCCTTCCAGCTTCCCCGATGTTCACCCCGTGTTCCATGTTTCGATGCTCCGCAAGTACCTTCATGATCCTTCCCATGCGATTCAACACCAGACGATCCATCTAGAGCGTGATCTTTCATTCACCGAGCATCCGGTGGTCATTTTGGATCGACAGGTGAAGAAATTGAGGTTGAAGATTATACCGTCCGTTAAGGTTCTTTGGCGTAGCCCGAACAGCGAGGAGGTCACCTGGGAGACCGAGGTCGGGATGAGAAAGAAATATCCCCATCTTTTTTAAGGTACGCGTAGTTAAATTTTAAATTCGGGGACCGAATTTCTTTAGGGGGGAGATTGTAACGCTTCGAAAATCGTTTAAGCAGTTTTTTTCGATAATCGGCAAAATTAGCAGTCTTTTCCGTAAAAAGTCAAAATAAGTATTTTTCAATATAAGCCTAATTATACAAAATTTAAATAAGATATTGCTAAAATTTGGTCACTAAATTGTCACTTAAAATTTTCTAGTTATTTAAATTTTTTTCCTTAATTAATTATTTTCAACATTATTTTAAGCTTTTAAAAATACATTAAATTAGTGATAAATATAAATTTAATTGGGTAAATTTAATTATTAGGAACCATTATAAACTAAAATATATTAGTAACAAAAATTTTACCAAAACATTCCAAGAATTTTGGTTCTATGGTTTAAAAATGCATTAAAAAGGATTTTTTTTTGTAAAAAATGATGTAACATTCATTAATTGACTTTGGAAGATAGCTTTTGTGTAGAAATTTCTACACCATTCCCTCACCACTCACCTCCTACACCTCAGGCCGAGCTCCTTTGCTTCAGTTCTCATTTTCCCCCTCACTTCTTGCTTCATAATTCCTTCAAAAATCATAAAAAATCCACCGAAATCAACAAATTTCTTCACAAATTCAAACCTAATCCTTATTCCACCTCTTTCCAAACCCTAATTTGTTCAAAACAAGGTGAAAGGAGGCATCTTTCAAGATCAAGTGCAAGTTAGGGTTCAACTTGTAAGGTATAATTCTCATCTAATGTTCAAATTGTGGTTTAAATTTGCTAGATTTAGTAGTTTAAGTGTAAAATTTGGTTTAATTTTCTTGCTCATGAATTTCAAGAGAAGGGTTGATGTTCTAATTAGGGTTTGATGTAGGATAAGTTGGTTTAAGTTAGTATTATGGCGATCTAGTTGGTTAGATTGGATGTTTGTGCGATGTAGCGATCGCTATATCGTTAAATCGCGATATTTGCATCGAAATTGCTATATCAATGCTTACTAGATTTTCTAAAAAAATAGGAGGTGATCTAATTGCGATATATTGGCGATACAATTAAAATCTCATACGACTATTAGTGTGTGCGAATGCGGAGTTTTGTTTAGTCGGGTTTTAGTTTTGGCGGTTGCCCCGAAATGACAATTTTAGTTAAGGTTTTAGCGATTTTCGTGTGTTTTCCGCGCACCGAGTGCACATTGTGATTAATTAAAGAGCGTCGATATTTTCATATTGTGAGTTGCGTAATTTCAAGAATCTGTAATCTTATGTTGTGTGTTATGCAATTCTAGGAACGGTTGCGGAAACATCGGACGCGGCGCGCAAAGGCAAAGCGGTGGTTGGATCAAATTGACGAGGCATTCAGGTGAGTAGATGTATTCATCAATGGAAGAGTCGTCTAGATGGCGCGAGGCGCCCCATAGTTAGGATTACTTTATTACTTATAACAATATGCATTGTTAGTTAGCTAAACCCCATCATTCACATTGCATACCTTTATAGCTATTCGTCTGCTAGATTTGCATGGATATCCATATACACATGTGTGATATCACCTCATAGGACACGTACACCATTACCATTGGCTCCTATTGCATGTGCACTATTCATGTGACACACACGCCTTTGGTAAATGCCATGCCACGAGCACTGTAGAACCTGTTTAGTTTAGTATCACCACTTGCATTAGACACGATATATGAAATCGCATAGCATGTATATACCTCACATCATCATCATACTTACATAGATTTCTAGCCACAAATCACATCGCATACCTTGATATCATAGACATTTATCATATACAACATGTTGGGTATTATGATTTTCTTGAGGATTTCAGTATTGCTGCGATTTCTGGACTTTGGGGAAAACCGCAAGAATTTAACAAAAGCTTATTATTATCATTTTTAAAACAAAGTTGCGGTTTTCTCATGATGTATGAATCGTCCCCTATGAGTCTTCATGTTTTCTGTTGGATTTCGAGACCCGATTCGAGGAGTGGATGAACCGTCTCGGGTACATGGTGGGCCCGGTATGGTACCCCGTGGCAAGAAGATCGAGTTGTAGACGATGAGCCTGGCAGGGGAAGACTATCTACCGGTGAAGTCTGGCGCGGCCGATATCCGGAGGATACCTACCGTTGTCGTGAGATTTGATGATATGGGCCTATCCGGACTGACGGAGCCCGATATATATTGAGACATTGATACAGTGGGACATTGAGACAGATGTATTTTCATATTTGGTGTCGATGCTTGACACGGTTTTTAGATGATTTCACGATGGTACTTAGCTATTGCATAGATATTTTTTTTCTAAAGTAAGAATGCAGAACTCATAGCATTTAAAACACTTAAAGATTTAGTATTGATATTGGATACATGTGCATGCATACTAGAGGTATTACATCACATCTGGACATACATGTTGTGACGCATTTGCGTGCATTCTTACGATACCCTTACTAGATGTTATATTCTACTCACGAGTTGGCAACTCACCCCCGTTGTGCCACAGTGTCTTGCAAGTCGGACTCATCAGCCTTATAGCGGCGGCTTATCTTATTAACTTCTTTTGCTCAGACTCGTGACATTGCTCGTAGGTGGGTTGCGAGGGTACTTTTATCTCTTTTTGTACTATTTTTGTATCTAGTATTTTCCATCTACCACTTCTTATTTGTATATGCGACCCAGTGATGAGACTGAGAGAATTGTGTATATGTGGTTTCTTTTGGGTCGAGCTCACTTGAGCCGATGTGGCGTTTTCTTATATTTTGCATTTCTTTATGCTCTTTTTCTTGATATTACTTATATATTGTGTGTGGTTGTGATCCGCCTTGGGTGAAGAGCTAGCTCCCGCTTGGGGATGCCATTTTGTTATTACAGGTTTATATATCTTGTTGTATCCATTTTGGGGGATAGAATTTACAAAGGAGACTCTGTCGAAATTTTCGGAAATTTTTGATATTTTTTTTAAAGAGTTAATGTTACTTAATTGATTTTAAGTTGTTTTCATGAAAGGTTTCCTTCACTCTCTTTGGTTTTGGTTTAGATTTTATGAGCTTTGGCTGACTTAGTTTATGTTACGCTTTTAGACGTCTCGTAATCTAAGTGCCAGTCACGTTCCGTACCTTCGAGTCGTGACACGTCTAAATCAGTGCCTAAGACTCCATTTGAGATATGGAATGGAAAAAAGGCCATATCTTAAAAGATTTAAGATATGGGGTTGTCCGGCTTATGTTAAAAAGCATAAACCAGATAAACTAGAGACACGGTCAGTTTTATGTAAGTTTGTGGGATATCCAAAGAATGGTTATGGATATCTGTTCTACCACACCAAGGAACTGAAGGTGTTTGTTGCTCAGCATGCCATTTTCTTAGAAACGGAGTTTCTTGCAAAAGAAATTAGTAGGAGCACGGTAGAATCGGAAGAAATTCAGCGACCACAAACTGAAACTGAAGATTTGACAGAATCTCAGGATTCAATAACCCCAGACGAACCTCAGCCACTCCGCAGATCTGGTAGGATTTCTCATCCGCCCGAGGGATACTACGGTTTTCTTATAGACGAGGATCGAGAGGATTGCATCTTGGAAGAAGATGACCCTACCATTTTCAGGCAGGCCATTATCAGTAAGGACTCTGATAAGTGGCTGGATGCTATGCGATCCGAAATGGAGTCCATGTACACCAATAAAGTGTTGACCTTGGATATTGCTCCACCTGGGGTAAAACCCGTTGGATGCAAATGGATCTACAAAAAGAAACTTGGTGTAGATGGGCAGGTGGAAACCTATAAGGTTAGACACGTTGCAAAAGGTTTTCGTCAATGGTGTGGACTATGACGAAACTTTTTCTCCAGTGGCTATGCTCAAATCCATTCGGATCCTACTTGCCATTGTTGCCTTCCATGACTATGAAATCTGACAGATGGACGTAAAAACGGCTTTTCTAAACGGCTGTTTGGAAGAGTGCGTTTACATGGATCAGCCAGAAGGTTTTGTAGACAGTGAGAACAGCGGGAAGGTGTGCAAGTTACTTAAATCCATTTATGGATTAAAGCAGGCATCGCGAAGCTGGAACATCTGTTTTGATGAGGCAATCAAGGAATTTGATTTCATCAAGAACGAAGATGAACCTTGTATCTATAAGAAGATTGTAGGAAGAACTGTCATGTTCCTAGTCTTGTACGTGGACGACATTCTTTTGATAGGAAATGACATTCCTATGCTACAATCGGTCAAGCTATTCTTATCACAAAGGTTCTCCATGAAAGACCTGGGTGATGCCTCATACATTCTGGGGATCAAGATCTACAGAGATAGATCCAAGAAATTACTGGGACTTTCGCAGTCCAGGTACATAGAGACCGTACTAAAGAGATTTAGTATGGAAGATTCCTAGCGCGTTATATACCCGCATTGCACGGAATCACCCTCTCCAAGAAGATGTCTCCCAAAACTGACGAGGAGAGGGTTCGCATGAGCACTATACCCTACGCTTCGGCGGTAGGATCTATAATGTATGCGATACTATATACAAGGCCAGATGTAGCTTACGCGCTAAGCATGGTGAGCCGGTATCAGTCAGACCCAGGTGAGAACCACTGGACAGCAGTGAAGAACATTCTCAAGTACCTAAGAAAGACTAAGGAGATGTTCCTGGTTTATGGTAATGGAGACCTCAGGGTCGAGTCCTTTACCGATTCAAGCTTCCAGAGTGACAAGGATGACAGCAGGCCTGTCTCAGTTTTGTGTTTACACTCAACGGAGGGGCGGTGTGTTGGAGGAGTTCCAAACAGGGTACCGTCGCAGACTCGATGATGGAAGCTGAATACATTGCTGCAAGCGATGCCGCAAAAGAGGCGGTCTGGATGAAGAAGTTCATTAGTGAACTTCAGGTGGTTCCGTCCATTGTTGACCCAATACCTTTGTATTGCGATAACAATGGGGCTATAGCTTTAGCGAAGGAACCAAGGTCCTATCAGAAGTCCAGACACATCTTAAGTCGGTATCACCTGATCAGGGAGATCATTGATCGCCAAGAGATCGAGGTACGGAGAGTGGACACTAAAGACAACACGGCGGATCCATTCATAAAGGCCCTCCCTTAAACACAGTTTGAGCGACTTTTTGAGCTATTGGGTATGCGGTACGCCAGCAGCTGGCCTTAGTGCAGACGTTGGGTATGCGGTACACCAATTACTCGCCTTTAGTGCAAGTGGGAGATTGTTGGATATGTATGCCCTAGAGGCCATTATTGTATAGTACTAGTTTGTATAATACATTTTTGAAGCTTGGGATATATACACGGATTTACGACAGTCTTGCTCGATATAGTAGTATGCTACTTGGTTTGTTTCTATCTTAATATGTGTATATGTTTCTTTTAACATATCTCTAATACATATTGATGGAGCCCTTAGGATCTTTGCTTGACTACCGGCGTTGTGATGGCGATCATACTAATGGGGGCTGGGTAGTCTATAAGCACATCCTTATTTTGGTCCCTAGTCAAAGGATTATCGAGACAGGGCATCGATACTCCAGAGTAGACTGGTGCATACGCTTCTTATCCCAGCAGGGGAGATGGTCTATCCCACAGCCATCAGTACGTCGTACTGGAGATAGTATGCATGTGCTCGTTAGGTTACGAGTATACTGGACAGGACTCGTCGGGAACTGTTGGTTGGTATTATACCTATCATCAGTTAACAGTTCCCAGGTGACATGAGTACAGTTTAGTCCGTTGACTTGACACTGCCACTTCGCCTCAAGTGTGCTCCCACTATTCTTTGATTGCTACCCTACCACGGCTCTATTGAGTCATGCAAACTGGTAGTAGCTGGGTGCAGTCCCGAAGCACTTGGAGGCAGTGACGGTTAGACAGGATTCGTCTCCCTCGGTATTGGAGGTTGATATCATGCTGTGTCTAGGAGAGCCATTACACATAGTCGTCCCTGGCAAGGGCAAGCGAGATTTACTGGTAGTGTTTCCAGTAGTTTCTCAGGGTGTTCTGGGCTACACTCCGACACGACTTGTACTGCTATTAGGGGTCTGACGTTTGCCACCCCTAGGCCCGACATGCGATACTCTTAGATGAACAGACCAGACTGTACGGAGATTGTCACATTCAGGCTCAGTAGGAGTTCGGATGGGTTCACCTCATCGGTCTTCTTATCGGCATCTACCTAGGAACCGTTATGTACAACTAGTACCGCTTGCGGCTGTGGTTAAAGCTACTGCCAGCGTAGTGTCGAGTTTTTAGAGTCCCACACAGAGGGTTATTCGCCTTTGGGCAAAACAGAGTAGAGGTCGCATGGTTTTGCGATAGGGTTCGTTCACATCCGCGCACTTGTGCACGTTTGGTGTCTGGACAGTTATTACTAGCGGGCTTTGGTTTAAGCCAGATCCTAGTATTTGTTTTAGGATTGGTTTTGTCTCATTGTATTCGTGTTCCTCGGAACATGGATGCGGGTGTGTATGCACAGTTGACAGAGGCAGAGGAATCTCATTAGGGTTTTTGACAGTTGACTTTTTCTAAACCCTAATGAGAATGAGAAATATGATTAATAATATTAATTAAGGATAATTGTGCCATGGTTAGGGTTGGGTTGACCATTTGACTTTGGTTGACCATTTGACTTTTGTTGACCATTTGGCCATCATTATTTCTTTTGCAAGATGCTTCTTGATTCTTGCAAATTGCATTTAATGTTAAATGATAATGGTCATTCCAAACTAACCATCACAATTTTCTTTAGTTATTATTATTATTATTATTCTCATATGAGAACATGGTTGTATTATTCTTCTCATTCTCTTATGCTCTTTCTCTCTCTTGAAAAAGCTCTCCCTCTTCCTCTCTTAAAGCTTAAGTGTTTCATGTGTTGAAAATCATAAGCTTTTGAGACTAAACCATCAAAACATCTCTCTACTCTTTCTAGGGTTCTTTGTCTAGCAAACCAAGCACTCTAGTTAGCTCTTGGTTGAGGTAGGAGCTCAAGGTATAGGCCTTCGGGCGGATCTTTCTTCGGCAAAGAGAAGACGAAGAGGAGGAGCCGTCTACACCACTCTAAGGAGAAAGCAAGAAGGAGGACCACAAAAATAAGAGAAGGAGTTCAAGAACTAGGTATAACCATCTAACCTAGTAGCTAAAACTTGTAGTTCCTTTGTTAGTTTTTGTTTAGCAAAGATCTATCATGGTTGGTCTATATTTCCTTATGAGAAAATTTTGTTTTTTACCTTTTCCGCCTCCCCGAAAGTATCGGGGTGGGTAACATAGACCTTTCAGTCTTTGCACTCAAGATTTGGAGGCATTACTTATATGGTGAGTCGTGCCAGATATTCACAGACCACAAGAGCTTAAAGTATATCTTTCAGCAGCGGGGTCTGAATTTGAGGCAGCGTCGTTGGATGGAACTCGTGAAGGATTATGATTGCGAGATTCTTTATCATCCGGGCAAAGAGAATGTTATAGCAGATGCTTTGAGTCGGAGTCCTGGAGGTAGCTTATCTTATTTGGGCATAGTGCAGAAACAGTCTTCTGCAGTCTGGAAGATTCTATGTGATAGCCGTGTGCAGTTTGAGTTCATGTCGACAGGAGGACAGTTCGCTCACATTCGCACCCGTCCTTAGTTCCTTGATCGCATCCGAGAGGCACAGCCCGCCGATGCTTGTTTGTCGGAGATCATAGAGCAGGTTAGACAGGGTAGCAATTCTGAGTTCGTAATCGATGACCATGGAGTGTTACAGTTTGGGACTCGTCTTTGTGTGCCATATTCTGAGGAACTGAGATGCAAGATCTTAGAGGAGGCACATCGGTCAGTGTATAGTATTCATCCGGGTTCCACCAAGATATATCATAATTTGAGAGATGTTTACTGGTAGGAAGGGATGAAGAGGAATGTCGTGGAGTTTGTTTCGAAATGCTTCACCTGCCAGTAAGTCAAGGCCGAGCACCAGAGGATGGCAGGAGATTTGCAGCCCTTACCCATTCCGGAGTGGAAGTGGGAGCAGATCTCTATGGATTTTGTGGTGGGTCTACCCAGATCCAGTAGAGGGTATGATTCCATCTGGGTGATTGTTGATCGATTGACAAAAGCAGCTCACTTTCTTCCGGTGAAGACGACTTATGGATACGCGCAGTATGCCCAGATATACATTGACGAGATCGTACGATTGCATGGAGTTCTGACTTGCATAGTGTCCGATAGAGGCGCACAGTTTACCAGCCGATTATGGCAGAAACTTCAGGAGGCTCTAGGCACCCGATTGAGTTTTAGTACAGATTTCCATCCGCAGACTTACGGTCAGTCAGAGCGGACTATACAGACTCTTGAGGATATGCTTCGAGCCTGCAGTCTTGATTTTGGTGGCAGTTGGGATTGTCGCTTGCCTTTGATAGAGTTCTCCTACAAAAACAGTTTTCAGGAGACGATCCAGATGGCACCCTTCGAAGCTTTGTATGGGAGAAAGTGTTGATCACCTGTTTGCTGGACAGAGCTCAGCGAGAGCAGCATTTTGGGACCGCAGATAGTGCAGGAAACTACAGAAAAGATCCAGTTGATACGGGACAGGATGAGAGCGGCCTAGTGCACGCAGAAATCTTATGCCGATCGACGCCGTCGTAGACTCGAGTTTGATGTGGGAGATCATGTGTTCCTTCGGGTATCACCAATGAAGGGTGTGATGCGTTTCGGGAAAAAGGGGATGCTCAGCCTTAGGTATGTCAGACCCTATGAGATTCTGGAGACAGTGGGTGATGTAGCTTATCGTTTAGCACTTCCACCAAGTTTTCCCGATATGCATCTGGTGTTCCATGTGTCTATGATTCGCAAGTATCTTCACGATCCCTCTCATGCGATCCAGTATCAGACTTTACAGCTTGAGCAGGATTTATCCTACACTGAGCAGCCGGTAGCTATTCTAGACCGGCAGGCAAAGAAACTGAGATCAAGGGTACTTCCGTCTGTAAAGGTTCTTTGGCGAGGACCTAACAGCGAGGAGGCCACTTGGGAGGCCTAGGATGCGATGTGGAAGAAATTCCCACATCTTTTTGAAGGTACGTGTAGTTAAGTTTTAAATTCGGGGACCGAATTTTCTTAAGGGGGAATATTGTAACAATTTGAAATATTTTAGATGATAAATTAATTTAGTTAATTAATTAAAAAATTTAATTTAAAAATTTATTAAAACAAAATGGGACATTTCATAAGTAGTGTGTGAAACTAATTAATTTGAATATTTAGTTTGTAACATTAGTTATTAAGAAGGATTTTAGTGGAAAATTTAGCTTCATTATGTAGTATGATATAGTGTGCGGGGTTTTGTGAAAAGTATAATTAATTTGGAAATTTGAAATGTTGTGAAGGTTTATGTGTAAAAGGGCTTGGGTCATAGTTAAGGTTAAATTAAACCCATGGAATATCATAACCTAGATGACATTTCATGCTTGCATGAACACTTCATGCCCATACACTTCCTACTTGCATGAAAACACCATCCTCTTTCATGCATACACCACCTACTTGCATGGATTCATCACACTCTTTCTAGGTGACACCTCCTCCAAAAACTCATCCTTCATTATCCTTATCACTTCATTTAGCTCAGTTCATTATCAAATTAGAAACAAATTGGAAAACACAAAAAAAAAAATTAAAGAAAAGCTTAGATCACACCAAAGTATGAGAGATGATGAGAGAAGCTAAGTACTAGGAATCATTACCTCAACCTTCAAGCTAGGATCTTTTGAGCTTGTGCATCTTAGAAGGATCTTTTTCAGTGATCTTTCTGTAGGTATAATATTTAACTCTGCAGATTTTAGTTTAATTCTGTTTTATTTTAGAAACATGATATCGGAAATGTCATATTTAGATAATTTAGGCTTTGTTATGAATCTGCTATAGTTTAGATGATAATTAACAAAATCAAACAGTGCCTTCATCTTGTAATTTAGACCTAGAATAACCACGAGGAAGACGAACCTATTTTCTCGGATTTTGGCCGGCGACATTCAAGCAAAATCCAAGCTCGCCGGTTTTTGTAGCGAGTTAGGTGTGGGGTTTTTAGGGTAGCTTTTTGTATATGTGTTAGGATGTATGGTATTGCTAGTTTATGTTATATGTTCAGTATATAAAATCTGGAAGCAAATATCGGTTTTAGGGTTAAAACTTCTAAATACGATACGGGTAGTTTGTGTCGCGATTCTGCGTTTTCTGTTATGAACAGCGAAGGGTTAAACCGGATTAGATAAGTCTTAGAAAGTTCACAATAGTTACACGTAGCTTGTGTAGTATGTAAACCTTGTAGTTTAACGTTTTTCGCCGTATCGGTTTTTAGCCGTTTCTTATACGAAGTTAATTTCGATGTTAGATTCGAATACGGAAACTTTAGAGGCCGCAAGGAAAGGAAAAAGATTGATGACATCCGAGTGATTTCGACGTATTCCGGTGAGTAGATTAACATCTACCGGGGATTTTGTATAGATGGCGTAATACGCCCATAGATTTAAGTTTAGTTATAATTGTTTCTTTGTGTATAAAATCTGATTTTAGCACCTTCTTCGTATGCATTTATACATATAATCAGTCATGTTTAATAATTACTAGGACACTGCATAAATTATCGATGAGTCATGATACACGTTCACATATCTACATGTTACACTACACCTCGTCGATATTAACATGTCACATATACCCTTAGTACTTATTATGTCACATATGATTCATTTCATACCTTAAAAATCAATAATGGTAGTTAAATTGCAACAATGTTATTATGAACATATATCATGCTTCATTTCAAGTATTATTAATTATGACAAAAGATGCATTGGATTATGCGGATTTCTGGCTTTGAGGTTTATGTGCTATATAGTATATCCGGTGATTCTTCATTATTGATGTGACATGTCCACCATGAGATATTGTTTTTATAATTTGGTTTTATTCCGAACCGAGTGGGGGAGCTATACGGTTGCGGATGTTTACGTTATCCGGATTGAGTGGGGGAGCTATACAGTTGGATTCATGGTGGACCCGGTCGAGACCGAGGGTCAGGATAGCCGCATTTGAGGCGGGGAGCCAAACGAGGATACTCGATACCGGAGATAGTTGTGAAACACGGCGGATATCTAGATGATACCGATCGGTGTTAATGATTGACAGGATCGTTCGGGGAACGATGCTTGATAAAAACAGAAGATTTGTGTCGATGTTGGACACGGAAAAATGAGCTTTCTTTGGAAATAATTGATGAGATTTCGGTGTTGATTTATACATTTAGTAGCACATATTTATTGTCACGTCCCGAAAGTACGGAACATGACCGGCACTTAGACTACGAACGTCTCGAGGCGTACGTACTCTAAGTAAGCCGAACCCAGAAATCCAAACCAAGAAAAGTAGTAGAGTATAGGAAAACCATTTTAAATCAACCAGTTTACAACATAATATACAACGCCTAAAGGCGAGGATCACAACAGAACAGGAAACTCAAACAGCATGAAATCCATAGAAATATAACGCGCGACTCTAAGGTCGAAAGATTAAACATCACAGGTCTCTATCTCAAATAAATACATGTTTGGTTGATGGAACTTCTAGATACAACTGAAATATAATATACAATGTATAATGATAGGTACGATACAAATAAACCCACCTACTAGCAAGTCACCCGAAAGAAGCAAAGCCCGCAAAGCCGTAACGAAACTTGTACGGCAAAACCTGCAAGAAACTGGGGCACAACGGGGGTGAGTTGCCAACTCGTGAGTAGAAAAAGATCTACGAACAGAAAATCGCATGTATGACGCAATCCTAGGTCATACGATCAAAATATATAAACCTCAAATATATGACCAGCAATCTATAACAATGACTAGGGTAAATATCAATCTGTAACACCTTAGGATGTGTTTAGTGAGTAATTATATTTAAATAATGGGTTTTTAATAAAAAGTTTACCAAATTGTGTTTCAAGTAATTTTCTTAATTTAATAAATATTTTTCTAGAATTTTCCTAGGCTTGCACACACATGTGCATGTAAACTAGGGTTTTTAAATGATTAGTAACCATGGTGAGTTAATCATGGGGATTAAGTCGTTTGGGTTTTAATTAAGTTTAATTAGTTAATTAATAGTTGCTTTAATTTGAATTTCCTTGGGGTGTTGACTTGGTGAGAGAGAGAGAGAGAGTGCATCATGGCTTAAGCCATGCTTGCAATTAATCAGGAGAGAGAGAGTGAGGGGTTGACATTGGTGGTTATGATTTCCTCTCATTTGTTTTGTTCTTTTTCACAACTTCACTCACACACACACACCCACTTACCTCCACAGCAGCAGCAGCAGCAACCATCTCAGCAGCTGAAGCAAGCAGCAACAGCAGCAACAGAGAGCAGCAGCAGCAGCAGCAGTGAGCAGGAACAGCATCAGTGAGCAGCAGCAACAGCACAACTTCGACTGCAGCTCCTTCCCTTCACTTCTTCTTCTTCCTCCAGCTCCCTAGGGTCGAGTGTGGGGTATATTTCCTAAACTTACTCCCTAGTTTATTTGTTTAGTGTAGTTTTGCTTCGGTTAGTGGTTATTGATGCGATTTAGTGCGATATGAGGTGTTTAGTGAGAACCTTGGCCAAGTGATGTGTGTTTTGGTTTTAGTAGGTTGATAGAGTGTTGTTAAGACCATTTTAATCCAGCTTAAACCCCAATTGCACTAAAATACCACCAGATCCCTATTTGATGCAAATTCATCGTTTTTAAGCAAAATTTGAGTTTCTGAAAACTGCTATCGACCCGGTGAGTTCAGAATAATTTTGAGAAGACTGCAGTATGTTGGTTAGGTGCTGATCCCCCAGGTAGAACCCGACCCTCAAATTCCGTACAGTGGCCGCCGAAAAATTCGATCTGGCCGCAATTTGCGGCCAGATGGGGAGGGTTTAGGTTGGGGTTTGGTCCTATGGGTGTCTGCTGCTGTGTGGAGTTTTGTGATATATATATTTTTGTAAATTAAGTTCTGTATAAAAATCTGGGACTAAATACCTGTTTTCCATATTTCTAAAACCTTCGCGACACGCGTGATACGTGTGTGGGTTTGGGGTTTCTGCGTATCGCGACACGTCAGGGTAGTTTCAGGCGCGTGATCACACGTTTTAGCGTATCACGCGCACGCGCGATTGGATTACGACACGGGTGTCTAGTTGGACCGTAATATCACATTTTTGTGAAATTGAGCTTATGTGTGATATATGTTATGTGATTCTAGGTTCGCAGGCGAGTGAGACGGACGCTGCGAAGAAGGGAAAGCAAGTCGTCGGCTACACTTAGCGCGAGACTTCGGTGAGTAGATTTAACATCTACGGGGATATCGCCCGCATGGCGTTATGCGTCAGGGCTGATAGGACCTTATTATTATATGTTGCATTTACCTCATGGACTATCATTGCATATTGCATTCCCTGCTGTATGTATGCTTAGAATTGATACAACACCGCACTATTACTAACGGTTCATGTTGCACGAGCACTAATCTGCATGCTACACACACACCGTTAGTAATTGCCATGACACACTCACTGTAGAACTGCCATGATTATATTGCTGTAGTTCATTTCATATATGATTCGATATGACTTTCATGGAAATTGGGAGCCGCATGATATCTTTAAAAATGGAAACTAATTTTAAAAGCGGTTTTCCCTTATACCTATATCATGGATTGATGTACATAGCACATCGCATTGGATTTACTTCTTGGTGTGGGATTTTCATGTGATTTCTAGGTTTTGAGGACCGTGGGATTTTTAAGAAAAGATGCACTATTTGGAAACCCAGTTCCTCGTTATATGATATTTTGGTACGTCCACCACGCGTTTTCTCGGTTCTGAGACGTGTGCTTGAAACCCGATTCGAGGAGATGGATGATCCGTTTGCGGGTTCGTGGTGGACCCGGTATGGTTCCCCGGGGCGAGAAATGTTTTTCGTGGAGTAGACGATGAGCCTGGCAGGGTGGCGAGTACCTACCGGTGATTGGTTGGACCTGGCAGTTATCCGGAGGATACTGACCAGAGTCGAGAAATGGATGCGGGATGATCCGTACTGCCGGGGCGAGGGCCGATACCGCAGACGGAGCCCGTGGGCTGATCCGGACTGACGGAGCCCGATATATGAGGATTTGCGTGTCGATGCTGGACATGAGTATTTTATGATATTTTGGGTGCCGATGTTGGGCACTCGTGATTTCTCAGAGATTTACAAGATTTGAGGGCCGATGGGTGTGCCGGCGTCTGAGTTATTTAGGATTTGGGTGCAGTTGTGGGCACCGATTGTTTTCCACGTTGATATTCCGTGTAGATGTTGTTTATCCCATGCTCAGCATTGATTACCATATATCTCATCCTGTAGTTATTTTACCTGACAGAGCATCTGCATGATTATTGCACATACTGCTTATTTCGCATTGATATCATCTGCTGGCATTTGTTAGAGTAGCGCAATACGTGCATGCTCGCGATTATCTTTATATGTTATCTCTATTCACGAGTTGGCAACTCACCCCCGTTGTGCCACAGTATTTGCAGGTTGCCCTCAGCATAGTCGCGGCAGGCTGTCTTTTGCATCTTTTGGCTACAGATACCACTACAGTTGCGGCGAGAGCTGTTGTACATTTAGGTGGGTTGTGGTATCTGATTACTTTTATTGTATCCCCTTTTGTATCTAGTACTCTCCATCTACCATTTATGTACTGGACTTAGATGCTGTGTGAGGACGATGATGTATATTTTGTATTCTGGTGTCGAGCTCGTGGGAGCCGACTGTTTTTATATGCAGTTTATATTCTGTGATGTTTACTTATTGCTTATTCTTCGATACGGCGTCGTATATTACTCTTGTGATGATGGTTTCCGCCGTTGGGCGTGATTGCTTCCGTTTGGGAATGTTTTGTTTCATTATATCTCATTTTTACTCATATCCTCTTTTATACCCGGTCTCGGGGCTACTTTTACAAAGGAAATCCTGCCAAAATTATTTAAATGACTAAGTAACTTTAAAGGAACTTATTGAATTATTTAAGATTTTCTAAATGTTTTAACTAAATGTTTTCAACACTCACTATTTTTAAATGGTTTTGATTTCTGGGTTCGGCTTACTTAGTCGCGTTACGCCTGTAGACATAGCGTGGTTAAGTGCCGGTCACGAGTCGAAATATTCAGGTCGTGACACAATCCCAAGTGTAAACCCATGTGCCCGTGTCAGTGCCTCAGGTAACAATGTATCATATGGATGATGTATGAATGCATGAAACAGAATGCATGTACTGAAGAAAACCGCTTTCATAAATTAGTGAGATTTCTGTATTTTAAAAATGAGGTATCATATATGAAATCAGCAAAAAACAGTGTCTAGCATCGACACAAAACAAGTATCCAAATATCTCGATATCTCTGTGTCACAATCTCTGTATCTCAATACCTCAAAATCTCAATGTCTCAATCACAATATTTCGGACGCCGTCAGTCCAGACCGGCCCCTACCATCCATCTCAAGACTACGACGGTATCCTCCGGATATCCGACGCGTTGGGTAAAATCACCGGCCGGTAATGCTCCCTCTGCCAGGCTCAATGCCAGCTCCTGCGATCTTCTTGCCCCGGGGAACCGCACCGGGCCCACCATCTACCCGAAACGGTTTATCCGCCTCTTCGAATCGGGTCTCGAAATCCATCAGCAAACTCATGGTGGACGACTCATACATCATGGGAAAACCGCATTTTTTTATTTAAGAAGAGAGAAAGCAGTTTATATAAGTTTTGCGGTTTTCCCCCAAATCCAGAAAATATCATGGAAATCTGAATCTAAATCATCAATAGCATGTAAAACCATGAATATAAGCATGAGAATCCATGAATGCGGCATATAATGAATAACAATATGCATGAAGTGATAAGCAATAACTACAATGTCAAGCTGGCATATAAGGCAAGTACACTAATATCATGTCACTACTAGCTAACAAGCTAAATCAAGCAATAATATTCTCTAAGTGTACGTGACATGGCAATTACCGATGAAGATGTGTGTGCGCTGGCAAATAAGTGTACGTGGTACATACGCATCATCGGTAATGGTGCTGGTGTCCTAACAACAGATATCAAAAAGGAATATGAAACACAACAGTATGCGATGCGGAGCAACAATAATAATGTGCAGGAGCTGAATGCTAAACACAATGGTAGCTAAACTGCATCTAATTTCATAGGATTTGACAGCTACACCAACTATAGGGCTGAGCTAATAGGCTAACTGAAGGTAAGGGAAACCGCCTAACCTCTGAGTCGATATATATATATATATATATATATATATATATATATATATATATATATATATATAGTCGGTGATCCCGCCTCGATAATATCGCATCCGATACCATATCTCTATAATCAGTTATTCCCAAGTCAAGAGTGCGGATCAAATATCAAAATATATCTCATACGTAAATCCGTCGTACGGCATCCCTAAATCTGGGTACGGGACAATATCACATTCGTCATATCACTCATCGGGTATTCTCTTTATCAAAGATCATAATCCGGGTACTGACCTACGTCTAGTACAAAGCTAATATCATCACTATAATTATGATCTGACTACTGATCGACGGTCTCGTATAAATCGATATCATCATCACATATCATCACAAGGAGTAAACATCGCCGAATGCGGCCTATCATAAAAATTTCAATTTAATCGACAGTTTCATCATCCGAAATATTCCAGGCGTCTATATCCTCAATCAAGTGAAAATCAATTTTTCTAGACACCTCATCAAAAGCATGGATATTTATCGATTTAGGTTCTAGAGTGGAGGTGAAAAGGTCAAAAGGATTAGGTGCGGTTTCACTCGAAAGGCGTCTATATCCTCACAATTTAGCAAATCAAGCACTACAAAATCACACAACTCGTTTTTATTTTCAACAGGTGAACTATTTAGGGCAATCGATGGAAAACAAGAGTTGTGGGCTTCAATTGGGTAAGGGTAGGTTTGATTTGAAAATCCTCTCTCATTCTCACTCTATCCAACTGCCGCCTCATACATTGAAAAATTTGGAGCCAGCGGGAAACTAGCTACCGGTTCAGCAAGTTGCATAAGGGCGGCCACGGATGCTTCCACATTCCTAGTCATTTTGTTTGTTGCTGCGATATATGCCTCCAACGACTCTTCCAAAGTAGACTTAGGTGGTGAGGGGGTTTCGGTAAAAGATTCGAAATTGTTTCGATATGTGAAACTCCCTAATGGCTGTGTAGAAACAGTGTCTAGTGAAGGTGGAAAAGTCGGGTAGGACTGGTAGGAAGTGGATGATTGGACAGGGGTAGGGTCAACATGTGGATAAAAAGGTGAATAGTCGTGCGGATCCCTAAAACTAGATGAGTGGAGAGGGGTGAAAGATCGGCTGCGAGATTGAGCAATATGCTCAGCAATGGACATCGGCTTAGGAGTGACAGAAGGACTCGAAAAAGTGGTGTCAACAAATGGAGGTGGTAAAGGTTGACTTGGTTGGCACAAAGTGGGTTGAAAAGTCAAACTGTTTCTCCTAGACGCCTCTATTTGATCTTTCAAAGATATTTTAGGCAAGGAAGGATCGTCTTTAAATTGACCGAACAAATTACCGTAGGACGCAAAATTAGGTTCGGGATACCAAAGTTCGGCAAGTGATTTATTATGTGGGGTACCCATGTTGTAAGAAAGAAAGGTGACAAGAAAGAAGGTTTGTGGTGGTGCAAGGATCTATTTGCGGCCAAAATTTTTGTAAGTTTCTATAAAAGATTTGTCCTTTTTATTTTTATTCTTTTTCTCCTTATTTGGAAAAATTTGTTGCAAAAAGATTTTAGAGAAAAGATATGCAACAACAAAATATTACTCGCAATCAATTTTATTTCAAGCGGGGCGCAAAAATCCTGCACAAGATCATTATTTGGAAAGGAATATATTTTTAAACCACAAAAAATCCTGCAGGAAAATCTACAGAGAATATATCAATATTTGCAGAAGAGAAAGAGCGGAGCTTACAGAAAAATTTTCGCCAGATGATACCTCAAGACCACCGCCCTTTCGCGGCCAATGGTAAGTTCCCACCGCGGTTCCGCGGCGGGATAGTCGGTTTGGGTCCCAAAAAAATTGTGGGGTCTGATTTGACAATGCAGCCGCGGTTCCGTGGCCTAAGGTAGGTTATGGCCGCGGAAACGCGGCGTTTTGGGGGGTTCACTGCTCCAAAAAATTTCCACTGTTCTGTTGTTCAAAATCTCTTCTATTCCGATATTTTGTTTCCTGTTTTGCTTTCTGGAAATCTCCAGATCCGAATTTGTATATCCTGCAAAAATTTAAACAACAAAGTATCCTTTCTAAAAATAACAAATTATATATATTTTTATATTTTTTGATTTTTCAGATTTTTATGATTTTTTTAAATTTTGATTAACCCGAAATTGCAAAAAGGAAAGTTCTACGCCATCCCCGGCAACGGCGCCATTTGATTTATTCTCAAAAACTATATCTATTACCGCAATCAAGAACGACGTCGCATGAAGCTAGCCGGTGAGTACGGGTCGGTCCACAGGGATTTTGTGAATCTCCTAATCGAGCTAATGAGTTAATTCCGAAGGGTGTTCGGATTGATTATTAAATCTAAAAATCTAATTAATCTATACTAATTATCTAGATCTATTCTTGCTAGGGCTAGGTTTAGGGATGGTTTGGAAATACAAGAAAATCTCAACGCTTTCTATACCCGGATGAAGATCTATGAGGAGTTATGGTAATTATCAATAAAGGGGATTAGATCCATTCGGGAAGGTGTTCCTTCCTCTAGGTTCTTGTCCTTCCTTTAGAGATCCTTACCCTAACCTCCATGGAAAACGCGCGCAACCGGGCTTTTAAACTACGGTATCACCGCTGCCTCGAGGGATAGGGTGCCGTAGGGGGCGGTGTGCGCGCGTATGCATGGAGTCCTATTGTAAAAATATAATGGGTAAGAAAGGGATGAGAGATCTCATCTCTCAAAATCCTTCCCTAAAGCTAACTCTAAACAAGTTTCTACGGCGAGGAAATAAATCTATCTAGGGCAAAGAATTAAAATCTAAACTAGGGCAAGGAATTAAATCTACTTACAGATGCATTTCTCCATTCATAAACGCAGGGTTGTCAGATCTGAATTTCTGAATAGAAGAGAGGCACCGATGCTCTCCATAAAGGATTTCTGAATTTTTATTAAAAGGAGGCATAAGGTTTACAATGATTAAGAGTTCTATTTATAGGAAATAGAAACCCTAGGTTATATTTAGATTTGCATGTCTACAATTACAAAAATAGCCCTATAAAGACCAGTCAACGCCGCCACAAACTTTTGGTAAAAAAATATTTTCCTTTTGTCTTCTTCTGGCCGCGGAACCGCAGCAATGGTGGGCTTGGGCCGTGGTTCCGCGGCCCTTTGGCAGGCTTGGATGCTGAAAATTTATGGTTTTGTTTTGGGTCTTTTTGGGCTTCTGGTTCTTTGGTTCTTTTATCAATTGGGCTTCTACATTAGCTCCAGATCTTCAGTGAACAATTTGCAATGGATTTTTAACTGTCCGCTTTATATTTTTGGACCTTGAGTTGCCTTGTTAATTGTGAACTGTCTTTCGATGTAGGCTTGACTAAGATCCTCCCATTTGTTGGTCAAAAGTCCATATTTTCATCGTCTTTACATCGTTTTCACTGTTTCTTGTCCAAGAACCTGTAACCTGTAACATGTACCAGTCATGCGTCAAAAGTACCTGTTTATTTATAAAAAGAATAAGAATGGGGAATATAATAATGCAATATTATGGTGTGAACAATGGCCACCCGTGCACTGTGCGACATCAACCCCCGATACCGGGAGAGACGAATCCCCGACGATCCGCTCACTGCCTCCATGTGGCTCGGGACTGTACCTAAATAAAACCTGTTTGCATGACTCTTTTGAGCCATGGTAGGGTAGTAATCAAAGCACAGTGGGAACTCACACGAGACAAATGACGATCTCAGGTCGACAGATTAACCTGTACACATGTCACCTGGGAACTGCTATCTGATAATAGGTATAATACCAACTAGCAGGTTCCCGGCGAGTCCGTCCAGTGTACTCATAACTCAATGAGCACCTGTATACTATCTTAGGTGAACAAATTAACACCAATGTCTTGTGAGACCAGGCCACCGCCCTCGTCGGGGTCTCGATCAGTATACACTAGTCTACTCTGGAGTATCGATGCCCTGTCTCGAAACTCCCTCGACTAGGGACCATTTAAGGATGTGCTTATAAATCCCAGCTCCCACGTATATTATCGCCATCATACTGCTGGCAGTCAAGCAAGAATCCTATGGGCTCTATCAACATGTACAAACCAGATAGCATACTATCATCTTGAGTAAGACTGTTTTATCGGTATGGGTCCTCCCTCAATCATTGCAATCACAAGCCTGTGATCCAATAATTAACTTTGAGGGCACCATATCCAACAATTTCAGGTCGTGGCAAATTCATCCCATGCTCAGGGTATTGATGCGGTTATGCCGATGGACATCCAGATGGAGACCGCTCACGGCAGTAATTTTTCATCTCCTACCCTATCAGAGCAGGATCGCTCTACTATCCCTAGAAGTCTAACCCCTATGATGATAGAAGAAGAACATATAGACTTCGGGTGTTCAGATACCGAACGGGCTTAGTCTGGACCTGCCGTCCGAGAATCTGAGGTTGATGTCGCCGATACAGAAGCCACAGTTGGCTTTAACACCGGTACTGGTTTTTAGTAAGGCCCCATGACCTCGGCGGCCGTCGCTCAGGAAGAGAGGCCTGAGAATGTCATCTCTGCCGCCACCGCAGCCAAAAAATGAGGAGCATGACTCAATGGATATTGAGCCTGTTGTCGTGGGATCCGGGGGTATTTCTCTCCCCGAGGACCCCTATTTATGGGGTGCATAGCGACGATTTGTTGCTTCATGTTCGGCACGATTAATTACATTTTAACACCGCTCGTTTCCTATCATTTTATCAATAAACAGTGTTGTTTTATCCGTGTCTGCTCATTAGTATAGATTACAGGTACACAGACAAAAACATTGAAAACATTGCTTTGCGTGCACATATTACGATAGAATTGATCCAAACTACAAACATGACAGAAAAGAGATCAAGTCTATAGGGTTTTCCAAACAATTAATGTGTATACAACAAATATATCATTCCAACATGATGTGAAAATGATCAAGTGTGAACAAATACATGGTTCATACGGATCAAGTGGCAAAGCACCATCATGATGTGAGTGGGAACACAAATGGGACAGCCCATGAGCCAAATAGGCATGCACCATCATGGATTATGTAAGTGGGTCACAAGGATAAAGGGGTGACATGATATGAGAAATGAAATTCAACTTGCCCACTTGGCATTATCTTAAACTTTATTACTCCAGAATACAAAAGAGATTGATTTAGAGAAAAAGAAGTATCCTAAAAATCAAGTGGAGATGCCGTGAGACTACTGAAGAAGGATGGGCCTCAGAAGCCGCTACTTAGCCATTGCTTTCCTATTTTCAGCGGCCAAACCATTGCCATGTGGGCCCATGCTCCTACCATGGGTCCACTTCTGTCCAATTAATCCATTTTGATAATTCTTTTACCTGTTCTGAAGCCTATATATAACAGTTCACTGGTTTAGTTTTGGGTTGGTTCTTGAGTGGAAAATAGGGTGTGATACTTGATATTTTCCTCTTCTTCTCTCTTTGAGCTCTCATTTGAGATCTCCATTAAGGAGATTGAGGTCGTTATCTATCTTGTATCTCAAAGCCCTCTAAATTGTAAATACATTTGCACTCTTTTGATTCAACTTCTTTGCTCATGTTTTGATTCATGTTCTTGTGTTTCTTTCTCTTTGTTAACTTTGTTATGATGTTTAAGTAATTTGTTTGGCTATGGAAATGGTTAGGATAGAGATGAATGGCAAAACCTTCCTCCTTCTTCTTGTGATTGTTTATTGAGCTTAATTTGGACTGTAAGTTTAAAATTGTTTATGGTAATTGTTTGATATGATATTTAATTTCTATAGTTACTTGGTAAGCTATACATTATACCATATTCTCTCATTCTCTCCATTTAGCAATGTTAAATTTAGAGTCATGTTTAGTTTAAATTTGCTAGGTAATTTGATTGGGCATGTAGATTGATGGTTGGATTGACACCCTATCTAAATCATATACCCTATTCTATCATCTACAATCACTAGCAAGCTTAATACTAAAATACTTACTTCTTATTTGCTAATTGTTGTTTGTTAATGTAGTATGCTTTATGATCCTAGTGATTTGCTTTGATGCTACATTCTTTGATATATAACCGGTAAGTAAAGAACGTAACAGATTCGTTTCATTTCTCGCGTTGCAATTTTGACATCTTAATGGTTTGTGCTTCTCAAACGCCTTGACAAGCCATGCTTTATTTTGGAATCAACATAAGGATGGAACAACTCATGATCAAGAGAGCGTCGAAGAATTCGCCATGATTCAACCATCCAAATCAGAGCCACGGCCGCCTTTCTTTCCCTATACCTTGCTTTTCTTATTTTTTGTGACAAAACTAATTCAAACTCATTCTTTTCTTCTTGAACTTGCAATAAAAACCCTTAATCACTAATTCCCTGTGGATCGACCCGTATTTGCCGGTTAGCTATAATGAGCCGTGCACTTGCGGTTTATAAATTTTAAAACAAAACCGAGCTTGCGTGCGCCGCATTTATAAAGCCATTTGTTCAAAACTACAAAGGCGCGCGTGCGCGACATCCCAACAAGTTTTTGGCACCGTTGCCGGAGATGTTGTAGTCATTAGGGGTTATTATTTCAGGTTCAATTGTATATACAAAACTAACAAACTAACAAAATTTAAAAACCAAACAAAAATCTAACTTTTTGATCAATCATTCTCTGTTATTTTGATCTGCTGTCACTGTGAGTTTTATTAAAAAATTTATAGTATAAAAATGGGACAATAAAAGAGCACTGAGCACACAGTAGAAATTTAGAGCCTTATTTCCTCAATCTGGCTGCCAATTAGCCGGCAATTACCGCCCATTCTTCTTGTATTACCCCCATTTTTTGGTTTTTGCTCTACTGTTATATTATTATCCCATTTTTATACTTTTAATTTCATAATTTTGTGTATGCAGCATGTTGGCTATATATCGCTCTTTTCCGCTAAATTTTCCGATATTTCCGACATTTCAATTTTAGACGGACTTGCTACTTGGGAATGTGCGGAGACGATTTGGACTTCATATAACACGGAGACATAGAATTATAGTGCCAAAGATCCGGGTAATTTGACTCGCGCAAGCGAACCTTTCAAGCTATCGGGATCAACACAACGGGGGTTTCTTAACCCAACACTTTCAATACGTATTTTCTAAACTCTTTTTCTCTCGAATCCTGACGCATTTTAATATTCTATCTTTTGCAGGATTCTTCTCAAGTTCGCCGCCAATTGCCAAAAGAGAACTAGCTCATATTTGTTGTAGCGCTTAAGCCTAAAATGAAAAAAAAGATGTGCTTGATTGTTTGATTGATTGAATTCTTTTATTGATTGCGCATCTGCATCTTAATACGGAACTTAAGGGCTTGAGAACCTCAACATGATACGGTAAAGGATTTCATCTCCTTTTTTCGTGGTCCAAAAATCACAAAACTGCATTACTGCATACCCACAGTAATTTTAAAATCAATTAGAACTCTGACTTTAAGGATTCGCACTCAATAGGGAAAGTTAATTGTATTTAGAACACTGCTTAATGTTATATTGTTCAAGGGGTTTCTAGGCAAGTGTACACCGCCAAATGAGAAAGGGTTATTCTAATTAAGGAACTTCGCGAAAGTGTCATACCCCGCTTCCTGAAATGCGCAGACTATAGCACGTGACAGAGCCAACCATGTTACCTGTGGCTAGGAAACATCCCTCCACAGTCACATTACGGCTGTTTATAGGATATCAAGAACAGTAAAATATAAAATCTATCTGGTACATGTCCATTTGCCACAGTAAATAGAGTCAAGAAAATACATAAGCGAAAACTGATCAAATCCATTAAACATCTTAAACTTGTCCCAATATAGGCTCACATCAAGAAAATAAAATTGCGGAAACAAATAACTAAACTAAACATCTCTAAACCACACATGTTAAATTCCTCACTGCTCGGCTTGACGGCTAAAGTACTCCTATTCAACCTGCGATAAAGATAGAGGAACCGGGCCATGCAAAACCCAGACGTCAGTACGTCATAATAGCAAAACAATAATAATAACCAGGATGTAACGGTATAGGTGAACATGAATATAAATGAATAGCACAGATATGAAACCGTGAGGTATGTGTGTATGTGAGGTGTGATGTGTAACCTAAAACTGTGCTTCTAGGATATCTATTCTAAAGTCTTTGAAATCAATTAATGTAATTCTCATCGTAACCCAACAGTCTATGCCCCGTTCATTCCCCATGGGACCACGGTAACAGGATTTATTCCGTAACACCTGGAAAAAACGACAAACAGGATTATTCCGTAACGCCCAGAAAAACGGCAAACATGTAATTATTCCGTAATGCCCGGAAAAATGGCAAACAGGATTATTCCGTAACGCCCGGAAAAATGGCAAACAGGATTATTCCATAACGCTCGGAAAAATGGAAAACTTGTAATAATAGCCTTTTGAGTTACGTTTCGGTTACATTCTTGATTTTCCCTTTACCCCCAGGTTTGTGTTCAAGTCAGGTATTACCAATATAAATCTAATGCCAACACAGGATCAAGTATGTACATTTTTCGTCTATACAGACAACATGTTACGTCCGTCAGGAAAACACGTCAAGATTGTTGGCATTAGCAACTACATCCAAGTAACAAGTCAAGTAGTGTGTCGTGAACATGTCATGTGATGCATATGTATCAATAAATATCCAAATGTGAAACTGTAACGAATATCGGAACAAGGTTAATGCACGGATGCACATGTATCTTATCTGTAATAACCTTTTATAAATCCATGACTATGTATGATGCAAACTAAATAACACGTTGTGCTAATATAGTAGTATAATGATAGCAGGATGTTCCGGCATGCAACTAGATATGCTATTCTCAGTACGGATACAGACGGATACTATAAAACTGTAAATCAATAATATTTGCTGAATATTAAAACATATGTACTATAATTTATTAAATAGATATTGATATAATAACATTAACAGGGATAACATATTCAATCTGATTAATAACTATAAAAGTGGTATTGATTAACCATGCATAAGAAAGTTCCGTTCAGAAATTCAGCGTCACCTTGATTTGTAAAATAGCTTAAAAATAACAAACGTCCTCCAAAAGTGATGTTTCATATACCAAAACAAAGCTAATTCAATAAGGTTTTTATTTTTATAAGTTAAAGTATCTCAGGTTGTTCCTATAAAAAGTTATGAACATTCGAAATTGAAAGTTTGCTGCTGGAATTTCCCTGGACAACAGTTCAGTGGTACTTTCATTTACAGTTTACTTTATTAAAAAAATTTATTTTGCTAGTAAATATTTCACAGAGTTATAGTATTTTTAGTTATCTTCGTAACGAAGTAAAGAACGTATGTTAATGATTTTTCTATGATCTTTAATGAATTTTATAAGGTAAGGTGTATAGTAAATTTCAGATTTGTTGTATCCTCTTTGCGATGACGTTTCATGTGTAAACTATAATATTTTCAAACTATATTTTGTATAACATTATAAAATGCATATTATAAACTAATTAATGATAATAATAAGAAATATTACGACGATATATATATTTATAGAAATAATTATAACATGTCGCAAGTTGTAAAATTGCATACATTGTATATTATAAAAATGATTAACTTTAAATAACTACGGTGTATAAATTATATAGATATTGCTGAATTAATAATAATAAAATTAATAAAAGTACGACAACATATAAGTAAATTACATAAAGTATAGCATGTAGCAAGTTGTAAACTTGCTTCGAAACAAACGCGATAAACGGAAGCAACATGACGCTATACAAATCAACACCAAGTTTTGATGGCTCGGTTAAGTTTCTAGGATGCGGCTGGAGTTGCGTCGGTGATAATGGGTGTGGGCTTGAAAAACGAAGAAGGAGAATATATAAATTGATGAGGGAGAGATATGCTGTGTGGAGAGAGAGAGGTTTTGTGTTTAATATAAATATACACAGTATAGTTTATATTTGGTTATAAATATATATTAGTTTTAATGTATATAGATAATATCAAACTACAACCAATCTCCACCAAAATCTCATCAAAAATATATTTTGGAGAATAATTCACATATGTAAACTTCTCAACCATAATGCAAGAATATATTTTAAATAACTCATCCCCCTAATTTAAGATTTAAAAGGATTCTAAAATTATATCTAGATTTAGTAAATATTTGATATTAGATATCTTGAGATTTAAACGTAAAAGATAAAAGCAAAATAAGATATAGGATAGCAACCATATGATGAAAGTTAACAAAATATATCTTATTCTTAATTTGTGCTTATTGAAAGATATATGATTATCTAGATATATGATATATAAAGATCTAAAAATATAATGTAGGTATTATACTAGATTCATATAGATACACTTTACTGGTAAATCTCAGATACAATCTTGCACCCTAATAGGTTTTAAGCATGCGGGTCGGGTCGGATACTAACCACAGTTACCAAATGCATTATCCGCACCCAAAACAATAATAATCAAGAAAATTGTCGCAAGATTAGGAAAACCCTAAATAAAATATCGTATACATGCACTAGGGTGTTATAGAAAGCTTTAGACAACCTTCCCTTATCTCCACTTATCTGGTTTCGTGATCAGTATATCTTGAGCCGATTTCTCGGCACGGTTTTACTTCGAAAATCAGGTTCTTGAGCAGGTCTTGTCGACTTAGCAAAACATAGACTATTAGGGGTGTGATATTCTTTGTTTTGTGATTTGTGAATGCTTGTTGATATAGGTGATACACAGTTCAATTCGATTCTTCACGATTTGTATTCTTTTGTTTATACACATAACCAATTCTTTTGTTGAAATTGCCAAGATTCTTCCCACATTTTTGAAAACTTTCCTTTCTTAGAGAGTGGCCAACTGTAACAGAATTTTGATATTTTTCCACCCCCTGACACTCTTGAACCCAATCTCACTTCAAATATAGAGTAATTGCTTGAAAACTTAAATAAAGAGATCAACAAGATGCCTGCTTTAGCATCACTATCACTACAACCCTCTCTTCCTGAAACAATCGACACATCAATACAGTATGATAATGAGATGGATGTTAGGTTGACCGCTTTAGAGAAAGGTTTAGAAGTGATGATTGCAGTCGAGAATTAAACAACTTCGACGCTAACAATGTTCATACAACAATCTAAGCAATTGTTTCACGCTCAATCTCAATTATTGGCTAAAATCGACGAACAAATAAAACATTTAGCTGTACAGATTCTAGGGAGTGAACACAGTCAATTTGAAACCAATAATACCAATATTTGTCATCTATGAAGTCATCTTAGTGAGATAAATGATCAAATAAATTTTGATGATTTCATAGATGATTATGATATAATTGATTTGACTGAGTGTTATAAGGACGAGCAAGAAAATCCTTAGAGTCGGTCTACACCGACTATTTATAGCGAGAAATTTTTGAGGAGACAAGTGAATTTGACGGGTATGGTTTCGATATAGTGTTCGACGAAATTCACAATCAGGAACCCATGACTTTATTATTACCGAATGATATAGTCTTTGACAAAACTTTATAGTGGGAACCTATATTCTTAGATGACATCAACCTATCCATAAGTCAGTATAGTGAGGGAGAACTTGAATTGGGAGATGTGAGTTATATTGATGAGAATATGATTATAGAAGAGTATAGGGAGAAAGATGACTATAACAAACATTCTTTTACGCCGAGTTTTGGGGAGATTTATACGGATGAGCTTGATATTCTTGATGAGTTTGAGTCATGATCAATTTGGGAACATCGTAAAGATCTCTCTTTTGCTGAACTTTTTGAGGATGAACTCCGAATTTTAAACGAACTTGATCTCGAAACTCAACACATGCTTTTTGAAAATAGATTTCATCCGAGCAACAATTCTTTGACTCCTTCAAAACTCCGCCTTCATCTTCAACGTTCTCTGACCCCTTCTTTCACATACCCATGCCCGATACTAATATCTAAACATACCTCTAATATTTTCTTTTTCTTTTTTGTATACTATTTCTTTTACCAACCCAGGTCTTATATCGACGAATGGCTGGTAATAATTTCTGGACTAACACAATCTCCTAAGTTTTAACTGCTGTAATTAGTTAACATTTTGTAAATATCTTTTTAGCTTCTTAGTTCTTAGGCTACCATTTTGTGAATAAAAACTCATCCTATATGTCTAAGTCTAACAACCGGAGACGAAGGCAATGATGAGGACATCGTAAATATCAGGTTTGGGGGTGAGCACTCCGTTTTCTTTTTCCATATTTGCTTCAAGTGTAAATTCTGCATTGCATACATATTAAAAAACACACAAAAATTTGAATTATAAAAACTTTGTCGTCAAGTTAGTTAGTGGGGAAACTATGACTCGAAGTCCGACGGCTTAGTTTGATAAGATAGAAACAAATAAATCATATTTTTATAAATTGAAAATCCGAAAGATAGCCCTCATTTGAGTTTAACCGTAGCTAATATACGTCTTTGCATAACACTACACATGTCATGAGTTTTGAAAATTAGGTGACAAATTTGAAATGTCTTATTTTTTTTATAAAATTGATAAACTTCTTTATGATCAAACATGTTTGTTCTGAAATAAGTAATCTCAAGAATTGTTCATAAAGTGAAGTGGATATGAAAGAATATTATTAAAAATTTCAAGGAGACTAAAGTCTGAAAAATAGCCCATCTGAAACTTGATTGGAGTGATTATGCACCTTATCCACATGAACACGTCTTTGGGAAGAAAAGAAAAACTTGCAAGCGCACAGCTCGCGTGCGCTGCATTTTTAAAACCATTCTTTCAAAACTACAAAGGCGTGAGTGTGTGACGTTCCAACAAGTTTTGCCTGGTCCGTATTTTGTGACATGAAGCCAAAAACTTGTTGGGACGTCACACATGCACGCCTTTGTAGTTTTGAAAGAATGGTTTTAGAAATACAGCGCACGCAAGTTCGGTCTTGTTTAAAAATTTTTAAACCGCAAGTGTACGACTCGCTGTAGCTAGCCGGTAAGTATAAGTCGATTCATAGAGAATTAGTGATTAAGGGTTTTTATTACAAGTTCAAGAAGAAAAGAATGAGTTTGAATTGGTTTTGTTGCAAAAAATAAGAAAAGCAAGGTATAAGGAAAGAAAAGCGGCTGTGGCTCCGATTCGGATGGTTGAATCGTGGCAAATTCTTTGACGCTCTCTTGATCATAAGTTATTCCATCTTTGTGTTGATTCCAAAATGAAGTATGGCTTGTCAAGGCGTTTGTGAAGCACAAATCATCAAGATGTTGAAGTTGCAACACGGGCAATGAAATGAATCCGTTACATTCTTTACTTACCGGTTATATGTCCAAGCATGTAGCATTAAGGCAAATCACTAGGATCACGTTCAGTCGAAAATATTGCACATTTGATATAATATTTTCCTTACTTTTCTTAAATATCTAAAGGCGTTTATTATAAATATAGAACATATTTGGGTTTATCTATAAAATACTATTTACCATATGTTTATATATTATAATTAACATTATGAAGGAAAATATATGCATATAATATTTATAAGATATTTTGATAATTTAAATATGCATATCATATCAAATAATCTTAATCAAACTGCTTAAAGATTTATTACCATATAAAATGATTAAGATTATATCTCTAATATAACAAATATTACTAATATTATTCATGGAGATATTGTGCAGATTTAGCTCAGGTCAGGAGATCAAGATATTCAAGATGTCAGGATCAAAAATCTGCCAATAAATCGAAGAATCAATACCGGCAGAGACTCAGGAAATATTTCCAAAATCCAGATATGTAGAAGATCTTCACGTGTCAACATGAGGCCACAACAGAAAACCCAAACCCTAAGCCCACCAAAGAGCGGCGGTTCCGCGGCCAAAATGCCATATATGCAGCGGATCCGCGGCCCCTTTGTGGCCGTTGGATATGATATTTTTTGTGGGTGATCATGATTGCATATCTTAACCTATGAGATCTAGGGTTTTTGATTTGAGGGCTATATAAAGGACCGAGGGCTAAAGTTAGAAATTATCACCTTTAACACGAAGCAAATCACCGTCAAAGAACAAGAGATCCACGACAGGTCCACGATTCGACGTGATAGAGCGACGTGAATATCGACGGAATATCTACTTCCTACGAGGCAGAGATCGAGAGCAACTTCTTCTTCTTGTAATCTAAACTCGAAAATTTGTACTTGTAATGTTGATTAATAAAGGTAGATCATTTGCTTAATTATTTCGCATTTACTTTCTGCATTATGATTTCCTTCTCAATTCCTTCTTCTTCTTCACAAAACATGCGTAAGTAATTCTCCGCTTGTTAGGGTTCGTAGGATTAGGGTAAAACAATGGATGAGAAAATATTTTAACTTCTTTTACGTCTTATGAAATTTATAAACTTTATCAAAAGAATCGTTAACATCCTAATCGGGCGTGCTATCAATTTATTGATAGTCTCGACCGCGATTTGAGATCAGATTAACAATTGTTTTGTTAAGGGCTAGACATGAATAAAGATCAATGAAGGGACAAGGGTCAATAGTGGGGAAACCCTAGTTTCTTCCAAGAACCCTAATCCTCATTCATTATTATCAATCTAGTTATAAATCTATCAAAAGATAAAAAGAGTCATCTTTGTATTCATCCATGACTACTAAATCCGATGAACCCTACAAGCCTTTTTTTATATATATTCTACATCCGTGTTTAACATAGATCTAGAATCTATTCTCCTTTCTTCTTTTATTTCTAATCAACTTGTCTAAAGCAAGATTAAAAGTTCCACGCATCCCTGCGGATGCCCGTACTCATCTCGGCTAGCTACACGCGACACTGTTATTGATTGCGGTTACTACACATAAACACTTTCTCGAATCAATCAAATGGCGCCGTTGCCTGGGATACGTGCGTAATTTTTTTTCTTGCTATTCAGGTTGAATTCTTATCCGATCCATAAAATAAAATTCAAAAACGCATCTTGCATATTTAACGATTATTGTGCGAATTTTTGCGAGAGAATCTGGAATCACTTGAACGAGGAATTTGAGATTCAGAGACTTTCAGAGAGGACTAGAGGAGCAAAGGAGGCCACTGTAGAAAAATTGTCAAAAGATCCCTCTATTGCGCGTCGAAACCGCGGCTTAAGCGTGGTTTTGGCGGTGGAACCGCGGCGGAGTTAGGGAGTTTTGACCCCAAATTTCTTTGGTATCTTCCTCATATTCTTCTCTCTCCTTTAAAATCCAATAATATATTTTTCTGCAGGATTCTTTGCAAAATATCGCCGCTCAAAAATCTTTTTGTGTTTTTTGATTTTCGGGTTATTTTTGCATATTTTAAAAACGGACTTTAAGTGGCAATAACCTAAATTCAGACTAGGTGGGGATTTCATCACCCTTCCTAGGCCCCACAAATCACTAAACATGCATGTGCATAAATCTACATTAATAAAAAAAAATCTAGACCAAGCCCTAAGGACCGTCGTGCTCAATTAGGACAGAGAAAGGTCATGGGTAATTTATCGCTTATCCGCATTTTTTTTGTGGTGTCTAGGCAAGTGTGACTAAGACAAGTGGTTACTAAATTAAGCCCGCTATTTTCGGTGATTCATATAGCGGATACCTCCCACTTATCTGGCACTTACTTGGCCACAAGAGTGGTGAAGAGGTGGTACAGGATTGATCCCGCGGCTTGCCTTTTGGAAGTCTAGGAGCGGTCTAGTGCTTGACCTAGGTAACCTACGTTCTGGGTTTGCTTATGCATTTTGTGATTTGTTGAGTTAACCCTCAAATCCTTCTTTCAAAGCAAAACAATCCAAATAGAGCTTAAATCTTTCCCCTTCCTCTTTTCTTTTCACCTTCATATAATAGGTAACCCAAACAGACGAACTCTTGCCGAGCTTTGCTATCCAGAACCAGATATTTCTTTTTTTCGTAATTGCTTCGGTCAAAAATCCGACTCTACTATTTCTTTAAGAGATAGGATAGAGCAAGCGGAAAGAAACAGTTGGACACCTCACTCCAGGTCCTATCAACCGCATCAAAATTCTACATCTTCTTATGTTGAAATTCATTTAAAGCAAGTGAAGCACCATCTAAACGCATATCCTTGCTGAGTATATTGCGAAGACCAAATCCTAAAGTTTTAATCCGATCAAACCGTTAGGACAACAAACACTATCATTTCCTGAAGAAAGTATTGCCACTCGTTTTGCGGCGTATATGATATCTGTTACCAGTCGCCAACCAACCAACCAATCTCAGTATTCTTCTTATCACATTATTTATCCTACTCCTGTCCATTTTTCACAACCATTCGATTCCTATCAATCCTACTCGACTTTTCTACCTTCTCTAGACATTTCTTCTGAACAGTCATTTGGGAGTTTCATCTATCCATAAGAATTTCAATCTTCTACTGAAACCCCTTCACAACCCATGTCTAGTTTTGAACGGTCATTGGAAGAATTTCAGGTAGTGTCGCGACAGATAGAGGAATTGAATACATCCATGGCCATCCTCATACAACCCAACAAACAAGCAACTAGTTTCCAACTAGCTCAAAATTTTCTAATGTATGATACGGCAATAGGATGAATTGAGAATTTGAGTAGTGAGAGAGAGTAGTACACCCTTCAAAATCAAACCTCCCTATCCCAAATTGAAATCCACAACTCCAGTTTCACAAATCTTTCGAGTACACTAAATGATTCACCAATTGAAAATAGAATGTTTGATGAGTTGTGCGACTTTTTAGTGTTTGATTTACCCGACTGTGAAGAGTCCAATTCAAGTGAAACCATACCCAATCCTTGTGATCTCTGCACCTCCACTCTAGAACCAAAATTGATTGAAAACCATAATTTTGATGAGGTGTCTGAGAATTTTAACTTTTACTTGATTAAAGGATATTGACGCTAGAGATATTTTGGATGATGAACCCACAGTTTTGGATGAGTTTTTCTTACCAGTTCATTAGGTCATTTCACTTCCGTGTGAACATCATCTCGAACCATTAATTGTTTTTCCCGAACCCTATTGCGTCTAGAAATTGATGATAAATGTATGACCGAAAAGCAACACGATATTCAGCCTTCATTTCCAACATTTGGTTCAACAATGCTCGACACACAAATTTTTTTACCCATTTCATCACCCATTTTCTTTGGTTCTTCTTCTAATCTTCCTTTAATTCTATCGAGTTTTGATAAATCACACTCCGATATTTCGAGTTCGATAATTCTAGAAATAAAACTTGATTTAGACTCTTTTAAGAATAAGGTAGATGATTTTTTTGAGTCTCCTACCTCCATAATTTTTGAAAAATCAAGTGTGTTGAATTCTGGTGCGACACTGTTTGACATTGAAACGTTCAATCAGACTATCGATGAAAGTTTCGAAAATATTTTCGCCGACGAACTCGCCTTCCTAAACGACATGGATTTTGTGATTAATCAACCTCTACCCGAAGAAGTTGAACCACCACCATTTCTTCTTATTCCATATGCGAATGTGACTATTCTACCCATACCTACTCATTCATATTCTCGTTTTCGTTCACCATCATTGTTCTGTCTCTACCAATCGAGACGTAAACCCGATCGATTCCGCCTCCTATCTCCCCACTTCTTCAAATCTCTGATCTTCCACCAACTATATTGTTGCATTGATAAATTCTTTGAATGGTTAGTGTTGACTTTTGGTCATTGTAAAGTTTTGCATAGACCAATAACTTTAACCCCTCTTATAATTTTAAATTCTTAATACTATTTTACTCAAGTTTGGGTGGGGGGGATCTTTTGTCTCTTGAAAGAAAATAAATTTTTACATAATTGTGAGCCAAAAATAAGTTTGGGGGAGGATTTCACTATCATTTATTCATGTCCCCGTTACTAACTTTTCCTCTCAAGTCTACAGGTTTTTTTTAGCTTAACAGATGACATCAGTGAGGACACTGCTTCAAACAGGTTTGGGGGAGGTTTGTGCTTATTCACGCATTATTTTGCATTATCATAAATATAAGCACAAAATTTTTTTGATAATGAAAGTTTGAAAGTGAAAAATTACATACGACAAGATTGGAAAAGTTTAAGAAAAGAAAGAAAGTTAGATGTTTTCTTAAACGAAACTAGTAATAAGTAGTTATGAGCTGTTGTCCCAAGGGTTAGTAAGATGAAGGAAATTGCTAATATGAGGATAAAAATAAGTCTGAAAAATAGTTCTTATTCTTGAGGCCAAACATTTGAACGTTGATACCCTACTATACGCACTTGCACACATCTTGAAACTTGGGATAGTAGAGGATACCTTGAAATGCTCTTGTCTAAAAGCCTTAGTATGAAGAAAAATAAAAATATGAATAAAAAAATGGTGAAGAAAAATGAACACTGGTTTTGTAATTGCTTAAGACAGCATAAAAAATATAGCGAGAGTGCTTTATTCCCCAGTGCCTTAGACCAACTGGTTTAGGAGCCACTGCTAAGCCTAGGTATTGCAAGACGAAGAATTACGTCTAAATAAGAGATCCTATTTGGTAATCGATCGATTAGTACCTCAAGAAGCATTAACGGTCGCATGAAGGATGTGTGAGCAATTCCATCTGATAATGTTTATCGACTAAAAAATACTAAGGAAGATGGACAAGAGTATGATAGCTTGAATTGAATTCTCTAAGTGTTGGGATGTCTTTACACACACGTAGGGGTATAGATCGATGTTTGGAAGAAAAGTTGGGAGGAAGACTAAAGGCAATGTTTTATTGAGGGATGATGTGATTTTTAACATCTTTTCACGACCATTAAGATAGGGCTCATGGCAACCGAAAAGCTAGTGTAGTTGGAAACTCTTATTTTCAAGTTCTTTCTTTTATAATTCTTATCTTTGTATGTAACTTTCATTTTCTTTCTTTTATTATGGGATTTTGTGGGTGTAATCCGCTGAAAACCCTCAGGAGACAACACTCCTACTACTAGGGACACCTAGAGTTTTAATGGCTTGTTGCACGTGCTCAGTGCAATCGTGTTGCCTACAAAAGTGAGCTACTTAGGTTTTTCTTTTTCTTTTTTTTCTCTCTCTCTCTGTTGAACAACTAGTTTGCTCGGGACGATCAAATTTAAGTTTGGGGGTACTTGTTCAGTCGAAAATATTGCACATTTGATATAACATTTTCCTTACTTTTCTTAAATATCTAAAGGTGTTTATTATAAATATAGAACATATTTGGGTTTATCTGCAAAATACTATTTACCATATGTTTATATATTATAATTAACATTATGAAGGAAAATATATGTATATAATATTTAAAAGATATTTTGATAATTTAAATATGCATATCATATCAAATAATCTTAATCAAATTGTTTAAAGATTTATATAAAATGATTAAGATTATATCTCTAATATAACAAATATTACTAACATTATTCATGGAGATATTATGCAGATTTAGCTCAGGTCAGGAGATCAAGATATTCAAGATGTCAGAATAAAAAATCTGCCAATAAAATCGAAGAATCAATACTGGCAGAGACTAAGGAAATATTTCCAAAATCCAGATATCTAGAAGATCTCCACGTGTCAACATGATGCCACAACAGAAAACCCAAACCCTAAGCCCACCAAAGCGCGGAGGTTCCGCGGCCAAAATGCCATATATGAGGGAGATCCGCGGCCCCTTTGTGGCCGTTGGATCTAAGATTTTTTGTTGGTGATCATGATTGCTTATCTTAACCTATGAGATCTAGGGTTTCTGATTTGAAGGCTATATAACGGACCGATGGCTAAAATTAGAAATTATCACCTTTAACACAAAGAAAATCACCGTCAATGAACAAGAGATCCACGACAGGTCCACGATTCGACGTGATAGAGTGACGTGAATATCGACGGAACATCTACTTCCTACGAGGCAGAGATCGAGAGCACCTTCTTCTTCTTGTAATCTAAACTCGAAAGATTTGTACTTGTAATGTTGATTAATAAAGGTAGATCATTTGCTTAATTATTTCGCATTTACTTTCTGCATTATGATTTCCTTCTCTAGTCCTCCTTCTTCTTCTCAAAACTTGCGTGAGTAATTCTCCGCTTGTTAGGGTTCGTAGGATTATGGTAGAACAATGGATGAGAAAATATTTTAACTTCTTTTATGTCTTATGAAGTTTATAAATTTTAGCAAAAGAATCGTTAATATCCTAATCGGGCGCGCTATCAATTTATTGATAGTCTCGACCGCGATCTCGACCGCGATTTGAGATCAGATTATCAATTTTTTTGTTAAGGGTTAGAAATGAATAGAGATCAATGAAAGGACAAGGGTCAATAGTGGGGAAATCCTAGTTTCTTCCAAGACCCCTAATTCTCATTCATCAATATCAATCTAGTTTTAAATCTATCAAAAGATAAAAGGAGTCATCTTTTGTATTCATTCATGACTACTAAATCTGATAAACCTTACAAGCCTTCTTTATATATATTCTATATCCGTGTTTAACATAGATCTAGAATCTATTCTCCTTTCTTCTTTTATTTCTAATCAACTTGTCTAAAGCACGATTAAAAGTTCCACGCATCCCTGCGGACGACTCGTATTGATATCGACTATCTACAGGCGACACGTTATTGATTGCGGTTACTACACAAAAATACTTTCTCGAACCAATCAGATCACAAAGCATACTACATCAACAAACAACAATTTGTAAATAAGAAGTAAGTATTTTAGTATTAAACTTGCTAGTGATTGTAGATGATTGAATATGGTATATGATTTAGAAAGGGTGTCAATCTAACCATCAATCTACATACCCTATCAAATTACCTAGCAAACTTAAACTAAACATGAGTCTAAATTTAACATTTCTTAATGGAGAGAATGAGAGAAAATGGTATAGGTTATAGGTTACCAAGTAACCATAGAAACTAAATACCATATCAAACAATTACCATAAACAATCTTAAACTTACAATTCAAATTAAGCTCAATAAACAATCACAAGAAGAAGGAAGAATGCCCATTCATCTCCATCCTAACCATTGCCAAAGCCAAAGAAATTACTCAAACATCATAACAAAGTTAACAAAGAGAAAGAAAAAGAAACACAAGAACATGAATCAAAAAATGAGCAAAGAAGTTAAATCACAAGAGTGCAAATGTATTTACAATTTAGAGGGCTTAAAGATACAAGATAGATAACACTTCACTGTTCACCGTCGGAGTACAGAGACGAACCGGGATGAATCGTCTTCCCTGAATCTGGGGGCAGATGCTATTTGGATTTATTTGTCCATCTCTCCGAAAATACCAAGTTGATTTATGGCACCATATATCGGAGGTTTGGACAGACGCGACCATTGTAACAGACTTTATCAGATTCCCCCTCATTTTATGAGGGGTTTTTGATTGTAGGGACGCTCTTCCCTGCAGGTGAAAGCCCCTGCAGTTAATTACGTTACCGCATTGCGATAACCACTTTCTCCTGCTCCGGCAGTTTACTTCGTGTCATGTGTTTTTTTGTTTGTTTAGGTTGCCCGTGGATTATATACGGAGACTAGTTTCTGTCGTCGCCCTTTGGGCGCGGATTAGCCCCAATCCGTATATTTTAGATTTGGGCTTGGGTCAAGGATTTGCTTGACGGGGTTTTGAACTTAGGTTGTATATTCATTTGGTTCAAAAATATTTTGTTTTATTTAAAGACCATTAATCTAGTTCAAGATTAAGGTCAACTTAAATATATAAGTGAGCATTTGGGCTCAGTTTGTTTTGTTAAGGATACGTTAGTCTTGTTTGAGACTAAGATCAACTTAACAATGTTTTTAGGATCGTTTTTACTTAAGATCCAGCAAAAGAGCATTTGGGCTCAGCTGCAAAAAAAACTTCAGAGACTTAGCCAATTTGTGCTTAGTCTACTTATTCTTTTTTCTTTTTCATTCAAAAGTGCTAAGCACTTATTTGGGCTCTGTTTGTTCAGCCTTTTCGTTTTATGTAAAAATTCTAAGCACTTATTTGAGCTCTGATGCTCACATATATGTCATGTGAAGCATTCGGTCACGGGCGCTGCCTAATGAATGTTGAACACTTTAGTCCCTTTGAATAAATGTGAAGTGCTGAGCACTTCCTTTAACGTCCACATAAGATGCACGTGCGGCGCTGGGCGCTGCTCAATTAGTGCTAAGTACTCAGCCATTTTGGCTGTATATGAAGTGCTAAGCACTAATTATATGGCGCCCACGTGAGGAGCACGTGAGGCGCTGGGCGCTGCCCAATCAGTGCCAAGCACTCGGCTGTTTTAGCTATAGGTGGAGTGCTAAGCACTTTATTCAGCTTCCACGTGTGTTCCACATGAGGCGCTGGCCTTCTGTTTTGGGCGCCCATGTGTTTTTTACGTGAGGCGCTGGGCGCTATTGGGAGGGTGCCCACGTGGAGAACACGTGAGGCGCTAATCTTTTCTTTTTTTATAGAGATTAAATCTCTGTTAATGGTATTTTGACCATTAATGATCAATAAGATCTTTGTTTTCTTTTTTGAAGATCCGGGATCAAGTTTTTTGCTTAAGAACTAAGTTCTTTTATAGGTTGTTTTTCCTTTTGTTTTTTCTTTTTGGGACCTAGTTCTTTTCTGAATCTTTGATTATCAAGAACAAAATCTTCCCGATGAGAATTAAATTCTCAACTTGTGGGAGACTTGTCTTGTGGATCTCTGATCCAGAGAAAGAACTAAGTTCTTTGAGAAGGGTTAAACCCTTATATATGTTAGGTAAAGGAGATGTTTTGATCTCGATATTTTCTTTACTTAGAGTTTCTTTTGAAAGGACGACTTCCTCTTTGAGAATTGAATTCTCTGTTGTTTTTGGAAGCTTTCTGTATTTTTCAGAAGCTTATGGGGGATTTCTTCTCTATGAGACTTGAAGTCTCGCATCCTTTATATAGTAGAGGCAGATTGTTAATTGGTTTTGAGAAAATCTCTCATTGAGATATTCCGATTGATTTAATTGGTCTCAAAATTAATATGGGGGATTTTACCCACCGTTGGATCTTTGATCTAAGAACTTCTATTTTACAGAATATGTTATTCTTGTTTTTGACAAGATTGAGAAAATATTCTCCCATATGCAGAATTCATTCTGTTAAGTGGTGATTTTTAATCACCATTTGATTTTTAATCCAAGGGTTCTCTGTTTTACAGGGAGCAATCTATATGTTTGGAAAAATTGAGAGAATATATTGCAAAAATAGAATTTTATTCTATTATTGGATCATTGATCCAACCGAGAACATCTTTCTTATTTAGAAAGATATGGGAGATATTTTCTCCTAATAGAATTTTATTCTATATTTTGATGATTTATCATCTCCGTTGGATTTTTGATCCAACTACTCTGTTTAACAGAGAGTATTATAGAATTTAATTCTACCTGGGCGCTGGCGCTCACGTGTTATGCACGTGGGCGCCACTTATGAATTTAATTCTTAAGATGGGTATTCCCGTGCTTTGCATATTGTCGCCCGCGTGAGGAGAACGTGCGACGCCATCTAAGAGTTTAACTCTTATATAATAAATTATTATGTGCTTTGCATATTGGCGCCCGCGTGAGGAGCGCGTGAGGTGCCACCATAGGATTTCATCCTGTAAGAGTGGCTCTGGCGCCCTCGTGGAGAGAACATGAGGTGCTGCCTCACTAAATTCAACAGAGCTTTACTCTTTTATTAGGTTAAATATTGGGGGAACAAATACCTCCCACCATTATGCTTACGTAGGTGCAACGGTGTTACCTTTTCCACCGTTTGATCTTCTAGGAAGTTGAACCATCCCTTCACATCTTATTAATAAGGCCTTTGACCCTTGAGATGACTGCCGTTCCATCATCTTCTTTTTGCTTCCTTGAGAATTTAATTCTCTTTTCAGAGCATAGATCTCTGCCCCAAAGAAACTCTTAGAGTTGAACTCTACCAAAAAACTTGGTAAGAATAATGATCAAAATTCAACCCATAAAAAAAACTTCCTTTTTGTTTTTGATTTTTATCCATTAACAGAGCTTTGCTCTTTTCTTGGAATGATCTCTTAGAGATCTTAAAAAAACTTTTATTTGGGTAGACTATGGATCTTAGAGATCTTAGAGTTTTACCCTGTTAGTGACTTTGATCTCTGAAGGTTTTTCTGGAATTTAATTCTAATATATTTCCCATAGGGATTTCTGGGATTTAATCCTACTATCAGAGGAATTCAATTCCGGTTTGCAATACAGAGCATAGCTCTGAGAAAATTTCTTCTGAAAATTCTTTTGGGAATTTTATTCTCTTCTCTTATTTTCTTTTTAGGGTTCTTCTTGCAGATTTGAATCTGTTGTAGAACATGACTTTCGAGGCCATTGGGAGTCTTGAACTCCACTATTCAATAAAATTTTTCATTAAATGAGAATCCTTTTGGATTCTTACAATGAGTGCCAGCCTCATCATTGATGGGGCATTACCTTGATTTGGTGGGGCCCATTGTCCCTTTCCTTTGGACTGCGGTGACTTTAATATGCCAGAATGCAGTACAAATTTGGATGTACTGAAAATGCTAAGGTTTTTAATTGCTGTTGATTACATTGTGTTGGTAACTAACCCTCTATTATATATATATATATATATTTTAGGTACCATGGCTTTCGATTCTTCCTTCCCCTACGTTCGCTCGGAGAGCGCTTTCGCCGATGTGCCTACAGATCGGAAGGTCTTTGCGCTAATTCGGGACTATGACCAGAGTTGAAGTCTCTTCATTTTTGGGGGTCATGGTACAGTTACATTATCCGGGGTCGTTACAGTTTTACTTGTGCGGCGCCGTCAGAACTGATACCGTCGATTCATTATGCCGACCCTCCGCAGGTCGCTTACGCAGTGGAGGAGGTCAACTGGACTTCGGAAGGTCGTCTCCAACCTTCCATGGCGTCGATACCAGTGTAGCCGCCGATGGCCTTAGACATTCTGGGGTGTCGCATATACCAAGGAGAAGCGCGTCCTTGGGGCCAGGTTTATTTAATAGGAGTGACCCCCATCATCCAGCTGGCTATCTGCAGTGGACCCATTATATTTTGTCGGCCAAGAAGTCGCTGTTGCTGAAGACAGGGCTATATCAAGCAATCTACGCATCCTTCTTTTATTACCACACTCCTCATGTGTAGTGGGTTAAATCCTTTTTGGAGCAATGTAATATCCCGACTTACACATTTCTCTTATCGGATCGGGAGGTCTCAATCTTGCTGGAGGAATTCACAGAGATACCCGGGTTACCCGTCAGAGGAGAGCATTATGAGGATATACTTCCTCTTGACGAGTATGTCTTCGCTACCTAATCAGTGGTTATGGGCCTTATCCCAGAGAATGCCGTTCGACACAAATTTCCGAGGTTGATCAAAGTATTGAACATATATGAAAGCTTATTCTTGGAGTCTGGGGGGGGCACGGAGTTAGCTTCACGGACTTCGTTGCCCGCTTCCTTCGTCCGGAGGCTTTATCGAAGAAATTTGCGAAGTTCGCCAAGCTCCATGATCCATTCGGATTCGGATTGGACAAACTACCGACCGCGGAGGTGGATTTAAAGCAATTCTTTATTCCGGATACCCCAATCGTCCCTTTCACAGAGGTCGCTGCTCCGGACATTGATGAAGAGACGTTCTTCATGGGGTTCATCGGCTTGTGGTTGAGCTAGTTTGCGCTTCCAATGCACCCTAATCATATGAGACCGTCTGTCTTTTATCCAGCTCACCGCATTGCGGCGGGGACGTGCATGGTTGTTGGGTTTGCCGGACTAGCTCACTTATATCAAGGTCTGAGTCTAGCGGCCGACACCACTCAGCCGGGTGTGAAGCCCGTAAACCTCCTTGCACTACTTCACCTCGTGGATCGAGATTCACATACTGGGTGCTTTTGGTGTGCATAAACGACCCCGATTTTATGAAGGATACAATTTTTCTTGGGTTATGCATTTGGTCGATGCTTCTTCTCCAGACCCAACCCAGTGAGAGGATCGGCGATTGCTTCATTGCCCACGCATGGTTGGGGACAACATGACCTTTGTAGATAAAGTTTTGACCATTGGTAAGGGGCCTTCCAAAGCGGTCCGTCCACTCCACGATGTTTTCAAGGATGGAACTTTTGCATTGAGGGCCTGGGGGATCGTTCATTTATACTCTATCAGGACGGGTTTCCTGGTATTTAGACAGAACGCCTCGGTTTTGTTTATAAGATATAATCAGCACCGTTTTTCCCAGTAATCGGGTTACAACCAAGGCGTTCCCCTCGAGGCGTTCATCATTGATCCAGTTACTACTGAGGAGGGTGTTCGCAAAACGGCGCACCATTTCATGCGTCTGAATACGGGGTCCCATTTCCTGATAAGCGAGCCGAGTCATATTCCAAGGGCTTCGAATGCCTATGTTGCTTGGTATCAGCATGCAATGAGTGCCGTCGTTAAGGAGGAAAGGCGGATGCTTCTTGACCACAATGATTCTGTCGCAGCCAGCAATCCCGTGGTCCCGCTGAGGCAACGGGTTGTCCGTTCTTCATAGAGAGAGAGAGCAGTGCAATTGTAGTTCCGCGAGCTTTTCCGGATAAGTCTCGACCGAAGGCTCTTATGACTGTGGTAGCTGTGGCATCTCCAGAGTCGGGCATTAGTTTGGAGATCGAGACCCGCCGTCCGAAGAAGCCCGTTAAGCGAAAACTCTTATCATCGGGCGTTGGTGCCAGCTCGTAGAATAAGAAGAAGAAATCCTTATTCTTAGCTGACGTTGTATTCGGTCAGGAGCCTCATGCTCCTTATAGTGAAGGTTTGTCCGAATACGGCACCAACGATGGTCTGTTCGAAGCTCACGTCGCTACTGATCTTCAAGCTGCCATTGAAGCTTTTGAAAGGCCAGCCTGTGAGCAAGCAGCGTTAGCTTCTATTGCGGCGTCCGGTATATTTCATTTACATTCTTCTATATATACATTTTTGGAATTTATTACGCTTTATTAACACTTTTATCTTAACAGGAATCTCCACTGAAGAGGCTCTATTGGCATCCCTCAAGACATTTGAGGAAGAGGAGAGGCTCCGCGTTTTCATGGGCCTCGGTATGATTCATTTCGCGACACCTTTACATATTTAGTTCATTTTATTCCCAACCCAACTCCCTTCTTCTTTCGGTTACAGGAACCACCGCCACTCGTGTTTTTCTGAGTATAATGCCAACCTCGGGTGGTGGTGCGGAGGAGCCTTCAGAGCCACCGGCTACGGTTGAGGTCCATCCAAGGCCGCCATGGGAGATGTTGCTGAAGCAGCAGATGATGGATGGTGCAGTAGATCCGGAGGCCGAGCCTGATTTGGACAAAGACACTCCTCTGTCGGAGGTCCTAAGGAGATCTATTCGTTGTTAGTTATATGTATGCCCTAGAGGCCATTACTATACATAGGATGTATATTGTAGTGGATGCTTGGACATATATAGGGAGGACTTTCTTGCTCGACATGATAGTATGCTATCTGGTTGCTCTTTACCTTAACGTGTACACTGATTGTCTCTCTGTTACATGTTGGTAAAGCCCTTAGGATGCGTACTTGACTACCTGGACTATGATGATGATCATACTAGTGGGGACATGGTAGTCCATAAGTACATCCTTCAAGGTCCCTAGTCGTGGGTGTATCAAGACGGGGCATCGATATACCAGAGTAGACTAGCGTATACCTTCTCGACCCATACAGATGGGTGATGGATGATCCCATATCCATTGGTGTTTGACATCAGAGATGATATATGGGTGCTCAATGGAGACTGGGTACACTGGACAGACTCGCTGAGAACTCCCAGATGGTATTATACCTTATGTCAGATGGCAGTTCTCTGGTGACACTGGTACAGGTTAGTCTGTAGACCCGAGATCGTCATAGAGTCTTGTGTGATTCCCACTGTGATTTGATTCCCACCTTACCACGTCCAAGAGGGCGTGAAAAACGGTGGTTTTTGGGTACAGTCCCGAATCACATGGAGGCAATGAGCGATAGGAGGGCATTCGTCTCTCCCGGTATAGGGAGTTGATGTTGCGCTGTGTTCGATTGGCTATAACCGGAAATCCCTGGCCAGGGTTGCTGAGATTTACTGGTAAGTGTTACCAGTAGTTTCTCGAACTGTTATAGACCTCATATCGACACGACTTATCGAGCTACTGGGGTCTGACGTTTACCACCCCTAGGCGAGATATGCGACATATCAGACGACGAAACCGGACTGTATGATAAGTGTTACTGGTTGGATTCACAGGAGTGTGAGCTGGCTTGCTCGTTGATCTTCTGATCGCTCAATACCCGGATGGCCGTTACGTTTAGCAGACCGCTTGCTGCTTGTGGGTGTTTGATATGATCATCACCTACTGCCGGCGTATTGACGAGTCTTTAGAGTCCTACACAGAGGTTTCCTGGCTCAAGCGAAACGAAATAGGAGCGCATATGAGATATGTGCGGGACCGAGAATAATAACAGTATGTGATACTGTATTCTATTTGTAGGGTTCCTAGGCACACTATAGAGGTCTCACAAGGCATCAACCATGCCAAATTCAAATTTTTTCGTGTGCCTACAAACCCTAATACGGATCGTTAACTAGAGGATAGGCGAAAACAAATGCAAGTAAACAACTTTACTCAAAAGTGAAAGAGACTACAACCTTTGTAGATCCGGTCCTCCACTTCCTTAGCTCCGTGATGATGTTCCTCCGCTGCGATCATCGGATCCCGGACTCTAGCGAAGGTTTCGTCGAAGAAATGATCGGGCTAGGTCGTCAACTTTGATGCTGAAGATGATCTATGTAGAGGGAACTCAAGATCAAGCTCCAACTTCTCCAAGTCATGAAACTTATGAAGAAAACACCCTATACTACTTGGCAAGTGGTAGAGGATGAAGAAATAGGAAGTGGGTTCACTTTAGAATTGGATTTCTCATTCTTTTTCTCATGTTTCCATTAATGGTAGCAAGCTTTCTTCTTGTTGAAGAAGAAGAAGAAGAAGAAAAAGAATATGATAAGAATATTAATAAATGGAAAATAATGTGATTCTTATCATAATGTAACCTTGGGTTAGTTTAACAAGTGTAGAGAATAAACTAGGGTTAGGTGAATGGTTAGGTTTAGGAAAGAAACAAAGTGGTCAAAGCTTCATGAAGCTTCAAGGTAAATCCAAAGAAAGCCACCACTTCATTTCTTGCCAAAATAAATAAATAAATGAATAAATAAATAAATCAAACCCTAACCATTCACTTAACCATGGTTTAAAGTAAACATACACCCAAGCATGCATGTATCATCAAACATGATACAAACTAGTGCACAAAACAATATCAAATATACAATGTGCAAATCAAGTGAGAAAATCTATCTTAAGTGAACCAATACTAGTTAATGTAAAGTAATATATCAAATATATAATTATACATTAAATCATTAAATCAACACTTGATTTAACGATCCGGTCATATCGTATATGACCGACTAATATCCAATGTATCGACTTATCGAATCAATCCTCGATTCGATAACTAGGTTATATCGCATACAACCATTCGATACATTCATCACGAGAATAGAATACGGTATCACATACACGCATTATTCTCGGTCCCGCACATATCTCATATGCGCTCCTATTTCGTTTCGCTTGAGCCAGAAAACCTTTGTGTAGGACTCTAAAGACTCGTCAATACGCCGGCAGCAGGTGATGATCATATCAAACACCCACAAGCCGCAAGCGGTCTGCCAAACGTAACGGCCACCCGGGTATTGAACGATCAGAGGATCGACGGGCAAGCCCGCTCATACTCCTGTGAATCCAACCAGTGACACTTACCGTACAGTCCGGTCTGTTCGTCTGATATGTCGCATATCTCGCCTAGGGGTGGTAAACGTCAGACCCCAGTAGTTCAATAAGTCGTGTCAATATGAGGTCTATAACAGTTCGTGAAACTACATGTAACACTTACCAGTAAATCTCAGCAACCCTGGCCAGGGATTTCCGGTTATAGCCAATCGAACACAGCGCAACATCAACTCCCTATACCGGGAGAGACGAATCCCCTCCTATCGCTCATTGCCTCCATGTGATTCGGGACTGTACCCAAAAACCACCGTTTTGCACGCCCTCTTGGACGTGGTAAGGTGGAAATCAGAGCACAGTGGGAATCACAAAAGACTCTATGACGATCTCGGGTCAACAGACTACTCTGTACCAGTGTCACCAGAGAATTGCCATCTGACGTAGGGTATAATACCATCTGGGAGTTCTCGGCGAGTCCGTCCAGTGTACCCAGTCTCCATTGAGCACCCGTATATCATCTCTGATGTCAAACACCAATGGATATGGGATCATCCATCGCCCATCTGTATGGGTCGAGAAGGTATACGCTAGTCTACACTGGTATATCGATGCTCTGTCTCGATACACCCACGACTAGGGACCTTGAAGGATGTACTTATGGACTACCATGTCCCCACTAGTATGATCCACATCATAGTCCAGGTAGTCAAGTACACATCCTAAGGGCTTTACCAACATGTAACAGAGAGACAATCAGTGTACACGTTAAGGTAAAGAGCAACCAGATAGCATACTATCATGTCGAGCAAGAAAGTCCTCCCTATATATGTCCAAGCATCCACTACAATATACATCCTATGTATAGTAATGGCCTCTAGGGCATACATATAACTAACAATCTCCCACTTGCACTAGAGCCATCTGATAGCAGTGGTTGTAGTATCTCATACTCAACCATCCCATAAAAGTCTATCTCTGGGAAAAGGCCTTTGTGAGTGGATCTGCCGTGTTGTCCTCTGAGTCTACTCTCCTAACCTCGATCACCCTGGTGATCAACTATCTCCATGATCAGGTGATACTGCCTTAGAATATATCTGGATCACTGATGGGATGGACGTTCCTTGGCATAACCCACAACTCCATTGTCACACAATGGAAGGTACTAAGTTCATCTCATGAACCAATATACACCCAGACTGCCTCTTTGGTAGCATCTTAAGCAACGATGTATCCTGCCTTTATCATCTAGTAAGCCACGGTATTTAGCTTAGAACTCTTCCAACATACCGTCCCTTTACTGAGGGTAAAGACAATGCCTGTGACTGACATTCAGTCGTTCTCATCACCCTGGAATATTTCCAGTGATTTTCCTCAGGATCAATTGATACCATCTCACTTCAACTAGTGAGAATCCTAACATCCATTTAGATCTATCTCATAGATCCAAAACCCAGGATTTAGTAGGTATCACTTCGATCCTATATAGAGAATCATTGTGATAAGCGGAGATTGACCGAGCGCAGCATAGGAAACTTCTTTCTTATCAAGAGTATGTCATCCACCTACTCTACGAGGATCGCCACCATACTCCCTAATACCATTTTGTATATACAAGGTTCATCTACCATTTTGATGAAGTCAAACTATTTGACTACTACATCAAAACAGATGTTCCAACTCCGCGATGCCTGCTTTATCCTATAAAGCATCTTGTACACATTTCCGCTGCTCCCACTATTTACGAAGCCCTCTAGCTGTGTACTTATAGACGCCCTTTTCTAAAACATCATTTAGAAAAGCTGTCATGACACCCAACCACCAGATATCGTAGTCATGGTATGTAGCCGTGGCAAGTAGGATCTGGATGGACTTAAGCATAGGCCCCAGAAAAGGTTTCATCATTATCCACGCCTGGTTGATGACGAAAACCTTTAACAAGTCTAGCTTTGAAAGTCTCAACTTTTCCATCTACACCAAGTAATCTTCTCAAGATATACTTGCTCCTGATGGGGATTTAACCCTTCAGATATAGCAACCAAAGTCCATAATTTGTTGGTGTACATGGATTCCATCTCAGATCGCTAAGCATCCAGCCATTCTTACAGAGTCACTACTCTCGATGGCCTGCTCGAAACTAGTTGGGTCATCATCTCATGATGCAATCCTCGCTCCCACTGTCATAGAGAAACCGAAGTATCTCTCAGGTGGGTGAGGAACCCTACTAGATCGGCGGAGAGGCTGAGGTTCATTGGTAACTATTGAATTCTTTGGTTCTATCAAATCATCTGCTGTAATTTGTATAGCTGGAACCTTTCCAGTTCTACATTACAGACCTCGCCTGGAGCTTGTCCGGATTTTGCTTTTAGACATAGGCCAGTCAACCCCAAATCTTAACTAGCTTAAGACATGGGCTCTTCCCATACCATATCTCATATGGAGTGGTAGGCTGTGATCTGATTCGAACCTAATTCAATAGTTATGCAGCTTCTCAAGTGCATAACCCCCAAAAGGAAACAGGTAACTCAGTAGTACTCATCATAGAGCGCACCATATCGAATATGGTGCAATTGCTCCGCCCCGATATACCATCGTGCTATGGTTTATAGCGAAGGAGTAATGCTGAGAGAGAATCTAATTCTCCTTTAGAAAAGTCCAAGAATTCCGTGCTCAAGTATTCTCCTCCTTGATCACATCAAAGGACATAATACTTATACCCATTTTGGTTCTCTACTTCTAACTTATATTCTGTGATTATCTCAAAAGGTTCGTACTTGCGTTTCAACAGGAACATATGTCTGAATCTTGAGAGATTATCAGAGAATGTAATGAAGTACAAAGAACCGGTCTTGGCATGTGTAGACAGGGGACCTTCATACATCAGCATGTATCAATCCCAAAAGTTTACTAACTCTTTCTCTGTTACCAATAAACAGAGCTGTGGTCATCTTATCTCTGTGACATGACTGGCAAGTTTCATAAGATGTAAATTCAAACTAATTCAAATATGCATCTATATGTAACTTCAGCTAGTCGGGTCGCATTGATATGACCTAGTCTACAATACCTCAAGAAGGATTCGTTCTGTTCTGAACTCTTCTTCTTGTGTGTGTTCTGTATACTAAGAACTGTAGTTTGATTTAGAACATCAATGCTTTTAGATAACGTGCCTGAACCGATCAACTTTTGATATAGGAAATGTTCAAAACATTATCCAGCAATACAAAATTTTATCATTTCTTTACTAATAAAGAGACTGATATGATTTTGTATATCAGGTTCGGTATCTAATAACATTCGTTCAGAATTAATGTATTTGGAATACAGGGTGACAGTGACCAACAGACTTGGCTGCAACACTTGCACCGTTTTCTGTCTCATGAAACTTATCACCCGTTCTCAGTTCTCTACCTTTTTGTAGCCCTATGTAACAGATTACATATCTGGGATCCTGATCCGGTATCAAATACCCAGGACGTGGAGGATATAGAGAAACAGTTCTTTGTAATGAACACACCCGAAGGAGATGCATCATATGCACTTTCTTCGTTTGTGCGGCACGGGAAATCTGGTATTCCCCAATTTCCTGCTCTGTCTTATAACAATTATAAGTTGGAGTGGAACCAACGTTCCCCAGCTCAGTATAACAAGCGGGTTCGGTCAATACATCCGTATTATTATCTTGATTAAGGCATGATAGAGTCACTACCAGGAGAGAGAGAGAAGAAAACACTCAGCGTGCGCTCTTGCAAGAATAGATTGGTTATTATTTTATCTAATCAGGATGGCTCCCACTGTTTTTATCAAATCTTCCTTCAAACCCTAAAAGGAAAGACTAGCCGGGATTAATTACACACTACAAGTTCGCCAATCTTTCAACCAGGCCAGTGTCGGTTCTTTGAGGGATGTCCCCCGTGCTTTCGCACGAACCTAATTAATGTAAACCTCGTTTTCCAAGAGGCGTAACCTCGTTGACACCTTTCTAGACACCTACTTGATCGGCTAATTGTAATGTGTAAAACTCTCCCAGGAGTAACTCTTACTCACAGCGGGTATCGGGATCCAACTATCTTATAGAAGGTATGCAATCTCATTGCAAATTTCAACACTTGAAATTCCCGATAATATTTTGCCCCTAGCGTCCTATGACCTTGACGCAGGCCAACAAACCATAGTCCGCTAGTCAAGTTTAACCCGTCATTTCTTGATTGAATTAAACCCACCCGCATGACCCTTGACGCAGGCCAACAAAGTCGCACGACAACCCCAATCCAATCTGCATCATATGCATAAACAGATAAATACTAGTTAGCTACCGCACACTATGCCTTGACGCAGGCCAACAAACAGAGCACGAATACTAAGTAGGACTTATCTGAAATGACGGAGGGCTACGACAGGTTTTTCTGAAAACCAATTGCGTAATGAACTTGATATCGTTGTAGAATCAAATGATTTTAAAATGGAATGTTTCTGAGGCTTTTCTAGTTTTGCTAAAGGGGTCACTCCCGGTGAAGGGATCGTCGGCCCTTTCCTCGTCGAATAAGTTGCGGGATATATCATATATATCACTGTGCAAAGCAGAAACTATAAAAGCAATCAAAAGATAAACCGAGTGTGTAGCATCTTCCAGTTATTGCTAAAGGGGTCACTCCCGGTGAAGGGATCGTCGGCCATTTCCTCATCGAATAAGGTGCAGGATATATCATATATACCGCTGTGCAAAGCAAGAACTGTAGCTACCTGTTTTATTTTTGAAATTCGATTCCACAACATCTTTAGGTTTCTTTTCTTCCATTAATCACATTAATGAAGTCCCATCATTTAAGTACCTAAACATCACAGATAAATACGACGTATACTTATGCCATCCGTATTCGCCTCGATGTCCCCTCGTGCACCGTTTGGTTAGGTAACTAACGGCAGAGCGGGGCAGGGCTAGCGCGGGTGTAAAACATAAGTAACGTCTATATAATATATCATATATATTATATACAGTATTTATCACAGAACATCAAATGATCACATCACAGATATCACAGCAGAAGAATCATATGAAACATTAGATATACTAGGACGTCCGTGTTTTCAATACGAGCCAGTATAAAACACGGATTCCACGGTCGCGATGAATAGACAAACACACACCCCTAGACCCCTACGAGAGCGGCAAGCAACCCTACCAATTCTAGAGTTAGGAGACCCGGACTCGACTCCTCGAGTTGGTCTCCCACTGGACTCCAGAACCCGGTTACTTGTGCTCCCCTCCTTGGGTCTATCCTAGTGTGGAAAAGTAAATAATATACAAAGGGTGACATCTTCCGCAACCTGGAAGTGCCCCAATAAAAGAATATTACATACAAGTTTTTACATGAATGAAAATGAAAAACACTCATCTCACATAAAAAAAACCCCGGCTATTCAAACACGACGATTCAATATAACATATCCAGCAACACATAACATCAGATGTCATCAACGTAAGTAAACATGCGTATCCCAATTGTCGTTGACATATAGCAACGAAACCGGCGATATCACATATTACACTTACGGTCGCAGAAAAGAAAGTGTAAAACTACAACAGTTGGAGCCGCAAACTCCTCTGGCATCGCATGCCTAACCAAATGAATTCCTTAGACATCGCATGCCTAACAATTATAAACCCCGCATTTTAGTCCCATTATCGAAAACTCTTTTCAATATCAAGTCTGGCAATTCAACAAGATTCCCGACATCCTGATCGAATGCTCGTCGCAAACTTTAGTGGACGGCCGCACCCCCGATGCCGTCGACGAAGTGCACCAAGGCGGAACACCGCTGCTGCGAGCACCTGAACGGATGCTTTCGGCGACGGGGTTCTCCTACAGTCACTTGGTCGGGGCTAAGGGGTGTAGCTGTCTATTATATTTACCCGGCGAGTATCCGCGTACGCTACGTGATTGCGACGGACTTTTGATCACATCAAAATCCCGTGGCAACCGATCAAGTAAGACTAAAGTGCTATGTTTATAACATTCATTCAATCATCTCATAACTACTTGTGAATTCCAATTATTGTATCGCATTCTAGATAAATAGAAAATGTTAAACTTTCCGATCGAACATCCAAACACCCAAGTTTTCCCGAAACAGCTCAACACATGAAATATGTTTAAAAACATTCACTTCGTGCCTCAGTACCAACGGTCCAGCCGTAGAAGGGTCAAGCCAACGCCTCACATATGGCACGCCGTACCGCCCCAAACCCAAAGGTTCAAAGGGCAGTTCAAGACGGTCACATAATCGAGTTAAGGTTTGTTGTCTTCTAGAGGGTCCATCGCGTTACTTGCACTACTTAGAACGTCTTAAACTACGGAAAAATCCAACGCTTGGAAATTTCCCGGCAGGGGAAAAAGTGGGTATTTATATCCGGTCGAATTTTTTAACAGTTTCTAAAATATCCGCAAAAACATAAACGAAGTTAAATTATCCGATCAAATTAACGAGCCCCCAATAAAACCCTAAGAAAACTCAACTTGAGTGGAATTAAAATATTACCAAAAAAAATTGCCAAGAAAGGACCTAAGAATAAATATATGAAATTTCAGGGACTAACTTCAAATTTTGGCCGCGGAACCGCCGCCAAACCCTTGGTTTCGCCGAGGTTCCGCGGTCAAATTATTGACTTAGTGGACCGCACTTCACAGTAATTCTTAGTTTTCCTGCTTGTTTTTCTGAGAATTTTTAATTCAGAAAAATCCACTGTTTTGAAAAATGTACAGAGAAGGGTTTTGTCGGGGTTTACGGGTTCGATCGGACTTCTAACTTCGTCTACACTTCGTCTAAAGCTCTAGCTAGGCTCTGATACCACTGTAGGGTTCCTAAGCACACTATAGAGGTCTCACAAGGCATCAACCATGCCAAATTCAAATTTTTTTATGTGCCTACAAACCCTAATACGGATCGTTAACTAGAGGATAGGAGAAAACAAATGCAAGTAAACAACTTTACTCTAAAGTGAAAGAGACTACAACCTTTGTAGATCCGGTCCTCCACTTCCTTAGCTCCGTGATGATGTCCCTCCGCTGCGATCATCGGATCCCGGACTCTAGCGATGGTTTCGTCGAAGAAATGATCGGGCTAGGTCGTCGACTTCGATGCCGAAGATGATCTACGTCGAGGGAACTCAAGATCAAGCTCCAACTTTACCAAGTCATGAAACTTGTAAAGAAAACACCCTATACTACTTGGCAAGTGGTAGAGAATGAAGAAATAGGAAGTGGGTTCACTTTAGAATTGGATTTCTCACTCTTTTTCTCATGTTGCCATTAATGGTAGCAAGCTTTCTTCTTGTTGAAGAAGAAGAAGAAGAAGAAAAAGAATATGATAAGAATATTAATAAATAGAAAATAATGTGATTCTTATCATAATGCAACCTTGGGTTAGTTTAACAAGTGTAGAGAATAAACTGGGGTTAGGTGAATGGTTAGGTTTAAGAAAGAAACAAAGTGGTCAAAGCTTCATGAAGCTTCAAGGTAAATCCAAAGAAAGCCACCATTTCATTTCTTGCCAAAATAAATAAATAAATGAATAAATAAATAAATCAAACCCTAACCATTCACTTAACCATGGTTTAAAGTAAACATACACCCAAGCTTGCATGTATCATCAAATATGATAAAAACTAGTGCACAAAACTATATCATATATACAAAGTGCAAATCAAGTGAGAAAATCTATCCTAAGTGAACCAATACTAGTTAATGTAAAGTAATATATCAAATATATAATTATACATTAAATCATTAAATCAACACTTGATTTAACGATCCGGTCATATCGTATATGACCGACTAATATCCAATGTATCGATTTATCGAATCAATCCTCGATTCGATAACTAGGTTATATCGCATACAACCATTCGATACATTCATCACGAGAATAGAATACGGTATCACATACACGCATTATTCTCGGTCCCTCACATATCTCATATGCGCTCCTATTTCGTTTCGCTTGAGCCAGGAAACCTTTGTGTAGGACTCTAAAGACTCGTCAATACGCCGGCAGCAGGTGATGATCATATCAAACACCCATAAGCCGCAAGCGGTCTGCCAAACATAACGGCCACCCGGGTATTGAACGATCAGAAGATCGACGAGCAAGCCTGCTCATACTCCTGTGAATCCAACCAGTGACACTTACCGTACAGTCCGGTCTGTTCGTCTGATATGTCGCATATCTCGCCTAGGGGTGGTAAACATCAGACCCCAGTAGCTTGATAAGTCGTGTCGATATGAGGTCTATAACAGTTCAAGAAACTACAGGTAACACTTACTAGTAAATCTCAGCAACCCTGGCCAAGTATTTCCGGTTATAGCCAATTGAACACAGCGCAACATCAACTCCCTATACCGGGAGAGACGAATCCCCTCCTATCGCTCATTGCCTCCATATGATTCGGGACTGTACCCAAAAACCACCGTTTTGCACGCCCTCTTGGACATGGTAAGGTGGAAATCAATGCACAGTAGGAATCACACAAGACTCTATGACGATCTCGGGTCAACAGACTACTCTGTACCAGTGTCACCAGAGAATTGCCATCTGACGTGAGGTATTATACCATCTGGGAGTTCTCGACGAGTCCGTCCAGTGTACCCAGTCTCCACTGAGCACCCGTATATCATCTCTGATGTCAAACACCAATGGATATGGGATCATCCATCGCCCATCTGTATGGATCGAGAAGGTATACGCTAGTCTACACTGGTATATCGATGCCCTGTCTCGATACAACCACGACTAGGGACCTTGAAGGATGTACTTATGGACTACCATGTCCCCACTAGTATGATCCGCATCATAGTCCAGGTAGTTAAGTAAACATTCTAAGGGCTTTACTAACATGTAACAGAGAGACAATCAGTGTACATGTTAAGGTAAAGAGCAACATGATAGCATACTATCATGTCGAGCAAGAAAGTCCTCCCTATATATGTCCAAGCATCCACTACAATATACATCCTATGTATAGTAATGGCCTCTAGGGCATACATATAACTAACACTATTCTCGTGATTTGTATCATTGGACGGTTATATGAGATATAGCCGGGTTACCGAATCAAATCTTGATTCGATGTATTGATACACATAATATTAGTCGGTTGCATGCAGTATGACCGGATCATTAAATCAAGTGTTGATTTAATGATTTAATGTATAATTATATATTGGATATATTACTTTACATTGACTAGTATTGTTCACTTAAGATTGATTTTCTCACTTGATATGCACAAGTTGTATATATGATATATGTTTGTGCACTTGTTTGTATCATGATTGATGATACATGCAAACTTGGGTATGTGTATGCTTTACACAATGTTTAGTTAATGGTTAGGGTTTTATTTTCTTTATTCATTTTGTAAAAACAAAATGGTGCTTTTCTTTATTTTTGGCTTAAAGCTTCATGAAGCTTCATAGCATCTTTGAAAAGTCTAAACCATTTTGTTTTATCCTTAAACCTAACCTTTACCTAAACTATGGTTTGCTCTCTACATGAGTTAACTTACCCATGGTTGCATTATGATAAGCTTCACTTGAATTTTCTTTTTTGAATTAATTCATTTTTCATTTCTTTCTTCTTCTTCTTCTTCATGAAGAAGAAAACCATTGCTAGAAAATTTCAAGTGTTGAAATCAAGTGAGAAATCCAAATCCAAAGTGAACCCACTTCCTATTTCTTCATCCTCTACCACTTGCCATGTTGTATGGGTGTTTTCTTCACAAGTTTCATGACCTAGTGAAGATGGAGCTTGAGTTAGCGTCGCCTCGACGTAGATCATCTTCGGCATCGAAGTCAACGACCTAGCCCGATCATTTCTCCGATGAAACCAACGCTAAACTCCGGGATCCCGATGATCGCAGCGCAGGGACGTCATCACAGAGCTAAAGAAGTGGAGGACTGGATCTAAAAAGATTGTAATCCCTTTCACTTAGTAGCAAAGTAGTTTGCTTACTTGTCGTTTCGCCTAATCTCTAGTTAACGATCTTGCATAGAGTTGTTAGGCACATAAACTTTTGATTTTGGCATGGTTGATGCCTTGTAGAACCTCTTGAGTGTGCCTACGAACCCTACAGTGGTATCAGAGCCTAGCTAAAGCTTTAGGCGATGAGTAGACGATGTTAGAAATCTGATTGAACCCCGAAACCCTAAACTTGACCCCTCTCGGTACATTTTCTGGAACTGTGGATTTTTCCTAATTAAAAATTCTCAGAAAATAAAGCAGGAAATTCTAAGAAATACTGCAGAAAATGACACCCTATCTCTACAGTAGCGCCGCGGAACCGCGGCCTAACCCTACTTATTGCGGCGGTTCCGCGGCCGTATGTGATGATTAGGGACTCTATTTTCTACCGTAATAACATTAGGTGTTTCCTGTGTTTTCTGGGAAGTTTTAATTTACACTCAAGAGTTGAGTAATCTGGGGTGTTTTGGGGATTCGATGATTCGATCGGAAACTTTAACTGCGTCTATGTGTTTTTCCGGGTAATTTAGAATTTGTTAAAAAGTTCGACCGGATATAAATACCCATTTTTTCCCCTGCCGGGAAATTTCCAACTGTTGGATTTTTCCGTAGTTTAATAACGTTCTAAGTAGTGCAAGTAACGCGATGGACCCTCTAGAAGACAACAAACCTTAACTCGATTATGTGACCGTCTTGAACTGCCTTTTGAACCTTAGGATTTGGGGCAGTACGGCGTGCCACATGTAAGGCGTTGGCTTGACCCTTCTACGGCTGGACCGTTGGTACTGTGGCATGAAATGGATGTTTTTTTAAACTTATTTCAAGTGTTGAGCTGTTTCGGGAAAACTTGGGTGTTTGATTGTTCGATCGGAAAGTTTAACATTTTCTGTTTATCTGGAATGTGATACAATATTTGGAATCCACAAGTAGTTATGAGATAACTGATTTGAATATTATAAATATAGCAGTCTAGTCTCACTTGATCGATTGCCACGGAATTTTGATGTGATCAAAAGTCCGTCGCAATCATGTAGCGTACGCGGATACTCGCCGGGTAAACTTAATAGACAGCTACACCCCATAGCCCAGACCAAGTGACTGTAGGAGAACCCTGTCGCCGAAAGCATCCGTTCGGGTGCTCGCGGCAGCGGTGTTCCGCCTTAGTGCACTTCGTCGACGGTATCGGGGATGCGGCCGTCTACTAAAGTTTGCGACGAGCATTCAGTCAGGATGCCAGGAATCTTGTTGAATTGCCCGACTTCATATTGAAAAGAGTTTTCGATAAATGAGACTAAAATGCGGGGTTTATAATTGTTAGGCATGTGATGTCTAAGGAATTCATTTGATTAGGCATGCGATGTCTAAAGGGTTTGCGGATTCCAACTATTGTATTTTTACACTTTCTTTTCTGTGACTGTAAGTGTAATATGTGATATCGCCGGTTTCGTTGCTATATGCAACGACAATTGGGATGGGCATATTTACTTACGTTGATGACATGTGATGTTATGTGTTGCTGGATATGTTATATTGGATCGTCGTATTTGAATAGCCGGGGGGGTTTTATGTGAGATGAGTGTTTTTCCATTTTCATTCATGTAAAAACTTGTATGTAATATTCTTTTGTTGGGGCACTTTCAGGTTGCGGAAGATGTCACCGTTGATGTATATTATTTACTTTTCCGCATTAGGATAGACCCAAGGAGGGGAGCACAAGTGACCGGGTTCTAGGGTCCAGTCGGAGACCACCTTGAGGAGTCGAGTCCGGGTCTCCTAACCCTAGAATTGGTAGGGTTACTTGCCGCTCTCGTAGGGGTCTAGGGGTGTGGGATTGGCTATTCATCATGACCGTGGAATCCGTGTTTTATACAGGCTCAAAATAAAACACGGACGTCCTAGTATATCCAATATTTCATATGATATCTTCTGCTGCGATATCTATGATGTGATCATTTGATGTGCTGTGATAAATGCTGTATATAGTATATATGATATATTATATAGACGTTACTTATATTTTACACCCGCGCTAGCCCTGCCCCGCTCTGCCGTTAGTTACCTAACCTAACGGTGCACGAGGGGACATCGAGGCGAATGCGGATGGCATAAGTGTCCGTCGTATTTATCTGTGATGTTTAGGTGCTTAAATGATGGGACTTCATTAATATGATTAATGAAAATAAAAGAAACCTAAAAGATGTTGTGGAATCGAATTTTCAAAAACAGGTAGCTACAGTTCTTGCTTTGCATCGCGGTGTTCCTTGTAGAACATCCTGCACTTTATTCGATAAGGAAAGGGCCAAGATCCCTTCACCGGAAGTGACCCCTTTAGCAATAACTGGCAGATACTACAACACTCGGTTTGTATTTTGATTGCTTCTATAGTTCTTGCTTTGCACAGTGATATATTGTAACGTTTCCAAAATAATAAAATATTATTTTCGGGAATTTTTATAATTTAATATTATTTTAATGAATATTTTAATATTCGGGTATAATTAAACACAAATAAATGGGGGAAAATTATGGAAAATTCTAAAATAAGGTATTTTATGGAATTATGCCATTTTAAAGTTTTTAAGACTGGTTATATGCTAATTTAGTGTTAATCGCGATTAAAAATCGCTAATTGGATTTTTAGCATTTTTGTACAAAAATTTGCACATATCATTTTCCACACTTGTTACACTTGTATTACATTTCTGTAAGTCGATGTTCAACACCCCAATACTTGTGGGGAGGCGGAAATATGAATAACAATCAAGTTCTATGATCAAACATCGATTAACCGTACGAATCGTTTGCTATACAAGTTTTAACAAAAGCTTTAGAGTTTTAATCTACTATGCGAAGAGATTATACCAAACGGTTCTAGTCCTTCGTCTTGATGTTGTCTACGGCCTCTTTGGATCTCCACGTCTTCTTCGGCTTTCTCCCGTGATAGACGATCCACCCGAGAACCCTAATCCATGCTATAACCTCTAAACTTGAGGTTACTTAGTTTCTCTAGTTGCTAAATAGAGTAGCTAAGATGATGTAGAGATAGGTTATGGAGTAATTAGTCTTTCCTAATCCTTGTTCTCAACTCATGAGGGGTAGGATTAGGGTTTGGTGAAGGAGAGAGAGCTTGAAGAGAGAGAGTGAGAAGATGATAATGATATTATTATATTGAATAAAGCTTCTCACTTGATATATATGAAACATAATGAATTTAAAAGAAATGAATAATAAGTGAATATTCATCATGTTTCATTTAATCAAGTGGGTGATTCATCATGTGAGTCATTAAGCAATAAATGATGCATTAATGATATGATGAATCACTCACAATGAGTCACTTAATCATTAAATGAAAATGCAACCTCTCTCTTTATGTCACATCCTTCTAGAAGCTTCTCGGAAAATTACGAGAACGCCCCTCTCATCCGTGAAAACACGGAAAAACTTTAGACTGTATAAATCCAATAACCTGATACTAGAATCTGGCTTAAACCAAAGCCGGCTAGTAAAAACTGTCCGAATGTCGTACGTGCGTTTAAACACGTATGCGTCCGAACTTTTGTCGTAAAACCATACGACCTCTCTATCTTTTCGCCTGGGTTTAGGAAATCTCTGTGTGGGACTCTAAAGACTCGACTACTACGCTGGCAGTGGGTTTAACCACAGACCGCAAGCGGCACTAGCTGTACGTAACGGTCCCCAGGTAGTTGTCGATAAGAAAGCTGATGAGGTAACCCATCTGAAATCCTACTGAGCCTGTCTGTGACAATATCCGCGCAGTCCGGTCTGTTCGTCTAAGAGTATCACATGTACGGTCTAGGGAGGTGGTGGACGTCAGACCCCTAATAACCATACAAGTCGTGTCGGTATGGCTTTATCACCATCCGAGAATCTACTGATCAACCTATCAGTAATTCTCAATCAGCCCTGGCCAGGGACTTATGGTAATGACCAAACGACCACAGTGTGATATCAACTCCCTATACCGGGAGAGACGAATCCCTAACAGTCGCTCACTGCCTCCATGTGGCTCGGGACTGTGCCCAACTGAAACCTGTTTGCACGACTCCTTTGAGCCGTGGTAGGGTAACAATCAAAGCACAGTGGGAACTCACACGAGACAAATGATGACCTTAAGTCAACGGACTATCTGCACACATGTCACCTGAGAACTGCTATCTGACGTTAGGTATAATACCATCCAGTCAGTTCTCGGCGAGTCCTGTCCGGTGTACTCACACCCAGTGAGCATCTGTATACAATCTTAGGTGAAGACCACCAATGGTTGCGGGACCAATCCATTGCCCGTCGTCAGGGTCTAGATATGTATACACTAGTCTACTCCGGAGTATCGATGCCCAATCTCGATACTCCTGCGACCAGGGACATCTAAGGGTGTGCCTATTGACTATTCAGCTCCCACTAGTATGACTGCCATCACAACGCCGGTAGTCAGACAAACACCCTATGGGCTTTATCAACATATATATATGAATACCAAGTAAAATATATTATACGTTAAGACAAAGTCAAACCAAATAGCGCACTATCATATCAAGCAAGACTGTCATGTACATACATATCCCAAGCATCCTATACAATGTAGGCCTCTAGGGCATATATATCCAACAATCTCCTACTTGCACTAAGGCCTATAATTGGCGCAATAAGTACCCACTGTCTCTACCAGATCCAGTTGCTTGCGTACCGCATGCCCAACATCTCAAAAAGCCTCTCGAACTGTACTTGAGGAATGGCCTTGGTGAATGGATCTGCCGTGTTGTCTTTTGTGTCTACTCTCCGTATCTCGATCTCCCGACGATCCACGATCTCCCTGATCAGGTGAAACCGCCTTAAGATATGCCTGGATTTCTGATGGGACCTTGGTTCCTTCGCTAAAGCTACAGCGCCATTGTTATCGCAATACAAAGGTATTGGATTAGCAATGGACGGAACCACCTGAAGTTCAGAAATGAACTTCCTTATCCAGACAGCCTCTTTTGCGGCTTCACTAGCAGCTATATACTCAGCCTCCATAGTTGAGTCTGCGACGGTATCTTGTTTGGAACTCTTCCAACTTACCGCTCCTCCATTGAGGGTAAACACAAAACCCGAAATAGATTTAGAATCATCCTTGTCACTTTGGAAGCCGGAGTCGGTAAAAGCCTCTACCTGGAGGTCCTTATGGCCGTAAATTAAGAACATCTCCTTAGTCCTTCTCAGGTACTTGAGAATGTTCTTCACCGCTATCCAATGTTTCTCACCTGGGTCCGATTGATACCTTCTTACCACACTAAGTGCGTAAGCTACATCTGGTCTGGTACATAACATCGCATACATTATTGATCCTACCGCCGAAGCGTAGGGTATAATGCCCATGCGAGCCCTCTCTTCATCAGTCTTTGGAGACATCTCTTTGGAGAGGGTGATTCCGTGACAAGCGGGCATATTGCCGCGCTTGGAATCTTCCATACTAAATCTCTTTAGTATAGTGTCTATATACCTGGACTATGAAAGTCCCAATATTCTATTAGATCTATCTCGATAGATCTTAATGCCCAGAATGTATGATGCATCTCCCAAGTCTTTCATAGAGAATTTCTGTGACAAGAAGAGCTTTACTGATTGTAGTATAGGGATATCATTCCCTATCAGTAGTATGTCGTCGACGTATAAAACGAGGAAGACTACTGCTCCTTCTACAATCTTCCTATAAACACATGGTTCATCTACATTTTTGATAAAGTCAAATTCCATGACTGTTTCATCAAAGCAGATGTTCCAACTCCGCGATGCTTGCTTTAACCCATAAATGGATTTAAGCAATTTGCACACTCTTCCGCTGCTCCCACTGTCTAAGAAACCTTCTGGTTGATCCATGTAAACACTCTCTTCTAGATGTCCATTTAGAAAAGCTGTTTTTACATCCATTTGCCAGATTTCATAGTCATGGAAGGCAGCAATGGCAAGCATGATCTGAATGGATTTAAGCATAGCTACTGGCGAAAAAGTTTCATCATAGTCCAATCCTGGTCTTTGACGAAAACCTTTTGCTACTAGTCTAGCTTTGTACGTTTCCACTTGTCCAAATGTACCAATCTTCTTTTTGAAGATCCATTTGCACCCAACTGGTTTTACCCCAGGAGGAGCAACTTCTAAAGTCCATACTTTATTGGTATACATGGATTCCATTTCGGATCTCATTGCATCCAGCCACTTTACTGAGTTGCTACTTGTGATAGCCTGCTGAAAACTAGTAGGCTCATCATCATCGATGATGCAATCCTCTCGATCCCCATCAAGAAGAAAACCATAGTATCTTTCAGGAGGATGAGAAAGCCTACTAGATCTGCGGAGTGGCGTTGGTTCGTCATGTTCTATTGAAATCTGAGATTCTTCTAAGTCCTCGGTTGCAGTTTGAGGTTCTGGAATTTCTTCCAGTTCTACCGCGCTCCCACTAATTTCTTTTGCAAGAAATTCGCTTTCTAAGAAGACAATGTGACGAGCGACAAACACCTTTTGTTCTTCAGTGTGGTAGACCATGTACCCCCTTGAATGCTTGGGGTATCCTACAAACTTGCACAAAACCGATCGTGCCTCGAGCTTGTCCGGATTATGCTTTTTAACATATACTGGACACCCTCATATCTTGATATACTTGAGATATGGTCTCTTCCCACACCACATTTCATATGGAGTGGTAGGTACAGACTTAGTTGGAACTCTATTTAATAGATATGCGGCTGATTCTAGAGCAAATCCCCAGAAGGAAAGTGGCAACTCAGCACTACTCATCATTGATCGCACCATATCTAATAGCGTGCGATTCCTTCTTTCTGATACACCATTATGCTGAGGTGTATAAGGTGGAGTAAGCTGAGAGAGTATTCCATTTGCTTTCAAGTATTCAAGGAAACTGGTACTTAAGTATTCTCCACCTCGATCAGATCGAAGTGTCTTGATGCTTTTACCAGTTTGTTTCTCTACTTCATTTTTATACTCCTTAAACTTCTCAAAAGCCTCGGATTTATGTTTTATTAAGAACACATGTCCATACCTAGAGAAGTCATCAGTAAAAGTGATGAAGTAGGAGTGACCACTTCGTGCATGTATAGACATCGGACCACATACATCACTGTGTACTAGTCCTAAGAGTTCGGTGGCTCTTTCTCCGTGTCCGGTGAACGGAGATTTGGTCATCTTTCCTTTGATACATGATTGACAAGTTGCATATGATGAATATTCAAACGAATCTAAATATCCATCTTTATGTAACTTAGTCAACCTTGTTTCATTTATATGACCAAGTCTACAATGCCATAGGAAGGCTTGATTCGAATCTGGAGCCTTTCTTTTACGCGTGTTTTGAATATTGAAAATTTGTGGTTGATTAAGTATGTATATGCCGTTTTCCAGTGTGCCAAACCCAATCAGTTCTTGATTTAGGAGAATGTTCATGACATTTCTTTCAAGCACAAAATTATATCCTTTATTAGACAATAAAGATACTGATATAATATTACACAACATACTGGGAATACAAAAACAGTTATACAATACCAAAATGTTTCCACTATTCAACCCTAGGTGATATTCCCCTATTGCAACTGCATCTACATGCATTCCATTGCCCATCCGGAGAGTCATATCACCTGCCCCCAGTACTCTACTATTTCTCAGAACCTGCAAAGAATTACAGATGTGAGAACCAGAACCGGTATCAAGTACCCATGAAGTAGAGTTTACTGAAAGACAATTTTCGATTACGAACACACCTGAAGTAGAAGCAACAACTTGCTTCATGTCCTTGGCTTTGAAGGCCTGACAATCCTTCTTCCAGTGCCCCTGCTTGTGACAATAGAAACACTCGTTCTTTTCTGCCTTCACACTTCCTGCCTTGTTCGTTCCCTGCACCTTCTTGACCCCACCCTTCGGTTTGGTGGCTTTCATCTTCTTCTTCCCTTTTGCTTTCGCTTTAGATTTAGAAGAAGATGATTGGCCAATATACAGAACGGGGGTCTTCTCCTTTTTCAAGGAGGTCTCTGCCACCCTCAACATATTGAGGAGCTTTGGAAGATCCGCTTCCATTTCGTGCATGTTGAAGTTCAGCACGAACTGAGAGAAGGTGTGGGGAAGGGACTGCAAAATCAAGTCGATATACAAATCATTCTCTAGCACGCATCCCAGGTTTGCGAGTTCCTCAATGAGGGTGATCATTTTGAGGACGTGCTCTCCAACAGGCGATCCTGGAGCTAACCTCATCTGGAAGAGTTTTCTTGAGGTTTCGTACCTCGCGATACGGGAGTGTTCACCATACAATTCTTTGCAATGGAGGAATATGGATGCAATATCCATACTCTCGTGCTGTTTCTGGAGTTCATTATTCATGGACGCCAGCACGATACACTTAGCTCGCTCACAGTCTAGATCCCAGGTTTTACGAACTTCCTTGTCCGCAACTGAGGAATCTGGTCCTGGGATAAGGGGAGGAACAGCGGTGGTAACATATGCAACTTTGTCATAAGTCAGCGCAATATTGACGTTTCTTAGCCAGTCTTTATAGTTCTGCCCGGTTAGTATATTCTTTTCAAGTAATAGTTTTATTCCAGTCATGGTAGCTGCCAGAGAGAGAGAAAAGAAAACACTCAGCATATGCTCTTGCAAGTTTAGATTGGTTTATTAATTTATCTAAACAGGATGGCTCCCACTGTTTCCTCAAATCCTTCTTCAAAACCTAAAAGAAGAACTAGTCAGGATTTAATCACACGTCAGAATACTTGCTTAACCTTTCAGCCAGGCTGGTGTTGGTACTTCGAGGGAGGTTTTCCAACGCTTTCGCGAAGTTCCTTAATTAAAGAACCTCTTTTCCCTGGAGGCGTAGCCCCTCTAACACCTTTCTAGGCACCTACTTGGTTTATAGCATTGATTGTTAAGTGAAAGAAATTCCCGAGAGTAATCCTACTCATCAGTGGGATCGGGATCCAACTATCATTGCATGATGCCCTAGATGGAAGCCACTCTAGTCACCACACTCCAGAAGGTAAGCTAAATCTGCAAGTTTCCTTTATGTTTGAAACTCCCGATGTGATTTTTACCCCAAGCTCTTATAGACCTTGACGTAGGCCAACAAGTCATAAGACGCAAGTCAAGTTCTACCCGTCGTTGTCCTGATCAATTTAAATACATCGTACAAGCCCTTGACGTAGGCCAACAAGGTGTACGTCTGTATTAAACTAATGCATCTATCTATGCAACAAATAGGCACACACACTGCTACCATACACTATGCCTTGACGTAGGCCAACAAGCATAGCATGAATACGATGTGCTGTCTATCTGAAACGACGGAGGGTTACGGCTGGTTTTTGGCAAAAAACCGTTAACGTAATGAACTTGATTTGATCGAAGGAACTAAGATAGCTTTTATTAAAAGGAGTGGTTTAAGCTCCGCATTTAAAATTTGCTTTTTCAAGAAAACCGAGTGGTTTTTAGAAATTGTTCCAACGATTCAGTTTAGGTTTTATTTTCTTTGCATTAATAATAATGCGTCCCATCTTTAACCTATCATTACAGATAACAACGAAAATATGACGTCCTTTTATGCCATCCGCATTCGCCACTGGGTCCCGTCATCACCCGTTAGGTTACTTAACTAACGACAGAGCGGGGGCTGGGCTAGCGCGGGTGAAAAACATAAGCGACGTCTAAATAGCTATCATATATATAGATATTTTACATTCGTCTGACGCAATGATATACATTCCAGAACACAGATAAACAATATTGGATTTGCAAGCAATCTGTATTTCTTTTGAGCCTGCAAGAAAAGACAGATTACACAGTTGTGATGAATAGCCATTACCCCACCTACGACCCCTACGGGTGCGGCAAACTACCCGCCCGGCAGTTTGTGCACCCCACCTTGGGTCTGTCCTAGGAGCAAAAACAGTAAAAAGAAATAATACAACGGTGGCTACAACCGCAACCTGGATGTGCCCCGCAAAATAATATTACAACTTGTTACAATTACATCAAATGAATTAATACAATAACCCATCACAAAACCCGGCTAATCACCACAACAGTCCAATATAGTTTATATGCACAAACAGTTAAAATCCATTACAGAAATGTGCAACCCCCTGCCAACCGACATACTAGCAGTTAGGGGAGATTTACGAACACATTATACAATTACAGATATAATCCAATATGCAAATACTGTACAATTTCGATCGATTAAACATCTTTAATATTGCTCCAAAAACTGCTCTGTAAAACTGAAACCTGAGCAAAATTAAAAATTACCAGAGAATCCCAAATATTACAGAGAACCCACCCAAGAAATTTGGGTTCATGATTCGCCAAATCGGCGGCGGAACCGCAGCAGCTCCTATGGGAGCCGCCGCGGATCCGCGGCCGTTTGGTCGAATCATGACCCCAATTTTCTTGGGTGTTCTTCTGGTGTTATTACAAGCTTTCTGAACATGCCTGAAAAATTTTTGGACTTCATTTAAATTTCGACAGAAACTTGATGTTTTTGGGGTTTTCTGGCTTCGTTTTTCCGTTCGAAATTCGTACAAATTTGCGATTAAGTTAAATCTTGTTTAGCTAGGCTCTGATACCACTGTAAGTCGATGTTCAACACCCCAATACTTGTGGGGAGGCGGAAATATGAATAACAATCAAGTTCTATGATCAAACATCGATTAACCGTACGAATCGTTTGCTATACAAGTTTTAACAAAAGATTTAGAGTTTTAATCTACTATGCGAAGAGATTATACCAAACGGTTCTAGTCCTTCGTCTTGATGTTGTCTACGGCCTCTTTGGATCTCCACGTCCTCTTCGGCTTTCTCCCGTGATAGACGATCCACCCGAGAACCCTAATCCATGCTATAACCTCTAAACTTGAGGTTACTTAGTTTCTCTAGTTGCTAAATAGAGTAGCTAAGATGATGTAGAGATAGGTTATGGAGTAATTAGTCTTTCCTAATCCTTGTTCTCAACTCATGAGGGGTAGGATTAGGGTTTGGTGAAGGAGAGAGAGCTTGAAGAGAGAGAGTGAGAAGATGATAATGATATTATTATATTGAATAAAGCTTCTCACTTGATATATATGAAACATAATGAATTTAAAAGAAATGAATAATAAGTGAATATTCATCATGTTTCATTTAATCAAGTGGGTGATTCATCATGTGAGTCATTAAGCAATAAATGATGCATTAATGATATGATGAATCACTCACAATGAGTCACTTAATCATTAAAAGAAAATGCCACCTCTCTCTTTATGTCATATCCTTCTAGAAGCTTCTCGGAAAATTACGAGAACGCCCCTCTCATCCGTGAAAACACGGAAAAACTTTAGACTGTATAAATCCAATAACCTGATACTAGAATCTGGCTTAAACTAAAGCCGGCTAGTAAAAACTGTCCGAATGTCGTACGTGCGTTTAAACACGTATGCGTCCGAACCTTTGTCATAAAACCATACGACCTCTATATCTTTTCGCCTGGGTTTGGGAAATCTCTGTGTGAGACTCTAAAGACTCGACTACTACGCTGGCAGTGGGTTTAACCACAGACCGCAAGCGGCACTAGCTGTACGTAACGGTCCCCAGGTAGTTGTCGATAAGAAAGCTGATGAGGTAACCCATCTGAAATCCTACTGAGCCTGTCTGTGACAATATCCGCGCAGTCCGGTCTGTTCGTCTAAGAGTATCACATGTACGGTCTAGGGAGGTGGTGGACGTCAGACCCCTAATAACCATACAAGTCGTGTCGGTATGGCTTTATCACCATCCGAGAATCTACTGATCAACCTATCAGTAATTCTCAATCAGCCCTGGCCAGGGACTTATGGTAATGACCAAACGACCACAGTGTGATATCAACTCCCTATACCGGGAGAGACGAATCCCTAACAGTCGCTCACTGCCTCCATGTGGCTCGGGACTGTGCCCAACTGAAACCTGTTTGCACGACTCCTTTGAGCCGTGGTAGGGTAACAATCAAAGCACAGTGGGAACTCACACGAGACAAATGATGACCTTAAGTCAACGGACTATCTGCACACATGTCACCTGAGAACTGCTATCTGACGTTAGGTATAATACCATCCAGTCAGTTCTCGGCGAGTCCTGTCCGGTGTACTCACACCCAGTGAGCATCTGTATACAATCTTAGGTGAAGACCACCAATGGTTGCGGGACCAATCCATTGCCCGTCGTCAGGGTCTAGATATGTATACACTAGTCTACTCCGGAGTATCGATGCCCAATCTCGATACTCCTGCGACCAGGGACATCTAAGGGTGTGCCTATTGACTATTCAGCTCCCACTAGTATGACTGCCATCACAACGCCGGTAGTCAGACAAACACCCTATGGGCTTTATCAACATATATATATGAATACCAAGTAAAATATATTATACGTTAAGACAAAGTCAAACCAAATAGCGCACTATCATATCAAGCAAGACTGTCATGTACATACATATCCCAAGCATCCTATACAATGTAGGCCTCTAGGGCATATATATCCAACAATTTCATTGCCATGGTTGTTCATTTGGGTTCACTATTGGAGTGTGAAGGAAAAGAAAAGAAAAGGAAAAAGTAAGTATGATGATGAGAGAGAGTGGGACTAGGTCAAACCCCACTTTTTGAACCATACCCATCATTTTCCTTCTCCTTTTCTCTCTCCTCTTCATGAAGAGCTGTTGCTGCTCCTGCTCCCTTTCCATCTCTCTCCCTCTTCATGAAACCCTAGATCCACAATGAAATCAACCCCAAAACCCCATTCCCACTTCACAAAACTTGCTCCCAAGCTCACTAGCTACACATTGAACCTAGCAAGATTGGATTTAGAGGAGTTTGAGCAACTCAAGAATTTTCTTGAGTTGCCAAAGGAGGTAATTTCTGCGCCCCTAGTTTAGTAAGTCAATTCTTATTGCATCCATACTAGTTTCATATCGATATTGTGTCGTTTTGTGGATTTTGGAGAATTCAAGTTAGGGTTTAGGGTAAAACTGAAATCATAGATGAAATTGAGGATGGTAGTGACCTTAGAAACCCTGGTGTGATGTTAGTTTAGACCCAAACCTGAAATTGAAACCAGAATACAGAATTACGGAATCGATATCGGGGAAAACTGTAAATCTGGGAGTATTTTGTGGAATCTGCTATCACCCCGAGACCCCAAAAATAAAACTGAGTTGACAGTGAGATGTGCAGGCACCATGGAACCACCACACCAAACCCTAGCCCCCAACTCCAAACCCCGGCCGCCAATTTATTCCTTCTGGCCGTAAATTCCGGCCAGAGCAGGAGGAAACTGTCTCGATTTTTGTGCATGGCCCCAATTCCTCTAGTCTTGACCCTGGGTATGTCTAGTTTTGACTGATTCCATCTAGGGTAAAATCTGGGTTGATTTTCCTATGTTGGTGCATGGTTTACGACTTGTTTTAGCATGGATTTTGGTATTTGGTGTTTTGTTCCTGTCGGGTGGCGTTTGGACGTCAACGACAAGTGGATATTAATCGTGTTTGCATGCGAGGTTATAGGTTTTACCTATAGGCGTAGCGTGTGCCGTTTTGGTTTCCGATGTGATTTTCATGTGCTTTAGCGTTTGTGATATCCTTGTAGGTACCCCACGTGATGTTGAGGCAAAGAAGATGAAGATAGCGACATCGGCATTGGCACGCGAGAAGCAAGGTGAGTAGAGTTATATCTACGGGGAGAAGTCGGGTGGATGGCGTATAGCACCCCCGCAGTCCGTGGTGATGTATACGAATATGTATACACACATATATTTATTATGTGTACTTTAGGATTATTGATGGTAATAATGGGATGTATTGGTGTAGTATAGTGCGAAACCCAAGAGTAGTGGTTGCACTCACACATACACGTACACATATACTTGCCTACATTCTTTCATTTATCTGTGCGCATATAGTGGTGTGTATATCTACACATAGGTATGGGACTATGTGTTCATATACGGATTGAGGATGATACATGGGATTGAGTTGAGTCGATGAGGTTTGATTGAGGCCGTGAGATTCTGCGATATGACAGAGTTCGTTATTGTGATGTGATATGATGGTAGTGATACCGGACATGTGATGAGATGAATGGGATATTGATCCGTACCCAGCTATTGGGATGCTGTACGACGATTTACCGTACGAGCTTTATATTGATGTTAGATCCGTACTCATGACTCGATGATATTATATGATATACTGTATCGTATGTGATACTATTGAGGCGAGATCACCGACTATATATATATATATATATATGTATATCGACTCAGATTTAGGTGGCCTCCATACCCCTTCCGATTGACTTGATTGTTGGGTTCGTAGTTCGCATAGTAGGCGTTAGACTAGACCCGAGTCATACCTATTTCAAAAACTAACGAATCGGGGATATTTTAAAGATAGGCAAAATGGTTTATACGGATATTTTCAAAAGACGCATCTTTTCTTAAAAACACCGTAGCCCTTATTTTACCAAAAGCCCTGATTCGTCTTATTTCAAAAGGCAAGGTTGCATGATATATCTATTGAGGCAGGTTCTTTACTGTTGCGTTGATTATTTGCTCCCGCATATTCATGCTATTTGCATTGCATCGCTTGTATTGTTGATATATTTCAGTCATGCTGCTAGGACACCAGCATCATTATCGATGATGCGTATGTTCTACGTACACTTGTTTGCCGGCTCACACACTTCATCATCGATAATTGCCATGTCACTACACTGTAGTACTGTTGCATTCAGTGTATGTTGCTTACATTTCTTTACATGTCGCATACATCATGCTTTCTGATTATACGCATTGAGATATGTTGTTTCCATGATATTTCTGGTTTTTGGGAACCGTGGGTGTTTCAAAAGAGAATATGTAATTGTTTTAAAACCCGGTTACCCTTGATATGATATTTCAGTGCGTCCACCATGTGTTTTCTCGGTGCTGAGAGCGACATGTGAAACCCGATTCGAGGAGGCGGATGAGGCCGATTGCGGGTACATGGTGGACCCGGTATGGTTCCCCGGGGCAAGAAATGTTTTTCGTGGAGTAGACGATGAGCCTGGCAGGGTGGCGAGTACCTACCGGTGATTGGTTGGACCTGGCGGTTATCCGGAGGATACTGACCAGAGTCGATAGATGGATATGGGCGTACTGCCGGGGCCGAGGGCCGATACCGCAGACAGAGCTCGTGGGCCGATCCGGACTGACGGAGCCCGATATATGAAGATTTACGTGCCGATGCTGGGCACAGTTTTCATGATGTTTTCGAGTGTCGATGCTGGGCACTCCGGTTCCATGATTTTGACATGTCGCGAGGGACACAGGTGGCTTATATCCTCATATTCCCATGCATATGCTGATGATATTTACATGCATGATGGTTATTGTCATTGGGTGACGAGTGGACGGGATCCACGTACATGCAGATTTGATTACATTGATCATACCTTACATTCATGATATGCTATTACCTGAGGCACTAGCACGAGCACTTGGCACTACACTCATGTATAGAGATTACATTGCCAGTTTAGCGTGCTTCAGCTTTATTCATATTGAGGTTTATTTATATCTGATCGTATTGACCTAGGATGGGTCATGCATTCGATCTCTGCTTGTAGATATTTTATATTCACGAGTTGGCAACTCACCCCCGTTGTGCCACAGTTCTTACAGGTCTTTGCCGTACAGATTCCATAGCGGCATCTCTGGCACACCGCTTCCTTATGGGTGACTTGCTTGGGTAGGTGGGTTCTTTTGTATCAGAACTGCCATTGTACATGTATTATTCATTGTATCTAGAATTCCATCAACCAAAACTTGTATATTGTTTCAGACTTAGAAAACAGTGTTGTATTATTTCGACCTTAGAGTCGCACTTGTAGTATTACGGTTTTCTGCCTGTTTTGAGTTCTTTTTGAGTTTTGATCCTCGCCCTTTGGCGTTGTATATTATTATTGCTTGCGTGGTTATGACCGTCGATTGACAAAGAGCTAGCTCCCGCTTAGGGATGCCTTTTATCATTTCTTATGTATTATTCTTGTTGTACCCCGTTCGGGGCCAGTTTTTACAAAGGAAACTCTGCCGAAATTTTCAGGAAAGGTTACACATTTTTAAAAATATATATTCGGCTTAGTTATTTAAAAACTTGGATTTTTGAAACACGATTTCTTTACTTCTTAAAACCAGTTTTCCTTATTTAATCTTTAAATGGTTTTAGATTTCTGGGCTTTTGGCTTACTTGGATCAGATGAGGTCCTATAGACTTCATATGGTTCAAGGGCCAGTCACGTGCTCTTTCGGGTCATGACAAAGTTGGTATCAAAGCGCTAGGTTGACCTTGGTTCAAGTCTAAGTTTGACTATGTGGAGCCTAGGGCGTTATCTATATACGGAACTTAGGCTTGACCTTACGAAACTTAGACCTAGTCGAGGGGGTATTAGACCCGAACTTTCGCCGTGTAGGATGACCCTTGGTTGATGGAATAGGTGACTAAAGTAGAGCGACGTACCGTGGGTATGTTCCGCGGCATACTTACGACACGCCACTCCGCTTAAGAAACCTTAGGTTGTACATTTACTTGCACCGTATTATATTCCTTCCTATGATCTATCCTCATCGATACTGGTTATTGTTTTGCCGCCGCGATTGCACGGGCAGAGTGAGCTACGGCTCGAGTTGCGTCAGCATGAGCTCGTTGTGGACGAGGACTGACCAGGGCGTGATTCCCGAGACATACGATTGCATATTGAGGAGTCGTCTTATTGTGTTTTCGCGACATGAGCGTTGGATTGATCGCTTTTACGAGATTTCCGGATGTGCTGATCGGCACCAGAGAATTGAGCCACTGATAGAGGCCAGCCAGGATGTGATGACCGTTGATATTATCGCTTATCCAGGGTGATTGAGGCACTGTTTAGCGTATAGACGAATGAGCCAATCATTGCTGCTAATGATGAGATATCGCCCATATGATTGGAGCTACTGCAGTATGAGCATATTCTTAGAGATATGATAGTGAGTCGCTAGTCACCGAGGATTAATGACTAGGACATGTGGTTCGTTTGCTTACCCCGATGCGAGGCCATCAGGTAGATTGATTCCAGCTAGAGGCGACTTCACGCAGATTCGTTGAGAGTCGATTGAGACGATCGAGTGTCAGGAACCCATTTTCCAAGTTTAAAGTATTCGGAAAGACATGCAAGAGATTCTATGGACCCTCTAGAAAAATGAAACCCTAACTCGACATAATGACCGTGTGAAAGCCTTTGAACCTTAGGGTTTGCGGCAGTTCCGCGGCGCCATTAGTGAGGCTTGGGTTTGCCCTTCTACGGCTGGACCACCGATGCTGTGGTATGTACTCGATACTATTAAACTGTACCCGAGATGTTGAGCTCTTGGGGGATTATGAGGTTCTGACGAGTCGATCGGACGATTCGACATCATTCGGATATCATGTGATGGGACACTGCTTGGGAGACTCCAGATATGAGCATAGCCGTTGGAGCGCAGTCTGTGTAGCCACGATGAGATGAGTCCGAATCAGTCGATATTGAAGCAGAGTGGAGTAAAGAGTTCGCATGAGATTTCGACGAGATGACGTTCCACTCCGCTGACATCAGAGATGCGATACGCACGCTGAGGACGTGATCAGCTAGATATCTCCTACTGAGTGACGAAGGTACCGAGTTCGTGATTTCGAGTCCGTGTTAGAGACTTCGGAGGGACCGTAACCGAGGACATTGCAGTGCGCAGATAAAGACGCGACGTCAAATGGTCGATGATACAGACAAGCGGGACAAGAAGTTCGTGCGAGATGCAGACGAGCTGGTGCTACACCCCGTTAAGATTAAAGGTCGGATATGCATACAGAGGCGCAGGGATGTGACCAGCTTCCAAGGGGATGTTGAACTAAGGACGCAGATGTCCAGAGAGCGAGAAAAGATTATGCCAGAATACCAGCCTCCGTGCAGTTTGGCTTAGGCAAGATCAGAAGAGACCTTGAGTAGGATTCCTTCCAGTACACTGCTGCAATAAGATTTGAACCAGGAGCAGATGCGTGATGTGCATTCAGAGGACCAGAGGTCGGCGCCAGAGATGTGCTGCGTTACGAGCAATCGTGAGGATTGACCGAGAGATGATCAGGAAAGTGCCAGAACGGAATCGTTCCTGTCAACACACCTGACCGGGCTGATGAGCCGATGGATTGCGAGATTTGTAACCCACAGAGAAGATAAGGAACCAGAGGCAGAGGAGGCCAGCCGCGAGCAAGAGACAAGTAGATATCTTGCGCCGCTAGCATCGGATGTACTGGTACCTTCTCGACCCCGAAGAAGGGTATACCGACGACGGTATTTATGATTTATGATTTGTGGTTTTGTGATTTGATTATCATGTATCCGTCAACTTGGATTTCGGTATTTTGGGCGTTCTGTTTGCATGATTTAGTCTTGATGACTGAGTTCCATGATATTTGATTTTGTGCACCATGGTTGCACTTACTGGGTATTCATATTTTGTGCGGAGTTATTACTCTTGAGGTATTGATTGTGATTTCATGCCTATTTTATGCCGGTGATTTGATTTATGCTTCCAGCGTAGTTTTCATGTACTTTTAGTGTTTTGATTTGATTTGTGCACGCTGATGCACACGGTTGGGAGATTTTCCATCGCGATACACTTGATCTTGATTGGGCCGCATTTTATATCGTCGATTTTGACCCTGATATTGATGATTGATTCTTGCACTCCGTGCTTTTGATTGGACTTACTCATGTTCGACGTTTGCTATTGGATTTGGTGATTCCGTGCATGTTGAGTGCGCAGGGTCTAGATTTTCATTCGTGCACGATGGATGCACCGATTTGGATTTTCGCGCATGTTGGGCGCATGTTTTGAGATACGATTTTGGTGCACACCCGATGCACTAAATCGAGATTCTTCGTGCATGTCAGATGCACCGGATTTTGGCTGTCAGGCACACACGTTGCCTATGACAGATGCTTCGTGCACACCCGTTGCACCTAGATGTTGTTTTGTGCACCTGTATGGCACATATGTGGATTTTGATTTCCGTGCGCACCAGAATCACAGGGTGGTGTTATGTGCATTTTTGGGATTTATTCCTTTTGGAGCAGTACATTTTTATGATATTGGATATTTATTTTCATACTGAGCAGGACTAGTCAGAGGACAATACCTGGATATATTTTGCATGCATTGATAGTTCGAAGGGATTTCCAAAGAGCGAGCTATGGTCTCGATATATATATACCCACGTGTCCGATATGACACGAAACGTTTAAAAACAAGGAAACCCTTCTAAATTGTTTTCAAAACGGCGGAACGTACCTATTAAACGAAGGATATATATATATATACGTATATAGTTATTTTCTTATGAAAAACGTCCGCCACTGTGCAGTGCTACGCGCATCGCACAGCAACTCAAAAGATTTGGCATGCATTTACATCAGCTATTCACATGTATAGATTGGATGTCTACATGTATAGTTCTGATCTATATCATATTGGTTTTGTATTGGACTTGACATTTGTGTCTTTTCCATGACTCCAATGATTGCGGGATGCTTGATGGAGTGTTTCTTTTGAGTTATCTGCTCAGTACTCATGCTCATGCATTGCGCTGTGATACGTTTTATGTATTGCTGATTTCGAAGCCCCGACGACTTGGAATTTGTATCGAAATATTTTAGTATTTGGGGGTTTTAAATTTAAATTCGGGGACCGAATTTCTTTAAGGGGGTAGATTGTAACGTTTCCAAAATAATAAAATATTATTTTCGGGAATTTTTATAATTTAATATTATTTTAATGAATATTTTAATATTCGGGTATAATTAAATACAAATAAATGGGGAAAATTATGGAAAATTCTAAAATAAGGTATTTTATGGAATTATGCCATTTTAAAGTTTTTAAGACTAGTTACATGCTAATTTAGTGTTAATCGCGATTAAAAATCGCTAATTGGATTTTTAGCATTTTTGTGCAAAAATGCGCACATATCATTTTCCACACTTGTTACACTTGTATTATATTTCATTGCCATGGTTGTTCATTTGGGTTCACTATTGGAGTGTGAAGGAAAATAAAAGAAAAGGAAAAAGTAAGTATGATGATGAGAGAGAGTGAGACTAAGTCAAACCCCACTTTTTGAACCATACCCATCATTTTCCTTCTCCTTTTCTCTCCCCTCTTCATGAAGAGCTGTTGCTGCTCCTGCTCCCTTTCCATCTCTTTCCCTCTTCATGAAACCCTAGATCCATAATGAAATCAACCCCAAAACCCCATTCCCACTTCACAAAACTTGCTCCCAAGCTCACTAGCTACACATTGAACCTAGCAAGATTGGATTTGGAGGACTTTGAGCAACTCAAGAATTTTCTTGAGTTGCCAAAGGAGGTAATTTCTGTATCCTTAGTTTAGTAATTCAATTCTTATTGCATCCATACTAGTTTCATATCGATATTGTGTCGTTTTGTGGATTTTGGAGAATTCAAGTTAGGGTTTAGGGTAAAACTGAAATCAAAGATGAAATTGAGGATGGTAGTGACCTTAGAAACCCTGGTGTGATGTTAGTTTAGACCCAAACCTGAAATTGAAACCAGAATACGGAATTACGGAATCGATATCGGGGAAAACTGTAAATCTTGGAGTGTTTTGTGGAATCTGCTATCACCCCGAGACCCCAAAAATAAAACTGAGTTGACAGTGAGATGTGCAGGCACCATGGAACCACCACACCAAACCCTAGCCCCCAACTCCAAACCCCGGCCGCCAATTTATTCCTTCTGGCCACAAATTGCGGCCAGAGCAGGAGGAAACTGTCTCGATTTTTGTGCATGGCCCCAATTCCTCTAGTCTTGACCCTGGGTATGTCTAGTTTTGACTGATTCCATCTAGGGTAAAATCTGGGTTGATTTTCCTATGTTGGTGCATGGTTTATGACTTGTTTTAGCACGGATTTTGGTATTTGGTGTTTCGTTCCTGTCGGGTGGCGTTTGAACGTCAACGACAAGTGGATATTGATCGTGTTTGCATGCGAGGTTATAGGTTTTTACCTATAGGCGTAGCGTGTGCCGTTTTGGTTTCCGATGTGATTTTCATGTGCTTTAGCGTTTGTGATATCCTTGTAGGTACCCCACGTGATGTTGAGGCAAAGAAGATGAAGATAGCGACATCGGCATTGGCACACGAGAAGCAAGGTGAGTAGAGTTATATCTACGGGGAGAAGTCGGGTGTGTAGGGTTCCTAGGCACTCTAATGGAGTCTCCCAAGTGATCAAACATGCACAAATAAAAAATTCCTAGTGCCGAGAAAACCTAGAACGGATCGTTAACTAGATATATAGGCGAAGTAAGCAAGTATACGGAAATATAGCTAAATGGAAGGGGCTACAACCTTTGTAGATCCGGTCCACCACATCCTAGACTCCGTGACGAGGTCCCTCCACTGTCCAAATCAAATCCATGACTCTGGCATCGGCTCCATCGGAGAATGGGCGGGCTTGATCGTCGGTTCGATGCCGAAGATGATCTACGTCGAGGCATCACAAAACTCGAGCTCCGCCTTCGCCAAGTGAAGAAACTTGTGAAGACAACACACTCTACTACATGGCAAGTAGTAGAGGATGAAGAAATAGGAAGTGGGTAGACTTTAGATTAGGATTTCTCACTTGATTTGGCTAGTTGCCATTGAAGGTGCAAGCTTTCTTCAACTTGAAGATGAAGAAGAAGATGATAAAGAATTATGATAAGATATATGAAAATAGAAAATAAATCATTCTTATCATAATGTCAACTATGGTTAGATGTAGAGAACAAACTAAGGTTAAAGTGAATGGTTAAGATTAAGGAAACAAACAAAATAGTCAACCATTCAAAGCTTCATGAAGCTTCAAAGATTATCCAAACTTAGCCACTATTTTATTTCTTTCAATAAAGAATAAATGAATAAATAAATAAGCAAATAAAATGAAACCCTAACCATTCATATAACAATGGTCAATTCTTTACACAAACCCTAGCTTGCATGTATCATCAAACATGATACAATCTTGTGCACAAAAGTATATCACATACACAACTTGTGCATGCCAAGTAAGAAAATCCATTTAAAGTGAACCAATACTAGTTAATGCAAAGTGATATATCAAATATAAAATTATACATTAAATAATTAAATCAACACTTGATTCAATGATCCGGTTATATCGCATATAACCGGCTAGTATCCAATGTATCGGCTTATCGAATCAATCCTTGATTCGATAACTAAGTTATATCGCATACAACCATTCGACACATTCATCGCGAGAATGAAATACGGTATCACATACACGCATTATTCTCGGTCCCGCACATATCTCATATGCGCTCCTATTTCGTTTCGCTTGAGCCAGGAAACCTCTGTGTAGGACTCTAAAGACTCGTCAATACGCCGGCAGCGGATGATGATCATATCAAACACCCATAAGCCGCAAGCGGTCTGCTAAACGTAACGGCCACCCGGATATTGAGCGATCAGAAGATCGACGAGCAAGCCCGCTCACACTCCTGCGAATCCAACCAGTAACACTTACCGTACAGTCCGGTCTGTTCGTCTGATATGTCGCATATCTCGCCTAGGGGCGGTAAACGTCAGACCCCAATAGCTCGATAAGTCATGCCGACGTAGGGTCCATAACATTCGTGAAACTACTGATAACTCTTACCAGTATATCACTGCAACCCTGGCCAGGGATTTCCTGTTATGGCCAATCGAGCATAGCACAACATCAACCCCCAATACCGGGAGAGACGAATCCCCTCCTATCGCTCATTGCCTCCATGTGAATCGGGACTGTACCCAAAAACCACCTGTTTGCACAACTCAGTAGAGCCGTGGTAGGGTGGAAATCAAAGCACAGTGGGAGACACACAAGACTCTACGACGATCTCGGGTCAACAGACTAAGCTGTACCAGTGTCACCAGAGAGCTGCCATCTGACGTGAGGTATAATACCATCTGGGAGTTCTCGGCGAGTCCGTTCAGTGTACCCAGTCTCCACTGAGCACCCGCATACCATCTCCGATGTCAAACACCAATGGATATGGGATCATCCATCGCCCATCGCATGGATCGAGAAGATATACGCTAGTCTACTCTGGAATATCGATGCCCCGTCTCGATATTCCCTCGACTAGGAACATTTCAAGGATGTACTCATGGACTATCCAGGCCCCACTAGTATGATCTGCATCACAGTCCTGGAAGTCGAGTACACATCCTAAGGGCTTTATCAACATGTAATCAGAGAGACAGAAAGTATACATGTTAAGATAAAGAGCAACCAGATAGCGTACTATCATGTCGAGCAAGAAAGTCCTACCTATATATGTCCCAGCATCCACAACAATATACATCCAATGTACAGTAATGGCCTCTAGGGCATACATATAACTAACAATCTCTCACTTGCACTAGGGCCATCTGTAGCAGTGGTTGCAGTATCACATACTCAACCATCCCCTAAAAGTCTCTCTTTGGGAAAAGGGCCTTCGTGAGTGGATCCGCCGTGTTGTCCTCTGAGTCTACTCTCCTAACCTCGATCACCCTGGAGATCAACTATCTCCATGATCAGGTGATGCTGCCTTAGATTATGTCTGGGTCACTGATGGGACCAGGGTTCCAGGGCCAAAGCCACAGTTCCATTGTCACACAATGGTAGGAACCTAGTTCATCCTATGTACCAATATACACCCAAACTGCCTCTTTGGTAGTATCTTTAATAGCGATGTTACCAGCCTTTATCGTCTAGTTTTCCACGGTATCTTGCTTAGAACTCTTCCAACATTCCGTCCCTTTACAGAGGGTAAAGACAATGCCTGTGACTGACATTCAGTCGTCTTTATCACCCTGGAACACTTCCAGTGATTCTCCCCAGGATCGATTGATACAATCTCACTATACCTAGTGAGAACCCTAATATCCCTTTAGATCTATCTCATAGGTCCAAATCTCAGGATTTAGGAGGTATCATCTTTATCCTATTTGGAGAATCCTTGTGATAATAGGAGATTGATCGATCGTATTATAGGAAACTCTTTTCCTATCAAGAGTATGTTGTCTACGTACAATACGAAGATGACCACCTTACTCTCTACTACCCTTTTGTATATACAAGGTTCGTCTACCATTTTGATGAAGTCAAACACTTTGACTATCACATCAAAACAGACGTTCCAACTCCGCGATGCCTGCTTCATTATGTAAAGCAACTTGCACACGTTTCCGCTGCTCCCACTGTTTACGAAGACCTCTGGCTGTGTTCTTATAGACGTTCTCTTCTAAATCAGTATTTAGAAAAGCAGTCATGGCACCCAACCACCAGATATCGTAGTCATGGTATGTAGCCGTGGTAAGTAGGATCTGGATAGACTTAAGCATAGCTACTGGAAAAAGGTTTCATCATTATCCACGCCTGGTCGATGACGAAAACCTTTAACAAGTCTAGCTTTGAAAGTCTCAACTTTTCCATCTACACCAAGTAATCTTCTCAAGATATACTTGCTCCTGATGGGGATTTAACCCTTCAGATATAGCAGCTAAAGTCCATACTTTGCTGGTGTACATGGATTCCATCTCAGATTGCTAAGCATCCAGCCATTCTTACAGAGTCCCTACTCTCGATGGCCTGCTCGAAAATAGTTGGGTCATCATCTCATGATGCAATCCTTGCTCCCACTGTCATCGAGAAACCGAGGTATCTCTTAGGCGGATGAGGAACCCTACTAGATCGGCGGAGAGGCTGAGGTTCGTCGGGAACTATAGAATCTTATGGTTCTGTCAAATCATCAACTGCAGTTTTGTATAGCTGGAACCTTTCCAGTTCTACAGAACTGATCCTGCCTCGATCTTGTCCGGATTTTGCTTTAAACATAGGCCGGACAACCCCAAATCTTAACTCGCTTAAGAGATGGGTTCTTCCCATACCATATCTTATATGGAGTGGTAGGCAGTGATTTGATTCAAACCTAATTCAATAGGTATGCAGCTTCTCAAGTGCATAACCCCAAAAGGAAATAGGTAACTCAGTAATACTCATCATAGAGCACACGATATCTAATATTGTGTGATTGCTCCGCCCCGATACACCGTTGTGCTGTGGTGTATTCAGAGGAGTAACACTGAGAGAGAATCTCATTCTCCTTTAGAATAGTCCAGGAATTCTATGCACAAGTATTCTCCTCCCTGATCTTATCATAGGACATAATACTTATACCCGTATTTTGGTTCTCTACTTCTATCTTATATTCTGTGAATATCTCAAATGGTTCGGACTTATGTTTCAACAGGAACATATGACTGAATCTTGAGAGATTATCAGAGAATATAATGAAGTATGAAGAACCAGTCCTGGCATGTGTAGACAGGAGACTTTACATACATCATCATGTATCAGTCCCAAGAGTTTACTAACTCTTTCTCTGTTTCTAATAAACAGAGCTATGGTCATCTAATTTTTGTGACATGACTGGCAAGTTTCACAAGATGTAAATTCAAACTGATTTAAATATGCATCTAAAATGTAACTTCAGCCAGTCGGGTCGCATTGATGTGTCCTAGTCTACAATGCCTCAAGAATGATTCGTTCATTTCTGAACTCTTCCTCTTGTGTGTGTTCTGTATACGAGGAACTGTAGTTTGATTTAGAACGTCAATGCTTTTAGATAACGTGCCTGAACCGATCAACTTTTGATATAGGAAATGTTCAAAACATTATCCATCTATACAAAATTATATCATTTCTTTACTAATAAAGAGACTGATATGATTTTGTATATCAGGTTCGGTATCTAATAGCATTTGTTCAGAATCAATGTATTGGTAATACAGGGTGACAGTGACCAACAGACTTGGCTGCAGAACTTGCCCCATTTTCTGCCTCATGAAACTTATCACCGGTTCTCAGTTTTTCTACCCTTTTGTAGCCCTATGTAACATATTACATATCTGGGATCCTGATCCGGTATCATATACCCAGGATGCAGAGGATACTGAGAAACAGTTCTTTGTAATGAACACACCCGAAGGAGATGCATCTCATGAACTTTCTTCGTTTGGGCGGCATGGGAATCCTGGCATTCTCCTATTTCCTGCTCTTTCTTATAACAATTATAAGTTGGAGCAGGACCAACGTTCCCCAGCTCAGTATAACAAGCGGGTTCGGTCAATACATCCATATTATTATCTTGATTAAGGCGTGATATGGTCGCTACCTGGAGAGAGAGAAAAGAAAACACTCAGCGTGCGCTCTTGCAAGATCAGATTGGTTATATATTTTATCTAATCAGGATGGCTCCCACTGTTTTTATCAAATCTTCCTTCAAACCCTAAAAGGAAAGACTAGCCGGGATTAATTACACTCTACAAGTTCGCCAATCTTTCAGCCAGGCCAGTGTCGGTACTTTGAGGGAGGTTCCCCGTGCTTTCGCACGGACCTAATTACAGTAAACCTCGTTTTCCCAGAGGCGTAACCCCGTTGACACCTTTCTAGACACCTACTTGATCGGCTAATTGTAAAGTGCAAAACTCTCCCAGGAGTAACAATTACTCGCAGTGGGTATCGGGATCCAACTATCACATAGAAGGTATGCAATCTCATTGCAAATTTCAACACTTGAAACTCCCGATAATGGTTTTTACCCCTAGCACTTATGACCTTAACTATGGTCAACAAATCATAAGTACTAGTCAAGTTCTACCCGTCATTTCGTGATTAATTAGACCCACCCACATGACCCTTAACTAAGGTCAACAAAGTCACGCGACTGTCCTAACTAATCGCATCATATGCGGTGTAGGAAGACATCACTTAGCTACCGTACACTGTGCCTTGACTATGGTCAACAAACACAGCACGAATACTAAGTACTCTACTTCCTAAAATGACGGAGGGTTGCGGCTGGTTTTTGTGAAAACCTTTAACGCTTTGAACTTGATCTCGTTGCGGAATCAAATGGTTTTTAAATGGAATGTTTTTGAGGCTTTTCTAGTTTTGCTAAAGGGGTCACTCCCGGTGAAGGGATCGTCGGCCCTTTCCTCGTCGAATGAGGTGCGGGATATATCATATATATCACTGTGCAAAGCGAAAACTATAGAAGCGATCAAAGACAAACCGAGTGTGTAGCATCTGCCAGTTATTGCTAAAGGAGTCACTCCCGGTGAAGGGATCTCGGTCCTTTCCTTATCGAATAAGGTGCAGGATGTTCTACAAGGAACACCACGATGCAAAGCAAGAACTGTAGCTACCTGTTTTTATTTTGAAATTCGATTCCACAACATCAATTAGGTTTATTTTCTTTCATCAATCTCATTAATGAATATCCCATCATTTAAATTACCTAAACATCACAGATAGATATGACGTACACTTATGCCATCCGCATTCGCCTTGATGTCCCCTCGTGCACCGTTAGGTTAGGTAACTAACGGCAGAGCGGGGCAGGGCTAGCGCGGGTGTAAAACATAAGTAACGTCTATATAATATATCATATATACTATAATATCTGTCACAGAGCACAGAACATCGCATGATCACATCACAGATAACGCAGCAGAAAAAACATATGAAATATTAGATATACTAGGACGTCCGTGTTTTCAATACGAGCCAGTATAAAACATGGATTCCACGGTCGTGATGAATAGCCAATCCCACACCCCTAGACCCCTACGAGAGCGGCAAGTAACGCTTCCAATTCTAGGGTTAGGAGACCCGGACTCGACTCCTCGAGATGGTCTCCCACTGGACCCCAGAACCCGGTTACTTGTGCTCCCCTCCTTGGGTCTATCCTAGTGCAGAAAAGTAAATAATATACATCAATGGTGACAACTTCCGCAACCTGGAAGTGCCCCAATAAAAGAATATTACATACAAGTTTTTACATGAATGAAAATGAAAAACACTCATCTCACATAAAAAAACCCCCGGCTATTCAAATACGACGATCCAATATAACATATCCAGCAAAACATAACATCACATGTCATCAACGTAAGTAAATATGCGCATCCCAATTGTCGTTGACATATAGCAACGAAACCGGCGATATCACATATTACACTTACGGTCACAGAAAAGAAAGTATAAAACTACAACAGTTGGAATCAGCAACCTCCTCAGACATCGCATGCCTGACCAAATGAATTCCTTAGACATCGCATGCCTAACAATTATAAACCCCGCATTTTAGTCTCATTATCGAAAACTCTTTTCAATATCGAGTCGGGCAATTCAACAAGATTCCCGACATTCTGATCGAATGCTCGTCGCAAACTTTAGCAGGCGGCCGCACCCCCGATACCGTCGACGAAGTGCACCAAGGCGGAACACCGCTGCCGTGAGCACCCGACCGGATGCTTTCGGCCACGGGGTTCTCCTACAGTCACTTGGTCGGGGCTATGGAGTGAGGCTGTCTATTAAGTTTACCCGGCGAGTATCCGCGTACGCTACGTGATTGCGACGGACTTTTGATCACATCAAAATTCCGTGGCAACCGATCAAGTGAGACTAAACCGCTAGATTTATAACATTCATTCAGTTATCTCATAACTACTTGTGAATTCCAATTATTGTATCACATTCCGGATAAATAGAAAATGCTAAACTTTTCGATCGAACAATCGAACACCCAAGTTTTCCCGATACAGCTCAACACATGAAATAAGTCTAACAACATTCAGTTCGTGCCTCAGTACCAACGGTCCAGCCGTAGAAGGGTCAAGCCAACGCCTCACATGTGGCACGCCGTACTGCCCCAAACCCGAAGGTTCAAAGGGCAGTTCAAGACGGTCACATAATCGAGTTAAGGTTTGTTGTCTTCTAGAGGGTCCATCGCGTTACTTGCACTACTCAGAACGTCGTTAAACTACGGAAAAATCCAACACTTGGAAATTTCCCGACAGGAGAAAAAGTGGGTATTTATATCCGGTCGAACTTTTTAACATATTCTAAAATTACCCGGAAAGGCACACCGACAAAATTAGACAGTCCGATCGAATACACCGAGTCCCCAAATCAACCCAGAAATTTCAACTCTTTAATAAATATTAAAAATTCCCAGGAAAACCAGCACTGTCAAATATGAGTTACTCTGCCAAATTCAATGCAATATACGACAAAATAGCCGCAGAACCGCCGCACGAGCCAAGCTCGTGCCGCGGAACCGCGGCAGTTTGATGGAATTAGGGTTACGAATTGCACAGTTACTCTTATATTTTCCTGCTGATATTTCTATATATTTTTAATATAGAAAAATCCCCGAAATTAAAAAAAGTACAGAGAGCATATTTAGGGTTGGGTTTTCGGGTCGTTCGGACTTCAAATTCCGTCGGGACTTCGCCTAAGGCTCTAGCTAGGCTCTGATACCACTGTAGGGTTCCTAGGCACTCTAATGGAGTCTCCCAAGTGATCAAACATGCACAAATCAAAAATTCCTAGTGCCGAGAAAACCTAGAACGGATCGTTAACTAGATATATAGGCGAAGTAAGCAAGTATACGGAAATATAGCTAAATGGAAGGGGCTACAACCTTTGTAGATCCGGTCCACCACATCCTAGACTCCGTGACGAGGTCCCTCCGCTGTCCAAATCAAATCCATGACTCTGGCATCGGCTCCATCGGAGAATGGGCGGTCTTGATCGTCGGTTCGATGCCGAAGATGATCTACGTCGAGGCATCACAAAACTCGAGCTCCGCCTTCGCCAAGTCAAGAAACTTGTGAAGACAACACACTCTACTACATGGCAAGTAGTAGAGGATGAATAAATAGGAAGTGGGTAGACTTTAGATTAGGATTTCTCACTTGATTTGGCTAGTTGCCATTGAAGGTGCAAGCTTTCTTCAACTTGAAGATGAAGAAGAAGATGATAAAGAATTATGATAAGATATCTGAAAATAGAAAATAAATCATTCTTATCATAATGTCAACTATGGTTAGATGTAGAGAACAAACTACGGTTAAAGTGAATGGTTAAGGTTAAGGAAACAAACAAAATAGTCAACCATTCAAAGCTTCATGAAGCTTCAAAGGTTATCCAAACTTAGCCACTATTTTATTTCTTTCAATAAAGAATAAATGAATAAATAAATAAGCAAATAAAATGAAACCCTAACCATTCATATAACCATGGTCAATTCTTTACACAAACCCTAGCTTGCATGTATCATCAAACATGATACAATCTTGTGCACAAAAGTATATCACATACACAACTTGTGCATGCCAAGTGAGAAAATCCATTTAAAGTGAACCAATACTAGTTAATGCAAAGTGATATATCAAATATAAAATTATACATTAAATCATTAAATCAACACTTGATTCAATGATCCGGTTATATCGCATATAACCGGCTAGTATCCAATGTATCGGCTTATCGAATCAATCCTTGATTCGATAACTAGGTTATATCGCATACAACCATTCGACACATTCATCGCGAGAATGAAATACGGTATCACATACACGCATTATTCTCGGTCCCGCACATATCTCATATGCGCTCCTATTTCGTTTCGCTTGAGCCAGGAAACCTCTGTGTAGGACTCTAAAGACTCGTCAATACGCCGGCAGCGGATGATGATCATATCAAACACCCACAAGCCGCAAGCGGTCTGCTAAACGTAACGGCCACCCGGGTATTGAGCGATCAGAAGATCGACGAGCAAGCCCGCTCACACTCCTGCGAATCCAACCAGTAACACTTACCGTACAGTCCGGTCTGTTCGTCTGATATGTCGCATATCTCGCCTAGGGGTGGTAAACGTCAGACCCCAATAGCTCGATAAGTCATGCCGACGTAGGGTCCATAACATTCGTGAAACTACAGATAACTCTTACCAGTATATCACTGCAACCCTGGCCAGGGATTTCCTGTTATGGCCAGTCGAGCATAGCACAACATCAACCCCCAATACCGGGAGAGACGAATCCCCTCCTATCGCTCATTGCCTCCATGTGAATCGGGACTGTACCCAAAAACCACCTGTTTGCACAACTCAGTAGAGCCGTGGTAGGGTGGAAATCAAAGCACAGTGGGAGACACACAAGACTCTACGACGATCTCGGGTCAACAGACTAAGCTGTACCAGTGTCACCAGAGAACTGCCATCTGACGTGAGGTATAATACCATCTGGGAGTTCTCGGCGAGTCCGTTCAGTGTACCCAGTCTCCACTGAGCACCCGCATACCATCTCCGATGTCAAACACCAATGGATATGGGATCATCCATCGCCCATCGCATGGGTCGAGAAGATATACGCTACTCTACTCTGGAATATCGATGCCCCGTCTCGATATTCCCTCGACTAGGAACATTTCAAGGATGTACTCATGGACTATCCAGGCCCCACTAGTATGATCTGCATCACAGGCCTGGAAGTCGAGTACACATCCTAAGGGCTTTATCAACATGTAATCAGAGAGACAGAAAGTATACATGTTAAGATAAAGAGAAACCAGATAGCGTACTATCATGTCGAGCAAGAAAGTCCTACCTATATATGTCCCAGCATCTACTACAATATACATCCAATGTACAGTAAAGGCCTCTAGGGCATACATATAACTAACAATCTCTCACTTGCACTAGGGCCATCTGTAGCAGTGGTTGCAGTATCATATACTCAACCATCCCCTAAAAGTCTCTCTTTGGGAAAAGGGCCTTCGTGAGTGGATCCGCCGTGTTGTCCTCTGAGTCTACTCTCCTAACCTCGATCACCCTGGAGATCAACTATCTCCATGATCAGGTGATGCTGCCTTAGATTATGTCTGGGTCACTGATGGGACCAGGGTTCCAGAGCCAAAGCCACAGTTCCATTGTCACACAATGGTAGGAACCTAGTTCATCCTATGAACCAATATACACCCAAACTGCCTCTTTCGTAGTATCTTTAATAGCGATGTTACCAGCCTTTATCGTCTAGTTTGCCACGGTATCTTGCTTAGAACTCTTCCAACATTCCGTCCCTTTACAGAGGGTAAAGACAATGCCTGTGACTGACATTCAGTCGTCTTTATCACCCTGGAACACTTCCAGTGATTCTCCCCAGGATCGATTGATACAATCTCACTATACCTAGTGAGAACCCTAATATCCCTTTAGATCTATCTCATAGGTCCAAATCTCAGGATTTAGGAGGTATCATCTTTATCCTATTTGGAGAATCCTTGTGATAATAGGAGATTGATCGATCGTAGTATAGGAAACTCTTTTCCTATCAAGAGTATGTTGTCTACGTACAATACGAAGATGACCACGTTACTCTCTACTACCCTTTTGTATATATAAGGTTCGTCTACCATTTTGATGAAGTCAAACACTTTGACTATCACATCAAAACAGACGTTCCAACTCCGCGATGCCTACTTCATTATGTAAAGCAACTTGCACACGTTTCCGCTGCTCCCACTGTTTACGAAGACCTCTGGCTGTGTTCTTATAGACGTTCTCTTCTAAATCAGTATTTAGAAAAGCAGTCATGGCACCCAACCACCAGATATCGTAGTCATGGTATGTAGCCGTGGTAAGTAGGATCTGGATAGACTTAAGCATAGCTACTGGAAAAAGGTTTCATCATTATCCACGCCTGGTCGATGACGAAAACCTTTAACAAGTCTAGCTTTGAAAGTCTCAACTTTTCCATCTACACCAAGTAATCTTCTCAAGATATACTTGCTCCTGATGGGGATTTAAGCCTTCAGATATAGCAGCTAAAGTCCATACTTTGCTGGTGTACATGGATTCCATCTCAGATTGCTAAGCATCCAGCCATTCTTACAGAGTCCCTACTCTCGATGGCCTGCTCGAAAATAGTTGGGTCATCATCTCATGATGCAATCCTTGCTCCCACTGTCATCGAGAAACCGAGGTATCTCTCAGGCGGATGAGGAACCCTACTAGATCGGCGGAGAGGCTGAGGTTCGTCGGGAACAATAGAATCTTATGGTTCTGTCAAATCATCAACTGCAGTTTTGTATAGCTGGAACCTTTCCAGTTCTACAGAACCGATCCTGCCTCGATCTTGTCCGGATTTTGCTTTAAACATAGGCCGGACAACCCCAAATCTTAAATCGCTTAAGAGATGGGTTCTTCCCATACCATATCTTATATGGAGTGGTAGGCAGTGATTTGATTCAAACCTAATTCAATAGGTATGCAGCTTCTCAAGTGCATAACCCCAAAAGGAAATAGGTAACTCAGTAATACTCATCATAGAGCACACGATATCTAATATTGTGTGATTGCTCCGCCCCGATACACCGTTGTGCTGTGGTGTATTCAGAGGAGTAACACTGAGAGAGTATCTCATTCTCCTTTAGAATAGTCCAGGAATTCTATGCACAAGTATTCTCCTCCCTGATCTTATCATAGGACATAATACTTATACCCGTATTTTGGTTCTCTACTTCTAACTTATATTCTGTGAATATCTCAAATGGTTCGGACTTATGTTTCAACAGGAACATATGACTGAATCTTGAGAGATTATCAGAGAATATAATGAAGTATGAAGAACCAGTCCTGGCATGTGTAGACAGGAGACTTTACATACATCATCATGTATCAGTCCCAAGAGTTTACTAACTCTTTCTCTGTTTCTAATAAACAGAGCTATGGTCATCTAATCTTTGTGACATGACTGGCAAGTTTCACAAGATGTAAATTCAAACTGATTTAAATATGCATCTAAAATGTAACTTCAGCCAGTCGGGTCGCATTGATGTGTCCTAGTCTACAATGCCTCAAGAATGATTCGTTCATTTCTGAACTCTTCCTCTTGTGTGTGTTCTGTATACGAGGAACTGTAGTTTGATTTAGAACGTCAATGCTTTTAGATAACGTGCCTGAACCGATCAACTTTTGATATAGGAAATGTTCAAAACATTATCCATCTATACAAAATTATATCATTTCTTTACTAATAAAGAGACTGATATGATTTTTTATATCAGGTTCGGTATCTAATAGCATTTGTTCAGAATCAATGTATTGGTAATACAGGGTGACAGTGACCAACAGACTTGGCTGCAACACTTGCCCCATTTTCTGCCTCATGAAACTTATCACCGGTTCTCAGTTTTTCTACCCTTTTGTAGCCCTATGTAACATATTACATATCTGGGATCCTGATCCGGTATCATATACCCAGGATGCAGAGGATACTGAGAAACAGTTCTTTGTAATGAACACACCCGAAGGAGATGCATCTCATGCACTTTCTTCGTTTGGGCGGCATGGGAATCCTGGCATTCCCCTATTTCCTGCTCTTTCTTATAACAATTATAAGTTGGAGCAGGACCAACGTTCCCAGCTCAGTATAACAAGCGGGTTCGGTCAATACATCCATATTATTATCTTGATTAAGGCGTGATATGGTCGCTACCTGGAGAGAGAGAAAAGAAAACACTCAGCGTGCGCTCTTGCAAGATCAGATTGGTTATATATTTTATCTAATCAGGATGGCTCCCACTGTTTTTATCAAATCTTCCTTCAAACCCTAAAAGGAAAGACTAGCCGGGATTAATTACACTCTACAAGTTCGCCAATCTTTCAGCCAGGCCAGTGTCGGTACTTTGAGGGAGGTTCCCCGTGCTTTCGCACTGACCTAATTACAGTAAACCTCATTTTCCCAGAGGCGTAACCCCGTTGACACCTTTCTAGACACCTACTTGATCGGCTAATTGTAAAGTGCAAAACTCTCCCAGGAGTAACAATTACTCGCAGTGGGTATCGGGATCCAACTATCACATAGAAGGTATGCAATCTCATTGCAAATTTCAACACTTGAAACTCCCGATAATGGTTTTTACCCCTAGCACTTATGACCTTAACTATGGTCAACAAATTATAAGTACTAGTCAAGTTCTACCCGTCATTTCGTGATTAATTAGACCCACCCACATGACCCTTAACTAAGGTCAACAAAGTCACGCGACTGTCCTAACTAATCGCATCATATGCGGTGTAGGAAGACATCACATAGCTACCGTACACTGTGCCTTGACTATGGTCAACAAACACAGCACGAATACTAAGTACTCTACTTCCTAAAATGACGGAGGGTTGCGGCTGGTTTTTGTGAAAACCTTTAACGCTTTGAACTTGATCTCGTTGCGGAATCAAATGGTTTTTAAATGGAATGTTTTTGAGGCTTTTCTAGTTTTGCTAAAGGGGTCACTCCCGGTGAAGGGATCGTCGGCCCTTTCCTCGTCGAATGAGGTGCGGGATATATCATATATATCACTGTGCAAAGCGGAAACTATAGAAGCGATCAAAGACAAACCGAGTGTGTAGCATCTGCCAGTTATTGCTAAAGGAGTCACTCCCGGTGAAGGGATCTCGGTCCTTTCCTTATCGAATAAGGTGCAGGATGTTCTACAAGGAACACCACGATGCAAAGCAAGAACTGTAGCTACCTGTTTTTATTTTGAAATTCGATTCCACAACATCAATTAGGTTTATTTTCTTTCATCAATCTCATTAATGAATATCCCATCATTTAAATTACCTAAACATCACAGATAGATATGACGTACACTTATGCCATCCGCATTCGCCTCGATGTCCCCTCGTGCACCGTTAGGTTAGGTAACTAACGGCAGAGCGGGGCAGGGCTAGTGCGGGTGTAAAACATAAGTAACGTCTATATAATATATCATATATACTATAATATCTGTCACAGAGCACAGAACATCGCATGATCACATCACAGATAACGCAGCAGAAAAAACATATGAAATATTGGATATACTAGGACGTCCGTGTTTTCAATACGAGCCAGTATAAAACACGGATTCCACGGTCGTGATGAATAGCCAATCGCACACCCCTAGACCCCTACGAGAGCGGCAAGTAACCCTTCCAATTCTAGGGTTAGGAGACCCGGACTCGACTCCTCGAGATGGTCTCCCACTGGACCCCAGAACCCGGTTACTTGTGCTCCCCTCCTTGGGTCTATCCTAGTGCAGAAAAGTAAATAATATACATCAATGGTGACAACTTCCGCAACCTGGAAGTGCCCCAATAAAAGAATATTACATACAAGTTTTTACATGAATGAAAATGAAAAACACTCATCTCACATAAAAACCCCCCGGCTATTCAAATACGACGATCCAATATAACATATCCAGCAAAACATAACATCAGATGTCATCAACGTAAGTAAATATGCGCATCCCAATTGTCGTTGACATATAGCAACGAAACCGGCGATATCACATATTACACTTACGGTCACAGAAAAGAAAGTATAAAACTACAACAGTTGGAATCCGCAACCTCCTCAGACATCGCATGCCTGACCAAATGAATTCCTTAGACATCGCATGCCTAACAATTATAAACCCCGCATTTTAGTCTCATTATCGAAAACTCTTTTCAATATCGAGTCGGGCAATTCAACAAGATTCCCGACATTCTGATCGAATGCTCGTCGCAAACTTTAGCAGGCGGCCGCACCCCCGATACCGTCGACGAAGTGCACCAAGGCGGAACACCGCTGCCGCGAGCACCCGACCGGATGCTTTCGGCCATGGGGTTCTCCTACAGTCACTTGGTCGGGGCTATGGAGTGAGGCTGTCTATTAAGTTTACCCGGCGAGTATCCGCGTACGCTACGTGATTGGGACGGACTTTTGATCACATCAAAATTCCGTGGCAACCGATCAAGTGAGACTAAACCGCTAGATTTATAACATTCATTCAGTTATCTCATAACTACTTGTGAATTCCAATTATTGTATCACATTCCGGATAAATAGAAAATGCTAAACTTTTCGATCGAACAATCGAACACCCAAGTTTTCCCGATACAGCTCAACACATGAAATAAGTCTAACAACATTCAGTTCGTGCCTCAGTACCAACGGTCCAGCCGTAGAAGGGTCAAGCCAACGCCTCACATGTGGCACGCCGTACTGCCCCAAACCCGAAGGTACAAAGGGCAGTTCAAGACGGTCACATAATCGAGTTAAGGTTTGTTGTCTTCTAGAGGGTCCATCGCGTTACTTGCACTACTTAGAACGTCGTTAAACTACGGAAAAATCCAACAGTTGGAAATTTCCCGACAGGGGAAAAAGTGGGTATTTATATCCGGTCGAACTTTTTAACATATTCTAAAATTACCCGGAAAGGCACACCGACAAAATTAGACAGTCCGATCGAATACACCGAGTCCCCAAATCAACCCAGAAATTTCAACTCTTTAATAAATATTAAAAATTCCCAGTAAAACCAGCACTGTCAATTATGAGTTACTGTGCCAAATTCAATGCAATATACGACAAAATAGCCGCGGAACCGCCGCACGAGCCAAGCTCGTGCCGCGGAACCGCGGCAGTTTGATGGAATTAGGGATGCGAATTGCACAGTTACTCTTATATTTTCCTGCTGATATTTCTGCATATTTTTAATATAGAAAAATCCCCGAAATTAAAAAAAGTACAGAGAGCATATTTAGGGTTGGGTTTTCGGGTCGTTCGGACTTCAAATTCCGTCGGGACTTCGCCTAAGGCACTAGCTAGGCTCTGATACCACTGTAGGGTTCCTAGGCACTCTAATGGAGTCTCCCAAGTGATCAAACATGCACAAATCAAAAATTCCTAGTGCCGAGAAAACCTAGAACGGATCGTTAACTAGATATATAGGCGAAGTAAGCAAGTATACGGAAATATAGCTAAATGGAAGGGGCTACAACCTTTGTAGATCCGGTCCACCACATCCTAGACTCCGTGACGAGGTCCCTCCGCTGTCCAAATCAAATCCATGACTCTAGCATCGGCTCCATCGGAGAATGGGCGGGCTTGATCGTCGGTTCGATGCCGAAGATGATCTACGTCGAGGCATCACAAAACTCGAGCTCCGCCTTCGCCAAGTCAAGAAACTTGTGAAGACAACACAATCTACTACATGGCAAGTAGTAGAGGATGAAGAAATAGGAAGTGGATAGACTTTAGATTAGGATTTCTCACTTGATTTGGCTAGTTGCCATTGAAGGTGTAAGCTTTCTTCAACTTGAAGATGAAGAAGAAGATGATAAAGAATTATGATAAGATATATGAAAATAGAAAATAAATCATTCTTATCATAATGTCAACTATGGTTAGATGTAGAGAACAAACTAAGGTTAAAGTGAATGGTTAAGGTTAAGGAAACAAACAAAATAGTCAACCATTCAAAGCTTCATGAAGCTTCAAAGATTATCCAAACTTAGCCACTATTTTATTTCTTTCAATAAAGAATAAATGAATAAATAAATAAGAAAATAAAATGAAACCCTAACCATTCATATAACCATGGTCAATTCTTTACACAAACCCTAGCTTGCATGTATCATCAAACATGATACAATCTTGTGCACAAAAGTATATCACATATACAACTTGTACATGCCAAGTGAGAAAATCCATTTAAAGTGAACCAATACTAGTTAATGCAAAGTGATATATCAAATATAAAATTATACATTAAATCATTAAATCAACACTTGATTCAATGATCCGGTTATATCGCATATAACCGGCTAGTATCCAATGTATCGGCTTATCGAATCAATCCTTGATTCGATAACTAGGTTATATCGCATACAACCATTCGACACATTCATCGCGAGAATGAAATACGGTATCACATACACGCATTATTCTCGGTCCCGCACATATCTCATATGCGCTCCTATTTCGTTTCGCTTGAGCCAGGAAACCTCTGTGTAGGACTCTAAAGACTCGTCAATACGCCGGCAGCGGATGATGATCATATCAAACACCCACAAGCCGCAAGCGGTCTGCTAAACGTAACGGCCACCCGGGTATTGAGCGATCAGAAGATCGATGAGCAAGCCCGCTCACACTCCTGCGAATCCAACCAGTAACACTTACCGTACAGTCCGGTCTGTTCGTCTGATATGTCGCATATCTCGCGTAGGGGTGGTAAACGTCAGAACCCAATAGCTCGATAAGTCATGCCGACGTAGGGTCCATAACATTCGTGAAACTACTGATAACTCTTACCAGTATATCACTGCAACCCTGGCCAGGGATTTCCTGTTATGGCCAGTCGAGCATAGCACAACATCAACCCCCAATACCGGGAGAGACAAATCCCCTCCTATCGCTCATTGCCTCCATGTGAATCGGGACTGTACCCAAAAACCACCTGTTTGCACAACTCAGTAGAGCCGTGGTAGGGTGGAAATCAAAGCACAGTAGGAGACACACAAGACTCTACGACGATCTCGGGTCAACAGACTAAGCTGTACCAGTGTCACCAGAGAACTGCCATCTGACGTGAGGTATAATACCATCTGGGAGTTCTCGGCGAGTCCGTTCAGTGTACCCAGTCTCCACTGAGCACCTGCATACCATCTCCGATGTCAAACTCCAATGGATATGGGATCATCCATCGCCCATCGCATGGGTCGAGAAGATATACGTTAGTCTACTCTGGAATATCGATGCCCCGTCTCGATATTTCCTCGACTAGGAACATTTCAAGGATGTACTCATGGACTATCCAGGCCCCACTAGTATGATCTGCATCACAGTCCTGGAAGTCGAGTACACATCCTAAGGGCTTTATCAACATGTAATCAGAGAGACAGAAATTATACATGTTAAGATAAAGAGCAACCAGATAGCGTACTATCATATCGAGCAAGAAAGTCCTACCTATATATGTCCCAGCATCCACTACAATATACATCCAATGTACAGTAATGGCCTCTAGGGCATACATATAACTAACAGGGTGGATGGCGTATAGCACCCCCGCAGTCCGTGGTGATGTATACGAATACGTATACATACATATATTTATTATGTGTACTTTAGGATTATTGATGGTAATAATGGGATGTATTGGTGTAGTATAGTGCGAAACCCTAGAGTAGTGGTTGCACTCACACATACACGTACACATATACTTGCCTACATTCTTTCATTTATCTGTGCGCATATAGTGGTGTGTATATCTACACATGGGTATGGGACTATGTGTTCATATACGGATTGAGGATGATACATGGGATTGAGTTGAGTCGATGAGGTTTGATTGAGGCCGTGAGATTCGGCGATATGACAGAGTTCGTTATTGTGATGTGATATGATGGTAATGATACCGGAAATTTGATGAGATGAATGGGATATTGATCCGTACCCAGCTATTGGGATGCTGTACGACGATTTACCGTACGAGCTTTATATTGATGTTAGATCCGCACTCATGACTCGATGATGTTATATGATATACTGTATCGTATGTGATACTATTGAGGCGAGATCACCGACTATATATATATATATATGTATATCGACTCAGATTTAGGTGGCCTCCATACCCCTCCCGATTGACTTGATTGTTGGGTTCGTAGTTCGCATAGTAGGCGTTAGACTAGACCCGAGTCATACCTATTTCAAAAACTAACGAATCGGGGATATTTTAAAGATAGGCAAAAGGGTTTATACGGATATTTTCAAAAGACGCATCTTTTCTTAAAAACACCGTAGCCCATATTTTACCAAAAGCCCTGATTCGTCTTATTTCAAAAGGCAAGTTTGCATGATATATCTATTGAGGCAGGTTCTTTACTGTTGCGTTGATTATTTGCTCCCGCATATTCATGCTATTTGCATTGCATCGCTTGTATTGTTGATATATTTCAGTCATGCTGCTAGGACACCAGCACCATTATTGATGATGCGTATGTTCCACGTACACTTGTTTGCCGGCTCACATACTTCATCATCGATAATTGCCATGTCACTACACTGTAGTACTGTTGTATTCAGTGTATGTTGCTTACATTTCTTTACATGTCGCATACATCATGCTTTCTGATTATACGCATTGAGATATGTTGTTTCCATGATATTTCTGGTTTTTGGGAACCGTGGGTGTTTCAAAAGAGAATATGTAATTGTTTTAAAACCCGGTTACCCTTGATATGATATTTCAGTGCGTCCACCATGTGTTTTCTCGGTGCTGAGAGCGACATGTGAAACCCGATTCGAAGAGGCGGATGAGGCCGATTGCGGGTACATGGTGGACCCGGTATGGTTCCCCGGGACAAGAAATGTTTTTCGTGGAGTAGACGATGAGCCTGGCAGGGTGGCGAGTACCTACCAGTGATTGGTTGGACCTGGCGGTTATCCGGAGGATACTGACCAGAGTCGATAGATGGATATGGGCGTACTGCCGGGGCCGAAGGCCGATACCGCAGACAGAGCCCGTGGGCCGATCCGGACTGACGGAGCCCGATATATGAGGATTTACGTGCCGATGCTGGGCACAGTTTTCATGATGTTTTCGAGTGTCGATGCTGGGCACTCCGGTCCCATGATTTTGACGTGTCGCGAGGGACGCAGGTGGCTTATATCCTCATATTCCCATGCATATGCTGATGATATTTACATGCATGATGGTTATTGTCATTAGGTGACGAGTGGACGGGATCCACGTACATGCAGATTTGATTACATTGATCATACCTTACATTCATGATATGCTATTACCTGAGGCACTAGCACGAGCACTTGGCACTACACTCATGTATAGAGATTACATTGCCAGTTTAGCATGCTTCAGCTTTATTCATATTGAGGTTTATTTATATCTGATCGTATTGACCTAGGATGGGTCATGCATTCAATCTCTGCTTGTAGATATTTTCTATTCACGAGTTGGCAACTCACCCCCGTTGTGCTACAGTTCTTGCAGGTCTTTGCCGTACAGATTCCATAGCGGCATTTCTGGCACACTGCTTCCTTATGGGTGACTTGCTTGGGTAGGTGGGTTCTTTTGTATCAGAACCGCCATTGTACATGTATTATTCATTGTATCTAGAATTCCATCAACCAAAACTTGTATATTGTTTCAGACTTAGAAAACAGTGTTGTATTATTTCGACCTTAGAGTCGCGCTTGTAGTATTACGGTTTTCTGGCTGTTTTGAGTTCTTTTTGAGTTTTGATCTTCGCCCTTTGGCGTTGTATATTATTATTGCTTGCGTGGTTGTGACCGTCGATTGACGAAGAGCTAGCTCCCGCTTGGGGATGCCTTTTATCATTTCTTATGTATTATTCTTGTTGTACCCCGTTCGGGGCCAGTTTTAACAAAGGAAACTCTGCCGAAATTTTCAGGAAAGGTTACACATTTTTAAAAATACATATTCGGCTTAGTTATTTAAAAACTTGGATTTTTGAAACACGATTTCTTTACTTCTTAAAACCAGTTTTCCTTATTTACTCTTTAAATGGTTTTAGATTTCTGGGCTTTTGGCTTACTTGGATCAGATGGGGTCCTATAGACTTCATATGGTTCAAGGGCCAATCACGTGCTCTTTCGGGTCGTGATATATATATGATATATCCTGCACCTCATTCGACGAGGAAAGGGCCGACGATCCCTTCACCGGGAGTGACCCCTTTAGCAAAACTAGAAAATCCTAAAAAACCCTCCATTTTAAAATCATTTGATTCTACAACGATATCAAGTTCATTACGCAATAGGTTTTCAGAAAAACCTGTCGGAGCCCTCCGTCATTTCAGATAAGTACTACTTAGTATTCATGCTGCGGTAGTTTGGCCTCCGTCAAGGCGTAGTGTATGGTAGCTAACTAGTGCTTATCTGCTAGCATATGATGCGATTGGATTAGGGTATTCGTACGACGTAGTTTGGCCTCCGTCAAGGGTCGTACGGGTGGGTTTAATTCAATCAAGAAATGACGGGTTGAACTTGACTAGCGTCCTATGGGTAGTTTGGCCTCCGTCAAGGTCATGGGACGCTAGGGGTAAAAACATTATCGGGAATTTCAAGTGTTGAAATTTGCAATGAGATTGCATACCTTCTATAAGATAGTTGGATCCCGATACCCACTGTGAGTAATTGTTACTCCTGGGAGAGTTTTACACATTACAATTAGCCGATCGAGTAGGTGTCTAGAAAGGTGTTAACGAGGTTACGCCTCTGGGAAAACGAGGTTTACTTTAATTAGGTTCGTGCGAAAGCACGGGGGACCTCCCTCAAAGTACCGACACTGGCCTGGCTGAAAGATTGGCGAACTTGTAGCGTGTAATTAATCCTGGCTAGTCTTTCCTTTTAGGGTTTGAAGGAAGATTTGATAAAAACAGTGGGAGCCATCCTGATTAGATAAAATAAATAACTAATCTAATCTTGCAAGAGCGCACACAGAGTGTTTTCTTCTCTCTCTCTCCAGGTAGCGACCATATCACGCCTTAATCCAGATAATAACATGGATGTATTGACCGAACCCGCTTGTTATACTGAGCTGGGGAACGTTGGTCCCGCTCCAACTTATAATTGTTATAAGACCGATCAGGAAATAGGGGAATACCAGAATTCCTATGCCGGCCAAACGAAGAAAGTGCATATGATGCATCTCCTTCGGGTGTGTTCATTATAAAGAACTGTTTCTCAGTGTCCTCTACGTCCTAGGTATTAGATACCGGATCAGGATCCTGTAAATGTAATCCGTTACATGGGCTACAGACAGGTAGAGAACTGAGAACGGGTGATAAGTTTCATGAGACAGAAAACGGTGCAAGTGTTGCAGTCAAGTCTGTTGGTCACTGTCACCCTGTATTTCCAAATACATTGATTCTGAACAAATGCTATTAGATACTGAACCTGATATACAAAATCATATCAATCTCTTTATTTATTAAAGAAGGATATAATTTTGTATTGTTGAATAATGTTTTGTACAATTCCTATATCGGTTCAGGCACGTTATCTAAAAACATTGACGTTCTAAATCAAACTACAGTTCCTAGTATACAGAACACACACAAGAAGAAGAGTTCAGAAATGAACGATTCCTTCTTAAGGTATTGTAGACTAGGTCATATCAATGCGACCCGACTGGCTGAAGTTACATTTAGATGCATATTTAAATTAGTTTGAATTTACATCTTATGAAACTTGCCGGTCATGTCACAAAGATTAGGTGGCTATAGCTCTGTTTATTGGAAACAGTGAAAGAATTAGTGAACTCTTGGGATGATACATGTTGATGTATGAAGGTCCCCTGTCTACACATGCCAAGAACGGTTCTTTGTACTTCATTACATTCTCTGATAATCTCTCAAGATTCAGACATATGTTCCTGTTGAAACACAAGTCCGAACCTTTTAAGATATTCACATAATATAAGTTGGAAGTAGAGAACCAAAACGGGTATAAGTATTATGTCCTTTGATGCGATCAAGGAGCAAAATACTTGAGCACGGAATTCCTGGATTATTCTAAAGGAGAATGAGATTCTCTCTCAGTATTACTCCTCCATATACACCACAGCACGTCGGTGTATCGGGGCGGAGCAATCACACCCTATATGATAAGGTGTGCTCTATGATGAGTACTACTGAGTTACCTATTTCCTTTTGGGAGTTATGCACTTAAGAAGTTGCAAACCTATTGAATGGCGTTCTAACCAAATCAGATGCCTACCACTCCATATGAGATATGGAAAGGGAAGAGCCCATATCATAAGTTTGTTAATATTTGGGGTTGTCCAGCCTATGTCTAAAAGCATAATCCGGACAAGCTCGAGGCAAAGTCAGTTCTGTACAAGTTTGTTGGATATCCCAAGCAATTGCAAGGGAATATCTTCTACCTAACCGAGGAACAAAAGATGTTTTGTTTCTCAGCATGCCACCTTTGTGAAAGGGAATTTCTTCGAAAAAAATTAGTGGTCATGAGGTAGAACTGGAAGCAGTTCCAGCTATGCAAACTACAGCAGATGATTTGGTAGAACCGAAGGATTCAATAGTAACCAACGAACCTCAGCCTCCCCGCCGATCTAGTAGGGTTCCTCACCCACCTGAGAGATACTTTGGTTTCTCTATGATAGTGGGAGCGAGGATTGCATCATGAGATGATGACCCAACTAGTTTCGAGCTGGCCATCAGGAGTGGGACTCTATAAGAATGGCTGGATGCTTAGCGATCTGAGATGGAATCCTTATACACCAACAAAGTATGGACTTTGGTTGCTTTATCTGAAGGGTTAAATCCCCATCAGGAGCAAGTATATCTTGAGAAGATTATTTGGTGTACATGGAAATGTTGAGACTTTCAAAGCTAGACTTGTTAAAGGTTTGCATCATTGACCAGGTATGGATTATGATGAAACTTTTTCTAAGTAGCTATGCTTAAGTCCATCCAGATCCTACTTGCCACGGCTACATACCATGACTACGATATCTGGTGGTTGGGTACCATGACTGCTTTTCTAAATGATGTTTTAGAAGAGTGCGTCTATAAGTACACAGCCAGAGGGCCTCGTAGACAGTGGGAGCAGCGGAAACGTGTGCAAGATGTTTTATGTGATAAAGCAGGCATCACGGAAATAGAACGTCTGTTTTGATGTCTTAGTCAAAGAGTTTGACATCATCAAAATGGTAGATGAACCTTGTATAAACAAAAAGGTAGTGAGGAGTATGGTGGTGATCCTCGTAGAGTACGTGGATGACATACTCTAGATGGGGAAGGAGTTTCCTATGCTACACTCGGTCAATCTCCGCTTATCACAATGATTCTCCATATAGGATCAAAGTGATACCTACTAAATCCTAGGTTTTGGATCTATGAGATAGATCTAATTGGATGATTAGGATACACACTAGATGTAGTGAGATGGTATCAATTGATCCTGGGTGAATCACTGGAAAGGTTCCAGGATGATAAGGACGACTGAAAGTCAGTCATAGGCATTGTCTTTACCCTCAGTAAAGGGACGGTATGTTGGAAGAGTTCCAAGCTAGATACCGTGGCATACTAGACGATAAAGGCTGGATACATCGCTACTTAAGATGCTACCAAAGAGGCTGTCTGGGTGTATATTAGTTCATGAGATGAACTTAGTTCCTCCCATTGTGTGACAATGGAGTTGTGGCTTATACCAAGGAACGTCCGTCCCATCAGTGATCCGGACATATTCTAAGGCAGTATCACCTGATCATGGAGATGGGTGATCTCCAAGGAGATCGAGATTAGGAGAGTAGACTCAGAGGAAAACACGGCGGATCCACTCACAAAGGCCATTTCCCAGAGAGAGACAATTATGGGATGGTTGAGTATGAGATACTACAACCACTGCTATCAGATGGCCCTAGTGCAAGTAGGAGATTGTTAGTTATATGTATGCCCTAGAGGCCATTACTATACATAGGATGTATATTGTAGTGGATGCTTGGACATATATAGGGAGGACTTTCTTGCTCGACATGATAGTATGCTATCTGGTTGCTCTTTACCTTAACGTGTACACTGATTGTCTCTCTGTTACATGTTGGTAAAGCCCTTAGGATGCGTACTTGACTACCTGGACTATGATGAGGATCATACTAGTGGGGACATGGTAGTCCATAAGTACATCCTTCAAGGTCCCTAGTCGTGGGTGTATTGAGACGGGGCATCGACATACCAGAGTAGACTAGCGTATACCTTCTCGACCCATACAAATGGGCGATGGATGATCCTATATCCATTGGTGTTTGACATCAGAGATGATATACGGGTGCTCAGTGGAGACTGGGTACACTGGACGGACTCGCCGAGAACTCCCAGATGGTATTAAACCTTACGTCAGATGGTCGTTCTCTGGTGACATTGGTACAGGTTAGTCTGTAGACCCGAGATCGTCATTGAGTCTTGTGTGATTCCCACTGTGCTTTGATTTCCACCTTACCACGTCCAAGAGGGCATGCAAAACAGTGGTTTTTGGGTACAGTCCCAAATCACAAGGAGGCAATGAGCGATAGGAGGGGATTCGTCTCTCCCGGTATAGGGAGTTGATGTTGCTCTGTGTTCGATTGGCTATAACCGGAAATCCCTGGCCAAGGTTGCTGAGATTTACTGGTATGTGTTACCAGTAGTTTCTTGAACTGTTATAGATCTCATATCGACACGATTTATCAAGCTACTGGGGTCTGACGTTTACCACCCCTAGGCGAGATATGCGACATATCAGACGACGAGACCGGAATGTACGGTAAGTGTTACTAGTTGGATTCATAGGAGTGTGAGCGGGCTTGCTCGTTGATCTTCTGATTGCTCAATACCCGGGTGGCCGCTTGTGGCTTATGGGTGTTTGATATGATCATCACCTACTGCCGGCGTATTGACGAGTCTTTAGAGTCCTACACAGAGGTTTCCTGGCTCAAGCGAAACGAAATAGGAGCGCATATGAGATATGTGCGGGACCGAGAATAATAACAGTATGTGATACTGTATTCTATTCTCGCGATTTGTATCATTGGACGGTTATATGAGATATAGCCGGGTTACCGAATCAAATGTTGATTCGATATATTGATACACATAATATTAGTCGGTTGTATGCAGTATGACCGGATCATTAAATCAAGTGTTGATTTAATGATTTAATGTATAATTATATATTGGATATATTACTTTACATTAACTAGTATTGTTTACTTAAGATTGATTTTCTCACTTGATATGCACAAGTTGTATATGTGATATATGTTTGTGCACTTGTTTGTATCATGATTGATGATACATGCAAACTTGGGTATGTGTATGCTTTACACCATGTTTAGTTAATGGTTAGGGTTTTATTTTCTTTATTCATTTTGTAAAAACAAAATGGTGCTTTTCTTTATTTTTGGCTTAAAGCTTCATGAAGCTTCATAGCATCTTTGAAAAGTCTAAACCATTTTGTTTTATCCTTAAACCTAACCATTACCTAAACTATGGTTTGCTCTCTACATGAGTTAACTTACCCATGGTTGCATTATGATAAGCATCACTTGAATTTTCTTTTTTGAATTAATTCATTTTTCATTTCTTTCTTCTTCTTCTTCTTCATGAAGAAGAAAACCATTGCTAGAAAATTTCAAGTGTTGAAATCAAGTGAGAAATCCAAATCCAAAGTGAACCCACTTCCTATTTCTTCATCCTCTACCACTTGCCATGTTGTATGGGGTGTTTTCTTCAAAAGTTTCATGACCTAGTGAAGATGGAGCTTGAGTTAGAGTCGCCTCGACGTATATCATCTTCGGCATCGAAGTCAACGACCTAGCCCGATCATTTCTCCGATGAAACCAACGCTAGAGTCCGGGATCCCGATGATCACAGCGGAGAGACGTCATCATGGAGCTAAAGAAGTGGAGGACCGGATCTACAAAAGTTGTAATCCCTTTCACTTAGTAGCAAAGTAGTTTGCTTACTTGTCGTTTCGCCTAATCTCTAGTTAACGATCTTGCATAGAGTTGTTAGGCACATAAACTTTTGATTTTGGCATGGTTGATACCTTGTAGAACCTCTTGAGTGTGCCTAGGAACCCTACATTCGTATGGCTAAAGCTGAGAGAAAGCGCAAAAGTATGCAGTAAGGGAGCGTCAGGCTAACCTGGCCGTAGGAGTGGGTTCAAGTGATGCTCGACCCTCTGACGTTCCCATGGAGGACGTTCCTTCTGCCCTGTCCACCGCTCATTGGCAGGTTGCGCGCGCGGCTCGGGAAGAGGCCGGATAGTTACTTCATGGTAGAACAACACACGTTCCCTTGTTGAAACCTAGTAATAGCCTTTTTCTTGGATTATAACACTTTTTTTAACAGGGCCAAGTTTAGGTGGTGACGTGGCAGGCGAAGTGCCGGCACTTGAAGAGCCTGAAGTGGCAGGCCTTCTTTTGGAATCTGGGACTGTTCCGATTGCCGCTTCCTCTCCTTGTAGATCCCTGATATCGGCGGGTGATGCGAGCATTACGACGACCCTTATCGATTCAGGGGACGAAGGTGTGGATGCTGAATCTACCTTCCCGGTGGAAACCGAGAAAGTCGTCATAGCTGGTGATGCTCCAGACACTGTCATGGTTTCTTCCCTGTCAGGTATTCCTTGAGCTATTACATTTGTGTTTTTTAATCCCGCCAGGCATCTCTACTGATATCTCCTTTATTCTGAATATTGGCATGGTAAACTCCGACGCTGTGCTGACTGAAGAATTACTGACAGCCGTGGCCACGACTGTTACGGTTCTACCCCTCTCTTTTGTGTCCCCCCAAGTTCTCTCGGGTTTAATGACGGAAGGTAAAGGTTTATCATTTCTTGGTTTCAGTGTAGATATTATTTTCTTGGATTAATTTTTGTACCATATATTGTCGCAATCCTGCAGGAGTGCTTTTTGACCACTTACACCAGATGTTAAGCTCGCACTTCGCCTTCTAATCGGAATTCGTTCCCCTTCAGGCGTTGGTTAGTATATTCTTCACCTTTTATTTCATCTTTCCATGAGTAAACTTTCTATTGCTAAGCTTTTCTTGTATTGACCGCAGTATTACGGCTCGAGGGGGAGAACAAAGGAATATCCAAGCTTCCTGTGCTTCCTAACTTGCCACTTTTAACCACTGGTATGACAGATCTCATTCATCATCATTCTTCCTTATTTTTTAGGTTGAAATCTAACCCCTCTTTGTGTGTGCTTTATTCTGCAGCAGCTGCACCGGCTTTGCTTCCTCCTGAGTCTCGCATTTCCATGCCCGCAGGGCCTTTTGCTAAGCGCCAATCTTCCAGGGGTGCGGTGAATAGCAGGCAGATGCTAAATGAGTTCATCTAAGATCTTAACGTTGAAGTTCTCACCTCTGCTGCGGATTTTGCTGACGAGATCAACCATATGCTGGCGAAGCTTGTGACTTTCCACAATGAAGACTTCGTCGGCATTTGGGTTGACTATTGTAAGCGGATTGAGGCTTGTCTCCATGATATTGAGCACAAGCGTCTTGCACTTCGAAGGCTCAACTGATCGTGTGGATCGAACAAAATGCCGCTTCCATTAAATACTTTGAGCAAAAGTTGGCCTTGAAGCGAAAGGAGCATAAGACAGGTTTTGGCGAATCCAGCCAATTTCACGCCCAGGTCGAAGCGAATGCCACGCAGCTGCAAGTTATCTTTAAAAGTCTTCAGCAATGCTTGTCTAGAGGAATGGCGCTGAGGCAGAACCTCGATTTTACAGAGTGGGGCATGCGAGATTGCGAGGTCGCTAAGCAGGAAATTTCTGAGAAGTTTTCATCGTGCTTGCAACAACGGGCTCCAGTTGAAGCGATGCTGGCTGCAATAGTGGCACGTGAGGAGGCCCTGCGGGAAGAGAGTGAGCGGGTTGACAGTTTACTGAAAACCCTGCCTTCTAAATATCTAGAATTTTATTTCCCACTTTTCTTTACATAAATGTAAACTGTATCTTTTAAACATTTCGATTTATGAATAAAGAATTCACATTTTTTTGCATGCGGTCCTCTCTGTCTGATGTCTTAATTTAGCTCTCATTAGTTTATTTGCTCGTTTCGGATTTTGTAGTTTATTCACTCGTTTCGGAGTTTCTAGTTTATGTACTCATTTCAGAGTTTGTATTTCATTCACTCATTTCGGAGTCTCTAGTTTATGCACTCATTTCGGAGTCTCTAGTTTACGTACTCATTTCGGAGTTTGTAGTTTATTCACTCATTTCAGAGTATGTAGTTTATTCACTCGTTTTGGAGTTTCTTGTTTATGTACTCATTTTGGAGTTTGTAGTTTATTCACTCGTTTTAGAGTTTCTAGTTTATGTACTCATTTCGGAGTGTTTTTAGTTTACCTCCCTTAGGTTTACAGGCAAACTTGTCCTAACGTTGTATGTATATAACCCCTATTCTTTACGACAGAGGTCCGTTAGGTTTGTGATACTAGGGTTTTAGTTCGTGGTACAGTCACGCTGGCTGATGTATTCCTCGATATACAGTCTTTAAACCGCTGTTCGAGTAGCCCCATGACTGTCGTGTCTCTGATCCCTTCGGGGGCTGGACAAAACGTTTTCAAGAAATCTCCTTAGGTAATATTACCGTCGGAAGAGCCAACGTTAGGAATTTTCCATGACGCTTTTTACTTAAGGTTAGGCTCAATTTAGAGCCCCGATGAGTCATAACCACTCCGCTCTGGTGTGGGATGATCTCCGATAGTCTTTTAGGCTTTATATGAGTTGCCATCGAGACCCGAAGCTGGGAATATACCGTCACTTCATTTTTGTTTTGACGATGCCGTGCCGTTTCTTTGCTGAAGTAGGGTAGACATCTTTAGGACCTCTATGCTCTATGTATTGCAATCGAAGCCCGGAGCTAGGAATATGCCATCGCTCCAATTTTATTTGATAGTCGCGTCTGCATCCTGCTGAAATGAGGGGGAAATGCCGGGATAGTTTCTAGGTTTTATATGTACCATCAAGACTTGGAGCTTGGATTTTGCCGTGACTCCATTTCTATTTGACCCTTGGGTCTTTATTGACATCGTGTCTGCACCCTGCTGGCATAAGAAGGAACGCCGGGATAGTCTCTAGGTTGTATATGCACCTTCAAGACTTGGAGTTAGGATTTTGCCATTATTCCATTTTTTCTTTGACCCTTGGGTCTTTTGTTGACGTCGTGTCTGCATCCTGCTGGAATGAGAAGGAACGCCGAGTTGGAGCTAGGATTTTTCCATTACTCCAATTTGATTTGGCTCCTTGGAGCTTTGTTGACGTCACATATGGACCCTGTTGGAATGTGAAGAACGTCGAGCTGATCTCTAGGCTGTAGATGTTGCCGTCAAAATCTGACTCTCCCTTTGACGGAACCTGGTGGGAAAATATGGTTCTCTTTTCGTTTATGCCCATGGATTGTATACAGGGGTCAGTGTGGACTCACCTTCAGGGCAGAGGAAATTTCATTTTATATATATATTTTTATTTTTCCGTGATGCTCTATCTTTTCAGCTTTTCATATCCCAAGAGTCGCGATTGCCCAATCATTTCGTCTATTTATCATGATGCTCAATCACTTCAGCTGTTTTTGTTTTTACTCGCTGCTTTTTATTGCGAGTTGCCCAAACATTTTGGCTGTTTCATATGCATATAGTTTTTGCTCGCTGATTTTTGTTGCGAGTTGCCCCATCAATTCGACTGTTTCATATGCATTTTTTTGCTCCCTGATTTTGTTGCGAGTCGGGGAATTGGGTCCTGATACCAATTTTGGCATCAGTATCACTACGACTAGTATATTGCCAGGAGCGAATCATCGTTTGCCGTGAGAGGACTTGAAGTTTGATACCTTTTTAGGAATCAACATCGCTACGACTAGAATATTTCTAGGAGCGAATCATCATTTGCTTTTGTCGATTTGAACAAGGATGGATTAGTAAATAGGGTTAGGATCCCTTCAACTAAAGCTTTTTGACTTTATGAGTCGTAAGGGTCTCATAAAGGTATTTCTCCCTACGAGTCGAGAGGATCCCTTAGGTGTATTTTCTTCTTACAAGTCGTGAGGATTCCTAAGTGTGTTTTCTCTTGTAAGTCGTAAGGATCTTACAAGAGTGTTTTCTCCTTATAAGTCGAGAGGAATTACAAGTGTCATTCACCATATGGGGACATTTCTCGCCATTGGTAGAACTTGGTAAGGGAATATTTATTCACGCCCATGGATTGTATACAAGGGTCAATATGGACCGCCTGTAGGGCAACTTAGGGGATATGACGGCTTAAGAACAGGTTCAGAACCCTGTAGCTTAAGACGTCTAAATCCTATGAGCCGTGTGGGTCTCATAGGGAGGAATTCTCCTTATGAGCCGTGAGGATCTCATAAGTGTTTTATTTAACGTGATTGCGCCCTTTTGGGTTTTCACAAGCTCGCCGGTAGTCCTGCTATATTTACTCATGGCATCCTTTCGGGTTTTCATCCGTGCCCATTGCACTTGTGGACATACCTTTTTTTAACGAGATTGAGCCTTTCCGGGTTTTTACAAGCTCGCTAGTAGTCCTGTTGTTTTTATTCACGGCGCCCTTTCGGGTTTTCATCGGTGTCCATTTTGCTTGTGGACATACCTTTTTTTTAACGATGGAACACCCGAGAGCAGTTTCGCCGTAGGTGCCCATCAATTTGTCGGTGGGACTTGGGGGTAGCTTCATTGCTGGAGTAGCTGTGTAGCCAGTGGGACTTGAGTTGCAATCTTTGCCACTAAGACTTTGATTGCAATATAGATCTCAAGGGAGGATATCACCGTATTTAGGGCGATGCGCCATGTTTGAGGCGACACACTAGTTTAGGGACGATTCGGTCCATTATCACCATTTTTAAGGCGACACGCTAGTTTAGGGACATTCCGGTCCATTATCGCCATGTTTGAGGCAACATTTTAGTTTAGGGACTTTTTGATCCAGTATCGCCATGTTCGAGACGGATAGGACATCTCGGTCCGATATCGCCATGTTTGAGGCAGAGTTCTAGTTTAGGGACATCTCGGTCCGTTATCTCCATGTTTGAGGAAAGGTTATAGTTTAGGGACATCTCGGTTTGTTGTTAGTTTAGGGACATCTAGGTCCATTATCGCCATGTTTGAGGCGAATTTCTAGTTTAAGGACTTTTCGGTCTTTCATCGCCATATTTAAGGCGACGGAGCGTCTTTGCATACCACTCTCAGAGTTCTGACTCAGGAAGATAGCGAGGGGACACGAGCGTCGTCATCTATCATTGACCTAAGTCGTGACTCGTCAAGCATAGTATTTTTTGAGGAATCGACCATTTATTGGCCGGAAGGGTCTTTCGCCATGAATATCCATGAGCAGGTAGGATCCACCTTGGTAGACTTTGTTTATGATACACGGGCCTTCATAGTTCGGCTTGAATTTCCCTTGTTTTGCATGATTAGGGATCAAGGGTCTTTTGACGACTAACACGAGTTCGCCTTGGCGGAATGTTCTCGGCCTGGTCAGTTTTTCGTATGACCTCGTCATCCTTTTTGTGGTATCGCATACCCAACAATTGGCTGCAGTTGAAGTATCTCATACTCAACCATCCCCAAAAAATCTCTAATGGGAAAAAGGCCTTTGTGAGTGGATCAGCGCTGTTGTCCTCTGTGTCTACTCTCCTAACCTCGATCTCCCTGGAGATCAACCATCTCCATGATCAGGTGATACTGCCTAAGAATTATATCTGGATTTCTGATGGGACGGGGGATTCCTTGGCAAAAACCACAACTCCATTGTCACACAATGGTAGGAACGAAGTTCATCTCATGAACTTATATATATCCAGACTGCCTCTTTGGTACCATCCTTGGTAACGATGTATCTTGCCTTTAATCGTCTAGTAAGTCACGGTATCTAGCTTGGAATTCTTCCAACATACCATCCCTCCACTGAGGGTAAAGACAATGCCTGCGACTGACATTCAGTCGTCCTTATCACTTTGGAACTTTTCCAGTGATTCTCCCCAGGATTGATTGATACCATCTCACTACAACTAGTGAGAATCCTAACATCTAATTAGATCTATCTCATAGATCCATAACCCAGGATTTAGGAGGTATAACCTTGATCCTATAGAGAATCTTTGTGATAAGAGGAGATTGACCGAGCGTAGCATAGGAAACTCCTTCCCTATCAAGAGTATGTCATCCACGTACTCTACGAGGATCATCACCATACTCTCTACTACCTTTTTGTATATACAAGGTTCATTTACCATTTTGATGAAGTCAAACTCTTTGACTACCTCATCAAAACAGATGTTCCAACTCCGCGATGCCTGATTTATCACATAAAACATCTTGCTCACGTTTCCACTACGAAGCCCTCTGGCTGTGTACTTATAGACGCTCTCTTCCAAATCATTATTTAGAAAAGCAGTCATGACACCCAACCGCCAGATATCGTAGTCATGGTATGTAGCCGTGGAAAGTAGGATCTGGATGGACTTTAAGTATAGCTTTGAAAGTCTCAACTTTTCCATGTATACCAAGTAATCTTCTCAAGATATACTTGCTCCTGATGGGGATTTAACCTTTCAGATAAAGCAACCAAAGTCCATACTTTGTTGGTGTATAAGGATTCCATCTAAGATTGCTAGATGGCCCTAGTGCAAGTGGGAGATTGTTAGTTATATGTATGCCCTAGAGGCTATTACTGTACATACGATGTATATTGTAGTGGATGCTTGGACATATATATGGAGGACTTTCTTGCTCGACATGATAGTACGCTATCTGGTTGCTCTTTATCATAACATGTACTCTAATTTTCTCTATGTTACATGTTGATAAAGCCCTTAGGATATGTACTCGACTACTGGGACTATGATGTGATCATACTAGTGGGGCCACGGTAGTCGATGAGTACATCTTATAACAGTTCCTAGTTGAGGGTGTATCGAGACAGGGCATCGATACACCAGAGTAGACTAGCGTATACGCATCTTGATCCATATGATGGGCGATGGATGATCCCATATCCATCGGTGTTTGACATCAAGGATGGTGTTCGGGTGCTCAGTGGAGACTGGGTACACTGGACAGACACGCCGAGAACTCCCAGATGGTATTATACACTACGTCAGATGGCAGTTCTCTGGTGACACTGGTACAGGTTAGTCTGTAGACCCGAGATCGTCATAGAGTCTTGTGTGATTCCCACTGTGCTTTGATTTCCATCATACCATGTCTAAGAGTGCGTGCAAAAATGTGGCTTTTGGGTACAGTCCCGAATCACATGGAAGTAATGAGCGATAGGAGGGGATTCGTCTCTCCCGGTATAGGGAGTTAATGTTGCACTGTGTTCGATTGGCTATAACTAGAAATCCCTGGCCAGGGTTGCTGAGATTTACTGGTAAGTGTTATCAGTAGTTTCTCGAACTGTTATAGACCTTATATCGACATGACTTATCAAGCTACTGGGGTCTGATATTTACCACCCTAGGCGAGATATGTGACATATCAGACGAAGAGACCGGACTGTACGGGAGTGTTATCGATTGGATTCACGGGAGAAAGTGCAGGCTTGCTTGTTGATCTTCTGATCGCTCAATACCTGGGTGGCTGTTACGTTTAGCTGACCGCTTGCTGCTTGTGGGTGTTTGATATGATCATCAGCTACTGCCGGCGTATTGACGATTCTTTAGAGTCCTACACAGAGGTTTCCTGGCTCAGGCAAAATGGAGTAGGAGCACATATATGATATTTGCGGGACCGAGAACAATACGTGTATGTGATACCGTATTAGATTCTCGTGATATGAGATCTCGGCCGGGTATATGTGATATAGCCGGGTCATCGGATCAAGTGTTGATTCGATGAACTGATACAGATTATATTAGTTGGTTATTTGTGAAATAGCCGGATTATCGGATCAAGTGTTGATTCGATAATTTAATGTATAATTATATATTTGATATATTAAATTACATTAACTAATATAAGCCCACTAAAATATTCTTTTTCTCACTCGGGTAATACATTGATATATATATGCGATATATGTTAATTGTATTATTTTATTTTGTTACAATAAATATTGTATATGTGATATATAATATTTTAACATGTTAGGGTTATTAATGCAACGTGTTTAGTGGAGATTAAACATGATTAAGGTTTGATTTGGGTTAATTTTTTGTAGAAGCTTCTAGAAGGTTTTCTTTTGTTTCTTGCTAAACATATTTTCTAAAGATATTTTTTAACCCAACCCAACCCTTGACCATGGTTAAGTCTCTACATGGGTTAAGTTATCATACTTAACCCATGGTTGCATTTCTAACCTCACCACAATTCATTATTCATCACAAAAGAAAATGGCTTCTTCTTCTTCCTTCTTCTTTCGTGAAAAAGCTTTCTAGCTTTTTATGTTGTGATGAAAATGAGTGAGATTAAGAAAATAAATGAGAGCTAAAATCCAACTTCATCATCCTAATCTATCCTAACCATTTAGATTAGGGTGTTCACTTCATTTAGTGAGTGAGAGCTTGTGTTAAAGAAACTTCAAGGTAGATCATCTTAGTTATCGAAGATCGGAAGCAAGCTTGCATCTTTCTCTTCGTGGATCCTCTCTAGAGTCCGGGAACATGATGATCGCAGTGAAGGGACCTCAACACGGAGCTTTAGAAGTGAAGGACCGGACTATAAAGGTTGTAATCCCAAACTCTTAGATGTTAAAGTGTTTAACATGCTTTGTTTCGCCTAATCTCTAGTTTAAAGATCTTGGTTAGGGTTGTTCGGCACGGCTAAAATTTAAATCGGGTATGGTTGATGCCTTGTATAACCTTATTAGAGTGCCTAGCATCGTTGCAGTGGTATCAGAGCCAAGCTAGAGCTTTAGGCGAAATCTAGGCGAAGTTTAAAGTCCGATCAAACTCCGAATACCCGTAAAACCCTAGTTTCTGGAAATTTTTCAAAAATGTTGATTTTTTCATATTAAAAATGCTCAGAAAAATAAGCAGGTATTTTATGAATTACTGTGAAAAACGCGCCATTAATTCAATCAAAGCGCCGCGAAACCACGGCCGTACCATGCCTGGCGCGGCGGTTCCGCGACCGTATATGGGCATTAGCGTTAGTTCTTTGCACAGTAATAACCGTAGCAATATCCTGATTGTTCTGGGAATTTTTAATTATACTCAAGTGTTGAGTTTTCTGGGATGTATTGGGACTCGTTGATGCGATCCGATAATTTAACTTCGTTTAAGTTTTTCCAGATAATTTTTAGAACGTGTTAAAAAGTTCTAACGGATATCAATAACTCACTTTTTCCCTTGCCGGAAAATTTCCAAGTGTTAGATTTTTCCGTAGTTTAAGAACGTTCTAAGTCGTGCAAGTAACGCGATGGACCCTCTAGAAGAACACAAACCTCAACTTGATTATGTGACCGTCTGAACTGCCTCTAAACCTTAGGGTTTGTGGCAGTACGGCGTTTGCCACATGTGAGGCGTTGGCTTGACCCTTCTACGGCTGGACCTTTGGTACTGTGGCATGTGATGGATGTTTTAAAACTAATTTCAAGTGTTGAGAACTATTTGGGAAAACTTGTGTGTTTGATTATTCGATCTGAAAGTTTAACATTGTCTATTTATCTGGAATGTGATACAATATTTGGAATCCACATGTAGTTATGAGATAACTAATTTGAACGTTATAAATCTAGTAGTTCAGTCTCAGATGATCGGTTGCCACGGGATTTTGATGCGATCAAAAGTCCGTTGCAATCACGTAGCGTACGCGGATACTCGCCGGGTAAACTTAACAGACAGCCACGCCCCATAGCCCTGACCAAGTGACTGTAGGAGAACCCCGTCGCCAAAAGCATCCGTTCGGGTGCTCGCGGCAGCAGTGTTCCGCCTTAGTGCACTTCGTCGACGGCATCCGGGGGTGCGGCCGTCTACTAAAGTTTGCGACGAGCATTCGATCAGGATGCCGGGAATCTTGTTGAATTGCCCGACTTGATATTGAAAAGAGTTTTCGATAATGAGACTGAAATGCGGGGTTTATAATTGTTAGGCATGCGATGTCTAAGGAATTCATTTTGTTAGGCATGAGATGTCTAAGGAGGTTGCGGATTCCAACTGTTGTAGTTTTACACTTTCTTTTCTGCGACAGTAAGTGTAGTATGTAGTTGTATCGCCGGTTTTTGTTGCTATATATTAACGACAATCGGTGTATGCATACTTACTTACGTTGATGATATGTGATATTAAGTGTTGCTGTGATATGTTATATTGGATCGTCGTGTTCTGAATAGCCGGGGGTTTTATGTGAGATGAGAGTTTTTATTTTCATTCATGTAAAATTCATTTGTATGTAATATTCTTTTATTGGGGCACTTCCGGGCTGAGGATGACGTCACCATTGTATATTATTTACTTTTCCGCATTAGGTAGACCCAAGGTGGGGAGCACAAGTAACCGGGTTCTAGGGTCCAGTGGGAGACCATCTCGAGGAGTCGAGACCGGGTCTCCTAACCCTAGAATTGGCAGTGTTGCTTGCCGCTCTCGTAGGGGTCTAGCGATGTGGGTTTGGCTATTCATCACGACCGTGGAATCCGTGTTTTATACAGGCTTGTATTAAAAAATACGGACGTCCTAGTATATCCAATATTTCATATATGTTCTCCTGCTACAATGTTCTGTGATGAGATCATATTACTGCCTGAGACGAATGTTTATATTATATATTGTTGATTTCGTTTCTTATTTGATGCTTGTGAAGCATGATTAAAATGGGACTTTATTAATGAGATTAATGAAATAAAAGAAACCTAAAGATGTAGAAACTTATTTAAAAACTGGTAGCTCTAGTTCTTGCTTTGCATAGCAGTGTTCCTTGTAGAACATCCAGCACCTTATTCGATAAGGAAAGAGCCGAGATCCCTTCACCGGGAGTGACCTCTTTAGCGAAACTAGCAGATACTACAAACTCGGTTTGTCTTTTGATTGTTTCTATAGTTTTTGCTTTTGCATAGTGGTATTTGTGAAATATCCTGCACCTTATTCGATGAGGAAAAAGCCGACGATCCCTTCACCGGGTGTGACCTCTTTAGCAAAACTAGAAAATGCCTCAAAAACATTCCATTTAAAATCACTCGATTCTACAACGATATCAAGTTCATTACGCAAAGGGTTTTCTTAAAAACCTATCGTAGCCCTCCGTCATTTCAGATAAGTACTAGTTACTATTCGTGTTACATTTGTTGACCATGTTAAGGCATAGTGTGCGGTACCTGATTAGTGCTTATCTGTATAAGCATATGATGCGATTGGATTAGGGTAGTCGTGCGACTTTGTTGACCATGTTAAGGGTCGTGCGGGTGGGTTTAATTCAATCGGGAAATGACGGGTTGAACTTGACTAGCACTTATGATTTGTTGACCATGTTAAGGTCATATAGCTGCTAGGGGCAAAATATTATTGGGAATTTCAAGTGTTGAAATTTGCAATGAGATTTCATACCTTCTATGAGATAGTTGGATCCCGATACCCGCTGCGAGTAAGAGTTACTCCTGTGAGAGTTTTACACATTACAATTAGCTGATCAAGTGGGTGTCTAGAAAGGTGTCAACGGGGTTATGCCCCTGGGAAAACGAGGTTTATTTTAATTAGGTCCATGTGAAAGCATGGGGAACCTCCCTCAAAGTACCGGCACTGGCCTGGCTGAAAGATTAGCGAACTTGTAGGGTGTAATTAATCCCGGCTAGTCTTTCTTTTTAGGGTTTGAAGGAAGATTTGACTAAAACAGTGGGAGACATCCTGATTAGATATATTAATAACTAATCTAATTTTTCAAGAGCATACACTGAGTGTTTTCTTCTCTCTCTCTCCTGGTTACGACTATGTCACGCCTTAATCAAGATAATAATACGGATGTATTGACCGAACCCGCTTGTTATACTGCGCTAGGGAACGTTGGTCCCGCTCCAACTTATAATTGTTATAAGACAGAGCAGGAAATAGGGGATTACCAGAATTCCCGTGCCGCCCAAACAAAGAAAGTGCATGTTGATGCATCTTCTTCGGGTGTGTTCATTACACAGAACTGTTTCTCAATATTCTTTACGTCCTGGGTATTTGATACCAGATCAGGATCCCACATATGTAATTTATTACATGGGCTACAGATAGGTAGAGAACTGAGAACGGGTGATAAATTTCATGAGATAGAAACGTTGCAAGTGTTGCAGCCAAGTCTGTTGGTAGTTATCACCCTGTATTACCAGAATACATTGATTCTGAACGAATGTTATTAGATACCGAACCTGATATACAACATCATATCAGTCTCTTTATAAGTAAAGAAAGGATATAATTTTATATTGTTGGATAATGTTTTGAACATTTCTTATATCAAGAGTTGATCGGTTCAGGCACGTTATCTAAAAGCATAGACGTTCTAAATCAAACTACAGTTCTTAATGTACAGAACACGCACAAGAGGAAGAGTTCAGAAATGAACGAATCCTTCTTGAGACATTGTAGACTAGGTCAAATCAATGCGACCCGACTAGCTGAAGTTACATATAGATGCATATTTAAATTAGTTTGAATTTACATCTTGTGAAACTTGCTAGTCATGTCACAGAGATAAGATGACCACAGCTCCATTTATTGGAAACAGAGAAAGAGTTAGTGAACTCTTGGGATTGATACATGCTGATGTATGAAGGTCTCCTGTCTACACATGCCAAGACCGGTTCTTTGTACTTCATTACATTCACTGATCATCTCTTAAGATTCAGACATATGTTCCTATTGAAACACAAGTCCGAAACTTTTATGATAATCACAGAATATAAGTTAGAAATAGAGAACCAAAACGGGTACAAGTATTATGCCCTTTGATGTGATCAGGGAGGAGAATAGTTGAACACGGGATTCCTGGACTGTTCTAAAGGAGAATGAGATTCTCTCTCAGCATTACTCCTCCGTATACAACACAGCACGTCGGTATATTGGGGCAGAGCAATTTCACCCTATTAGATATGGTGCGCTCTATGATGAGTACTACTGAGGTTCCTATTTCCTTTTGGGAGTTATGCACTTGAGAAGCTGCAAACCTATTGAATAGGGTTCAAATCAAATCAGTTACCTACCACTTCATATGTGATATGGAATGGGAAGAGCCTGTATCTTAAGTTTATTAAGATTTGGGGTTGTCCAGCCTATGTCTAAAAGCATAATCTGGGCAAGCTCGAGGCAAAGTCAGATCTGTGGAAGTTTGTTGGATATCCCAAGCATATGCAAGGGAATATCTTCTACCTAACCGAGGAACAAAATATATTTTGTTTCTCAACATGCCATCTTTGTGAAAAGGAATTTCTTGTGGAAAAATTATTGGTCATGAGGTAGAACTGGAAAGAGTTCCAGCTATACAAACTCCAGCTGATGATTTGGTAGAACCAAAAGATTCAATAATTTTCAAAGAACCTCAGCCTCTCCGTCGATCTAGTAGGGTTCCTCACTCACCTGAGAGATACTTCGGTTTTCTCTATGACAGTGGGAGAGAGGATTTCATCATGAGATGATGACCCAACTAGTTTCGAGCTGGCCATCAGGAGTGGGACTCTGTAAGAATGGCTGGATGCTTAGCGATCTGAGATGGAATCCTTATACACCAACAAAGTATGGACTTTGGTTGCTTTATCTAAAGGGTTAAATCCCCATCAGGAGCAAGTATATCTTGAGAAGATTCCTTGGTATACATGGAAAAGTTGAGACTTTCAGAGCTATGCTTAAAGTCCATCCAGATCCTACTTCCCACGGCTACATACCATGATTACGATATCTGGCTGTTGGGTGTCATGACTGCTTTTCTAAATAATGATTTGGAAGAGAGCGTCAATAAGTACACAGCCAGAGGGCTTCGTAGACAGTGGGAGCAGCGGAAACGTGAGCAAGAAGTTTTATGTGATAAATCAGGCATCGCGGAGTTGGAACATCTGTTTTGATGAGGTAGTCAAAGAGTTTGACTTCATCAAAATGGTAAATGAACCTTGTATATACAAAAAGGTAGTAGAGAGTATGGTGATGATCCTCGTAGAGTACGTGGATGACATACTCTTGATGGGGAAGGAGTTTCCTATGCTACGCTCGGTCAATCTCCTCTTATTACAAAGATTCTCTAAAGGATCAACGTTATACCTCCTAAATCCAGGGTTATGGATCTATGAGATAGATCTAATTGGATGTTAGGATTCTCACAAGTTGTAGTGAGATAGTATCAATCGATCCTGGGGAGAATCACTGGAAAAGTTCCAGGGTGATAAGGATGACTGAATGTCAGTCGCAGGCATTGTCTTTACCCTCAGTGGAGGGACGGTATGTTGGAAGAATTCCAAGCTAGATACCGTGACTTACTAGACGATTAAAGGCAAGATACATCGTTACCAAGGATGCTACCAAAGAGGCAGTCTGGATATATATATGTTTATGAGATGAATTTCGTTCCTACCATTGTGTGACAATGGAGTTGTGGCTTTTGCCAAGGAACCCCCCGTCCCATCAGAAATCCAGATATAATTCTTAGGCAGTATCACCTGATCATGGAGATGGTTGTTCTCCAGGGAGATCGAGGTTAGGAGAGTAGACACAGAGGACAACAGCGTGGATCCACTCACAAAGGCCTTTTTCCCAGTAGAGATATTTTTGGGATGGTAGAGTATGAGATACTTCAACCGCAGCTAATTGTTGGGTATGCGATACCACAACAAGGATGACGAGGTCATACGAAAAACTGACCAGGCCGAGAACATTCCGCCAAGGCGAACTCGTGTTAGTCGTCAAAAGACCCTTAATCCCTAATCATGCAAAACATGGGAAATTCAAGCCGAACTATGAAGGCACGTACATCATAAACAAAGTCTACCAAGGTGGAGCCTATCTGCTCATGGATATTCATGGCGAAAGACTCTTCCGGCCAATAAATGGTCGATTCTTCATAAAATACTATGCTTGACGAGTCACGACTTAGGTCAATGATAGATGTCGACGCTCGTGTCCCCTCGCTATATTTCTGAGTCAGAACTCTGAGAGTAGTATGCAAAGAGGCTCTGCCGCCTCAAACATGGTGATGAAAGATCGAAAATTCCTTAAACTAGAAATTCGCCTCAAACATGGCGATAACGGACCGAGATGTCCCTAAACTAACAACAAACCGAGATGTCCCTAAACTATAACCTTGCCTCAAACATGGAGATAACGGACCGAGATGTCCCTAAACTAGAACTCCGCCTCAAACATGGCGATATCGGACCGAGATGTCCAATCCGTCTCGAACATGGCGATACTGGACCGAAAAGTCCCTAAACTAAAATGTTGCCTCAAATATGGCGATAATGGACCGGAATGTCCCTAAACTAGCGCGTCGCCTTAAAAATGGTGATAATGGACCGAATCGTCCATAAATTAGTGTGTCGCCTCAAACATGGCGCATCGCCCTAAATAAGGTGATATCCTCCCTTAAGATCTATATTGCAATCATAGTCTTAGTGGCAAAGATTACAACTCAAGTCCCACTGGCTACACAGCTACTCTAGTAATGAATCTACCCCCAAGTACCACCGACAAATTGATGGGCTCCTGTGGCGAAACTGCTCTCGGGTGTTCCATCGTTAAAAAAAGGTATGTCCACAAGCGAAATGGACACGGATGAAAACCCGAAAGGGCGCCGTGAGTAAAAACAACAGGACTACTTGCGAGCTTGTGAAAACCCGGAAGGGCGCAATCTCGTTAAAAAAAGGTATGTCCACAAGCGCAATGGGCACGGATGAAAACCCGAAAGGATGCCATGAGTAAATATAGCTGGACTGCCGGCGAGCTTGTGAAAACCCAAAAGGGCGCAATCACGTTAAATAAATCACTTATGAGATCCACATGGCTCATAAGGAGAATTCCCTCCTATGAGACCCACACGGCTCATAGGATTTAGACACCTTAAGCTACAGGGTTCTGAACCTGTTCTTAAGCCGTCATATCCCCGAAGTTGCCCTACAGGCGGTCTATATTGACCCTTGTATACAATCCATGGGCGTGAATAAATATTCCCTTACCAAGTTCTACTAATGGCGAGAAATGTCCCCATATGGTGAACGACACTTGTAATTCCTCTCGACTTATAAGGAGAAAACACTCTTGTAAGATCCTTACAACTTACAAGAGGAAACACACTTAGGAATCCTCACGACTCGTAAGGAGAAAATACACCTAAGGGATCCTCTCGACTCGTAGGGAGAAATACCTTTATGAGACCCTTACGACTCATAAAGTCAAAAAGTCTTAGTCGAAGGGATCCTAACCCAGTTTACTAATCCATCCTTGTTCAAATCGACAAAAGCAAATGATGATTCGCTCCTAGAAATATTCTAGACGTAGCGATGTTGATCCCTAAAAATGGGATACAATATTTGGAATCCACAAGTAGTTATGAGATAATTAATTTGAATGTTATAAATCTAGCAGTTTAGTCTCAATTGATCGGTTGCCATGGAATTTGATGTGATCAAAAGTCCGTCGCAAGCACGTAGCGTACGCGGATACTCGCCGGTTAAACTTAATAGATAGCCATGGCCCATAGCCTCGACCAAGTGACTGTAGGAGAACCCCGTCGCCAAAAGCATCCGTTTGGGTGCTCGCGGCAGCGGTGTTCCGCCTTAGTGCACTTCGTCGACGGCATCGGGAGGTGCGGTCGTCTACTAAAGTTTCCGACGAGCATTCGATCATGATGTCGGGAATCTTGTTGAGTTCCCCGACTAGATATTGAAAAGTGTTTTCGAGATCGAGACTAAAATGCGGGGTTTATAATTGTCAGGCATGTGATGTCTAAGGAATTCATTTAGTTAGGAATGAATTCCAAAGTATGAGATACATTGGGTTTATGATGTGTAAGTTGGTTGCGGATTCCAACTGTTATAGTTTTCACTTTCTTTTCTGCGACCATAAGTGTAATATGTGGTGTATCGCCTGTTTCGGTGCTATTTGTCAACGACAATTGGGATACGCATATTTACTTACGCTGATGACATGTGATGTTATGTGTTGCTGTGATATGTTATATTGGATCGTCGTGTTTTGAATAGCCGGGGGTTTTATGTGAGATGAGAGTTTTTCATTTTCATTCATGTAAAATTCATTGTATGTAATATTCTTTTATTGGGCAATTCCGGGTTGAGGATGATGTCACCATTGTATATTATTTACTTTTCCGCATTAGGATAGACCCAAGGCGGGGAGCACAAGTAACCGGTTTCTGGGGTCTAGAAGGAGACCATCTCGAGGAGTCGAGACTGGGTCTCCTAACTCTAGAATTGGTAGGTTTGCTTACCGCTCTCGTAGGGGTCTAGGGGTGTGGGATTGGCTATTCATCGCGACCGTGGAATCTGTGTTTTATTTTGGCTGTTATAAAACACGGAAATCCTAGTATATCCAATATTTCATATATGTTCATCTGCTGCAATGTTCTGTGATGAGATCATATTACTGTCTGAGACGAAAGTTTATATTATATATATAAGATATATATTATATATTGTTGATTTCGTTTCAAATGTGATGCTTGTGAAGCATAATAAATGGGACTTCATTAATGAGATTAATGAAATAAATGAAACCTAAAAATGTTGTAGAAACTTGTCTCGAAAACTAGTATCTCTAGTTCTTGCTTTGCATAGCAGTATTCCTTGTAGAATATCCAGCACCTTATTCGATAAGGAAAGAGCCGAGATCCCTTCACCGGGAATGACCTCTTTAGCGAAACTAGCAGATACTACAAACTCGGTTTGTCTTTTGATTGTTTTTATAGTTTTTTCTTTGCATAGTGGTATTTGTGAAATATCCTGCACCTTATTCGATAAGGAAATAGCCGAGATCCCTTCACTGGGAGTGACCTCTTTAGCAAAACTAGTAAAAGCCTAAAAAACACTCCTTTCAAAATCACTCGATTCTACGACGATATCAAGTTCATTACGCAAAAGGTTTTCTTAAAAACCTGTCGTATCCCTCCGTCATTTCAGATAAGTACTTCATAGTATTTGTGCTACGTTTGTTGGCTTTCGTCAAGGCGTAGTACGTAGTAGCTATTTTTGCTTATCTGTATAAGCATATGATGCGATTGAGTTAGGGTAGTCGTGCGATTTTGTTGGATTTCGTCAAGGGTCATGCGAGTGGGTTTAATTCAATCCGGAAATGACGGGTTGAACTTGACTTGCGGTCTATGGTTTGTTGACCTTGTCAAGATCATAAATCGTTTGGGGTAAAATATTATTGGGAATTTCAGGTTGAAATTTGCAATGAGATTGCGTACTTTCTATGAGATAGTTGGATCCCGATACCCACTGCGAGTAAGAGTTACTCCTAGGAGAGTTTTACACATCATAATTAGCCAATCAAGTAGGTGTCTAGAAAGGTGTTAACGGGGTTATGCCTATGGGAAAACGAGGTTTATTTTAATTAGGTCCGTGCGAAAGCATGGGGAACCTCCCTCAAAATACCGACACTGGCCTTGCTGAAAGATTGGCGAATTTGTAGGGTGTAATTAATCCCAGCTAGTCTTTCCTTTTAGGGTTTGAAGGAAGATTTGACTAAAACAGTGGGAGCCATCATGATTAGATATATTAATAACCAATCTAATCTTGCAAGAGCATACGCTGAGTGTTTTCTTCTCTCTCTCTCCGGGTAGCGACCATGTCACACTTTACTCAAGATAATAATACGGATGTATTGACCGAAACCACTTGTTATACTTGTAAGTGCACGGCGGCGCCCCGGCCTTCAATCCGACGCCGGAAACGCGGAAACGAAAAACATTGCGAAACTTGCAAACCGGCACCACCGCGCACTTTCACCCCGGATCGGGCCAATAACCTAGCTTCTAGCAAACTAAAAGATGGGTAGAGAGATATACCGAGCGATCCGTGTCCTTCGGTCTTCTCGTCGTCGCCCCGATCTCCCCGCGGAATCTTCGTTCGTCATCTCCTCGTCGGAAAGGGCACCACATAGCCGAATTCTTTTACGGGCTCCCACCTCTAGACCGAGGCAACTCGGGCGCGAAGTTGGCAAGCCGACGCGTCCAAGAGTGCTGTAGGTGTAGTGTAGAATAGATTGTCTCTTTGGAGTGATTGAAGTTGCCTTTGATGAAGTGGAGAAAAGAGATGAGCTATTGGAGATGAGAAATGTAATTTCTAGCAAGCCAAAAATGAGAACCACACCAAAAGAATTGCCTCTCTCATTTCCACAAGAATGTGGCCGTCCGATCTCACCAAAAAATGGTGATGGGAAAAAGAATCTCTCATCCAAAAGAAGAAAAAGAATCAATATACATAGAAAATGGTCACACCCATTTCTTATCTCATCTAATCAAAGCACCATCACATTAAATACAAAGGAAGAGACTAAAATGGAATCTCATCATGAAGGAACTATCATGAAGCCATCATATGCATGAAACCCCCTCCACAATAAGTTATTTGCAAACTTGCAAATAACTCCCTCCAACAGAAAGTCCGGCCGCGAAGGAACAAAGGAAAACCGGCCGGAACGGAATGCAAACTGGCAACTTCAGAAAACCCATCCCGTAATAAATTACAGGAAAACCCCGTGACTGTATATACATGCCCGCATTTTTATTCCCACTGAATACAAATGCAAAGAGACAAAACTACATTGTCAAATACTAGGATCCGGCTTAAACCAAAGCCGGCTAGTAAAAACCGTCCGATCACGATCCGTGCAATACTGCACGTATCTGATCGAACCCTGCCATATCTCCATATGGCCTCTACAGCGTTTCGCCCGAAACTTGAGTAACTGTGTGTGGGGAACTCTAAAGATTTGTCAATAGTATGGCTGTTGATTTAACCATTAGCACGTCAGAGGTATCAGCCATACGTAACGAGCTACCAGCTATTGACCAAAGGGACGTCGATGAGCGAACTCATCCTGACATCCTACTGAGCTGCCAGTGACAATATCCGTACAGTCCGGTCCGTTCGTCTATGAGCATCACATGGCGGGCCTAGGGGGTTGGTAAAAGTCAGACCCCCAATAGCGGTACAAGTCGTGTTGGAGTGTAGCCTAGAACACCCTTAGATACTACTGGAATACCTACCAGTAAATCTCCTGCCTAGGTCGAGGGCTTCGTGTAATGGCTCTCCTAGACACAGCGCGACCTCACCCCCAATACTGGGAGAGACGAACCCCTGCAGATCCGCTCACTGCCTCTATGTGGCTCGGGACTGTACCCAACTAAAACCTATTTGCATGTCTCCTTTGAGCGTGGTAGGGTAGTAATCAAAGCACAGTGGGAACTCACATGAGACAAATGACGATCTCAGGTCGATGAACTAACCTGTACACATGTCACCAGGGAACTGCTATCTGACATCTGGTATAATCCCAACTAGCAGGTTTCCGGCGAGTCCTGTCCGGTGTACTCATAACCCAATGAGCACCTGTATACATCTTAGGTGAACCAACTAACACCAGTGGCTTGTGAGACCGGCCACCGCCCCTCGTCGGGGTCTCGACTGTATACACTAGTCTACTCTGGAGAATCGATGCCCTGTCTTGAAACTCCCACGACTAGGGACCTTTTTAAGGATTTGCTTATAGACCCCAGCTCCCACGTATATGATCACCCTCATACTGCTGGTAGTCAAGCAAGAATCCTAGAGGCTCTATCAACGTGCAATAGTGACTTGTAAGGTCACCTAAAGCAGTACACGATGACAAAGATAAACCAGATAGCATATTATCATCTCGAGTAAGACTGTCCTACCGGTATAGGTCCTCCCTCAATCATTGCAATCACGTGCTTGTGATCCAATAATTGACTCTGAGGGCACTATATCCAACAATCTCCCACTTGCACTCAAGGCCAATTATTGCGATGTCACATACTCACAGCCCGTGTGATACCGAACACCCAACTCCTCTACTAATCAGTCTCACAAAGCTCGTTTGCGAAACTATTGCGTTCGAGGAATAGCCTCAGTGAGTGGATCCGCTTTGATGTTTCTTTCTGTGTCTCTCTTTATCCCATGTTCACGGAGAAAGCCATCTCCCGAAATGAGCAATACCTGTCTTAGAATGTCTGGATGTCTGATGGGACCTAGCTCATAAATGAACTCCAAATCCAAACTTCTCAGACTGTATCGAAAACTGAAATTAATCCGTGTCCTGCGCCATGCCTCCCTCAGTATCCCCTTGGACCACCTGTCCGAAATACTGCCCCTCGTCAGAGGGAAAACTAAAACTCTGACAGTCACTCTGCCGTCCAGGTCACCTTGGAAGCCTGGAATGATAACCGTCTCCTAAATGAGGCTGACGTCATCATATCCCTAGAACATTCACTTATGTTCTAAAATTGCTTCCGATCGTTTCTCCAGGATTGGATTAATATCAACTTATTGCATCTCCTGCAAAAACAACATCTGGTGTGGTACTTGACATCTCATGATTGACTCAATTGCCTAAGCAAGTGATCTGCCAATCATGCACATCCTTCTCTACTTTAGTCTATAAGAAACCTTTAGAGAGGGTGACTCCATTGCCTGCAGGTACACTACCGTGCCAGGAGTCGTCCATTCTAAAAACTCTTAGAATGCTGTCTAAGTACCCAGATTGGGAAACCACCTAAATCTAGATCTAAAACCATAAATCTAGTAACCAGCATGTCTGATATAATATCCATGTCCTATGTGGAGAAACCACTGCGTGACAACCAAAGAATAACCGATCGTAGTATAGGAATATCACTTCCTACTCTGTGTATGTCATCCAAATACCAGGACATCACACCCTACTACCTTTTTAACAGATCCATCCCCTATTCTGATGAAGTCAAACCTATGACTGTCACATTAGAAATAGATGATCTATCTCCGCTATATCTGCTTCAGTCCATAAATAGACATAAGCCACTTGTCCACCAATGCTTCCGCTGCTCCCACTGACTACGACATCCCTCTGGCAGAGTCATATACACGTACACTTCTAAAGCAAGTTTAGAACGACGCTATACTCATCCTCCTGCTGGGTCTCACAGTCTGGAACAACAGCAATGGCAAGTCTGGGTAAACAAGAACCTCCCCGCTACCGTCCTTGAGGCTACCGGAGTACCTCTCGGGTGCCTGAGGTTACCCACCATATCTACAGAGTGGCCAATGGAATGTCAAACCAGATTGAATCTTTAGGTTCCTATCAAATTTTCAGTAATCGTTTGCGGTTCTGGAATCACTTCCAGTTCTACCATACTCCCACTGCTGTTTTCTGAAAAAATCCATTTTTATTAAAAATGTGGCGAGTCAAGAACAATATCACTATTGATCTTCCAGATGATAGAAAGTCAACCCTCGTCATAGCCTGGGTCAACCCACAAACAGCCATTACAGAAACGTGCCTTGAGTTCCAGAGTCTGGTTTTAAGCATAAGCTGGACAACTTCCCGTACCTTAACATCGTTAAGATACAAACTGTTCTATATCCAATACAGAAACAAAGGCACTAATTTTATTGAACCAGATTCAAATCATGTAGCTGTCTCCAGTGCATGTCAACTAAATGGAAAGAGGCCGATCAGCGTTACTCAACTTAGGAATATTTCCAATTATGAGTAACTTGAAATAGAAGCAAGTTCTCATTACTATCAACTGAATACCCACAAGTATCTACATCTTCGATCACCTTGAAGAATCCCTATATTTGCAATATCTGGTTCTCTACTTTATTCATATACCTATAACTTCTCAAAACTTAGACCTTGTGTTTTTTCGAAACACTTGTCTATGAACTAGAGAAGTCAAAAGTAAACAGAATATAGTACGAGGACCAACCCCTCTGTCCTAATGGACACTGGACAATATACAATACTCTGTATAAGTCCCCTGAGTGTAATAACTCATTCCCTGTGTGTTGTAGGTTGAAAACTGTACTTATGGTTAAGAAGAATTACACCGCTGTTCAATGCTCCTTACCTAACCATCCACTGATATAGGTAAATGTCATAGACATAATTTCAAAAAGGTATATCTCACTCTATAAAAATAGACGTACAGATATATCAATTTGAAATTGGTGCATAACAACGGATATTCAAAACCAAATATTTGCCGTCCGGCAAACAACCCAGGTGACTTCCTCAAATATCACCAATTACAACGAATCCCGATATAATGAGGATGATCATCTAATTCCCAATAACTTACTCCCACTCATCATCTGTAAAACCATACAGATGTGAGAATCAAACCAGGTAAATACATACCCTGGAGCAAGTGCTAATTGGGAAATCAGTTTTCTATTAACAGTACACAGTAAAACTGAAACATTGAAATGTTTCGATGGGGTATCCCGATATTCATAGTAATGCCTCTTCTATTATCCAGATTCAAAACTGTAACCGTATATTTCTTTGCCGTCTCTCCAAATCCCTTTATATGTCTTTAGTTATTTACCGAAACCACTTGTTATACTTGTAAGTGCACGGCGGCGTCCCGGCCGTCAACCCGACGCCGGAAACGCGGAAACGAAAAACTTTGTGAAACTTGCAAACCGGCACCACCACGCACTTTCACCCCGGATCGGGCCAATAATCTAGCTTCTAGCAAACTAAAAGATGGGTAGAGAGATATACCGAGCGATCCGTGTCCTTTGGTCTTCTCGTCGTCGTCCTGATCTCCCCGCGGAATCTTCGTTCGTCACCACCTCGTCGGAAAGGGCACCACGTAGCTGAATTCTTTTAGGGGCTCCCACCTCTAGACCGAGGCAACTCGGGCGCAAAGTTGGCAAGCCGACGCGTCCAAGAGTGCTGTAGATGTAGTGTAGAATAGATTGTCTCTTTGGGGTGATTGAAGTTGCCTTTGATGAAGTGGAGAAAAGAGATGAGCTATTGGAGATGAGAAATGTAATTTCTAGCAAGCCAAAAATGAGAACCACACCAAAAGAATTGCCTCTCTCATTTCCACAAGAATGTGGCTGGCCAATCTCACCAAAAAATGGTGATGGGAAAAAGAATCTCTCATCCAAGAGAAGAAAAAGAATCAATATATGCAGAAAATGGTCACACCCATTTCTTATCTCATCTAATCAAAGCACCATCACATTAAATACAAAGGAAGAGACTAAAATGGAATCTCATCATGAAGGAACTATCATGAAGCCATCATATGCAAGAAACCCCCTCCCCAATAAGTTATTTGCAAACTTGCAAATAACCCCCTCCACCAGAAAGTCCGGCCGTGAAGGAACAAAGGAAAACCGGCCGGAACGGAATGCAAACTCGCAACTTCAGAAAACCCATCCCGTAATAAATTACAGGAAAACCCTGTGACTGCATATACATGCCCGCATTTTTATTCCCACTGAATACAAATGCAAAGAGACAAAACTACACTGTCTAATACTAGGATCCGGCTTAAACCAAAGCCGGCTAGTAAAAACCGTCCGATCACGATCCGTGCAATACCGCACGTATCTGATCGAACCCTGCCATATCTCCATACGGCCTCTACAGCGTTTCGCCCGAAACTTGAGTAACTGTGTGTGGGGAACTCTAAAGACTCGTCAATACTATGGCTGTGGATTTAACCATTAGCACGTCAGAGGTATCAGCCATACGTAACGAGCTACCAGCTATTGACCAAAGGGACGTCGATGAGCGAACTCATCCTGACACCCTACTGAGCCTGTCAGTGACAATATCCGTACAGTCCGGTCCGTTCGTCTATGAGCATCGCATGGCGGGCCTAGGGTGTTGGTAAAAGTCAGACCCCCAATAGCGGTACAAGTCGTGTCGGAGTGTAGCCCAGAACACCCTGAGATACTACTGGAATACCTACCAATAAATCTCCTGCCTCGGACGAGGGCTTCGTGTAATGGCTCTCCTAGACACAGCGTAACCTCACCCCTAATACTTGGAGAGACGAACCCCTGCAGATCCGCTCACTGCTTCCATGTGGCTCGGGACTGTACCCAACTAAAACCACTTTGCACGTCTCCTTTGAGCGTGGTAGGGTAATAATCAAAGCACAGTGGGAACTCATACGAGACAAATGACGATCTCAGGTCGATGAACTAACCTGTACACATGTCACCAGGGAACTGCTATCTGACGTCTGGTATAATCCCAACTAGCAGGTTTCCGGCGAGTCCTGTCCTGTGTACTCATAACCCAATGAGCACCTGTATACATCTTAGGTGAACCAACTGACACCAGTGGCTTGTGAGACCGGCCACCGCCCCTCGTCGGGGTCTCGACTGTATACATTAGTCTACTCTGGAGAATCGATGCCCTGTCTCGAAACTCCCACGACTAGGGACCTTTTTAAGGATTTGCTTATAGACCGCAGCTTCCACGTATATATCGCCCTCATACTGCTGGTAGTCAATCAAGAATCCTAGGGGCTCTATCAACGTGCAATAGTGACCTGTAAGGTCACCTAAAGCAGTACACAATGATAAAAATAAACCAGATAGCATACTATCATCTCGAGTAAGACTGTCCTACCGGTATAGGTCCTCCCTCAGTCATTGCAATCACGTGCCTGTGATCCAATAATTGACTCTCAGGGCACTATATCCAACAATACTGCGCTAGGGAATGTTGGTCCCGCTCAAACTTATAATTGTTATAAAACCGAGCAGGAGATAGGGGATTACTAGAATTCCCGTGCCGCCCAAATGAAGAAAGTGCATGATGATGCATCTTCTTCGGGTGTGTTCATTACAAAGAATTGTTTCTTAGTATCATTTACGTCCTGGGTATGAGAAACCAGATCAGGATCCCGCATATGTAATCTGTTACATGGGTTACATATAGGTAGAGAACTGAGAAAGGGTGATAAGTTTTAAGAGTTAAAAATGGTGCAAGTGTTGCAGCCAAGTCTATTGGTATTACCAAATACATTGATTCTGAACGAATGTTATTAGATACCAAACCTGAAGTACAACATCATATCAGTCTCTTTATTTAGTAAAGAAGGATATAATTTTGTATTGTTGGATAATGTTTTGAACATTTCCTATATTAAAAGTTGATCGATTCAGGCACGTTATATAAAAGCATATACGTTCTAAATCAAACTACAGTTCTTAAAGTACAAAACACACACAAGAGGAAGAGTTTAGAAATGAACGAATCATTCTTGAGGCATTGTAGAATCCATATACACCAACAAGTTTATTTACGCAACATCATTTTAAAGAGGATTCGATTATAATCGAACAATTCCAATAGCTGTGGCATTTAACAAAAATTATTTGTAATTAAATATGAATGCATTATTATAATATACCATATAACCATCTGAATTAACTAAAACCGAGACTTGTATTGTTGTGAACTGAGACGGAATCCATATACACCAACAAAGTATGGACTTTGGTTACTTTATCTGAAGGGTTAAATCCCCATCAGGAGAAAGTATATCTTAAGAAGATTACTTGGTGTACATGGAAAAGTTGAGACTTTCAAAGCTAATACTTATTGTAAAAGGTTCTCGTCGTCGATCAGGTGTTGATTATGATGAAACCTTTTCTCCTGTAAGCTATGCTTATGTCCATCCGGATCCTACTTGCCATTGCTACATACATAACTATGATATCTGGCGGTTGGGTATCATGACTGCTTTTCTAAATAGTGATTTAAAAGAGAGCGTCTATAAGTACACAACTAGAGGGCTTCATAAACAGTGGGAGCAGCGGAAGCGTATGCAAGTTGCTTTATGAGTTAAAGCAAGTATCGCGGAGTTGGAACATCTGTTTTGATGTGGTAGTCAAAAAGTTTGACTTCATCAAAATGGTAGATGAACCTTGTATATACAAAAAGGTAATAGGGAGTATGGTGGTGATCCTCGTTTTGTACATGGATGACATACTCTTGATAGGGAAGGAGTTTCCTATGCTACGCTCGGTCAATCTCCTCTTATCACATGGATTCTCCATATAGGATCAAGGAGATACCTCTTAAATCCAAGGTTTTGGATCTATGAGATAGATCTAAATGGATGTTAGGATTCTCACTAGGTGTAGTGAGATGGTATCAATCGATCCTGGGGAGAATCACTGGATAGTTTCCAGGGTGGTAAGGTCGATTGAATGTCAGTCACATGCATTTTCTTTACCCTCAGTGGAGGGACGGTATGTTGGAAGAGTTCCAAGCTAGATACCGTGGCATACTAGACGATAAAGGCTGGATACATGGCTATCTAGGATTCTACCGAAGATGTGGTCTGGAAATATTTTACTTCATGAGATGAACTTCGTTCCTACCAATGTGAGACAATGGAGTTGTAGCTTTGGCCTTGGAACCTTCGTCCCATCAGTGATCCAGACATATTCTTAGGCAGTATCACCTGATCATGGAGATGGTTGATCTCCAGGTCGAGGTTAGGAGAGTAGATACAGAGGAAAACTGCGCGGATACACTCACAAAGGCCTATTTCCTAATAGAGACTTTTATCGGATGGTTGAGTATGAGATACTTCAACCACTGTTAATTGTTGGTTATGAGATACTACAATAGATGGCCCTAGTGCAAGTGGGAGATTGTTCGTGATATGTATGCCCTAGAGGCCATTACTATACATACGATGTATATTGTAGTGGATGCTTGGACATATATATGGAGGACTTTCTTGCTTGACATGATAGTATGCTATCTGGTTGCTCTTTATCTTAACATGTACTCTGATTGTCTCTATGTTACATGTTGATAAAGCCCTTAAGATGAGTACTTGACTACCAAGACTATGATGCAGATCATACTAGTGGGGACAGTGTAGTCGCTAATTACATCCTTCAAATGTTCCTAGTCGAGGGTGTATCGAGACAGGGCATCGATATACCAGAGTAGACTAGCGTATAGCTTCTCGACCCATGTAGATGTGCGATGGATGATCCCATATCCCATATCCATTGGTTTTTGACATCAGAGACAGTATACGGGTGCTCAGTGGAGACTGGGTACACTGAACGGACTCGCCGAGAATTCCTAGATGGTATTATACCTATCATCAGATGTCAGTTCTCTGGTGACACTGGTACAGGTTAGTCTGTAGACCCGAGATAGTCATAGAGTCTTGTGTGATTCCCACTGTGCTTTGATTTCCACCTTACCACGTTCAAGAGAACGTGCAAAACGGTGGCTTTTGGGTACAGTCCCGAGTCACATGGAGGCAATGAGCGATAGGAGGGGTTTCGCCTCTCCCGGTATAGAGAGTTGATGTTGCGCTATACTCGATTGGCTATAATAGGAAGTCCTTGGCCAATGAAGCTTCAGAGATATACTGTTAAGTCTTATCAGTAGTTTCTCGACCCGTTATGAGCCTCATATCGACATGACTTATCGAGTTACTGGGGTCTGACGTTTACCACCCCTAGACGAGATATGCGACATCAGATGAAGAGACCGGACTATACGGTAGTGTTACTGACTGGATTCACAGGAGTGTAAGCAGGCTTGCTTGTTGATCTTCTGATCGCTCAATACCCGGGTGGCCGTTACGTTTAGCAGACCGCTTGCGGCTTGTGGGTGTTTGATATGATCATCACCTACTGCCGGCGTATTGACGGGTCTTTAGAGTCCTACATAGGGGTTTCCTGCTTCAAGCGAAATGGAGTAGGAGCACATATGTGATATGTGCGGGGCCGAGATTGATACAATATATGATTTTTCATACCATAATATTGTATTATTATATTCCCCATTCTTATTCTTTTTAAAAATAAATAGGTGCTTTTGACGCATGTCTGCTACATATTACAGGTTACAGGTTCTTGGATCTAAAACAGTGAAAAAGATAAAAGATGATGGAAAAGTGAGACTACAACCAGCAAACAGAAGGATTTTGAAAAAGACGACACAAAGATCAGTACAAAGCAACGCAAGGTACAAGATTACAAAGCGAACGGTTAAAAGTCCCCTGCAATTGTTCACTGGAGATCTGGAAGAGACCAAGAAACCAAATTGAGAAAAGACCTGAAGAAATAGGAAGTACATGTCAACTCAAGCCAGCAACAGAAAACACAGAGCACAAAATTCCATTTTGGCCACGTAACCACGGCCAAACCCAGGCTGCGGCCGCGGTTCCGCGGCGGGATTAAGGAAATAGGGAATAAAAAATTTACCATAATAATTGCGGCGCTGACTAATTCTTCCTAGGGCTATTTTGGTAAATGTAGACATGCAGATCAATTGTAACCTAGGGTTTCCTATCCTCTATAAATAGGAACTCTAATTCATTGTATTAGGTTATGCCTCCCTTCATTAATAAATTTTAGAATTCTTTTGGAGAGCAACGGTGCCTCTTTTCATTTCATGAATTCAGATCTGACAACCCTGTGTTGATGTTTGGAGAGAGCCATCTGTAAGTAGTTTTATTTAATTGCTCTAGTTTAGATTTTAATTCGTTGCCTTAGATGTTAGCTTTAGGGAGGTCTTTTGAGAGATGAGATCTCTCATCCCTTTCTTACCCATCACATACAATCAATAGGACTCCATGCATACACGCACACACCGCGCCCTACGGCACCCTATCCCTCGAGGTAGCAGTGATACCGTAGTATAAAGGCCCGGTTGCGCGCGTTTTCCATGGAGGTTAGGGTAAGGATCTCTAAAGGAAGGATAAGAACCTAGAGGAAGGAACACCTTTCCGAATGGATCTAATCCCCTTTATTGATAATTACTATACTCCTCATAGATCTTCATTTGGGTATAGAAAGCGTTGAGATTTATTTACATTTCCAAACCATTCCTAAACCTAACCCTAGCAAGATTTAGATCTAGATAATCTTAGTATAGATAGATTTAGTTTTTAGATTTAATAATTAATCCGAACACCCTTCGGAATTAACTCGTTTGAGCGATTAGGAGATTCACAACATCCCTGTGGACCGACCCGTACTCACCGGCTAGCTACAAGCGACGCCGTTCTTGATTGCGGTAATAGATATTTTTTCAGATCAATCAAATGGCGCCGTTGCCGAGGATGGCGTAGTATTTCCTTTTTGCAATTTCGGGATAATCAAAATTAAAAAAAAAACATAAAAATCTGAAAAATCACAAAAAAATAAAAAAATATATCATCTGTTATTTTTGGAAAGGGTACTTTGTTGTTTGAATTTTGCAGGATCTACACACAAATTCGGATTTGGAAATCTACAGAAAGTGAAACAGAAAACAACAGATCCGAACAGAGAGAGATTTGAAAAACAGAACAGCAGAAAAAATTTGGAGCATTGAACCCCCTACCGCGCCGTTAAACCGCGGCCTAAACCTACCTTAGACCGCGGAACCGCGGCCGCCTTGACGATTCGTCACGTGAAAAAAATTCTGGGGATCCGCGCTGCCTCCACCGCCGCGTTTCCGCCGCGGGACACCACCTAAGACCGCGGAAATGCGGTGGGCCCGTGACATCATCATCTGGAAAAGCTCTGTAAGTCCTTTTTATTCTCCTCTGTAAATCCCGGTACATCCTTTGTAAAAATTCCTGCAGGATTCTGTGCTTTAAAAAAAATCTTCCCTTCCAAATAACAAATCTTGTGCAGGATTCTTTGCGCCGCATAAAATAAAAAAAATCTTTGATTGCAAGTGATTTTTCTGTTTTGCATATCTTTAAAACTGATTTTAAGGGGCTTTTGACCAATTCAAATTGGGTGGGGATTTCATCACCTTCCAAGGACCCCAGAAATCACATAAGGCATATGCATTGACCATCTATTAATTAAAAAATACTAGACTCAGCCCTAAGGTCTTCGAGCTCAATAGGACAGAGGACTAGTTATAGGCATCAGCCGTTTATCCTAACCTGACTTTGCGGTGTCTAGGCAAGTGTGTCAAGGCAAGTGGTTACTTAATTAGGACCGCTACTTGTAGCGGGGAGCCTCCCACTTACCTGGCACTTACCTGGCCGCAATTGGCAGTGAAGAGGCGGTTTGAGGTTCTATTTCTAGTACTTTGGAACAGTTAGGAGCTCTCTAGCTGACCTAGGTGACCCCAGATCTAGGTCTGATTGTGCATTTCTGGTTGATTGTATTTGTGTCTAAACCCTTTATCGAAATTTTTTTGTTGCAAACAGTTTCAAATAAAAAAAAAGAGAGGAAATTTTTTTATAAAAACTTGCAAAAATTTTGTCGCTAAGAAATCCTTGCACCCCACTTGCACCACCTACCTTCTTTCTTTTCTCATTCTTCTATCATGGGTACCCTACATCATAAATCTCTTGCCGAACTTTGGTATCCCGAACCTAATTTTGCCTCATACGTCAATTGCTTCGGTCAATTTAAGGAAGACCCCTCCGTGCCCAAAATATCTTTGAAAGATCAAATAGAAGCGTCTAGGAGAAACAGATTGACGTTGCAACCCACTTTGTGTCAACCAAGTCAACCTTTACAACCTTCATATGTTGATACCACTTTTTCAAGTCCTGCTGTAACTCCTAAACCGATGTCCATTGCTGAGCATATCGCTCAATCTCGCAGCCGATCTTTCACCCCTCTCCCCTCATCTAGTTTTAGGAATCAACAAGTCCATCCACCTTTTTATCCACATGTTGATCCTAATCCTGTCCAACCATCCACTTCCAACCAGTCCTATCCGACTTTCCCACCTTCACTAGACCCTGTTTCTACACAGCCTTTTGGGACTTTCACGTATCCAAACAATTTCGAATCTTTTGCCGAAATCCCCTTACCACCCAAGTCTAGTTTGGAACAGTCGTTGGAAGCTTATATTGCAGCAACAAACAAAATGACTAGGAATGTGGAAGCGTCCATAGCCGCCCTTATGAACCTGCTGAACCGGTAGCTAGTTTCCAACTAGCTTCAAATTTTCCAACATATGAGGAGGCGGTTGGACAGAGTGAGAATGTGAGAGGATTTCCAAATCAAATCTACCCATACCCAATTGAATCCAACAACTCCAATTTTCAAACATGTGTCCAAAATAATGAGTTGTGCGACTTTGTAGTTCTTGATTTGCCAAATTATGAGGAACCCCTTTCGAGTGAAACCACACCTAATCCTTTTGAATCTTACACCTCCACTCTAGAACCTGAATTGATAAATATCCATGCTTTTGATGAGGTGTCAGAAAAAATTAATTTTCACTTGATTGAGGATATAGACGCCGGGAATATTTCGGATGATGAACCCGTCGATTTGATTGAACTTTTATGTCCAATTCATCATCCCAAGTCATTAGAAGTTTCTCCCGAACTTTATATGCATCTTGATTTTGATGATAATGGCATGGATAGGTTAAATATTGAGGAGTATTATGAGGAGAGTATTGAGGATAATATTGAGGTTGAACCATTTTTGTTTGATGTGTCGGATTTTCCAATTCATCCTCTTGAACCTTTAACTAAATCACCCTCCCTCCTTTCCATCGTTCCGACCACGCAAAAGATCACGCTTGAAGACTGTGAGCTTGAAAAATTTTCCTTTGAATCTGACACAGTTCTCACAGCCGATAACACGTACGAGTGTTTCACTTTTTCGGACGATGTTGATGACTCACCGCCCGAGTTTGAGTCCTTTATATTTTCTGATGAGTTAGTTGAACCATCAGACTCGGTTGCTTACAGTCATTTCGATCCATTGATAGAATCTTTCAAGTTCGAGACAGTTTACTATGGTGAGAATAAGACTATCTTTAATTCACTCCCTTTCGTCCTTCCTATCGTTCCGACCGTACAAGAGACCGTTATGTTTTCATCTCTAATGCGAAGTTTGGCGTATCCATGCCTTCTTGCGAATCTTGAGGGATTTGACCCCATTTCTCGACGGGTTGATAACTTAGCGCAATCGCTTTTAACACATCGGTTATCACAAATTACGCTAATTTATTCACTTGATTTACACTCTCAAGATCGTACTCCACTTCTTTCTCCTTTCCGCCATTCTTCTCCCCCACTGAGACCATATTCTACCTTTCTTCCCATTCGGTCTCGTGTGCTTCTCATTTCTTTCCTTTACATCCCATTCTTTCACCAACCCTACCATTACCACGATAAGATCTTTGAATGGTTGGTGCTAACCTTTGGCTTGTGTAAGGCCAAGCTTAAGTTTGGGGGGAACCTTGTTGTATATATGTATATATATTTTTTGTTTTCTTTTTCTATAAAATAAAAAAAAAATTCGAAACAAAAATTAAATTTTTTTTTTTTTTGTAAATAAATAAACAGGGGAGTGCCGACAATTTTGACCCTCTTGGTGCAGCCTGATAGTGAGGACACTGTCAAGTTTAAGTTTGGGAGTATACTCGGTACGTCTTCTTCCTTCGCATTCATTTGTACATATTTTTGCATTTGCATATTTATTTGAAAACCCATAAAAATTTGAAAATTTTAAAAATTATAAAAATAAATGTATTCAATTTTGGCCGTATTTTGACTTGAGTTTGACAAATAGGTTAACTCTTTAGGAACAACTAGATCTTAGACTTAGTAAATTAAAAACCCTAAAAATAACCTTTCTTAAAGTTTAACGGTAAAAAGTATATGCCTTTATAGTTTATTTAGAAATAGGCAAATTTTGGGTTAACTTCTTGGGCTAAGTTGGGAAAAGTATTGATATTTTTATTAGAGTATAAGTTTGAAAAATAATTCCTAGCTTAAGTCTAGATTCTGAAAATGTATACCCTACAAATTGCACAAACACGCACCTTGAAACTTGGAATAGTAGAGGAGACCTTGAAATGCTCTTGTCTAATGTCCTTAGTATAATGAAAAAAAAGAAAAAAAAAGTGTGAATAAAGAAAAAAAAATGAACACTGGTTTTTGTGATTACTTAAGGCTAAAAAAATAGAAAAATATTTAGCGAGGGTGCTTCATCACCTAGTGCCTTAGACCAACTGGTTTGGGATTCACTGCTAAAGCCTTGGGTGTTGCAAGATTAGGAATTACGCTTTAATGTGCAAACACATCTTGTAATCGGTCGTTGGTACCTCAAGAAGTATTAACGGTCGCATGAAGGATGTGTAAGCAAAAATTCATTTAAAAATTCACCAGTTAACAAGTGCTTTGGACAACGGACAAGAGTATGATTGCTTGATTTGAATTTCCAAGTGTAGGGGTGATATATACACACACGTAGGGATATGTGATTGGAGTTTAGATGAGAGAAAGGAGTGAAGAATAGAACTTGTATTTTTAGTAGAGTTGATAAAAATTCCTAAGTGAAGATGGAAACCTAGAAGGAAAACTTAAGAGATGCCGAAAGCTAAGTAGGTCTGCAAAATATATATAATCTTAAGTTAAATGATGAGGAAGTGTGAAGAATATGGGTGGATAATTTACGAGTCGACGATAATAGAATTCCTTGTTAGAAAACCTAATTGGAAAATTAAAGTCGAAAAAGCCAAATTGATAGGATTTTGTTGGTAGTATCCGCTGAAAACCCTCAGGAGACAACACTCCTCCTACTAGGGACACCTACAAGTTCAACGGCTTGTTGCACGAGCTCAGTGCAATCGCGTTTCCCTACGAAAGTGCGGTTAGGTTTTTTGTAGAGAATAAAACTAAGTTTGCTCGAGGACGAGCAAAAGATAAGTTTGGGGGTATTTGTTCATACCATAATATTGTATTATTATATTCCCCATTCTTATTCTTTTTACAAATAAACAGGTGCTTTTGACTCATGTCTGCTACATATTACAGGTTACAGGTTCTTGGATCTAAAACAGTGAAAAAGATAAAAGACGATGGAAAAGTGAGACTACAACCAGCAAACAGAAGGATTTTGATAAAGCCGACACAAAGATCAGTACAAAGCAATGCAAGGTACAAGATTACAAAGCGAACGGTTAAAAGTCCACTGCAATATTCATTGGAGATCTGGAAGAGACCAAGAAACCAAATTGAGAAAAGACCTGAAGAAATAGGAAGTACATGTCAACTCAAGCCAGCAACAGAAACACAGAGCACAAAATTCCATTTTGGCCGCGGAACCGCGGCCAAACCCAGGCAGTGGCCGCAGTTCCGCGGCGGGATTAAGGAAATAGGGAATAAAAAATTTACCATAATAATTGCGGCGCTGACTAAGTCTTCCTAGGGCTATTTTGGTAATTGTAGACATGCAGATCAATTGTAAACTAGGGTTTCCTATCCTCTATAAATAGGAACTCTAATTCATTGTATTAGGTTATGCCACCCTTCATTAATAAATTTTAGAATTCTTTTGGAGAGCATCGGTGCCTCTTTTCATTTCATGAATTCAGATCTGACAACCCTGTGTTGATGTTTGGAAAGAGCGATCTGTAAGTAGTTTTATTTAATTGCTCTAGTTTAGATTTTAATTCCTTGCCTTAGATGTTAGCTTTGGGGAGGGCTTTTGAGAGATGAGATCTCTCATCCCTTTCTTACCCATCACATATAATCAATAGGACTCCATGCATACACGCACACACCGCGCCCTACGGCACCCTATCCCTCGATGTAGGAGTGATACCATAGTTTAAAGACCCGGTTGCGCGCGTTTTCCATGGAGGTTAGGGTAAGGATCTCTAAAGGAAGGACAAGAACCTAGAGGAAGGAATACCTTCCCGAATGGATCTAATCCCCTTTATTAATAATTACCATAACTCTTCATAGATCTTCATTTGGGTATAGAAAGCGTTGAGATTTATTTACATTTCCAAACCATTCCTAAACCTAACCCTGGCAAGATTTAAATCTAGATAATCTTTGTATAGATAGATTTAGTTTTTAGATTTAATAATTAATCCGAACACCCTTCGGAATTAACTCGTTTGAGCGATTAGGAGATTCACAACATCCCTGTGGACCGACCCGTACTCATCGGCTAGCTACAAGCGACGCCGTTCTTGATTGCGGTAATAGATAGTTTTTGAGATCAATCAGTGATACCGTATTCTATTCTCGTGATTTGTGACATTGGTCGGTTATATGCGATATAGCCGGGTTATCAGATCAAGTGTTGATTCGATAAGTTGTTACACATGATATTAGTCAGTTATACCCGGATTATTAAATCAAGAGTTGATTTAATAATTCAATGTATAATTATATATTTGATATATTATATTACATTAACTAGTATTAGCTCACTTATGATTTGTTTTTTCTCACTTTGTGTGCACATTGTACATATGTGATATGTATGTTTGTGTACATGCATTGTGTCTTGGCTGATGATACATGTAAGATGGGTGTATGAGAGTTATACCATGATTAAGTTAAATTAGGGTTTTATTATGTCTTTAGATTTAACAAAAGAGAATAACTTAGTCAAAGTTGTCAAGCTTGGAAGAAGCTTGTAGAAACATTGACAAAGTCCACTCTTTTGTCATCTCTTAAGATATTAGTTAACCCAACCTTAACCTTACATCTTGGTTAATTCTCTACATGAGTTGAGCATGATAGCTTTAACTCACCCATGGTTACTTAATTTTTTTGGATGAATTATTGTAATGAGTTCATCTTCTTTTACTTCAAGCTCCATGAAAAAGCTTTCTAGCTCTAATGGTGGTATGAGAAAAAATGTGAGAAAATCAATTCTAAAGTGAGCCCACTTCCTACTTCTTCATCCTCTACTACTTGCCATGTAGTATAGGGTGTTCTCTTCACAAAGTTCTTGACCTAGTGAAGAAATAGCTTGGGTTAGTGTCTCCCCGACGTAGATCATCTTTGGCCTCGAAGTCATCGAAGCAAGCACGTCCGTTCTTCTTATGGAGCTTCTCTAGAGTCCAGAGTTCACGATAGAAGCAGAAGGGACTACTACACAGAGCTATTGAAGTGAAGGACCGGTCTACAAAGATTGTATTCCTCGCTCTCTTTACATATTTCAAAGTGTTTGCTTAAGTTTCCATATTATTTCTAGTTAACGATTCTAGTTAGGGATAGCTAAACGGCAAAATTTTAATTTGGCATGTGTTAGGTTTACCTAACACCTTATGAAGGGTTTGGAAGCATCACATGTCTCAAAATTAAATTTTTAAGGTGCTAAGTGAACACACAAAGAATCATTCCTAGAAAATTAGGGTTTCATAACTAAAACAACATCACAAGTAACAAAGGCTAGGGTTTTAAGAGTACAACCTTTGTAGCTCCCTACGCTAGACTCCTTGGCCACTTGAGGGTTGGAAAAAGGTTCGCTTCAGGTCTTCTAATGTCCACGACGATCCACCCGAAGCACCTTTGTCCAAGCTTGCAACTTCACTTGATCAAGAGAAGAAAATGAAGCTAACACTCTTCACAAGTGGGCAAGACTTGTGTAGAATGGTGTTGTGGTGGCTTTTCTCACTTCACAATCCTAACTTGGTGAGTGTTTTGCTCACTAGAGAAAACTAGAGAGCAAAAGATTAAGGAGGAGGAAGATGATGGCTTTTGAAATATCAAGAGAATGATAATGTCTTATGAAAAATAGAAAATATATGTATATATATATTTTCTACTCTTCATCTCAAACCCTAGTTATATTATATGGATATTATTTCACTTGAGTTAAAAAACAAAAGGAAGATTAACCCATGGTTAATAAGTAGGTGAACAAGGTTAGTTGAAGAAGAGTGTAGAAACCATGTATTAATCTTTATCTTTTCTTTTGTTTTTAAAACAAATACAAATGTATATATCCATATATATATAAAACTAAGGTGTGAGTCTTATATTGCCACCATCTTCTCTGTATATACAACCATGAAGGATGATGTATGTATGTATGTGTGTATGCACATCCATATGTGCATGAACAAGAATGAATGCATACATCCAAAAATACAAGAAAGGATTTCTAGTGAGAAACTAATGGTTAAATAATAAATCAACACTTGATTTAGCAATCCGGCCATATCACATACGACCCAACCAAAAGCAAGCCACCCGATTAATATACGGTATCTTATACGTGCATTTTAACCGGGTCCATGCGCATATCGCATACGCGCACCACAACGTTTCGCCTGGACTAGGTAACTCCTTTGTGGGACTCTAAGACTCGTCAATACGCCGGCAGTGGGTGATGATCATATCAAGCACCCCCAAGCCGCAAGCGGTCAGCTAAACGTAACAGCCACCGGGGTATTGAGCGATCAGAAGAAAACAAGCGAACCTGCTACAACTCCCGTCGAGCCAACCGGCAACATTACCGTATGGTCCGGTCTCTTCGTCAGATATGCTGCATATCGAGCCTAGAGATGGTAACGTCGACCACAATAACTCAATAAGTCGTGCCGGTGAATGGTCTATAACAGATCGAGAAACTACTGATAACACTTATTAGTAAATCTCAGCAGCCCTGGCCAGGGACATACTGATATAACCGGTCGAGCACAGCGAAGCATCAACTCCCAATACCGGGAGAGACGAAACCCCTCCTATCGCTCATCGCCTTCGTGTGTCTCGGGACTGTACCCAACGGCCACCTGTTTGCACGACTCAGTAGAGCCGTGGTAGGGTGGTAATCAAAGTACAGTGGGAGAACACACAAGACTCTATGACGATCTCGGGTCTACAGACTAACCTGTACCAGTGTCACCTGAGAACTGCTATCCGACGATAGATATAATTCCATATAGGAGTTCTCGGTGAGTCCGTCCAGTGTACCCAGTCACCACTGAGCACCCGTATACGATCTCGATGTCAAACATCGATGAATGTGGGAACATTCATCGCCCATCATATGGGTCTAGTATCATATACGCTAGTCTACTCTGGTATATCGATGCCCCGTCTCGATATACCTACGACTAAGGACATTTCATGACATGCTTATAAACTACAGATGTCCCACTAGTATGATCTCCATCATAATCACAGTAGTCAAGCCGATATCCTCAGGGCTTTATCAGCATGTATGAATGAATAAAAGCATGATCAAATCAGCATGTCAGATAAAGAAGAACTAGATACCATACTATCATGTCGAGCAAGAATGTACACTGAATATATATATATATACATGTACAGATATATCCACTATCATATAATGGCCTCTAGGGCATACATATATATCCAACAATCTCCTACTTGCACTAAGGCCAGTTATTGGTGTATCTCATACCCAACAACTCAAAAAGTCGCTCTTGCTGCGGCTGAGGGAGGGCCTTGGTGAATGGATCCGCAGCGTTATTCTTTGTGTCTACTCTCCTAATCTCGATCTCGTGGCGATCTACATTCTCCCGGATCAAATGAAAACGCCTCAGGATGTGTCTGGACCGCTGATGGGACCTGGGCTCCTTGGCTAACGCCATAGCCCCATTATTATCACAATACAATGGTATTGGATCAATAATGGTTGGAACTACTCCTAGCTCCGAGACGAACTTCTTCATCCAGACGGCTTCCTTGGCGGCATCATTTGCAGCAATGTACTCAGCCTCCATCGTAGAGTCTGCAACGGTATCCTGTTTGGAACTCATCCAACTTTCCGCCCCTCCATTGAGGGTAAATACAAACCCAGAGATAGATTTGATGTCGTCTTTATCGCTTTGGAAGCTCGAATCGGTAAAGGCCTCCATTTGGAGATCTCCATTACCATACACCAAGAACAATTCTTTAGTCCTTCGTAAGTACTTAAGAATGTTCTTCACAGCTGTCCAGTGATTCTCCCCTGGGTTGGATTGATACCTGCTTACAACACTAAGTGCATAAGCTACATCTGGGCGTGCACATAACATCGCATACATTATAGATCCTACCACTGAAGCATAGGGTATAACGCTCATGCGAGCTCTCTCTTTATTGGTCTTTGGGCAAGAGTTCTTGGAGAGAGTGACCTCATGGCAAGCGGGTAAGGCAGCCCGCTTGGAGTCTTCTATACTAAACCTTTTTAGGATGGTGTTGATGTACCTGCTTTGGGACAATCCCAATAACCTTTTGGATCTATCCCTATAGATCCTTATGCCCAGAATGTATGTGGCATCACCCAGGTCCTTCATGGAGAACCTTAGTGATAAGAAAGATTTGACCGACTGTAGCATAGGAATATCATTTCCTATCAGAAGAATGTCGTCCACGTACAATACGAGGAATGTGACAGCTCTCCCTACAGCCTTCTTATAAACACAAGGTTCATCTGGATTTTTGATGAAATCAAACTCTTTGATGACATCATCGAAACAGATGTTCCAACTCCGTGATGCCTGCTTTAACCCATATATGGATTTAAGCAATTTACATGATTTCCCGCTACTCCCACTGTCAATGAAGCCCTCTGGCTGATCCATATAAACGCATTCTTCTAAATTTCCATTTAGAAATGCTGTTTTAACGTCCATCTGCCAGATTTCATAGTCGTAGTGAGCAGCAATAGCAAGTAGGATCCGAATGGATTTAAGCATGGCTACGGGTGAAAAAGTCTCGTCATAGTCCAAACCTGGTCTTTGACGAAAACCCTTCGCCACAAGTCTTGCCTTATAGGTCTCCACCTGCCCATCTACACCAATCTTTCTTTTAAAGATCCATTTGCACCCCACAGGTTTTACCTCAGGGGGTACAACGTCCAAAGTCCATACTTTGTTGGTGTACACAGACTCCATTTCGGATCTCATGGCATCTAGCCACTTCACAGAGTCTCCACTCGTGATAGCTTGCTGAAAACAGGTAGGATCATCATCATCCATGATGCAGTCTTCTCTGTCACCATCAATGAGGAAACCGTAGTACCTCTCCGGTGGGCGAGAAGTCCTACCAGACCTACGGAGTGGCCAAGGTTCCTCAGTTTCTATTTCAACAGCCGGTTCAACCAAGTTGTCATTTGTAGTTTGTGTATCTAGAACGTCTTCTAGATCCACCACCTTGCCATCATCTTTATCTATGAAAAACTCTTTATCCAAGAATGTGGCATGCTGAGAAACAAACACCTTTTGTTCCTCCTTGTGGTAGAATAGATATCCATAAGAGTTCCTTGGATATCCCACAAAGTTACACATGACTGACCGTGTCTCGAGTTTGTCCGAATTTTGCTTTTTAACATAGGCCGGGCAACCCCAAATCTTAATTCTCTTAAAAGATGGTCTCTTCCCATGCCATATCTCATATGGCGTGGTAGACACGGTTTTGGTTGGAACCCAGTTCAGTAGAAACGCTGCAATCTCCAATGCATGCCCCCAAAATGAGACGGGTAACTCAGCATCACTCATCATGGAACAGACCATATCTAATAGGGTCCGATTCCGTCGTTCTGACACACCGTTGTGCTGTGGTGTGTAAGGAGGAGTGAGCTGAGAGAGAATCCCATTCTCTTTTAGGAGGTTTGCGAATTCTGTACTGAGGTACTCACCACCTCGATCTGATCGAAGCATCTTGATACTCAAGCCGATTTGTTTTTCTACTTCTTGTTTATATTCAATGAATTTCTCGAAAGCTTCGGACTTGTGTTTTAATAAAAATACATGACCGAATCTTGAGAAATCGTCAGTGAACGTAATGAAGTATGAAAAACCGCCTCTCGCCTGTGTAGACATTGGCCCGCATACATCACTATGTATGAGGCCTAGGAGCTCAGTAGCTCTTTCTCCGTGTCCGGTAAACGGAGTTTTGGTCATTTTACCCTTGATACAAGACTGGCAAGTCGCATAAGATTTATATTCAAAAGGGTTTAAATATCCATCTTTGTGTAACTTGTTTAGTCTTGTTTCGTTAATATGACCAAGTCTACAGTGCCAAAGAAAAGCTTCATTTATTTCTGAAAGTTTTCTTTTATTAGTGTGTTGTATACTGAAAACTGTGTGTTGATTTAGGACGTATATCCCGTTATTAAGCGTACCATACCCAACCAATATTTGATTCAGGTGAATGTTCATAACATTGTTCTGCAATACAAAATTATATCCTTCATTGTTTAACAAAGAAACAGATATTATATTACAAAGCATACTTGGTACAAAATAACATGGGTTCAAAACCAATATACATCCAAATGGCAACCCCAAGTGATACTCTCCCACTGCGACTGTATGTACATTGGAACCATTTCCAACGCGGAGAGTATGGTCACCTGTCTTCAAAACCTTGCTATTTCTCAGCCCCTGCATAGAATTGCAAATGTGAGAACCTGAACCGGTATCTAATACCCAGGAAGCAGAGTTTATTGAAAAACATTTCTGTTACAAACGCACCTGAAGCGGAAGCATCCCCATGCTTCTTGAGATTTAAGTACTCCGTGCAGCTGCGTTTCTAATGTCCTGTCTTGTGGCAATGAAAACATTCCCCTTTCCCCGAGTCTCCATCTTTGGACTTTTCCTTTCCCTTCACCTTTTAAACTCCACCCTTAGGATTGGTGGGCTTCTTCTTTTTCTTTCCCTTGGCCTTAGCCTTTGGACGAGAAGAGGAAGACTGTCCAACAGTCATAACGAGAGTTTTTACTGATTTCATAGTGCTCTCTGCACTCCTTAACATATTAAGGAGTTCAGGGAGTTCCTTCTCCATGTTGTGTATGTTTAAGTTCACTATGAATTGAGCAAAGGTGGAGGGGAGAGACTGCAGAATAATATCCGTATATTGTTCAATGTCCATCGTCCATCCAAGGTCCTCAAGCTCTTCTATAAGAGCTATCATCTTTAGAACATGGTCTCCTACTGGTGTGCCAGGGGCCATTCGCATCTGAAACAATTTCTTTGATGCTTCGTATCGTAATACATGGGATTGCTCTCCATACAACTCCTTTGCATGGAGTAATATGGCGTGAATGTCCATATTCTCGTGCTGCTTTTGATGTGTGTTATCCATCGATACAAGCGCGAGGCATTTGGCCGTGGCACAGTCAGCGTCCCATGTCTTGAGGACTTCAATGTCTGCAACTGAGGATTTTAGACCTGGGACGGGCGGGGCTGAAGCCGTGAGGACACATGATACTTTATCATAAGTCAAGGCTATTTTCAAATTCCTCAGCCAGTCTTTATAATTGGTCCCATTCAGTTTGTTTTCATCTAGTAGAAGCTTGAGTCCAGTCATTGGTATCTGCCATTAAGAGAGAGAAAAGAATACACTCATCGAAAGCTCTTGCAAAGATCAGATTTGTTATTATCTTGTCTAATCGATATCTCCCACTGCTTTAATCAAGTTTTTCTTTCAAACCTTAAAAAGAAAACTAGTTAGGATTAATTATAGTCTACAACTTCGCTAACTGTTCAGCCAGGCCAGTGTCGGTACTTGAGGGAGGTTCCCCGTGCTTTCGCACGGATCTAATTAAAGTAAGCCTCGTTTTCCCAGAGGCGTAGCCCCGTTAACACCTTTCTAGACACCTAATGAGTTAGCTAATTGTAAACTGCAAAACTCTCCTAGGAGCAACTATTACCCACAGTGGGATCGGGATCCAACCAGCATATGGAAGGTATGCAATCTCATTGCAAATTTCAACTATTGAAATTCCCGATGTGGTTTTTACCCCTAGTACTCATGACCTTGGCTAAGGTCAACAAATCACAAGCACTAGTCAAGCTCAACCCGTCATTTTTTGATTAACTAGACCCGTTCACATGACCCTTGGCTAAGGTCAACAAAGTCATATGCCCGTCCTAATTAATCTGCATCATATGCATTGTAGGAAGACATCACATAGCTACCGTACACTACGCCTTGGCTAGGGTCAACAAACGTAGCACGAATACTAAGTACTCTACTTCCTAAAAAAACGAAGGGTTGCGGATGATTTTTAAGAAAATCTTTAACGCTTTGAACTTGATATCGTTGTAGAATCAGATGGTTTTCAAAAGAAGTGGCTTAAGCTCCGTAGTTTTGAAATGTAGCTTTTTCATAAAAAGCCGAGTGGTTTTCAAATCCGATTCTATAACATCTTTTTAGGTTTATTTTCTTTACATTAATCATATTAATGTAGTCCCATCATTTAAGTCTTTAAGCCAATCACAGAAAAGAAACGAAAATAACACGCACGCTTATGCCATCCGCATTCGCCACAATGTTCCGTTATGTACCGTTAGGTTACTTAACTAACGGCATACCGGGACGGGACTAGCGCGGGTGTAAAACATAAGCAACGTCTACTATAAATCATATATATAATATATCATTCATCTCAGATATCACAGAACACAGGCAGCAGAAATATAGATATAATATGGGATATACTAGGACGTCCGTATTTAGTATTTAGCCAATAATAGAAAATACGGATTCCACAGTCGCGATGAATAGCCAAGCCCACATCCTGGACCCCTACGAGAGCGGCAAGCGACCCTACCAATCCTGGAGTTTAGGGGACCCGGTCTTGACTCCTCGAGATGGCCTCCCACTGAACCCCAGAACCCGGTCACCTGTGCTCTCCTCATTGGGTCCATCCTAATGCGGAAAAGTAAATAATATACAACACTGGTGGCATCAACCTTAACTCAGAAGTGCCCCAAATAAAAGAATATTACATTACATTTGAATTTACATGAATGAAAAATACAAAACTATCATCTCACATAAAACCCCCTGGCTATTCAATCGCGACAATCCTGCACATCATATCTCAGCAACACATAATATCATATATCATCAACGTAAGTAAGTTTGCGTACTCCGATTGTCGTTGATGTATAGCAACGAAACCGGCAATATCGACATACTACACTTACGGTCACAGAAAAGAAAGTGTAAAACTGCAATATCTAGAATCCACATTCTCTTTAGACATCGTAAATGCGAAATATCACATACTTTGTATTTCATGTCTAGCTATATGAATTCCACACATTGCATCACATTCCAGATAAATAGACACTATTAAAGTTTTCGAACGAATGATCAAATACCCAAAATTCCCTAAATCTCAACATTTGAGCGGAGTTCAAAATCCTGGAGTGTGACACAGTAATAGCGGTCCAGCCGTAGAAGGGTCATGCCAACGCCTCACATGTGGCACGCCGTACTGCCCCAAACCCTAAGGTTCAAAAGGCAGTTCAAGACGGTCACATAATCGAGTTAAGGTTTGTTGTCTTCTAGAGGGTCCACCACAAAACTTGCACGTATTTCCTAAAGATTTAAAGCCCGTGAAAAGTGAGCAAATGATACTCGTTCGAACAATTCAATACTTTCTAAATTACCCGGAAAAAGGCACGAGATTAAAATTCCGATCGAATCACCAAACCTAAAACAATCTCCAGAACATCTATCATTGAAACCAGATTAAAAATACCCAAAAATGTCTACAAGCAAGTAAGCAGAACAGTGTACAAAAACGAGGGTTTAATGCGTCTGTATGGCCGCGGAACCACGGCCTAAGCAAGCTTTGGCCGCGGTTCCGCGGTGGGATTAAAGCATTAGAGCATCATTTTCTACAGTTGTTCTTAAAATTCCCTGCTGATTTTTTTACATATTTTTAATTCTGAAAAATGACAGTTTTGAAAAAATGTCCAGAGAGTGCTAAAAATCCGTATTTTTCGGTTCGATCGGAGTTTTAACTTCGTTAAAGTATCGCCCAAAGTTCTAGGTCGTCTCTGATACCATTGTTAGGTTTACCTAGCACCTTATGAAGGGCTTGGAAGCATCACATGTCTCAAAATTAAATTTTTAAGGTGCTAAATGAACACACAAAGAATCATTCCTAGAAAATTAGGGTTTCATAACTAAAACAACATCACAAGTAACAAAAGGCTCGGATTTTAAGAGTACAACCTTTGTAGCTCCCTACGCTAGACTTCTTGGCCACTTGAGGGTTGGAAAAGGGTTCGCTTGAGGTCTTCTAATGTCCACTACGATCCACCCGAAGCTTCTTTGTCCAAGCTTGCAACTTCACTTGATCAAGAGAAGAAAATGAAGCTAACCTCTTCACAAGTGGGCAAGACTTGTGTAGAATGGTGTTGTGGTGGGTTTTCTCAATTCAAAATCCTAACTTGGTGAGTGTTTTGCTCACTAGAGAAAACTAGAGAGCAAAAGATCAAGGAGGAAGAAGATGATGGCTTTTGAAATATCAAGAGAATGATAATGTCTTATGAAAAATAGAAAATATATGTATATATATTTTCTACTCTTCATCTCAAACCCTAGTAATATTATATGGATATTATTTCACTTGAGTTAAAAAACAAAAGGAAGATTAACCCATGGTTAATAAGTAGGTGAACAAGGTTAGTTGAAGAAGAGTGTAGAAACCATGTATTAATCTTTATCTTTTCTTTTGTTTTTAAAACAAATACAAATGTATATATCCATATATATATAAAACTAAGGTGTGAGTCTTATATTGCGACCATCTTCTATGTATATACAACCATGAAGGATGATGTATGTATGTATGTGTGCATGCACATCCATATGTGCATGAACAAGAATGAATGCATACATGCATGCATACATCCAAAAATACAAGAAAGGATTTCTAGTGAGAAACTAATGGTTAAATGATAAATCAACACTTGATTTAGTAATCCGGCCATATCACATACGACCCAACCAAAAGCAAGCCGCCCGATTAATATACGGTATCTTTTACGCGCATTTTAACCGGGTCCATGCGCATTTCGCATACGCGCACCACAACGTTTCGCCAGGACTAGGTAACTCCTTTGTGGGACTCTAAGACTCATCAATACGCCGGCAGTGGGTGATGATCATATCAAGCACCCCCAAACCGCAAGCGGTCAGCTAAACGTAACGGCTACCCGGGTATTGAGCGATCAGAAGAAAACAAGCGAACCTGCTACAACTCCCGTCGACCGTACAGTTTGGTCTCTTCGTCAGATATGCTGCATATCGAGCCTAGGGATGGTAACGTCGACCCCAATAACTCAATAAGTCGTGCCGGTGAATGGTCTATTACAGATCGAGAAACTACTGATAACACTTATCAGTAAATCTCAGCAGCCCTGGCCAGGGACTTACTGATATAACCAGTCGAGCACAGCACATCATCAACTCCCAATACCGGGAGAGATGAAACCCCTCCTATCGCTCATCGCCTTCGTGTGTCTCGGGACTGTACCCAACGGCCACCTGTTTGCATGACTCAGTAGAGCCGTGGTAGGGTGGTAATCAAAGTACAGTGGGAGAACACACAAGACTCTATGACGATCTCGGGTCTACAGACTAACCTGTACCAGTGTCACCTGAGAACTGCTATCCGACGATAGATATAATTCCATATAGGAGTTCTCGGTGAGTCGGTCCAGTGTACCCAGTCACCACTGAGCACCCGTATACGATCTCGATGTCAAACATCGATGAATGTGGGACATTCATCGCCCATCATATAGGTCTAGTAACATATACGCTAGTCTACTCCGGTATATCGATGCCCCGTCTCGATATAACTACGACTAGGGACATTTCAGGATATGCTTATAAACTACAGATGTCCCACTAGTATGATCTCCATCATAATCACAGTAGTCAAGCCGATATCCTCAGGGCTTTATCAGCATGTATGAATGAATAAAAGCATGATCAAATCAACATGTCAGATGAAGAAGAACCAGATAGCATACTATCATGTCGAGCAAGAATGTACACTGAATATATATATATATATATATATATACATGTATAGATACATCTACTATCATATAATGGCCTCTAGGGCATACATATATCCAACAGCATGGACGATGCCTCCCGGAACCTTGCTGCCGTCATAGGTAACCCTGCACGTTGGCCTTAGATCTTTTTCCATCCCTAAGTCAATTTTGCTCAGGTTGTCCGCCGTAGTGTGTATCTCATCTTCCAACTCTTTTCGTGCTGGTGGAAACTCGGAGATCAGCTCATCCTCTTCTTCATTTGCGAAGCACATGTGAAAGTCATCCATAGTCTCGTGCCCTCCCTCTTTTGAGAGTGTTATCATATGGTAGGTACGAGTCCGCTTCCCTTTTTGTGGTTGAGTTAGTTCTATCCTCATGGTATAGATCCTATTTGGCTCATGCTTTTGCGGCGGGGTTACCCTCCAGCTGTCGGATAAAGTGAACCTGTCTTGTTGATACAGGTCTTCTACCTAGTCTTTGAAGGTGAAGCAGCCTTCGAGGGGATGACCTATTGCTTGGCGGTAGAAGCAATAATCCGGATGATGGACCTCATTTATTTATTGGGAACGCCAAGACTCTGGAAGTGTCATCATTTGGTGCTTCATGACAAGGATGAATATTTTCCATGTCTTGTCTTAGGGGAAAGAGTATTCCCGAGCCATCTTATTTATAAAGGACGGGTTCCAATCGACCTTTTCTCGATTGCACGACTTCTTAGATCCGCTTTGTTGTTTTCGAACGTTGTTTGCGTTCTTTGCCTTATTTTTGCCTCTGAAAGTATGTTTTAGCACCACTACCAGGTTTCTAGAGGCACCACTATGCAATTTTAAAAAAAATCAAGTGGGCTAAGGTATACTAACCTAGAATCGAACTAGAGAATTAAGGTTTGAATGCATGTAAACATGTTTTACACTAAATGAAAAGAGAATACAACCTTTGTAGACCGGTCCTTCACTTCAATAGCTCCAAGTAGTAGTCCCTAAGCTCCAAGTAGTGCTCCCTAGAACTCTTCTTAGACTTCACTTGGTGAAAAGAACGAGCTTACTTCGTCGTTATCGAGGCCGAAGATGATTCACCTTGAAGTTACTCTAACTCAAGCTATCTCTTCACTAATCGAAGAATTAGTGAAGCAAACAAGCTAATCTTATAGGCTAGATGAGAGTAGGTTGATAAATTAGGAATTTTGCTCACTTTATAATTTATTTTCTCTTTTTCTTTTTCACTCAAGGAAAATCAAGAGAGGAAGAAGATGAACTAGTGATGAACTAGAACTCCATTAGAACCAAGGGTGAAAATAAATATCTCATAGATATTTATAGAGAGTTAACCATGGCTAAAGATAATGGTTGGGTTTAAAAATATCTAGAGTAAAATAAAATTAATGGAATGAGTCATGGCTTCTACATGCTTCATGAAGCATCTTAAGTCATGCCCATTTTCCACTAATTTCCTTTTCTCTTAATAAATAATAACCCCAATTATCTTTAGGTTTGGTGTGAGTCCTATACACTCATGTCCAATGTATCATCCAACATGACACAATAGTATGTATAATACTCATATATATATGTTAGTGTATATGCCCTAGAGGCCATTACTGTATCATACTAGTTTGTATATTAGTTAATGGAAGCTTGGGATATTCACAGTTGTATAGACAGTCTTGCTCAAAATGGTAGTATGCTACTTGGTTTGTTTCTACTTCAATATGTGCATGTGTTTCTTTTAGCATATCGCTTATACATATTAGTGGAGCCCTTAGGATCTTTGCTTGATTACCAGCGTTATGATGGCAGTCACACTAGTGGGGGCTGGGTAATCTACAAGCACATCCTTATACAGGTCCCTAGTCGTAAGATTATCGAGATGGGGCATCGGTACTCTGGAGTAGACTAGCGTATACGCTTCTCATCCCAGCAGGGGAGATGGTCTGTCCCACAGCCATTAGTACGTCGTACTGGAGATAGTATGCGGGTGCTCGTTAGGTTACGAGTACACTGGACAGGACTCGTCGGGAACTGTTGGTTGGTACTATATCTATCGTCGGATAACAGTTCCTGGGTGACAGGAATACAGCTTAGTCCGTCAACTTGACACTGCTACTTTGCCTCGAGTGTATTCCCTCTATACTTTGATTACTACCCTACCACGGCTCAAAGGAGTCGTGCAAACAGGTAGTAGTTAGGTGCAGTCCCGAAGCACTTAGAGGCAGTAGCGGTTAAACAGGATTTGTCTCTCCCGGTATTGGGGGTTGATATCGCGCTGTGTCTAGGACAGTCATTACACAAAGTCTCTGGCTAGGGCAAGCGAGAATTACTGGTAGTGTTTCCAGTAGTTTCTCAGGGTGTTCTGGGCTACACTCCGGCATGACTTGTACCGCTATTAGGGGTCTGACGTTTACCGCCCCTAGGCCCGACATGCAATACTCTTAGACGAACAGACCGGACTGTACGGAGATTGTCACATTCAGGCTCAGTAGGAGTTCGGATGGGTTTATCTCATCGGCCTTCTTATCGACATCTACCTGGGGACCGTTACGTACAGCTAGTGCGGTTTGTGGTCTGTGGTTAAACCCACTGCCAGCGTAGTGTCGAGTCTTTAGAGTCCCACACAGAGAGTTTCCCTGCACTGAGCAAAAGGTGTAGAGGCCGTATGGTTTTACTGCAGGGCTACGATCACTTACCTACACTTCTGCATGTATGATATTCGGGCGGACAATACTAGTAAGCTTTGGTTTAAGCCGGATCCTAGTATTGTATAGATGGATTAGTTTTGTCTTCTGTGCATTCGCATTCTACGGAATGCAGATGCGGGTGTGTATGCACGGTTGTGAGGAGCGAAGAAGGAGTTGCCTCATTAGGGTTTTGACCATTGATTCGGTCAAAACCATTATGAGGTGAGGAAAATATTTACTAATTTTTTTAATGATAATTGTGTTATGGCTAATTGCTTTGACCATTTGACCATGTTGACCATTTGACCTAGTTGACCATTGTTGACTTGGATATTTTTTGAGAGCTCTAGACTCTTCTTATGGCTTGGATTTAACTTGACATGATAATGGTCAAATCAATTGTAACCATCATAATTTATCATGACAAAAGAATGGTAATTATTTTTCTTATGTATCATTATCTCATTTGGATTCTCTCCCTTCACTTGAGGTTTCAAGCTTTGCTCTTCTTCTTCTTCCTCGCTAGAATTCCTAAAAGGTCTCATGTGTTGAGCAAGTTGGGGTTCAAATAGACAAAAAAATCCACCATCATATTCTACATCACCTAGGACATCAAGAGTAGCATACTTGTTGCCCTAATTACCTCAGTTCTTGAGGTGGAGCTTGGACTATAGACTCTCGGGTGGATCATCTTCGACTCAAGGAGGCCGTTGAAGAAACCACGATCCGGACCGACCCATGGAGCCTAAAGAGACAAGGAGGATAGCGGAGAAGACCCGAAGGACTAGTAGTATGAGGTATAATCTCCTTGCATAGTAGATAGAACCTCTTGTAGTTTATTAGACATGGTTTGGCAAAGATCCTAAAAAAAAGGTCTATGTTACCTTGTGATAAAAATTTGTTTTTTACCTATTCCGCCTCCTCATAAGTACCGGGGTAGGTAACGTAGAGTTACAATATATATATATATATATATATATATATATATATATATATATATATACATATCACATAATTATATATATCAACATATATATATATATATATGTATCCAAGAGAAGAAAATCATTAGTGAGCTAATATTAGTTAATATATATTAATATATCAAATATATATATATATATATTTAATTATTAAATCAACACTTGATTTAGTAATCCTGCTATATCATATATATAACCGACTAATATCATTTATATGTATTTCAATTTATTAAATCAACACCTGATTCAATAACCCGGTTATATTACATATTGTTGGATATAGTGCCCTCAGAGTCAATTATTGGATCACAGGCACATTATTGCAATGATTGAGGAGGACCTATGCCGGTAGGACAGTCTTTCTCGAGATGATAGTATGGTATCTGGTTTATCTTTATCATCGTGTACTGCTTTAGGTGATCTTACGAGTCGCTATTACACGTTGATAGAGCCCTTAGGATTCTTGATTGACTACCAGCAGTATGAGGGTGATCATATACGTGAGAGATGGAGTTTATAAGCACATCCTTAAAAGGTCCCTAGTCGTGGGAGTTTCGAGACAGGGCATCGATTCTCCAGAGTAGACTAGTGTATACAGTCGAGACCCCGATGAGGGGCGGTGGCCGGTCTCACAAGCCACTGGTGTCAGTTGGTTCACCTAAGATGTATACAGGTGCTCATTGGGTTATGAGTACACCGGACAGGACTCGCCGGGAGCCTGCTAGTTGGTATTATACCTGACGTCAGATAACAGTTCCCTGGTGACATGTGTACAGGTTAGTTCATCGACCTGAGATCGTCATTTGTCTCGTGTGAGTTCCCACTGTGCTTTGATTACTACCCTACCACACTCAAAGGAGACGTGCAAACAGGTTTTAGTTGGGTACAGTCCCGAGCCATATGGAGGCAGTGAGCGGATCTGCAGGGGTTCGTCTCTCCCGGTATTGGGGGTGAGGTCGCGCTGTGTCTAGGAGAGCCATTCATGAAAAGTCCTTAGCCAAGGCAGGAGATTTACTGGTAGGTATTCCAGTAGTATCTCAGGGTGTTCTGGGCTACACTCCGACACGACTTGTACCGCTTTTGGGGGTCTGACTTTACCAACCCCCTAGGCCCACCATGCGATGCTCATAGACGAACGGACCGGACTGTACGGATATTGTCACTGACAGGCTCAGTAGGGTGTCAGGATGAGTTCGCTCATCGACGTCCCTATTGGTCAATAGCTGGTAGCCCGTCATGTATGGCTAATACCTCTGACGTGCTAGTGGTTAAATCCACAGCCATAGTATTGACGAGTCTTTAGAGTCCACCACACACAGTTACTCAGGTTTCGGGAGAAACGCTGTAGAGGCCGTATGGAGATTTGGCAGGGTTCGATCAGATACGTGCGGTATTGCACGGATCGTGATCGGACGGATTTTACTAGCCGGCTTTGGTTTAAGCCGGATTCTAGTATTAGACAGTGTAGTTTTGTCTCTTTGCATTTGTGTTCAGTGGGAATACAAATGCGGGCATGTATATGCAGTAGCGGGGTTTTCCTGTAATTTATTACGGGATCAGTTTTCTGAAGTTGCCAGTTTGCATTCCGTTCCGGCCGGTTTTCCTTTATTCCTTCGCAGCCGGAATTTTCGATGGAGGGGGTTATTTGCAGTTTGCAAATAACTTATTTGTGGAGGGGTTTCTTGCATTTGTTCCTTCTTATCATCATGAGATTCTTTATTGGTCTTTTCCTTTGCTTTTTGAGATTGGATTTGGATGTGATGTGATTAGAAATGGGTGTAACATTTCTTTTTCTCATTATCATTCTTTTTCTCCACTTGCTTTTTTCTCCTCCACCAATTTTTGATGAGGGGCCGGCCACACTAGAGGGAGGGACGGGGTTCATTTGTGTGAGAAGGAGATTCATTCATCTCGTATTTATTCTATGCTTGCTACCAAAAATCACACACCTCTCTCCAAAGATTATTTCTCCATCTCTACCTCCATGGCAACTTCACTACCCCAAAGAGACATGGTTTCTACACTTGCCTACAGCATCCTTTGGACAAGTCGGCTAGCCAACTTCACACCCGAGTTGCCTCGGTCCAGAGGTGGTAGTCCGTAAATGAACCCGGCTACGTGGTGCCCTTTCCGACGAGGACGTGACGGACGGAGATTCCGCGGGAGATCGGAGTGGAGACGAAAACCGAAGGACACGGATCGCCTTGTATACTTCTCTGCTCTTATTCTAGTTTGCTAGTAGATAGGTAAATGGCTCGATCTGGGTTAAAAGTGCGCGGTGGTGCCGGTTTGCTAGTTTGCAAAGTTTTTCGTTTCCGCATTCCGGCGTCGGATCGACGGCCGGGGCGCCGCCGTGCACTTACATTGGTATCAGAGCCTTGCCATTAACTTAGCCTGGCTTGCTCTAGTATGTTTAGAACTCGATCGAACCAAAAAATCCTAAAAACCATATTTTCCAAAGCACAAGTTTCTGTCGAATTTTTTTTGGCTCCAAAATTTTTTCAGGTTGTTGCAGAATACTGTGCAGGGAATTCTAAGCACTCTGTGAAAAATTGGTCACGTGATCTCACCATACCACCGCGGAACCGTGGCCAAACCCATGCTTGGGCCGCGGTTCCGCCGCACTTTTGACTGTTCATTTGACCAAATTTTTGCAGAGAGCTTTTGAGTTGAAAATGGGGGTTTTGGGATATTCTTTTTGGGCCCAGATTTTCTGTGAGTGCTACAGTACTGCTAGGGGCCCACTTCGCTAAATTTGTTCGATCGGATATTTTAAACATGCTAGTTCACAGTATTTACATTATATCTGCGACCGTGAATGTCATTTGATCGGTAAATCCTGTCTAACTGCTATAGCCCGGTTAGACGGATTTGCGAACGTGACATTCACGTTGATGTTCTGTGTTGTGCTGTGATGTTGCGGATTGGTCGTGGGGGATAGCCTGGTTGCAATATTAGTACAGTTTTGTTTTATATGTAGATTTGATATTGCGGGGCAAGCGTCCGAAATGTGGACTGCCGTCACTGCCTGTTTGTATTATTCTTTTGGGGCACGATCGGGTCGAGGTCGATGTACCCGTTGTATGTAGATTTTTACTTTCTGTACTAGGATTACCCCGTAGAGGGGTACACGGATAGCCGGGTTCTAGAGGGCAACGAGCCAGCATCTCATGGCATTGAGACGGAGAGGGCTTTACTCTAGAATTGGCAGGCTGTTCACCGCACTCGTAGGGGGTATAGGTTGACCCAGAAGGGGTGCCCAAGTTATCAGATTCCGTGAAGTGCTGGGTGGTCCATTCACGTTGCTGAAGGGGGCTGCCTCGCTTCAGGTTTTGGCGAGTGGTCTAGGATCTCATTGCACAGGCTATCCACACGACCAGGGGAACGTCGGGTTTCAGTAGCGGCTCTATGAAACCCGGGGATCCCAGATATCTGTATTGTTCTATGATGCTGGTTACATTTCTGTGATGTTGCATTTTATCACGCCTTGAGCGAAAATTACATATTATATATATACTAGTAGATGTTGTATATGTTTTGCATCCACGCTAATCTAGTCCCCGCTCTGTCGTTAGTTAGCTAACCTAACGGGTGATGACGGGACCCAGTGGCGAATGCGAATGGTATATACGTACGTCATTATTTTCGTTCTTTATTGGTGTGATCAATTGATGGGACTGCGTTGATTCGGATCAATGCAAGATAAACAAATCTATTCTCATGTTGTTGGAACATTTTTCAAAAAGCTGTTATTGCAAGGGTGTTCACTTTTGTTTTGCATCATGATATTCAGTTGGAATATCCTGCTCCTCAATCGACGAGGCAAGGGCCGAGATCCCTTCACCGGGAGTGACCCCTTGGACAAAAGTTTGCGTCAGGTCAATAACTTCACTATAGCCGATTACTTTTGCTTTGCATCGTGGTATTCAGTTGGAATATCCTGCACCCCATCCTACGGGGAAAGAGCCGAGATCCCTTCACCGGGAGTGACCTCTTTAGCAAAGGTTTTCGTTACTATATTTTTATAAAGCTATCTGTTCTTTCAACGATATCAAGTTCATTACGTTAAAGGTTTTCGCCAGAAACCATTCGTAGCCCTCCATCATTTCAGTTAAATATTCGGTAGTATTCAAGCTATGTATTTTGACCTTACGCCACGGCATAGTGATTGGTAGCTGCCGGATATTTATCTGTTGCATAGATAGAATGCGTTGGTTTGGGACAGTCGTACTGCTATTTTGGCCTACTTCAAGGGTATGTACGGGTGGGTTCAAATTAACTTGGACAATGATGGGTAGAACTTGACATGTGACTTATGATATTTTGACCTCACGCCAAGGTCATAAGAGTATGGGGCAAAAATCCACATCGGGAGTTTCTAAAGAAACTGAAACTTGCCAGATATGCCTATACCTTCTGGAGTGTGATAACGTGAGCGGATTCCGTCACATTATCATGCGATGATAGTTGGATCCCGATTCCCACTGATGAGTTGGTTTACTCCTCGGGTGATCCCGGCTAATTCTTCTTTCAGGTTTGGGGAAGAATTTGACGTTACAGTGGGAGGTTTCCTGATTAGATAAAGTGATAACCATTCTGATCTAGGTTAGAGTGCACGCTGAGTGTTTCTTTTCTCTCTCTCTTTGGCAGCGACCATTGACCCGACCCTAGACTATGACTCAGTGACCAAGTTGACCGAACCTTCTTAACACTGGCTTTTGGATTGTCAGAGTTGCAAACCTCATTGCCACTCCTACTTTTACCCTTTTCTCCAGGACACCCCGTATTACTACGAACGTCCACTTCTATTGGACAAAACCATCGTATGGTTATATACGAACTCGAAGGAATTCGAGGATGGTTTCCGGTTCTGGAGAAAACGAATAGGACTATTCAGTTGTCTTTTCCTTTTACCTTCTCTCAGGTTGCGAGTACTCCTTGGTTTAGGAGATAGTACACCTATTACGCAAATTGGATAAGTCTTCTTCCAAACCTTAGGCTGGTGCGAATGGTAGGGAATGAAGAAAACCAATTAGCCTAAACGGTGTACAGAAGGTATTAAGTTAAGACAAAGAAAGGGATTAGTAAGAGGGCAAAGTAAATTGCGACTGCTATTCACGACCAAACCAAGTATTTCTTTGCCAATCCTAAATCACCTTTGTATTTCTCCAGGATACTCCGTATCACTACGAATATCCCAAGTTTATTGGATAATCCATCGTATGGTTATATACGAACTCGAAAGGAACTTGTTCCAGTTCGGGGATGGATCCTGGTTCAGGAGAAATAGGAATAAGGTTTATTCGGTTGTCTTTTATCTTCACCTTCTCTCGCATTGCAAGTGCTCCTAGGATTAGGACAGTACACCCATTATGCTTATTGGATAGTCTTCTTCCAAACCACAGGCTGGTGCCGAACGGTAGGGAAGGAAGAAAGCCATTTGTCCTAAAGGGGTGTGCAAAAGGTAATGACTAAAGACATATAAAGGGATTTGGAGAGATGGCAAAGAGATATACGGTTACAGTTGTGAATATGAATGATGGAAGAGGCATTACTAGGAATACCAGTATACCCCATCGAAACATTTCAATGTTTCAGTTTCACTGTGTACTGTTAATAGAAAACTGATTTCCCAATTAAACACTTGCTCCAGGGTATGTATTTACCAGGTTTGATTCTCTCATCTGTATGGTTTTACAGATGATGAGTGGGAGTAAGTTATTGGGGATTAGGTGATCATCCTCATTATATCGGGATTCGTTGTAATTGGTGATATTTGAGGAAGTCACCTGGGTTGTTTGCCGGACGGCAAATATTTGGTTTTGAATATCCGTTGTTGTGCACCAATTTCAAATTGATATATCTGTACGTCTATTTTTATAGAGTGAGATATACCTTTTTGAAATTATGTCTATGACATTTACCTATATCTGTGGATGGTTAGGTAACGAGCATTGAACAGCGGTGTAATTCTTCTTAACCATAAGTACAGTTTTCAACCTACGACACAAAGTGAATGAGTCATTTGACTCAAGGGACTTATACAAAGTTATGTGTATTGTCCAGTGTCCATTAGGAAAGAGGGGTAGGTACTCGTACTATATTCGGTTTACTTATGACTTCTCTAGTTTTAGACAGGTGTTTCATAGAAACACATGGTCTGAGTTTTGAGAAGTTATAGGTATAAGAATAGAGTAGAGAACCAGGTATTGCAAGTATCGGGATTCTTCAAGGTGATCGAAGATGTAGATACTTGTGTATGGTATTCAGTTGATAGTAATGATTAAGAGAACTTGCTTCTCTTTCAGGTTACTCATAATTGGAAGTATTCCTAAGTTGAGTTACGCTGATCGGCCTCCTTCCATTTAGTTGACATGCACTGGAGACAGCTGCATGATTTGAATCTGGTTCAATTAAATTAGTGCCTCTGTTTCTATATTGGATATAGAACAGTTCATATCTTAACATTGTTAAGATACGGGGAGTTGTCCAGCTTATGCTTAAAACCAGACTCTGGATGACTCAAGGCACATTTCTGTAATGGCTGTTTATGGGTTGACCAGGGCTATGACGAGGGTTGACTTTCTACCATCTGGAAGATCAATAGTGATATTGTTCTTGACTTGCCACAGTTTTAATAAAAATGGATTTTTTTAGAAAACTGTAGTGGGAGTATGGTAGAACTTGAAGTGATTCCAGAACCGCAAACGATTACTGAAGATTTGATACAGAACCTAAAGATTCAATCTGGTTTGACATTCCATTGGCCACTCCGCAGATAAAGTGGGTAACCTCAGGCACCCGAGAGGTACTTCGGTATGCTTAGGGACGGTGGCAGGGAGGTTCTTGTTTACCTAGACTTGCCATTGTTGTTGTTCCAGACTGTGAGACCCGGCAGGAGGATGAGTATAGCGTCGTTCTAAACTAGCTTTAGAAGCGTATGTGTATATGACTCTGCCAGAGGGTTGTCGTGGTCAGTGGGAGCAGCGGAAGCATTGGTGGACAAGTGGCTTATGTCTATTTATAGACTAAAGCAGATGTAGCGGAGATAGATCATCTATTTCTGATGTGACAATCATAGGTTTGACTTCATCAGAATAGGGGATGGATCTGTTAAGAAGGTAGTAGAGTGTGATGTCCTGGTATTTGGATGACATACACAGAGTAGGATGTCATATTCCTGTACTACGATCGGTTATACTTTGGTCGTCACACAGTAGTTTCTCCACATAGGACTTGGATATTATATCAGACATTCTGGTTACTAGATCTATGGTTTTAGATCTAGATTTGGGTAGTTTCCCAATTTGGGTACTTTGACAGCATTCTATGAGTATTTAGAATGGACGACTCCTGGCACGGTAGTGTACCTACAGGTAATGGAGTCGCCCTCTCTAAAGGTGTCTTACAGACTAAAGTAGAGAGGGATGTGTATGATTGGCAGATCACTTGCTTAGGCAATTGATTCAATCATGAGATGTCAAGTACCACACCAGATGTTGTTCTTACAGTAGATGCAATAAGTTGATATTAATCCAATCCTGGAGAAACAATTGGAAGCAGTTTTAGAACATAAGTGGATGTTCTAGGGAAATGATAACGGCAGCCTCCTTTAGGAGACGGTTATAATTCCAGGCTTCCAAGGTGACATGGATGACAGAGTGACTGTCAGAGTTATAGTTTTCCCTCTGACGAGGGGCAGTATTTTGGACAGGTGGTCCAGGTGGATACTGAGGGAAGGATGGCGCAGGATACTGATTAAGTTCAGTTGACGATACAGTCTAAGAAGTTTGGATTTGGAGTTCATTTATGAACTAGGTCCCATCAGACATCCAGACATTCTAAGACAGGTATTGCTCATTTCGGGAGATGGTTTTCTCCGCGAACATGAGATAAAGAGAGACATAGAAAGAAACATCACAGCGGATCCACTCACTGAGGCTATTCCTCGAACGCAATAGTTTCGCTAACGAGCTTTGTGAGATTGACTAGTAGAGGAGTTGGGTGTTCGGTATCACACGGGCTGTGAGTATGCGACATCGCAATAATTAGCCTTGAGTGCAAGTGGGAGATTGTTGGATATAGTGCCCTCATAGTCAATTATTGGATCACAGGCATGTGATTGCAATGATTGAGGAGGACCTATGCCGGTAGGACAGTCTTACTCGAGATGATAGTATGCTATCTGGTTTATCTTTATCATCGTGTACTGCTTTAGGTGACCTTACGAGTCGCTATTACATGTTGATAGAGCCCCTAGGACTCTTGCTTAACTACCAGCAGTATGAGGGCGATCATATACGTGAGAGCTGGAGTCTATAAGCACATCCTTAAAAGGTCCCTAGTCGTGGGAGTTTCGAGACAGGGCATCGATTCTCCAGAGTAGACTAGTGTATACAGTCGAGACCCCGATGAGGGGAGATGGCCGGTCTCACAAGCCACTGGTGTCAGTTGGTTCACCTAAGATGTATACAGGTGCTTATTGGGTTATGAGTACACCGGACAGGACTCGCCGGGAGCCTGCTAGTTGGTATTATACCTGACGTCAGATAGCAGTTCCCTGGTGACATGTGTACAGGTTAGTTCATCGACCTGAGATCGTCATTTGTCTCGTGTGAGTTCCCACTGTACTTTGATTACTACCCTACCACGCTCAAAGGAGACGTGCAAACAGGTTTTAGTTGGGTACAGTCTCGAGCCACATGGAGGCAGTGAGCGGATCTGCAGGGGTTCGTCTCTCCCGGTATTGGGGGTGAGGTCGCGCTGTGTCTAGGAGAGCCAGTACATGAAAATTCCTTGGCCAAGGCAGGAGATTTACTGGTAGGTATTCCAGTAGTATCTCAGGGTGTTCTGGGCTACACTCCGACACGACTTGTACCGCTTTTGGGGGTCTGACTTTACCAACCCCCTAGGCCCGCCATGCGATGATCATAGACAAACGGACCGGACTGTACGGATATTGTCAATGACAGGCTCAGTAGGGTGTCAGGATGAGTTCGCTCATCGACGTCCCTTTTGGTCAATAGCTGGTAGCCCGTCATGTATGGCTAATACCTCTGACGTGCTAGTGGTTAAATCCACAGCCATAGTATTGACGATTCTTTAGAGTCCACCACAGACAGTTACTCAGGTTTCGGGCGAAACGCTGTAAAGGCCATATGGAGATATGGCAGGGTTCGATCAGATTTGTGCGGTATTGCACGGATCGTGATCGGACGGATTTTACTAGCCGGCTTTGGTTTAAGCCGGATCCTAGTATTAGACAGTATAGTTTTGTCTCTTTGCATTTCTATTCAGCGGGAATACAAATGCGGGTATGTATATGCAGTAGCGGGGTTTTCCTGTAATTTATTACGGGATCAGCTTTCTGAAGTTGCCAGTTTGCATTCCATTCCGGCCGGTTTTCCTTTGTTCCTTCGCGGCCGGACTTTTCGATGGAGGGGGTTATTTGCAGTTTGCAAATAACTTATTTGTGGGGGGGGTTTCTTGCATTTGTTCCTTCTTATCATCATGAGATTCTTTATTGATCTTTTCCTTTGCTTTTTGAGATTGGATTTGGATGTGATGAGATTAGAAATGGGTGTGACATTTCTTTTTCTCATTATCATTCTTTTTCTCCACTTGCTTTTTTTTCCTCCACCAATTTTTGATGAGGGGCCGGCCACACTAGAGGGAGGGAGGGGGTTCATTTGTGTGAGAGGGAGATTCATTCATCTCATATTTATTCTATGCTTGCTACCAAAAATCACACACCTCTCTCCAAAGATTATTTCTCCATCTCCACCTCCATGGCAACTTCACTACCCCAAAGAGACATGGTTTCTACACTTGCCTACAGCATCCCTTGGACGCGTCGGCTAGCCAACTTCGCACCCGAGTTGCCTCGGTCCAGAGGTGGGAGCCCGTAAACGAACCCGGCTACGTGGTGCCCTTTCCGACGAGGACGTGACAGACGGAGATTCCGCGGGAGATCGGAGTGGAGATGAAGAACGAAGGACACGGGTCGCTTAGTATACTTCTCTACTCTTATTTTAGTTTGCTAGTAGCTAGGTAAATGGCCCGATCCGGGTTAAAAGTGCGCGGTTGTGCCGGTTTGCTAGTTTGCAAAGTTTTCGTTTCCGCATTCCGGCGTCGGATCGACGGCCGGGGCGCCGCCGTGCACTTACACATATAACCGACCGATATAATATATCGCGAGATTAGAATACGATATCATATACACGTATTTAATCAAGGTCCCACACATATCACATATGTGCCCTACTTCGTTTCGCTTGAGCTAGGAAACCTATATGTGGGACTCTAAAGAATCGTCAATACGCCAGCAGTAGGTAATGATCACATCAGTCATTCACAAGCCGTCAGCGGTACTAGCTGGACGTAACGGCTACCCATGTATTGAGCGAATAGAAGATCAACAAGCAAGCTTGTCCAAAATCCCGCAAATCCTATAATCAACACTTACCGTACAGTCTGGTCTCTTTGTCTGATATGTCACATATCAAGTTTATGGGTGGAATCATCAGACCCCAGTAACTTGACAAGTCATGCCGATATGTGGTCTATAAACTTTCGAGAAACTACTGATAACTCTTACCAGTAAATCTTATCAGCACTGACCAGGGACTTGTTGTTATAGCCAATCGAGCATAGCACAACATCAACTCCCTATACCGGGAGAGACGAAACCCCTCCTATAGCTCATTTCCTCCATATGACTCAGGACTCTACCTAAAATCCACCTGTTTGCATGACTCCTTTGAGCCATGGTAGGGAGGAAATCAAAGAACAGTTGGAACCATACAAGACTCTATGACGATCTCGGGTCTACAGACTAACCTGTACCAGTGTTACCAGAGAACTGCTATCTGACGATAGGTATGGTACCATCTAGGAGTTCTCGGTGAGTCCTGTTCGGTGTACCCATTCTCTAATGAGCATCTGTGTAAAATCTCTGATGTCAAACACCAATGGTTGTGAGATCAACCATAGCCCCCATATAGGGTCAAGAAACGAACATACTAGTCTACTCTGGAGTATCGATGCCCTCTCTCGATATCCCTGACTAGGAACTGTTAAAAGATGTGCTTGCGGACTGCATAAGTCCCACCAGTTTGATCTGCATCATAGTCCTGGTAGTCAAGCTAACATCCTAAGGGCTTTATCAACATGTATCAGAGAGACATAATAATATAAGTGTACATGTTAAGATAAAGAGAAACCAGATAGCATACTATCATGTCGAGCAAGAAAGTTCTATATATATATATGTCCAAGTATCCACTATAATATAAAATAATGTATAATAATGGCCTCTATGACATACATATGACTAACAATCTCCCACCTGCACTAAGTCCAGTTGTTGTAGTATCGCATACCCAACATCCTAAAAAGTCTCTCAAATTGCATCTGGGGGAGGGCCTTCATGAGTGGATCCGCTGTGTTCTCTTTCGTGTCAACTCTCCTGACCTCGATCTCCCGGCGATCTACTATCTCCTGGATCCGGTGATACCACCTAAGAATATGTCTGGATCGCTGATGAGACCGGGGTTTCTTGGCCAAAGCCACAGCTCCAATGTTATCACAATACATGGGTATTGGATGCTCAATGGATGGAACTACACCAAGTTCAGCTATGAACTTCTTCATCTTCTTTAGCAGTATCGTTGGCAGTGATATATTTAGCCTCCATCGTCGAGTCTGCCACGGTATCTTGCTTGGAACTCTTCCAACATACCGCCCCTCCATTGAGGGTGAAGAAAAAACCTGAGACCGACTTACTGTCGTCCTTATCACTCTGGAAGTTCGAATCGGTAAAGGACTCCACTTGGAGTTCTCCGTTACCATACACCAAGAACATTTCTTTAGTCCTTCTTAAGTACTTAAGAATGTTCTTCACAGCTATCCAGTGCTTCTCCCTAGGATCTGATTGATACCTACTTACCATACTAAGTGCGTAAGATACATTCGGTCTGGTGCATAACATTGTGTACATGATTGACCCAACTGCAGAAACATAGGGTATCCCTTGCATGCGAGCCCTCTCCAAATCAGTCTTGGGAGACATCTCTTTGGAGAGAGTGATTCCTAAGCAAGCGGGTAAATTAACTCGCTTAGAATCTTCCATACTAAACCTCTTTAGTATGGTGTCTATGTACCTGGATTGGGACAATCTCAACATCCGCTTCGATCTATCTCTATAGATCATAATTCCCAGGATCTAGGAGGCATCTCCTAGATCTTTCATAGAGAACTTTAGTGATAAGAAGAGCTTGACCGAGTGTATCATAGGAACATCATTTCCTATCAAGAGTATGTCATCTACGTACAATACGAGGAAGACAACCTTACTCTCTACTACCTTCTTGTATATAGAAGGTTTATCTACGTTTTTTATGAAGTCAAACTCTTTGACCGCCACATCAAAACAGATGTTCCAGCTCGGCGAAGCCTGATTTAATCCGTAGATTGATTTAAGCAGCATGCATACCTTTCCGCAGCTCCCACTATTTACGAAGCACTTTGGTTGTGTCATATACACGCTCTCTTCTAAATGTCCATTTAGAAAAGCGGTTTTGACGTCTATCTGCCAGATTTTGTATTCACGGTATGCATCAATAGCAAGTAGGATCCTGATGGACTTAAGCATAACCATTGGAGAAAAGCTTTCATCATAATCGACACCCGGTCGTTGACGAAAACCTTTTACTACAAATCTAGGTTTGAAGGTCTCAACCTTTCCATCTACACCAAGTTTCTTCTTAAAGATCTTTTTGCTCCCGATGTGTTTTACCCTTTCAGGAGCAACTTCCAAAGTCCATACTTTGTTGGTATACATGGATTCCATCTCAGATCTCATAGCATCCAGCCATTTCACAGAGTCTCCACTCGTGATGGCATCCTCGAAACTAGTTGGGTCATCATCTTCCATGATGCAATCCTCGCTCCCACCGTCGATGAGAAAACCGTAGTATCTTTTAGGTGGATGAGGAACCCTACTAGATCTGCGGAGTGGCTGAGGTTCGTCGGAGACTATCGAATCCTCCGGTTCTACCAAATCATCAGTTATACTTTATATAGCTGGAACTTCTTCCGGTTATACCTCATTGCCACTAATTTTTTTCACAAGAAATTTCTTTTCTAAAAAGGTGGCATGTCGAGAAACAAACACCTTTTGTTCCTCAATATGGTAGAAGATATACCCTCGTGAATGCTTGGGATATCCTACAAACTTGCACAGAACTGACCTTGCTTCGAGCTGGTCCGAATTTTGCGTTTTAACGTAAGCCGGACAACCCCATATCTTAGTAAAATTAAGACATGGTCTCTTCCCTTTCCATATCTTATATGGAGTGGTAGGCACGGATTTGGTCGGAACCATATTCAATAGGCATGCAGCTGTCTCAAGTGCATGACCCCAAAAGAAAATAGGTAACTTAGCAATACTCATCATAGAGTGTACTATATCTAATAGCGTGCAAATCCTCCGCTCCGATACTCCATTATGTTGTGGTGTATACGGAGGAGTAAGCTGAGAGAGAATCCCATTCTCTTTTAAATAGTCTCGGAATTCCGTGCTTAAGTATTCTCTTCCCCGATCAGATCGTAGGATTTTAATACTTTTACCCGTTTGGTTCTCGATTTCGCAATTATATTCCTTGAATTTCTCAAAAGTTTCAGATTTATGTTTCATCAGGGACACATGTCCGTATCTTGAGAGATCATCTGTGAATGAAATAAAGTATGAGGAACCATTCCTGGCATGAATAGACATAGGACCACATACATCACTATGTATCAGTCCCAAGAGTTCAGTAGCTTTTTCTCCATGTCCAGTAAACGAAGTTTTGGTCATTTTGCCTTTGAGACATGATTGGCAAGTTTCATAAGATGTAAGTTCAAACGGATTCAAACATCCATCTTTATGCAACTTAGCTAGTCTTGTCGCATTGATATAACCTAGTCTACAATACCACAAGAAGGTTTCGTTCATTTCTGAACTTTTCCTCTTGTGTGTGTTCTGTATATTTAGAACCGTGGTTTGATTTAGAATGTATATACCATTATACAACGTACCAAACCCAATCAACACTTGATTTAAGAAAATGTTCATAAAATTATTCCCTGGTACAAAATTATATCCTTCTTTATCTAATGAAGAAATTGATATTATATTGCACATCATATTTGGTACGAAATAACAGTCGTTCAGAATCAATGTTTTACCATTTGGTAATACAAGGTGATATTCACCAACTGTTTTGGCTGCAACAATTGCACCATTCCCTACTACTAGAGTTTTATCACCATTTCCTAGTTCTCTACTTCTTTTTAACCCATGTAACATATTACATACGTGGGATCCTGACCTGGTATCCAATACCCAGGACATAGAGCAAACTGAGAAACAGTTCTTGTTGGGTTTCCTACTATGGAAGCAAGGTTTCAGGAGGCATCGTCCATGCCAAATTCAAAAATTTGCCGTTCTAGATAACCCTAAACATAGATCGTTTACTAGAAATAATATGGAAAACTTATGCGAACACTTTGCAAGTTATAGTGAGCAAGGAATACAACCTTTGTAGACCGGTCCTTCACTTCAAATATCTCCATGTAGTAGTCTCCTTCGCTGCGATTGCAAACTCCGGACTCTGGAGAGGATCCCTTGAAGAAACGAACGTGCTTGCTTCGAAGTCTTCGAGACCGAAGATGATCTACGTCGAGGAGACACTAACCCAAGCTATTTCTTCACTAATCATATAATTAATGAAGCAAACACACTCTACTAAATGGAAAATAGTAGAGGATGATGAAGTAGGAAGTGGGCTCACTTTAGATTTCATTTTCTCACACTTTTTCTCAAAACTCCATTGAAGCTAGAAAACTTTTTATGAAGAAGAAGAAGATGAAGAAGAAGCTCACATGAATAATTCATCCAAATGAATTATTGTAACCATGGGTGAGTTAAAGCCATCATGCTTAACTCATGTAGAGAATAAACCACACACTATGGTTAAGGGTTGGGTTTGATAAATATCTTTAACTAGACAAAAGAGTTGACTTTGTCAAAACTTATCCAAAAGCTTTTGTCCAAGCTTTACCATGACAAACTCAATCTCTTTTTAATTAGCTTAAAGTAAATAGAAACCCTAACTTAACCTGAGCATGGTATTAATCTCATACACCCATCTTGTATGTAACATCAAACATGACACAATACATGTACACAAATATACATATCACACATATATACAATGTGCACATCTAGTGAGAAAAGAAATCATAAGTGATCTAATACTAGTTAATGTAATGTAATATGTCACATATATAATTATACATTAAATTATCAAATCAACTCTTGATTTAATAATCCGGCTATATCATATACAACCGACTAATACTATATGAATCAACTTATCGAATCAACACTTGATCCGATAACCCGGCTATATCATATATAACCGACCGATATCACATATCGCGAGAATAGAATACGGTATCACATATCATATTAATCTCGGTCCCGCACATATCACAAATGCGCTCCTACACCGTTTCGCTTGAGCCAAGAAACCTCTATGCAGGACTCTAAAGACTCGTCAATACATCGGCAGTAGGTGATGATCATATCAAACACCGACAAGCTTCAAGCAGTCTGCCAAACGTAATGGCCACCCGGGTATTGAGCAATCAGAATATCAACAAGCAAGCCTACTCGTACTCCTGCGAATTCAATCAGTAACACTACTGTACAGTCCGGTCTCTTCGCATGATATGTTGCATATCACAGCCTGGGGGTGGTGTAACGTCAGACACCATTAGCCTGATAAGTCATGCCGATGCAAGGTCCATAACGGTTCGAGAAACTACTGATAACACTTACCAGTAGATCTCAGCAACCCTGACTAGGGATTTCCTGTTATGGCCAACTGAGCATAGCGCAACATTAACTCCTTATACCGGGAGAGATGAAACCCCTCCTATCACTCATTGCCTCCATGTGACTCGGGACTGTACCCAAAAGCCACCGTTTTGCACGTTATCTTGAACGTGGTAAGGTGGAAATCAAAGCATAGTAGGAATCACACAAGACTCTATGACGATCTCGGGTCTATAGACTAACCTGTACTAGTTCACCAGAGAACTGCCATCTGACGTGAGGTACAATACCATCTGGGAGTTCTCGACGAGTCCGTTCAGAGTACCCAGTCTCTACTGAGCACCTGTATACCTTCTCTGATGTCAAACACCAATGGATATGGGATCATCCATCACCCATCATATGGGTCAAGAAGCGCATACGCTAGTCTACTCTGGTATATCGATGCCCTGTCTCGATACACCTACGACTAGGAACATTTGAAGGATGTACTTAGCGACTACACTGTCCCCACTAGTATGATCTGCATCATAGTCCTGGTAGTCAAGTACTCATCCTAAGGGCTTTATCAACATGTAACATAGAGACAATCAGAGTACATATTAAGATAAAGAGCAACCAGATAGCATACTATCATGTTGAGCAAGAAAGTCCTACCAATATATGTCCAAGCATCCACTGCAATATACATCATATGTACAGTAATGGCCTCTAGGGCATACATATAACTAACAATCTCCCACTTGCACTAGGGCCATCTGTTGTGGTATCGCATACCCAACAATCAGCTGTGGTTGAAGTATCTCATACTCAACCATCCCATAAAAGTCTCTACTGGGAAATAGGCCTTTGTGAGTGGATCCGCGCTGTTGTCCTCTGTGTCTACTCTCCAATCCTCGATCTCCCTGGAGATCAACCATCTCCATGATCAGGCGATACTGCCTAAGAATATGTCTGGATCTCAGATGGGACGGGGGTTCCTAGGCCTAAGTCACAACTCCATTGTCATACAATGGTAGGAACGAAGTTCATCTCATGAACTAGTATATTTATATCCAGACTGCCTCTTTGGTAGCATCCTTGGTAACGATGTATCTAGCCTTTAATTGTCTAGTATGTTACGGTATCTAGCTTGGAACTCTTCCAACATACCGTCCCTTCACTGAGGATAAATACAATGCCTGTGACTGACATTCAATCGACCTTACCACCCTGGAACCATTCCAGTGATTCTCCCTAGGATCGATTGATACCATATCACTACAACTAGTGAGAATCCTAATATCCAATTAGATCTATCTTATAGATCCAAAACCCAGGATTTAGCAGGTATCAACTTGATCCTATATAGAGAATCCTTATGATAAGAGGAGATTGACCGAGCGTAGCATAGGAAACTCCATTCCTATCAAGAGTATGTCATCCACGTACAATACGAGGATCACCACCATACTCCATACTACCTTTTTGTATATACAAGGTTCATCTACCATTTTGATGAAGTCAAATTCTTTGACCACCACATCAAAACAGATGTTCCAACTCCGCGATGCCTGATTTATCTCATAAAACATCTTGCACACTTTTTCGCTGCTCCTACTCTCTACGAAGTCCTCTGCCTTTGTGCTTATAGACTCTCTCTTCTAAATCATTATTTAGAAAAGCAGCCATGACACCCAACCGCTAGATATCGTAGTCATGGTATGGAAAATAGGATCTGGATGGACTTAAGCATAGTTTTGAAAGTCTCAACTTTTCCATGTACACCATGTAATCTTCTCAAGATATACTTGCTCCTGATGGGGATTTAACCCTTCAGATAAAGCAACCAAAGTCCATACTTTGTTGGTGTATAAGGATTCCAAGTCAGATTGCTGAGCATCCAGCCATTCTTACAGAGTCCCACTCCTAATGGCCTGCTCGAAACAAGTTGGGTCATCATCTCATGATGCAATTCTCGCTCCCACTGTCATAGAGAAACCGAAGTATCTCTCAGGTGGGTGAACAACCCTACTGTTAGTGTATATGCCCTAGGGGCCATTATTGTATCATACTAGTTTGTATATTACTTAATGGAAGCTTAGGATATTCACAGTTATATAACAGTCTTGCTAAACATGGTAGTATGCTACTTGGTTTTATCTATCTTAATATGTGAGTATTCGTATTGATAGAGCCCTTAGGATCTTTCTTGACTACCAGCGTTGTGATGGCAGTCACACTAGTGGGGGCTGGGTAGTCTACAAGCACATCCTTTTCCAGGTCCCTAGTCGTAGGATTATCGAGACAGGGCATCGATACTCCAGAGTAGACTAGTGTGTATGCTTCTCATCCCAGTTGGGGAAATGGTCTGTCCTACAGCCATCAGTACGTCGTACTGGAGATAGTATACATGTGCTCGTTGGGTTACGGGTACACCGGACAGGACTCGCAGGGAACTGTTAGTTGGTATTATACCCGTCGTCAGTTAACAGTTCCCAGATGACATGAGTACAGCATAGTCCGCAGACTTGACACTGCTACTTCGCCTTGAGTGTGTCCCACTGTTCTTAGATTGCTACCCTACCACGGCTCAAAGAAGTCGTGCAAACAGGTAGCAGTTGGGTGCAGTCCCGAGCACTTGGAGGCAGTGGCGGTTAGACAGGATTCGTCTCTCCCGGTATAGGGAGTTGATATCACGCTGTGTCAGAGAGCCATTACGCAAATTCCCTGGCCAGGGCAAGAGAGATTTACTGGTAGGTTCCAGTAGTTTCTCAAGGTGTAATGGGCTTCACTCCGACACGACTTATACTGCTATTAGGAGACTGACGCTTGCCGCCCCTAGGCCCGATATGCAATAGTCCTAGACGAACAGACCGGACTGTACGGAGATTGTCACATCAGGCTCAGTAGGAGTTCGGATGGGTTTCCTCATCGGCCTTCTTATCGACATCTACCTGGGGACCGTTACGTACAGCTAGTGCCGCTTGCGGTCTATAGTTAAACCCACTGCCAGCGTAGCAGTCGAGTCTTTAGAGTCCCACACAGAGAGTTTCCCTGCTCCAGGAGAAACGATATAGAGGTCGTATGGTTTTACGATAAGGGTTCGGACGCATACGTGTGTTTACGCACGTACGACATTCGGACAGTTTTTACTAGCCGGCTTTGGTTTATGCCAGATTCTAGTATCGAATTATTGGATTTATACAGTCTAAAGTTTTTCCGTGTTTTTACGGATAGGAGGGGCGTTCTCGTAATTTCGCGAGAAGCTTCTAGAAGGATGGTGACTTGGGGGTTTTGGTGGCATTTACATTTATTGATTTAGTGAGTCATTTGTGTGATTCATCCATGGAGTTAATGCATCATTTATTGATCTAATGACTCATGAGATGAATCACTCAATTGAATCAATGAAGCATGGTTGTTAAATTATTTATATTATTTATTTCATAAAACATTATGCTTCATATATTCAAATGAGTTTATTATCTCTTCTCATTCTCATGCTCACCTTCTCTCTCCTCAAGCTCACTCTCTCTTCAAACCCTAATCCTACCACTCATGTGTTGAGACCAAGGATTTGAATAGACTAATTAATGTTAGTGTATATGCCCTGGAAGCCATTACTGTATCATACTAGTATGTATATTACTTGATGGAAGCTTGGGATATTCACAGTTGTATATACAATCTTGCTCGAAATAGTAGTATGCTACTTGGTTTGTCTCTGCTTTAATATGTGCATGTGTTTCTTTTAGCATATCACTTATATACATATTAGTAGAGCCCTTAGGATCTTTGCTTGATTACCAGCGTTGTGATGGCGCTCACACTCGTGGGGGCTGGGTAATCCATAAGCACATCCTTATACAGGTCCCTAGTCGTTGGACTATCGAGACAGGGCATCGATACTCCGGAGTAGACTAGCGTATGCGCTTCTCATCCCAGCGTGGGAGACGGTCTGTCCCACAGCCGTCAGTACGTCGTACTTGAGATATTATGCGGGTGCTCGTTAGGTTACGAGTACACTGCACAGGACTCGTCGGGAACTGTTGGTTGGTATTATACCTATCGTCAGTTATCAGTTCCCAGGTGACATGAGTACAGCTTAGTCCGCTGATTTGACACTGTCATTTCGCCTCGAGTGTGTTCCCACTGTACTTTGATTACTACCCTACCACGGCTCAAAGGAGTCGTGCAAACAGGTAGTAGTTGGATGCAGTCCCGAAGCACTTGGAGGAAGTGACGGTTAGACAGGATTCATCTCTCCCGGTATTGGGAGTTGACATCGCGCTGTGTCTAGGAGAGCCATTACACGAGTAGTCCCTATCCAGGGCAAGCGAGATATACTGGTAGGTTTCCAGTGTTATCTCAGGGTGTTCTGGGCTACACTCCGACACGACTTGTACCGCTATTAGGGGACTGACGTTTACCGCCTCCTGATTTGTCCAAAAATTTGTGTTTACCGTAATCAGAAACGGCGTCGCTTTGCAGCTAGCCGGTGAATACGGGTCGATCCGCAGAGATGTGTAATTTTCTGTTTTTGTGTTATAACGAGTTGATTCAGATTGTTTGTTTGGTTTTTTTATCGAGTGATTTAAAGAACTAATTTATATGATATGAAAGAACTCGTTTGGGTTAGGTCTAAGCTAGGGTTGATGAGATCAATATTGTCATCTCGTTCAATGCCATTTGATTAAAGCTTTTTAGAAAATCACAGCAATTATTAGCAAAGGGGATTAGGATGATCGGGAAGAACGAAGTTTCTTCCTCTAGATCCTTGTCCGTCCTTTCCTATTAATTGCTGCAATCTTCATGGACGTCATGCGCGTCAGGCCTTTTATACTACTGTTCACCATTACCTCGTAGGTAGGGTGCCGTAGGGGGCGGATCATACATGCGTGCATGAAGGTTTCGTTTTGAAAATATGTTGGCATTGAAGGAGGTGAGAGATATCCATCTCTCACTCCCTCTCTTGTTCCTAACCCTAACGAGCGAGGATTTTACTCGCTCATTAGGGAATTATTTAAAAGCGACATTTTTGTTGTTTATCTTTTAAAGTTTTACTCTTACTACAGATTAAAAATAGATAAACTAGTTAACTACAGCAAACAATGGGATAACTAGGGCAATAAATGAAATTAAACTAAGGCAGGAATTAAATAAATTAAAACTTACAAGAAGGTTGATGCTCTAAATCTCCCAACAAATCTGAACTTTTATTGATTGAAAAGAGGCATATATTTTACAGATTTTGAGTACAATTTATAAGCAACCAGTGAAGCTAGGGTTACAGACTCTCGTAGACATGCAATTACAGATTTGCCCCCTAAAAATCCCAACACCCGCACCGTCGCACCGACACAAGAAGTCGGTGCCGACAAGGGCACCATACGGCCGCGGAACCACGGCAATGATAGGCCTTTGGCCTCGGTTCCGCGGCCCTTTGGTGGCTTCATGCCACCATCTTCTGTGGTCTTCATTCTGGGTTCTTGGGCTTATTTGTTCTTCACTATTTTTCTCTGTTTGACTTCTTGGTCTTTTCCAGATCTTTAATGAAAACTTGTAAGGAGCTTTTGACCGTTCACTTTCGTCTTTTTCACTGTATTTGTTCCAAGAGCCTGTATCCTGTATCATGCAACAAACGAGCGTCAAAAGTACATGTTTACTTATAAAATGCATAAAAGTGAGGCGTATGAATTGCAATATTATGATGTGAACAAATATACCCCCAAACTTATCTTTTGCTCGTCCTCGAGCAAACTTATTAATTTATTCGATCCTAGCCGCACTTTCGCAGGGAAACGCGATTGCACTGAGCACGTGCAACAAGCCGTTAAACCTCTAGGTGTCCCTAATAGGAGGAGTGTTGTCTCCTGAGGGTTTTCAGCGGATTACACCCACAAAATCCTATCAACTTGGTTTTTCGACTTTTGTTTTCCAATTAGGTTTTCTAACAAGGAATTCTATTATCGTCGCCCCGCAAATTATCCACCCATATTCTTCACACTTCCTTATTATGTAACTTAAGATTGTACATGTTCTATAAAATTACTTAGAATTCAGCATTTCTTAAGTTTTTCTTCTAGAGTTTCATCTCCACTTAGGAATTTCTATCAACTCTATTAAAGATACAAGTTTTATTTTTCATTCCTTTCTCTTATCTAAACTCTAATCACATATCCCCACGTGTGTGTAATTTTTTTACCCCTACACTTGGAAATTCAAATCAAGCAATCGTACTCTCGTCCATTGTCCAAAGCACTTAACTTTTGCTTACACATCCTTCATGCGACCGTTAATACTTCTTGAGGTACCAACAGCCGATTACAAGATGCGTTAGCCCTTTAAAGCGTATTTCCTAGTTTTGCAACACCCAAGGCTTTTAGCAGTGACTCCCAAACCTGTTGGTCTAAGGCACTAGGTGATGAAGCACCCTCGCTAATTAATTTTCTAGCCCTAAGTAATCACAAAAACCAGTGTCCATTTTTTTATTCACCCTTTTTTTATTTTCATTGTGCTAAGGACTTTAGACAAGAGTAATTCAAGGTCTCTTCTACTAATCCAAGTTTCAAGGTGCGTGATTGTATATTTTGTAGGGTACATGTTTTCAGAATCTAAACTCAAGCTAGGAACTATCTTTCGAACTTATACTTTAATAAGAACATTAATACTCTTCCCTCGTTTTGGCTTAACCCACGAAGTGAACCCAAAAATTGCCTATTCCTAAATAACCTACAAAGACATGCACTTTCTACCGTTAAACTTTAAGCAAGGTTATTTTTAGGGTTTTTAATTTACTAAGTCTAAGATCTAGTTTTTCCTAGCTAGTTAACCTTTTTATCAACTCAAGTCAATTAACCAAAATTGAATACAATAATTTTTATAATTTTTGAAATTTTCTCAATTTTTATGGGTTTTTCAGTTTTCTAATTTTTTTTTATTTTTCAAATTTTCAAATTTTTATGAATTTTTATATAAAAATGCAATGCAGAAATTAAATATGCAAAAGGAAAAGAAAATATATACAATATGCAGTGCAAAAGATAACTATATACATTACCCTCTCCCCCAAACTTGAGCAAAGCAGTGCCCTCACTGCCCGGCCCCACGTCGCGCTCGTGAGCGTGAACGTGATCGTTCCCCTCTAGCCAAAAGTGTTTGGATTCCCCTCTCAATTTCCGTCAACCGACGGTCGTGATCTCGTGCAGTTGCCCGAAACTCATCCCTCAAAGAGTCGATTCTTCTCACTGTTCTTCGCATCAGTCGCGCATGCTCCTAGGGAGTTAGTTCTTCCCCGCTCGAAGTCGAGCTCGAACTAGGGGTGTGTGCAGGTACATTTTCTGCCAGTTCGGTTCGTGTCCAAATATCCGTGAGTCTAGAGTAGGACGACGAGACGCCCTCTATAAGTGGTCGAACCGGGACACAGTCTATCATGTATGCGTCAAATTCCTCGGCGGGGAGGAAATAACGACAGAGTTGGGTAACGAGCATGGGACATGGGTATACGGAACCTCGTTTCCCCGTACCTATAGATTGGAGCAAAACCGTGCACATGTCGAACCTAGGATTTTTCATCATCAGCGTGTGTACGACATGTAACGAAGGGGTGAAAAAGGTCGTGTTGTGGGAACTTCCAAAAATATTGTTTTGTGCCCACCGGCACACAATTAAAACGTTCGCGAAAAGGGTCCGTGCTTGGATGCCCTTACGCGGTTCTCGTGCACAGTCATTACCCATCAAGAGCATATAATCTTCAAAGCGTAATGGGTGTTCATGTGCAGGTACACGTGGTATGAGTGTAACCTCGTGTATCAAGTTCCTATCGATGTGAATTTCATGATTTCCCCAATTCAGTTTAATGTAACCTAAGTTGTCAAGGCTATTATCTTCCATGAATTCATAAAATAGGGCAACTAGGTTAGGTAGAGCAAACGTAGATGCGTGATTATAGAGGAGGAAATTCCAGCCCCTTTGTGCGATTTCATGTGCGAAATATGTACCGTATACCTTGTGTGCGAAAACAGGGGAAAAATCCCGTTCAAACTGCATTTTATGTGCCATTACGATTTTTCAGAAAAAAAATATATGCAGGAACAGAGACTAAGGACTCAGATTTACCTCCCCTGAAAAATTCAGGGGGTGACGACTCAGAACAGCGGCGGTTGCGCGGCGGGAGGCGGCAGAGGCGGCGGATGCGCGGCGCTCTGGTGGAGTTGCGGCGATATTTTTCTACAGAGGCTAGGGGGCGGCGGCTAGGGTTTTATGAAGAGGAAAGAATTTAGGGTAAAAGAACAGAGGCTCGGTTTCCTTTAAATAGATGGGAGAGAAGGTGATTTGTAGAAAACACCCTCTAAAACGAGGGTTTCATTTGTAAAATCAGCTCTTAATCTGCAAATTTGCAATTAGGTCCAAAAATTATTATTTTTTATTATAAAAAATTTTAAATTTTATATATATATATATATATACACACCCCCAAACTTATTTGAAATAATGTTTTGGGAAAAGAAATTTGGGGTTGAAAGTGGAGGAAGATCAATCAGTGTAAATCGGCTCCTGCAAAAACAGGAGCTCCTCCGTAGGGTCCGCTGTGAAGAACGGTTTCAGTCGATGCCCATTCACCTTGAATAAGATACCGTCTTCAGGATTCTTAAGATCAACCGCACCGTGCGGATAAACGGTGCGGACTATAAAGGGTCCTCTCCATCTGGACCGGAGCTTGCCGGGATGAAAATGTAACCGAGTGTCATAAAGTAGAACCTGTTGACCAGGTTCGAAAGTTTTTCGCAAAAGGTGTTTATCGTGGAACACCTTGGCTCGGTTTTTAGAAGTTATGGCATTATCATATGCCTCATCCCTCAGCTCCTCCAACTCATTCAATTGCAACTTTCGATTGCTGCCCGCATCTCCTAAAGACAAATTCAGCTCTTTGATAGCCCAGAATGCTTTATGCTCGATCTCCACTGGGAGGTGGCAAGCCTTCCCGTACACAAGTCGGTATGGAGACGTACCAAGATCGGTCTTATATGCAGTACGGAAAGCCCATAGTGCATCTATCAGTTTAAGTGACCAATCTTTACGGTTTTTGGAAACCGTTTTCTCCAAGATTTGCTTTATTTGCCGATTTGACACCTCGGCTTGCCCACATGTTTGAGGGTGATATGGCGTTGACAATTTGTGGGTGATAGAGTATTTCCACATTAAGGACTCGAAAGTCCTATTGCAGAAGTGAGAACCATTATCACTTATTATTTCCCGAGAGTGCCCAAATCGAGAAAATATGTGTTCTTTAAGGAATTGAACGACAACTTTATTATCGTTCGTTCGGCTGGGCACAGCCTCGACCCACTTAGAAACATAGTCAACCGCCAACAGAATATACACATTTCCAAAGGAGTTAGGAAATGGACCCATGAAATCTATACCCCAAACATCAAAAATGTCCACAACCAAAATAGGTTGGAGCGGCATTTCGTTTCTCCGCGAAATCCGGCCCAAGTGTTGGCACCGGGAGCAAGTTTTGCAGTATTCAAATGCATCCTTGAAGAGTCGTGGCCAATAGAAACCACACTGCAAAACTTTTTCGGCTGTCTTCTTTGGTCCAAAGTGCCCGCCACATGCTTGATCGTGGCAAAAAGACAGCACGCTCTTGACCTCACTTTCAGGCATACACCGATGAATGATTTGGTCAGAACAGTATTTAAAAAGATAGGGTTCATCCCAGTAAAAATGCTTTACTTAGGATAAAAATCGAAGTTTATCCTGTTTCGACCAATCATTAGGAATCAGGCCGGTGGCTAAATAGTTCACAATATCGGCGAACCATGGTTCGCAAGAAACGGTCAAGAGTTCCTCGTCGGGAAAAACATCAGTGATTGGAAAATCATGCGTGGGCGAAGAAGGGAGTCGTGATAGGTGATCAGCTACTACGTTTTCACATCCCTTTTTGTCTTTAATGACAAGGTCAAACTCTTGTAATAAAAGGATCCAACGTATTAGCCTTGACTTAGCATCTTTCTTCGCAAAAAGGTGGCGAAGAGCTGAATGATCAGTATATACAACGACTGGAGAGCCGATTAAATAAGGCCGAAATTTTTCGAGTGCAAACACAACAGATAAAAACTCTTTCTCTGTTGTTGTGTAGTTGAGTTGGGCCTCATTTAGTGTTCGGCTAGCATAATAAATCACGTGCGGCATCTTATCAATATGCTGTCCAAAAACAGCGCCAATAACAAAGTCTGATGCGCCGCACATGATTTTAAACGCTTGCGTCCAGTCGGGAGATGAGAGGATGGGCGCAGTGATGAGTGAATGTTTCAAAGACTCAAATGCTTCAATGCATGTGGAGTCGAAAGCGAAAGTTGTGTCCTTGGCCAGTAATAGAGTCAAGGGTCTAGCAATCTTGCTAAAGTCCTTGATAAACCGTCTGTAGAAACCGGCGTGGCCAAGGAAGGCTCTAATATCTTTGACGCATTTCGGGGGAGGGAGGTTAGAAATCACTTCGATTTTTGCTCTATCTACCTCGATGCCGTTTTGCGAGATGACATGTCCTAAGACAATGCCCTCTCGCACCATGAAATGGCACTTCTCCCAGTTCAATGTTAGGTTCTTATCCCTGCAGCGGGTAAGAACAGCGTCAAGATGGCGTAAACACTTGTCGAAGGAGTCGCCAAAGATGGAGAAATCATCCATAAAGATCTCCAAGAACTTTTCGACCATGTCTGAAAAGATCCCCATCATACACCGCTGAAATGTCGCGGGTGCATTGCATAACCCAAAGGGCATGCGACGATAGGCAAACGTGCCAAAGGGACAAGTGAATGTTGTCTTGTCTTGGTCCTCTTTGTCGATGGGGACTTGGTTGTAACCGGAATAGCCATCGAGAAAGCAATAGAACTCGTGCCCTGCCAATCGCTCGAGCATTTGGCCAATGAAAGGTAAAGGAAAGTGGTCTTTCCTTGTGGCGGCATTGAGTTTTCTATAGTCTATGCAGACTCGCCACCCAGTTTGGGTGCGAGTGGGAATCAACTCATTTGCCTCATTTGTAATGACCGTAATGCCTGATTTCTTTGGCACGACGTGGATTGGGCTAACCCATTGGCTATCCGAGATAGGGTAAATGATACCGCTATCCAAACACTTGACAATTTCCTTCTTAACAGCCTCTTTCATGATGGGGTTGAGGCACCTTTGTGGATCCCGTGCTGGCTTGGCATCATCTATTAAGTGTATATGATGTTCGACTATGAGGGGACTAATCCCCTTAATGTCCGCCATAGACCAGCCGAAAGCTTGCCAATTATTATGTAAGACCATCAAAAGAGCCTTCTCTTGCTCAAGAGCTAGAGAGGCTGATATAATGACAGGTAAGGTCTCATTATCACCTAGATAAGCATATTTTAGGTGTGTCGGCAAAAGCTTTAATTCGAGTTTAGGAGGTGAAACAATAGATGGTAACAATGGGGTCGTTGTTTCAAACTCGAATGATTCCATCAAAGGTTCGAACCGAGTGTACGCAACAGTGTCGGATGGTTCAACTAACTCATCCGAAAAAGCAAAAGACTCCAATTCAGGTGATGAGTCTTCAAAGTCATCAACGAAGGTAAAACACTCAAAATCATTATCAGCTATGAAAGCTGCGTCGGATTCTAGGAGGAACGCACTAGTGGCGTTAACATTGCTGTAATCGAACAAAAAATTCTCGAATTCACAAACCTCCTCCGCGATCTCATTGATCGAGCAAACATCGAGTACGCTAGCATTAGGCTCAGCCGACTGACTTCCCAACTTGAAAATATTGAGCTCAATTGTCATATTGCCGAAAGATAGGTTCATTGAACCGTTACGACAATTGATCACTGCGTTGGATGTAGCCAAAAATGGTCGACCAAGTATTACCGGAATTTGGTTCCGGGGGTTAGCAACAGGTTGTGTATCCATCACAATAAAGTCAACGGGGAAAATAAAATCCCCTACTCTTATTAACACATCCTCCAGCTCTCCCCTAGGATGGGTTATTGACCGGTCGGCCATTTAGAGAGTACAGTGAGTGGGCTTAAGCTCTCCAACGCCCAATTGCTCGTACACAGAATAGGGTAGCAAATTGACACTCGCGCCAAGATCTAATAGTGCTCTATTGATGTTCTTGTCCCCAATTGTTATCGAAATGGTAGGACACCCGGGGTCCTTTTGCTTTGGGGGAAGGGAATTTACAAGAGCATCACTAATAGCACTAGCCACAAAAACTTTCTTTGGCACTTGCGACTTCCTCTTTTTGGTGCATAAGTCCTTTAAAAATTTTGCATATGAAGGAACTTGTTGGATTGCATCCAAAAGAGGGATATTTATGCTAACCTGTTTGAACAACTCAACAATCTTCTCCATCTGTGGAGTTGGTTTATTGGATCTCAACCTATTAGGAAAAGGAACATTTTGAAAGGTGGTTGAGTCCAACTTTTGTGGATCAGATTGTCGAGTTGGAACGGCACCCCGTGTAGATGTGTTCGTGTTGTTAGAAATGGGTCCGTTCGAGCTAGAAGAGGTAGAGCCATGTGAAGGGTGGAGAATAGGCTATGAAGAAGAAGAAGAAGATGATGAAGAAATCCCACCGGCAGGGTTGTCATTGTTCATGCCCATATTTTTCTGCAACACTTTTCCCGATCTCAACGTGTTCACGGCATTTACGTTATGATTCTGCTGTTGATATACAGCGTGTGCGTGACCGGGGTTGGGCAGTGGTTGAGACGGGAGTTTTCCTTTTTCGCGCTCGCTCAAAGCTGCATTGAGTTGTGCAATTTGTGCCTCAATAGATTTGATGCTTTGATCGTGTGAGGTACTGTTTTGCACTAAAGTTTGAATAGAAGTCTCAAGTCTTGCTGTAGACTGTGTAGATTGCTTAAGGAACGCATCTAGACTTCTTTCGAGCGAGCTAACCTTATCATTATTAGGTTGAACATAATTATTTGGCTGGTAAGCATTGTTAGGCACAAAATTGTTCACCTGATTAGGGTAAGGTTGTTGTTGAAATTGTTGCGGTTAAAATTGAGTTTGTGAGGGTGCTTGTTGTTGTTGTTGTGGAGGAGGAGGTCTTTGAAAATTATTATTTCCTTGGAATTGTTGATTTTGGTTCCAAGCGAAATTTGGGTGACTCCTCCACCCCGGATTATATGTCGAAGAGTACGGATCGTTCCTTTGTCGTTGCTGAAATGCAGCATTGACTTGATCCTGTCCTTGAGTGGATGCATTATAAGGACACTCTTCAGTTAGGTGCGATGGATCCGCACAACAAGCACAGACAGTTCGTGGAGGCATAGCAGGGGCAGGAGAAGGCGATGAGATTTTGGTCTCAATCGCTTCTAGCTTTTTCGTAAGAGCGGCCATCTCGGCCTCCATGGCAATCGACATCTCGACTTGATGTATGCCTGCCCTAGATTGACCACTAGAAGATGACGTGGTCTTGGTACTCTCCCACTGTATTGTTTGCTCACTAAGATCCTCAAGAAACTGCCACGCTTCATCACTAGACTTAGAGAGAAAATGACCTTGACAGATGGTTTCTAGCTACTGCTTCGTTGCCGAGTTCAATCTCTCGTATAATGTTTGGCAAAGTTGCCAACTTTCGATCCCATGATGAGGGCATTGAACTAGTAGGTCCTTAAATCTCTCGAAACACTTCCAAAATAGTTCGGAAGGAAGTTGTGACAATTGAATTATTTCATTGCGGATTCTGGCAGTTTTGTGATGAGGATAGAACTTTTTCAGAAAAGCCTTCACAAACTCGTCCCAATTTCTTATGGAATGTGATGCGGTGCTATATAGCCACTTCTCGGCTAGGTCACATAAGGTGAAAGGAATGACCCTTAGCCTTATAGCGTCATCACTCAATTGGGTTGTTTTCATCATAGCGCACACATTTTGGAATTTATTAATAAAGATATATGCGTCTTCAGATTCCAAACCATGAAATTTTGGCAGCATATTGATGAAATGTGGTTTTATCTCAAAATTGTTCCCATTTGCCGGTGGGGGTGAAAGACAAGTAGGTAAAGAAGTGCAGATGGGGTAAAAGAGATCCTGAAGCGCAACTCGTGCGGGCGGTTCAACAGGCGGCTGGTTCGGGTCATTCGCACCTAACGGAGGTGGAATCCTTCCCGTCGTTAAGGTATTGTTGGGGTTGAATCCCGACATACCTTCGGTGAAAGAAGTTGAAGGTGAGGGTAAGAAAGTGGACAGATTTTCGACTTCGGTGTCGAAAGGTTCGTTGGTCGGTACCAACGAAACGCGGACTAATCGGGCGTCTGTATCCCTAGTCCAAAGTGACATACACTAAAAGGGATAGTGTAGTCAGAAAAAAAGAAAAACAGAATATGGGGGTAAGATAACGTCAGTGAGGGAAAGTGGTGTGGTGAGTTGCAAGTTTTCTTAGCGGCAAGTTGCAAGTTTTGAAAAGATTTTTCTTTTTTTTTTATATGTGAGAGTTTTGCAAAAAAAGGTTTTTCAAAATGGACTCGTGACACAAATCAACCACACATGCACAATCAGGCCTAGATCTAGGGTCGCCTAGGTCTGCTAGACAGCTCCTAACTAGGGTTAGAAATAGGACCTCAAACCGCCTCTTCACGGACAAGTACGGCCAGGTAAGTGGGAAGGAACCACCACTACAGTGGGCCTAATTAATAACCACTAGCCTAGACACCGCAATGTCGGTTAGGATAAACGGCCGATGCCTATACTAGTCCTTTTCCTATTGAGCTCGATGTCCTTAGGTCTGAGTCTAGTCTTTTTTTAATTAACTGTGGTCAATGCACATGCTTTAGGTGTTTTCTGGGGTCCTGGGAAGGGTGATGAAATCCCCACCCAATCTGAGTTTGGTCAATTAGCCCCTTAGCGTCCGATTAAATTATGCAAAACAGTTAAATTCACTTGCACTCAATTTTTAGCGCGGCGCAAAGAATTCCTGCAGAAACTTTTTACAGTGGAAATATGGAGGTTGCAGAGGGGAAGAAAAGAGAGCAAACCATGCAAATTTGGTGCACTGAAGAGGCAGAGGGAGCGCGGAACCGCGGCGGGAGCCCTAGTTGTGCGGCGGAAGCGCGGCACCTTGGTGTGTTCAGCCTCTGAAAAATTTTGTGCTGCTCTGTACTTGTGATTCCTCTCTGTTCTTATATACCAGCTTCTGTTTGTCCCTCTGTAAATTTTCAGATGCGCAATCCGTTTTGTTCCTACAAGATTCAAATAACTAACCCTTCAAACAGATAAAGATTGATAAAAAAATTTTATTTTCTATTTTCTGATTTTTATGATTTTTCAAAATTTATATCAAACCGAAATCCTACAAAATAAAAAAAATTACGCCATCCCCGGCAACGGCGCCATTTGATTTGTCCAAAAATTTGTGTTTACCGTAATCAGAAACGGCGTCGCTTTGCAGCTAGACGGTGAATACGGATCGATCCGCAGAGATGTGTAATTTTCTGTTTTTGTGTTATAACGAGTTGATTCAGATTGTTTGTTTGGTTTTTTTATCGAGTGATTTAAAGAACTAATTTATATGATATGAAAGAACTCGTTAGGGTTAGGTCTAAGCTAAGGTTGATGAGATCAATATTGTCACCTCGTTCAATGCTATTTGATTAAACCTTTTTAGAAAATCACAGCAATTATTAGCAAAGGGGATTAGGATGATCGGGAAGAACGAAGTTTCTTCCTCTAGATCCTTGTCCGTCCTTTCCTATTAATTGCTGCAATCTTCATGGACGTCATGCGCGTCCGGCCTTTTATACTACTATTCACCGTTACCTCGTAGGTAGGGTGCCGTAGGGGGCGGATCATACATGCGTGCATCAAGGTTTCGTTTTGAAAATATGTTGGCATTGAAGGAGGTGAGAGATATCCATCTCTCACTCCCTCTCTTGTTCCTAACCCTAACGAACGAGGATTTTACTTGCTCATTAGGGAATTATTTAAAAGCGACATTTTTGTTGTTTATCTTTTAAAGTTTTACTCTTACTACAGATTAAAAATAGATAAACTAGTTAACTACAGCAAACAATGGGATAACTAGGGCAATAAATGAAATTAAACTAAGGCAGGAATTAAATAAATTAAAACTTACAAGAAGGTTGATGTTCTAAATCTCCCAACAAATCTGAACTTTTATTGATTGAAAAGAGGCATACATTTTACAGATTTTGGTACAATTTATTAGCAACCAGTGAAGCTAGGGTTACAGACTCTCGTAGACATGCAAATACAGATTTGCCCCCTAAAAATCCCAACACCCGCACAGTCACCCCGACACAAGAAGTCGGTGCCGACAAGGGCACCATACGGCCGCGGAACCGCGGCAATGATAGGCCTTTGGCCGCGGTTCCGCGGCCCTTTGGTGGCTTCATGCCACCATCTTCTGTGGTCTTCATTCTGGGTTCTTAGGCTTATTTGTTCTTCACTATTTTTCTCTGTTTGACTTCTTGGTCTTTTCCAGATCTTTAATGAAAACTTGTAAGGAGCTTTTGACCGTTCACTTTCGTCTTTTTCACTGTATTTGTTCCAAGAGCCTGTATCCTGTATCATGCAACAAACGAGCGTCAAAAGTACCTGTTTACTTATAAAATGCACAAAAGTGGGGCGTATGAATTGCAATATTATGATGTGAACACCTCCCTAGGCCCGCCATGCGATGTATCAGAAGAACAGACCGGACTGTACGGAGACTGTCACATACAGGCTCAGTAGGAGTTCAGATGGGGTTACCTCGTCAGTCTTCTTATCGGCATCTACCTGGGGACCGTTACGTACAGCTAGTGCCGCTTACGGTCTGTGGTTAAACCCACTGCCAGTGTAGTGTCGAATCTTTAGAGTCCCACACAGAGAGCTATTCGCCTTTAGGCAAAATGAGTAGAGGTCGCATGGTTTTGCGACAGGGTTCGTTCACATCCGCGCACTTGTGCACGTTTGCTGTCCGGACAGCTTATACTAGCGGGCTTTGGTTTAAGCCAGATCCTAGTATATGATTTGGGATTGGTTTTATCTCTTTGTATTTGTGTTCCTCGGATCACGAATACGGGTGTGTATGCACAGTTGATTGAGACAGAGGGAGAGGACTTTGATTAGGGTTAATGACCATTGTCATTTTATTAACCCTAATGCTTATGTGTGTATTATGATTAATTGATATTAGTTTAATATAATTGTGCATGGTTAGGGTTGTTGACCATTTGACATTCTTGACTTGTTGACCTAGGTTGACATTTTGACCATCATCATTTCATATAAAAGATGCTCTTTGATCATTGCAATTTGCATTAAAAATGAAATGATAATGGTCATGTCTTGATTAAGCCATGACAATTATCTTGCTAATTATCAATTTACATAATTCACCCATATATGAGAGAATGGTTCATTTTATTCTCTCATTCTATCATATGCTTTCTCTCTCCTCCTCTTCCTCTCTCTCAAGCTCTCCCCTCTCATGTGTTGAGAAACACTTGAGCTTGAGAAAAACCTCTTCTTGATAATCTCTACTCTCATCTAAGGTTCTAGGATTAGCACTTCTACCACTTTAGTTACTTCTAGCTTGAAGTTGAAGCCAAAGGTTGAGGCTCTCGGGTGGATCCTTCTTCGACGAGAGAAGACGACAAGGAGATCACTTCCGTTCACTACAAGGAGCAAGGAGAGAAGGACATAAAGCCCTTGGTATAACCATTCTTCTATGTAGCTAATTTCTAGTTAGCTTTAGTTAGTTTTTGTTTAGTAAAGATCCCGTCTTTGTCTAGTCCATGTTGCCTAGAGTAGAAAAAATTCGATTTTTATACCGTTTCCGCCTTCCCGCAAGAACCGGGGTGGGCAACGTGGACTTACAGTGGTATCAGAGCCTAACTAAATATAAACTAGCTAGATAGTAAAGTGTATGGAAGTTTGATCGGAAAAATCGCAAAACCAAAACATGAAAACCCTAACTTTCTGTTGAATTTTTTTCTGCTCTAAAAATAAAAAATCATACGTCAAAAATTATCTCAGGGCTTTTTTAAGAAACTCACCAAAACCGGTCCAGTGAATCGTTCAAAGCGCCGCGGTTCCGCGGCAATAGCAAGCTATTGCCGCGCAACCGCGGCCGAGTTGACTCGGTTCTGGATCGAGTTTGGTGCAGTGTTCTTCTGACATGGTTTTGGGATTTTTAAGATGGTTTATCTGTGCCCAGGTTTTCCAAAAAAGAAATTTGTTTTTGGGGGCCTATAAATCCGTATTTTTGATCGAACTTCACTACACTTTGACTAAAGGGTTATATCTGTGATGTTTATATGTATTGAACGTCTGCTAATCGCTATACGTCGATTAGTGGGGGTTATACATATCTGTGATCTGTGTTTGTTGATGGTATGTGTATATGAATGCGTTGGATTGTCGCGGGTGAATAGCCGGGGTGGATGTGAGATGAGTGTTTCTTTTTCTTTCATTCATGTAATATGTAAATTGATGTATTATTATTTGTTTGGCCAGACAACCGGGTCAGGGTTTTAGCCGTCATTGTATAATTCATTTTACTGTTTTTGCTCCTAGGATAGACCCATAGAGGGGGTGCACAAACTACCGGGTATCTCGAAGTGCCGAGTGGCCTACTCACGGTGTTGAGGGAGGTTGCTTCGCTTCGGGTACTTGGCGGGTAGTTTGCCGCACCCGTAGGGGTCTTGGGTGGGGTATTGGCTATTCACCGCGACCGTGTAATCCGCTTTTCGTTGCAGGCTCAAACGGATTGCGGATTCCTAGTATATCCAATGTATTCATCTGTGATCTGTAATGTCTATCATTGCTATATATCTATATACTATAACTATTTAGGCGTTGCTTATGTTTTACAGTCGCGCTAGCCCAGCCCCCGCTCTGTCGTTAGTTAAGTAACCTAACAGGTGATGACGGGGCCCGTAGCGAATGCGAATGGCATAAGCGTACGTCATATTTTGGTTGTTTTCTGCAATGGTAGGATTAAATGATGGGACGCATTAAAAGAACTAATGCAAGAAAATAAACCAAGTAAAAGTCGATTGGAACACTTTAAAAACCACTCGGTTCTTTTCAAAACTAAACTTTTAAACGCGGAGCTTGAACCACTCCTTTTAAAAGCTATCTCCTTCCATCGATTATATCAAGTTCACTACGTTCACGGTTTCGCCAAAACCATTCGTAGCCCTCCGTCATTCCACATGAATGGTCAAAAAGTATTCAAGCTATATATTTTGGCCAAAGTCAAGGCATAGTGATTGGTAGCTATTGGGTATTCATGTGCAGCATAGATAGATGCGTTGGTTTGGGACAGTCGTGCTGCCATTTTGGCCAAAGTCAAGGGTAGGTACGGGTGGGTCCAAATTAACCAGGAGAATGACGGGTAGAACTTGACATATGACTTATGATATTTTGGCCAAAGTCAAGGTCATAAAAGCATGGGGCAAAAATCAACATCAGGAGTTTCATAAGTTCTGAAACTTGCTAGCGCTGCATACCATTTAGAGTGTGATGATTCTGGTAGGATTCCTTCGGTTTTATCACGCAATGATATTTGGATCCCGATCCTATTGTGAGTATATGCTACTCCTCGGGAAAACTCTCACTTAACGATCAATGCTATAAACCTAGTAGGTGTCTAGAAAGGTGTTAGCGGGGCTACGCCCACAGAGAAAAGAGGTTACTTAATTAAGGAACTACGCGAAAGCGTTGGAAAACCTCCCTCGAAGTACCGACACTGGCCTGGCTGAACGGTTAAGCAAGTATTGTACGGTGAGATTGATCCCGACTAATTCTTTCTTTATGGTTTGAGAAGGGATTCGAGAGACAGTGGGAGCCATCATGTTTAGACAAACTACAAACCACTCTAAACTTGCAAGAGCATCATGCTAAAGTGTTTCTTTTCTCTCTCCTAATTGCAGCGACCATTCAAGATGACCGGACTTAAGTTATTACTAGATAAAAATATACTGACAGGGCCAAACTACAAAGATTGGCTCAGGAATGTCAAGATGGCAATCACTTACGACAAGTTGGGGTATCTCCTTACCACCAAAGCTCCCCCTGTCCCAGGTCCCAAAACCAGTGTCGCGGATAGGGAAATCCGTAAGACGTGGGAAATAGATTGCGCGAAGGCCAAATGCCTCGTACTTGCCTCGATGGACAACGAACATCAGAGGAAGCACGAGAATATGGACCTAGAGTCCATATTTCTTCATACAAAAGAACTGCATGGAGAGCAGTCTCGTATCGCCAGATAAAAAGTGTCGAAGAAGTTGTTTTCGGCAAGGTTGGCTGTCGGATCATCGGTAGCGGAACACGTGCTTAAGATGATTGGCTACATAGAGGAGCTCGCGGAACTTGGGACCACGTTGGAGAATGAGCTCTATACGGACTTGATTCTCCAGTCCCTTCTTTCCACTTACGCCCAGTTCATCCTGAACTTCAACTTACAGGAAAAGGAAGTTGAACTTTCAGAGCTCCTCAACATGCTGAGGAGTGCAGAGGGCACCCTACAAAAAGGTAGGGAGACATCCACTTTGTTTGTAGGAGGATCTTCCTCTTCTAGGTCCAGGGCGAAAGCCAAGGGCAAGAAGAAGAAAGCCCCCGCCAAACCAAGAGGCGGTGTCAGTAAAGTGGATACGAAGGGAAAAGGAAAGGCAAAAGCAACAAAGGTAGCGGGAAAGCTTGTGAGAAAGGAAGAGTGCTTTTACTGTCACAAAAGTGGACACTGGAAACAGGATTGCAAGGCTTGGAAGGCCAGAACCCAGGATCTGAAGCAAGTTGCGGCTTCAGCTTCAGGTGTGTATGTTATTGAAAACTGTCTATCAATAAACTCTACATCCTGGGTATTGGATACCGGATCAGGATCTCATATCTGTAATTCTTTGCAGGCGTTGAGAAAGCATAGAGTTTTGAAGGCAGGTGACATGGCCCTCAGAGTTGCAAACGGAGCTAGCATGGATGCTGAGGCCGTGAGGGACTATCACCTGGGATTGTCAGATGGACACTTTTTGGTTTTGCGTAGTTGTTATTTTGTACCAAATGCAACCTGTAATATCATTTCTGTATCTTTATTATCTAAAGAAGGTTATGAATTTGCATTTGTAAGTAATGTAGTGAACATTCACCTTAATCAAGTTTTGATTGGGTCAGGTACATAAAACAACGGTATATACGTATTGAACCAACCACAGATTTTCAATGTCCAGAATACACACAAAAGAAAGTCTCCAGAAATCAATAAAACTTTCTTATGGCATTGTAGACTGGGTCACATTATCGAGAGAAGGTTGACTAAGTTACATACAGAAGGATATTTGGATTCGTTCGAATATCAATCGTATGCAACTTGTCAATCCTGTCTCAAAGGAAAGATGACAAAGACTCCGTTCACTGGACACGGAGTAAGAGCGAGCGAGCTCTTGGGACTCGTACACAGCGACGTGTGCGGTCCAATGTCTACGCATGCACGAAGCGGTTATTCTTACTTCATTACTTTTACGGATGACTTTTCAAGGTACGGTTATGTCTTCTTAATGAAACATAAATCCGAGGCTTTTGAAAAATTCCAGGAATATAAGAATGAAGTAGAAAAACAAACAGGCAAAAGTATCAAGACACTAAGATCTGATCGAGGTGGTGAATACTTGAGTGCCGAGTTCCTGGGTTACTTAAAAGAGAATGGAATTCTCTCTCAGCTTACTCCTCCATACACTCCGCAACATAACGGTGTATCGGAGAGATGGAACCGAACCCTATTAGATATGGTACGGTCCATGATGACTAACGCTGAGTTGCCGCGATCGTTCTGGGGATATGCACTAGAATCAGCTGCATAACTTTTGAACCGAGTTCCAACTAAGACTGTGCCTACTACACCATATCAGATGTGGTGTGGGAAGAGACCCTATCTTAATCACATTAAGACATGGGGATGTCCAGCTTTTGTAAAAAAGCAGCATGCGGACAAGCTCGAGGCACGCTCAGTACAGTGCAAGTTTGTGGGATATCCAAAGAACTCCAAGGGATATTTCTTCTATTGCGAAGAGGAACAAAAGGTTTTTGTTTCTCGCCATGCCTACTTTCTAGAACACCAGTTCATAGAAAAAGAAATAAGTGGGAGCGCAATAGAACTGGAAGAAATTCCAGAACCATGAGCTATTACTGAAAGCTTAGTAGAACCAGAGGGTTCGAAAGATCAGGACATTCCCACGCCACTCCGCAAGAGTAGTAAGCAGTCTCATCCGCCCGAGAGATACTACGGTTTTCTCATAGACGGGGATAGAGAGGATTGCATCATAGATTGTGATGAGCCTACTAGCATCCAGCAAGCCATTCAGAGCGTCGACTCGGTAAAATGGCTGGATGCAATGCGGACCGAAATGGAGTCTATGTACACCAACAATGTATGGACGTTGGACATTGCTCCATATAGGGTAAAACCCGTAGGATGCAAGTGGATCTTCAAAAGGAAGATGGGTGTAGATGGACAGGTTGAGACCTATAAAGATAGAGTGGTTGCAAAGGGTATTCGTCAGCGACCTGGTTTGGACTATGACGAAACTTTTTCTCCAGTAGCTATGCTGAAATCCATTCGGATCCTTCTTGCCATTGCTGCCTTCCACGATTATGAGATTTGGCAGATGGACGTAAAAACCGCTTTTCTAAATGGACATTTAGAGGAGTGTGTCTATATGGACCAGCCAGAGGGTTTCATTCAGAGTGGGAGCAGCGGAAAGGTGTGCAAGTTGCTTAAGTCCATTTATGGACTAAAGCAGGCATCGCGGAGTTGGAACATCTGTTTTGATGAGACGGTCAAGGAATTTGGCTTTATCAAAAATCCAGATGAACCATGCATCTATTGTAGATTTGTAGCGAGAACCGTAGTATTCCTCGTTTTATACGTGGATGACATTCTCTTAATAGGAAATGACATTCCTATGCTACAATCTGTCAAGGGGTTCTTGTCACACAGGTTCTCCATGAAAGACCTGGGTGATGCCTCATACATTCTGGGGATCCGGATCTACCGTGACAGATCCAAGAGGATTTTAGGACTCTCACAGTCCAGGTACATCGACACCATACAGAAAAGATTCAGTATGGAAGATTCCAAGCGCGGTAATCTACCGACTTGTCACGGGATCACCCTCTCCAAAGAGATGTCTCCCAAGACTGATTTGGAGAGGGATCGCATGTTTATTATACCCTACACTTCTGCGGTAGGCTCTATAATGTATGCGATGTTGTGTACCAAACCAGATGTGGCTTATGCACTGAGTGTAGTAAGCAGGTATCAGTCAAACCCTGGGGAGAAACATTGGATAGCAGTAAAGAACATTCTCAAGTACCTGAGAAGGACTAAGGAGATGTTCTTGGTGTATGGCGGAAAAGACCTCCAGATTGAGGCCTTTGCTGACTCCAGCTTCTAGAGTGACAAGGATGATTCCAAGTCCATGTCGGGTTTTATCTTTACCCTCAATGGAGAGGCGGTGTGTTGGAAGAGCTCCAAACAGGAAACCGTTGCTGACTCGACTATGGAAGCGGAATACATCGCTGCATCTGATGCCGCAATAGAAGCTGTCTGGATGAGGAAGTTCTTAAAAGAACTTCAGGTGGTTCCGTCCATTGTTGATCCAATACCTCTGTATTGTGACAACAACGGGGCTATAGCTTTAGCGAAGGAACCCAGGTCCCATCAGAAATCCAGACACATCTTGAGGCGGTATCACCTGATCAGGGAGATCATGGATCGCCAGGAGATCAAGGTTCGGAGGGTTGCTTAAGAAGATAACACTGCAGATCCATTCACGAAGGCCTTACCCCAGACTCAGTTCGAGCGGCTGATCGAGATGATAGGTCTTCGATACGCCAGTACATGGCCTTAGTGCAAGTGGGAGATTGTTAGTGTATATGCCCTAGAGGCCATTACTGTATCATACTAGTATGTATATTACTTGATGGAAGCTTGGGATATTCACAGTTGTATATATAATCTGTAGGGTTCCTAGGCACTCTAAGGAGGTCTCACAAGGCATCAACCATGCCAAATTCAAAATTTTCTGGTGCCGATAAACCCTAATACGGATCGTTGACTAGAGTTTAAGCGAAACATGCAACTAGTTAACATCTTAATTATGAGTGAACGGAAATACAACCTTTGTAGATCCGTTCCTCCACCTCCATAGCTCCATGATGAAGTCCCCTCGCTGCGATCATCGGATCCCGGGCTCAAGCGTCGGCTTCATCGGAGAAATAGGCGGGCTAGGTCGTCGACTTCGATGCCGAAGATGATCTACGTCGAGGCAACACAAGTTCAAGCTACAACTTCACCAAGCCATAAAACTTGTGAAGAAAACACCCTATACTACTTGGCAAGTGGTAGAGGATGAAGAAATAAGAAGTGGGTTCACTTTAGAATTGGATTTCTCACTCTTTTCATCAAGTCACCATTGATGGTTGCAAGGTTTTCTTCATCTTGAAGAAGAGGAAGAAGAAGAAAAGAATATGATAATATGATAAGAAAAATTGAATAATAGAAAATGAGTGATCCTTATCATATTAGCAACCATGGTTATGTGTAGAGAGTAATCTAAGGTTAGGTGAATGGTTAGGTTAGGCATGAAGCAAAAATGGTAGACTTTTTCGAAGCTTCATGAAGCTTCAATGTAAAACAAAAGTAGCAACCATTTCATTTCTTGCCAAAATGAAATAAATAAATAAATGAATAAAAATAAATTAAACAAAACCCTAACCATTTACTTAACCAAGGTTTAAACTAAACATACACACAAACTAGCATGTATCATCAAACATGATACAATCAAGTGCACAAAAATATATCACATATACAATGTGCACACCAAGTGAGAAAATCCATCTTAAGTGAACCAATACTAGTTAATGCAAAGTAATATATCAATTATATAATTATACATTAAATCATTAAGTCAACACTTGATTTAACGATCCGGTCATATCGCATATAACCGACTAATATCCAATGTATCGGCTTATCGAATCAATCCTTGATTCGATAACTAGGTTATATCACATACAACCATTCGATACACTCATCGCGAGAATAGAATACGGTATCACATACACGCATTATTCTCGGTCCCGCACATATCTCATATGCGCTCCTATTTCGTTTCGCTTGAGCCAGGAAACCTCTATGTAGGACTCTAAAGACTCGTCAATACGCCGGCAGCAGATGATGATCATATCAAACACCCACAAACCGCAAGCGGTCTGCTAAACGTAACGGCCATCCGGGTATTGAGCGATCAGAAGATCGACGAGCAAGCCCGCTCATACTCCTGTGAATCCAACCAGTAACACTTACCGTACAGTCCGGTCTCGTCGTCTGATATGTCGCATATCTCGCCTAGGGGTGGTAAACGTCAGACCCCAATAGCTCGATAAGTCGTATCGATATGAGGTCTATAACAGTTCGAGAGACTACAGGTAACACTTACCAGTAAATCTCAGCAACCCTGGCCAGGGATTTTCGGTTATAGCCAATCGAACACAGCGCAACATCAACTCCCTATACCGGGAGAGACGAATCCCCTCCTATCGCTCATTGCCTCCATGTGATTCGGGACTGTACCCAAAAACCACCGTTTTGCATGCCATCTTGGACGTGGTAAGGTGGAAATCGAAGCACAGTAGGAACCACACAAGACTCTATGACGATCTCGGGTCAACAGACTACTCTGTACCGGTGTCACCAGAGAACTGCCATCTGACGTAAGGTATAATACCATCTGGGAGTTCTCGGCGAGTCCGTCCAGTGTACACAGTCTCCACTGAGCACCCGTATATCATCTCTGATGTCAAACACCAATGGATATGGGATCATCCATCGCCCATCTGTATGGGTCGAGAAGGTATACGCTAGTCTACTCTGGTATATCGATGCCCTGTCTCGATACACCCATGACTAGGGATCTTGAAGGATGTACTTATGGACTACCATGTCCCCACTAGTATGATCCGCATCATAGTCCAGGTAGTCAAGTACACATCCTAAGGGCTTTACCAACATGTAACAGAGAGACAATCAGTGCACACGTTAAGGTAAAGAGCAACCAGATAGCATACTATCATGTCGAGCAAGAAAGTCCTCCCTATATATGTCCAAGCATCCACTACAATATACATCCTATGTATAGTAATGGCTTCTAGGGCATACATATAACTAACAATCTCCCACTTGCACTAGGGCCATCTGATAGCAGTGGTTGTAGTATCTCATACTCAACCATCCCATAAAAGTCTCTCTGGGAAAGGGCCTTTGTGAGTGGATCGGCCGTGTTGTCCTCTGAGTCTGTTCTCCTAACCTCGATCACCTTGGAGATCAACCATCTCCATGATCAGGTGATACTGCCTTAGAATATGTCTGGATCACTGATGGGACAGGCGTTCCTAGGCATAAGCCACAACTCCATTGTCACACAATGAGAGGAGCGAAGTTCATCTCATGAACTAATATACACCCAGACAACCTCTTTGGTAGCATCCTAAGTAGCGATGTATCCAGCCTTTATCGTCTAGTATGCCACGGTATCTAGCTTGGAACTCTTCCAACATGCCGTCCCTTTACTGAGGGTAAAGACAATGCCTGCGACTGACATTCAGTCGTCCTTATCACCCTGGAACCTTTCCAGTGATTCTCCCCAGGATCGATTGATACCATCTCACTACAACTAGTGAGTATCCTAGCACCCAATTAGATCTATCTCATAGATCCAAAACCCAGAATTTAGTAGGTATCACTTTGATCCTTTGTGGAGAATCATTGTGATAAGCGGAGATTGATCGAGCGTAGCATAGGAAACTCCTTCCCTATCAAGAGTATGTCATTCACGTACTCTACGAGGATCGTCACCATACTCCCTACTACCTTTTTGTTTATGCAAGGTTCATCTACCATTTTGATGATGTCAAACTTTTTGACTACTACATCAAAACAGATGTTCCAACTCCGCGATGCCTGCTTTATCACATAAAACATCTTGCACACGTTTCCGCTGCTCCCACTGTCTACGAAGCCATCTGACTGTGTACTTACAGACTTTCTTTTCTGAAACCATGTATCATTTTAGAAAAGCAGTCATGACACCCAACCACCAGATATCGTAGTCATGGTATGTAGCCGTGGCAAGTAGGATCTGGATGGACTTAAGCATAGCTACTTAGAAAAGGTTTCAACAAAATCCATACCTGGTCAATGATGCAAACTTTTAACAAGTTTAGCTTTGAAAGTCTCAACTTTTCCAAGTACACCAAGTAATCTTCTCAAGATATACTTGCTCCTGATGGGGATTTAACCCTTCAGATATAGCAACCAAAGTCCATACTTTGTTGGTGTATAAGGATTCCATCTCAGATCGCTAAGCATCCAGCCATTCTTACAGAGTCCCACTCCTGATGGCCAGCTCGAAACTAGTTGGGTCATCATCTCATGATGCAATCCTTGCTCCCACTGTCACAGAGAAACAGAAGTATCTCTCAGGTGGGTGAGGAACCCTACTAGATCGGCGGAGAGGCTGAGGTTCGTTGGTAACTATTGAATCATTTGGTTCTTTCAAATCATCAGCTGCAGTTTGTATAGCTGGAACATTTCCAGTTCTGCATAACAGATCTTGCCTCGAGCTTGTCCGGATTTTTCTTTTTAGACATAGGCTGGACAACCCCAAATCTTAACAAACTTAAGATATGGACTCTTCCCTTTCTATATCACATATGAAGTGGTAGGCAATTGATTTGATTGGAACCCTATTCAATAGGTATGTAGCTTCTCAAGCACAAAACTCCCAAAAAAGGAAATAGGTAACTCAGTAGTACTCATCATAGAGCACACCATATCAGATAGGGTGCTATTGCTCTGCCCCGATATACCATCGTGCTATGGTGTATACGGAGGAGTAATGCTGAGAGAGAATCTCATTCTCTTTTAGAATAGTTCAGGAATTCTATGCACAAGTATTCTCCTCCTTGATCACATCAAAGGACATAATACTTATACCCGTATTCGTTCTCTTCTTCTAACTTATATTCTGTGAATATCTCAAAAGGTTCGGACTTATGTCTCAACAGGAACATATGTCTGAATCTTAAGAGATTATCAGAGAATGTAATGAAGTATAAAGAACCGGTCCTGGCATATGTAGACAGGGGACCTTACATACATCATCATGTATCAGTCCCAAGAGTTTACTAACTCTTTCTCTATTTCCAATAAACAGAGCTATGGTCATCTTATCTCTGTGACATGACTGGCAAGTTTCACAAGATGTAAATTCAAACAGGATTTAAATATGCATCTATATGTAACTTCAGCTAGTCTGGTCGCATTGATATGACCTAGTCTACAATACCTCAAGAAGGATTCGTTCAGTTCTGAACTCTTCCTCTTGTGTGTGTTCTGTATACTAAGAACTGTAGTTTGATTTAGAACATCAATGCTTTTAGATAACGTGCCTGATCCGATCAACTTTTGATATAGGAAATGTTCAAAACATTATCCAACAATACAAAATTTTATCGTTTCTTTACAAATAAAGAGACTGATTTGATTTTGTATATCAGGTTCGGTATCTAATAACATTCGTTCAGAATCAATGTATTGGTAATACAGGGTGACGGTGACCAACAGACTTGGCTGCAACACTTGTCCCGTTTTCTGCCTCATGAAACTTATCACCCGTTCTCAGTTCTCTACCTTTCTATAGCCCTATATAACAGATTACATATCTGAGATCCTGATCCGATATCAAATACCCAGGACGTAGAAGATACAGAGAAATAGTTCTTTGTAATGATCACACCCGAAGATGATGCATCAGTGTGCACTTTCTTCGTTTGGGCGGCACGGGAATTCTGATAATCCCCAATTTCCTGCTCTGTCTTATAACAATTATAAGTTGGAGCGGGACCAACGTTCCCCGGCTCAGTATAACAAACGGGTTCGGTCAATATTCCGTATTATTATCTTGATTAAGGCGTGATATGGTCGCTACCTGGAGAGAGAGAGAAGAAAACATTCAGCGTGCGCTCTTGCAAGAATAGATTGGTTATTATTTTATCTAATCAGGATGGCTCCCACTGTTTTTATCAAATTTTCCTTCAAACCCTAAAAGGAAAGACTAGCCGGGATTAATTACATGCTACAAGTTCCCCAATCATTCAGCCAGGCCAGTGTCGGTACTTTGAGGGAGGTCCCCCGTAGTTTCGCACGAACCTAATTACAGTAAACCTCATTTTCCCAGAGGCGTAACCCCGTTGACACCTTCTAGACACCTACTGGATCGGCTAATTGTAAAGTGTAAAACTCTCCCAGGAGTAACAATTACTCGCAGTGGGCATCGGGATCCAACTATCTCATAGAAGGTATGCAATCTCATTGCAAATTTCAACACTTGAAATTCCCGATAATATTTTGCCCCTAGCGTTCTATGACCTTGACGAATGCCAAACAACCCATAGTCCACTAGTCAAGTTCAACCCGTACATTTCTTGATTGAATTAAACCCACCCGCACGACCCTTGACGAATGCCAAACAACGTCGTACGAATACCCTAATCCAATCTGCATCATATGCATAAGCAGATAAATACTAGTTAGCTACCGCACACTACGCCTTGACGAATGCCAAACTACCGCAGCACGAATACTAACTAGTACTTATCTGAAATGACGGAGGGCTACGACAGGTTTTTGTGAAAACCTATTGCGTAATGAACTTGATATCGTTGTAGGATCAAATGATTTTAAAATGGAATGTTTTTGAGGCTTTTCTAGTTTTGCTAAAGGGGTCACTCCCGGTGAAGGGATCGTCGACCCTTTCCTCGTCGAATGAGGTGCGGGATATATCATATATATCACTGTGCAAAGAAGAAACTATAGAAGCTATCAAAAGACAAACAGAGTGTGTAGCATCTGCCAGTTATTGCTAAAGGGGTCACTCCTGGTGAAGGGATCGTCGGCCCTTTCCTCATCGAATAAGGTGCAGGATATATCATATATACCGCTGTGCAAAGCAAGAACTGTAGCTACCTGTTTTAATTTTTGAAATTCGATTCCACAACATCTTTAGGTTTCTTTTATTTCATTAATCTCATTAATTAAGTCCCATCATTTAAGTTACCTAAACATCACAGATAAATACGACGTACACTTATGCCATCTGCATTCGCCTCGATGTTCCGTCTACACCGTTAGGTTAGGTAACTAACGCCAGAGCGAGGCAGGGCTAACGCGGGTGTAAAACATAAGTAACGTCTATATAATATATCATATATACTATATACAGTATTTATCACAGAACATCACATGATCACATCACAGATATCGCAGCAGAAGAATCATATGAAACATTGGATATACTAGGACGTCCGTGTTTTCAATACGAGCCAGTATAAAACACGGATTCCACGGTCGCGATGAATAGCCAAACGCACACCCCTAGACCCCTACGAGAGTGGCAAGCAACCCTACCAATTCTAGAGTTAGGAGATCCGGACTCGACTCCTCGAGTTGGTCTCCCACTGGACTCCAGAACCCGGTTACTTGTGCCCTCCTCCTTGGGTCTATCCTAGTGCGGAAAAGTAAATAATATACAAAGGGTGACATCTTCCGCAACCTGGAAGTGCCCCAATAAAAGAATATTACATACAAGTTTTTACATGAATGAAAATGAAAAACACTCATCTCACATAAAAACCCCCGGCTATTCAAACACGACGATCCAATATAACATATCCAGCAACACATAACATCACATGTCATCAACGTAAGTAAATATGCGCATCCCAATTGTCGTTGACATATAGTAACGAAACCGGCGATATCACATATTACACTTACGGTCACAGAAAAGAAAGTGTAAAAGTACAACAGTTGGAATCCGCAAGCTCTTTAGACATCGCATGCCTAATCAAATGAATTCCTTAGACATCGCATGCCTAACAATTATAAAGCCCGCATTTTAGTCTCATTATCGAAAACTCTTTTCAATATTAAGTCGGGCAATTCAACAAGATTCCCGACATTTTGATCGAATGCTCGTCGCAAACTTTATTAGGCGGCCGCACCCCCGATGCCGTCGACGAAGTGCACCAAGGCGGAACACCGCTGCCGCGAGCACCCGAACGGATGCTTTCGGCGACGGGGTTCTCCTACAGTCACTTGGTCGGGGCTATGGGGTGTAGCTGTCTATTAAGTTTACCCGGCGAGTATCCTCGTACGCTACGTGATTGCGACGGACTTTTGATCGCTTCAAAATTCCGTGGCAACCAATCAAGTGAGACTAAACTGCTAGATTTATAACATTCATTCAGTTATCTCATAACTACTTGTGAATTCCAAATGTAGTATCACATTCCGGATAAATAGAAAATGTTAAACTTTCCGATCAAACAATCAAACACCCATTTTTTCCCGAAACAGCTCAACATATGAAACAAGTTTAAAAACATCCAGTTCATGCCTCAGTACCAACGGTCCAGCCGTAGAAGGGTCAAGCCAACGCCTCACATGTGGCACGCCGTACTGCCCCAAACCCGAAGGTTCAAAGGGCAGTTCAAGACGGTCACATAATCGAGTTAAGGTTTGTTGTCTTCTAGAGGGTTCATCGTGTTACTTGCACTACTTAGAACAATCTTAAACTACGGAAAAATCCAACACTTGGAAATTTCCCGGCAGGGGAAAAACTGAGTATTTATATCCGGTCGAACTTTTTAACAGTTTCTAAAATATCCAGAAAAACATAAACGAAGTTAAATTATCCGATCAAATAAACGAGTCCCCAATAAAACCCTAGAAAACTCAACACTTGAGTAGAATTAAAATATTACCATAAAAAATTGCCAAGAAAGGACCTAAGAATAAATATATGAAATTTCAGGGACTAAGTCCAAATTTTGGCCGCAGAACCGCAGCTGTAAATCCCCGTTTCCATATTAATAAAGGGTTCTTTTCCTTGAATCCCAGTGGCTTCTTTACTTTTCCTTCATATTTTTGAATTGGGTGTTTAAACTTAATATTCATATTTTTTTTCCAAACCCTAAAAGTTAAAACCCAAGATTTAAAACCAAAGCCAATTAAACTAAAAACTAAATTAAAAAAACCAAAATAAAATCAATATTAACATATTCTTAAACTCAACCCATTCTCTTTTCCCTCAGCCCACTCTTGATTTTAAAAAATACCTTATAATTTTCCCGGCCTGTTTATCTCAGCCCACTAAAAATTTTCTTGATTAAATCCTTACACAAAAATCCCCGGCCCACTCAATTGTCCAGCCCACGTCTCATTTTTTTAATTCCTCAATTATTTTTTTTAGCCCGGCCCAGCGCAGCAGCCCGCCTCCGCTTCAGACCCGACCCGTTACCCTATTCATCTTCTTCAAAATCCCAACGGTAACCTCCCCTAACTCGCGCGCGACCCGCCTCCTCCGCCGACGCTCACGCCTCACGCCCACGCTCCTGCCGTTACCCCCACGTTTTCAACCTCGTCTCCCTTATCTCCCTCACATCTCACTCCCCTCTCATTTTTCCAAAAATTCCTCATCTCTCTCTCTCGAAAACTCACGAACCCATCGCACTCGACTCCCTCCGACGACGGCGAACCTCCTCGTCGACCCCACCGTTCTCCCTCGCTCACTTCCCTCCACCAACTGAGCTCCCTACACAACCACCTTCTCCTCCAGCCTTGCACACCCAACTCCACTGCACACAACCCAATTGCAACCGAGCTCGGCCACCCTACACCCCTCGACGCCGGCGAACTCCCCACCACATCGCCGACCTCCCAACGACCTCCACCCCCTCAGCAGCATCACCATCACAACAATCCCCAGCCCCACTGCTTAACCTATTCCCCACTCCAAAACTCCAAAACCCATTTTTCAAATCCACTGTGCGCGTCACCGGAGCGACCATCGCCGACATCATCGACTCCAGCATGTCCCAGGCCAACCACTGAGCACCACCCTATACCTCCAGTAAGCACCAGACGACTCCGGGAACCCCGACGTCAAACACGTGTATCGAGTCAAGCTCGCGTGAATCCGATACACGGCGTACGTCGTGCGTTCGTGACACCGCTGCTGCCGTGCGACCCCGAAACGTTTCCAGGCAAGTATTTACTTGCTTCATGCTATAATAATAGTGTTACAAACCTAGATGACGTAGTTTACAAACTTACCGATTACCGATACGTATCGTGACCTAGGTGTTCGATGCTAGATCCCAATGGAAATAATTGTTTAAATTGACGGAAAATGATACTTTCTGTTGGACTTTATAATGATGAATATCGTGTGTGAAACTCACTGGATAATACGATTGTTAGTGACAAAAATCGATACCCTCAAACATGCCGTTAAAACTAGAATTTTCTTGTACCTGAAAACGAATAAAATCACCATAAATTATATTCAAACTGGAATGCTGCGTTCGAGGGCTTAAATCGAAGCCAACTCGACGAAATTTAACCCTATATAGAATTTTAATGTTTTCTGTTCTGAAACCATGATGATATTTGGATCGGAATGCGACTCTGGACTGCAGTCCAGAGCGTTTCTGATTATTGTGTTCTGTCCCAAGACCTGCGTCACTGTATTTCCTGAAGTAGTATGTTACGGAAATTTACCGTAGATTAAATATAATATTGTGGGCTAAACAAAACAAGTGGTTCCATTCCGATTCATCGCCGTTTGCTATTTTAAACTATATTTAAAAGGACATAACGTATAACTGTTCAGAACAGATTCTGAAATGCCATATTGAGGTTAAACTGTGTATAACTTTCAACGTATAGATGTGATTGAGGATCCGTATGTTGCGTTGAATACTCTATCGGAAACCCTAAATTTCATTTAACTGTGACATCGCTAAATTCTGAGCCCAACAGGGTGAAATTTGTGTCGCGAAACGGACGTTCAGTTCTGAAACTGAATTTCCAGCCGCGAGCACTTAAAATGAAACAGCCATATCTTGAAAACCGGAATCCCGATTGAACTGAAATAAATTTTGATGAATTTCTGACTGAGAGTTCTAATTATCTTACTTGTATCATTTTGCTAAATTCTTAACATATTAATTTATGCAAATTATTTTAGTTAGTGACATGCATATTGATTCATAATCTACAGAGCTTATTGATAGCATACAATACATATATCACATCCTTGCCATATATTCAGAGTTAGCGCGTGTGGACATTGCATTATCGTGCATGATAGATGTTGGTTTAAGAGTGACGGCTACATCAATGGAAAGTGAATATTCGTGACCGTGATTGATACAGTGAACAGTGATGAAACCGTGCCATTGGTATACTTGTACACAACTAGATCAATATCATAAATAGTGTAAACCTGGGGAAAAAGGAGAAATCAAAGTGGAAAGAGTATCGTATTTAGCGGGACCGTGTTTAGAGGATGATCATTCGAACCGTGATACAGATACGTGTAGGATAGGATCTAGCGATCCGGCTGACAGGGTTATGTCCCGGGCATGTGGACCGTTGTCTCAGGTATGTACGAGACTCCTGTTAAACATGATCCTCCTTCCACTATGTGATTTCAAACATTGACCTAGAGACCGATAGGGACACATGTTATATTCTGCATCATATAGTGACACAGTGATTACTTGTATTGTTCTTATACCAGTGTTACCTCATTTACCTGTTTCATTTTATTATTATAATATTGTTATTGTGTCGCTCTGACGACCTGAGTATGCATGCTCAGATCCCGCGGGAGGACCAACACAGGAGACGGATCCACCCTTCGAGTTCACAGAGATATAGTCTGGTGTACTCCCTATCTTTACTGCTTTCCATAGAGTAATCGTGAGATTGAACTTGGTTAGTTATTGTTCTTATTATCTGCAATTTTATGAACAATGGAATTTTAATGTAATAAATTAGTGATGTGATTCCTTTAATACTGTGCTTTATCTACTGATTACCATGTAGTGCTAGAAGCCGAAATGTGACTACGGCGGGATGATTCCTTGACCGTAGGAGCATGGCTGGCCTAGTCATCCCTCGTTTTCCGTATTTTGGGAAGTGGGGCGTGACATGGTTTAGTTGGTATCAGAGACTGTGTTTAGTATCAAGGAATAACATTAACTATACTGTATTACGTTATTCTTGTTTCACTACTCTTGATTTTCATCCTTGAATCTGATCCTATCCTTTTGAATCTTCCAGTGATATGACGTCCCCGAACGACCCCTCCTCGGACTCCAGCTCTCAGGACCGCACGGAAAGAATACTTTGTGCACCGACCACTCTCGCGGAAGCTCAGGAGAGAAAGACAGATTTACTCACTGAGGGACTCAGGGCGATTACCGCCACAGGAGGACCCTCCGCACTTATTACCGCCCCCGAGGGCGCTGCTCCACCAGCTTATCAGGCTAGGGCTGGTACCGTATCAGACTTCCGACGGTTACACCCAGCTGCATTCACAGGGCTAGCTGAACCACTTGAGGCGGAACAATGGCTGGTGAACATGGAAAATTTATTGACAGCCGCCAGGGTTCCAGAGGAAGACAGAGTGGACGTGATAAAGATTCAATTAGAAGACGATGCCCGTACATGGTGGTCGGTAGAAGAAAGCAGACTCGATGAGCCGATTGAATGGAGCAAGTTTAAGGAGTGCTTCCTAGATCATTATTTTCCTCCCACAGCCAAGGCAAAAATGGAGGAAAAGTTTATTCTTTTAAAGCAGAATGGACGCCCAGTGGACGTTTATGCGGCAGAGTTCAACCGTCTGAGCCGCTTTGCTCCATACATGGTCAAATCAGAGGCCACCAGGGCCAGACGCTTCCTTCAGGGGTTAGATTTCGAGTTGCAGCAGTTGATTGCATCGTTGGATTTGCAGACTTTCGCACAGGTACTCAACGCGGCAAGAGTTCAGGAGCAATTGATTAACAATTTCAGAAGACCCCCAGTCGCTCCAGCACGTACCCACGCGCCTTCTCGAGGAGCCATACCAGTTCACAGAGCAGGAACGACACAAATGAAGCGCCCGTTTGTACCACAGCATCGGCCCCAGAGACAGGGCATAACTTGCGGCTATTGTGGTAGAGGAGGACATACCCAGAAGGACTGTCGCCGTGCCAAGGGACAGTGCCTAATTTGCAGTTCCAGTCAGCACAGGATTAACAGTTGCCCTGAGCGAGCGGAGATACAGGGAGGTTCTGGACCGCCACAGCAGAGGCCGCAGGAGCAGAGACAACCATTTACAGGTCGCGGTCAAGGACGGGCTTTCACCTTGACCGCCGAGCAGGCAGAGGCGTCAAGAGACATGGTCACAGGTACTCTACTTGTACATTCCTTGCCAGCTAGAGTACTATTTGATTCAGGAGCATCGCATTGTTTCTTGTCTGAGCATTTCACTAATACACACTCAATACCACATGAACCACTAACCAAGGGATGGGAAATTCATACGGGTAATGGCATTATTATATCTAGTCGAGATTGTAGATTATGCCCAGTTGTAGTGTGTGGCAGGGAATTCTATGCGAATTTCCTTCTGATCGGGACAAGCAGTTACGACGCAATTCTCGGGATGGATTGGATGAGCACTTTCCATGCAGTTATCGATTGTCGTGCAAGGAAGGTGATCTTCCGCATCCCCAATCACCCGGAGTTTATTTTCGAGGGCGGAAGCGAATCTTTGGAGCCAGCTAAGTACAGAGCAAAGCCTAAGGAACTGACAGCTATGGAGATTGATAAGAGCCCAGTCCCAGAAATTGTTCGGGACTTTCTGGACGTTTTTCCCGAAGATTTACCAGGTCTACCACCTCCTCGAAATTTGGAGTTCTCAATCGATTTGATTTCAGGTACAGCCCCAGTATCCAGAGCCCCATACAGAATGGCACCAGTTGAGTTGGCGGAACTGAAGAAGCAGGTTGAAGAACTATTGGAGAAGGGATTTATTCGGCCAAGCGCTTCACCGTGAGGTGCACTAGTCCTACTAGTAAAGAAGAAGGATGGATCGCTGCGAATGTGTATAGATTATCGGGAGCTGAACAAGGTCACAATAAAGAACAAATACCCAATCCCGCGCATTGACGACCTATTCGACCAGCTAAGTGGAGCCAAGGTATTCTCGAAGTTGGACCTTCGTTCTGGATATTATCAAATCAGAGTAGTAGCCGAAGATGTGTGCAAGACGGCTTTCAGGACTCGATACGGACATTACGAGTTTCTTGTGATGCCGTTCGGTGTTACCAATGCCTCAGCAATATTCATGGACTTGATGAACAGGGTGTTCGCAAAGTACTTGGACACGTTTGTCGTTGTGTTTATCGACGACATACTTGTCTACTCGAAGACCCGTGAAGAGCATGCTGAGCATTTGCGCACGGTACTGCAGGTTCTTCGGGAAGAGAAGCTGTACGCGAAGCTAAGCAAGTGTGAATTCTGGCTTGACAAAGTTCAGTTTTTGGGACATATTGTTTCGGGCGAAGGCATCTCGGTGGACCCGGCGAAGATAGAATCTGTCAGAGATTGGCCAACGCCGAAGTCAGTAGCAGAGATCAGGAGTTTTCTGGGATTGGCAGGTTATTATCGGAGATTCGTCCAAGATTTCTCAAGAATCGCGGAACCATTGACGAGGCTGACACGGAAGGACATGCTGTTTACATGGACAGAGGAGTGCACTCAGGCATTCGACACACTAAAACAGAAGTTGACCACGGCGCGTATCCTTACCGTACCAGATGATTCCGGTGGTTTGGTGATACACAGTGATGCCTCAGGGAAGGGTTTAGGCTGTGTTTTGATGCAGCACGGCCTAGTGGTTGCTTACGCCTCTCGACAACTGAGAAACCACGAGAAGAACTACCCTACGCATGACTTGGAGTTAGCTGCGGTAGTCTTTGCGTTGAAGATTTGGAGGCACTATCTATTGGGTGAGAAAGTGGAGGTATACACGGATCATAAAATTTTGAAGTATGTTTTCACTCAGAAGGAACTAAACATGAGGCAGCGCCGATGGCTAGAGCTAATGGCAGATTATGACTTGGACCTTCAGTATCACCCGGGGAAGGTCAATATTGTACCAGATGCGCTCAGTCGCAAACCAGCGGTCATGATGTTGACCGATCAGAGGAGCATTATTGAGGATTTCCAGAGACTTGCACTTGAGGTTGTTACGCCGAACGCACTCAGTCAACTTTGGCAGCTACAGGTGCAATCTTCCCTGGTGGATCGCATCAAGATTGCACAAGCGGATGATCCCCGATTGCAAAAGTTCAGAGAGCAAGTGGAAGATGGACTGAGAACGGATTTGATTATACATGAAGATGGCTCTCTAAGATTCGGTAGCAGACTCTGCGTACCTAAAGGAGATGTCCGAGAAGAAGTTTTGGCTGAAGTACACAGTTCAGCTTATTCTGTGCATCCAGGAGGTACAAAAATGTATCAGGACCTAAAGCAGCACTTTTGGTGGAACGGAATGAAGCGGGAAATTGCGAGGTTCGTATCCAGGTGCTTGGTATATCAGCAAGTGAAGGCGGAACATCAGAGGACAGCAGGATTGTTACAACCTTTGCCGATACCTGAATGGAAGTGGGAGCACATTACTATGGATTTTGTGACGGCCTTACCACGGAGCCCTAGGGGCAATAACGCTATTTGGGTTATCGTCGATCGCCTCACAAAAGCTGCAAACTTCCTACCTTTCCGAGTGGGACAGTCGACAGAATCACTGGCAGAAAGATATATGCAGGAGATTGTGCGACTTCACGGTGTTCCAGTCAGCATTGTGTCAGATCGGGACACGAGATTCTTGTCGCACTTTTGGAAGAGCTTACAGGAGAGTTTGGGAACCCACCTTAAATTCAGCACAGCTTATCACCCACAGACGGATGGACAATCCGAGCGTACGATTCAGACGCTCGAGGATATGTTGAGAGCTTGTATGTTGGACTTTCAGGGTTCCTGGGAGGACCATCTGCATCTAGTCGAGTTCTCTTATAATAATAGTTATCAGGCTAGTATTCAGATGGCTCCTTTCGAAGCACTATACGGGCGGAAGTGTCGATCCCCAGTATGTTGGGATGATGTGGGAGAACGAAGACTACTGGGCCCCGAACTCATTGTACAGACAGTTGATAAGGTCCAAATGATCAGGCAGCGCATTAAGACGGCTCAGGATCGACAGAAGAGTTGGGCAGATACCAGCAGAAGGGCACTTGAGTTCGAAGTTGGAGATCATGTGTTCTTGAAGATTTCCCCTACTCGTGGAGTTATCAGATTCGGAAGTCGGGGAAAGCTTAGTCCCCGCTTTATCGGACCTTTTGAGGTACTAGAGCGAGTAGGAGAAGTGGCCTATCGACTCGCCTTGCCTCCATCGCTAGCTGGTGTGCACAATACCTTCCATGTGTCACAGTTGCCGCGTTATGTTCGGGATGAGAGCCATGTCCTGGACCATTCAGAGCTAGTTTTGGGTACCGATTTGTCGTACGAGGAGCAGCCTACTACCATCCTCGACCGCAGAGAGAAAGTACTGAAGAATAAGGTTATTCCGTTAGTCCGAGTGTCTTGGGGCGGTCGTTCCCCAGAAGAATCCACCTGGGAGCGGGAGGAAGATATCCGTGATCGTTATCCACATCTCTTTGCTTAGTACATTGTTTCTTTGTATCTTTGTCAAATTTCGAGGACGAAATTTTTGTTAAGGGGGGGTATGATGTAAATCCCCGTTTCCATATTAATAAAGGGTTCTTTTCCTTGAATCCCAGTGGCTTCTTTACTTTTCCTTCATATTTTTAAATTGGGTGTTTAAGCTTAATATTCATATTTTTTTTCCAAACCCTAAAAGTTAAAACCCAAGATTTAAAACCAAAGCCAATTAAACTAAAACCTAAATTAAAAAAACCAAAATAAAATCAATATTAACATATTCTTAAACTCAACCCATTCTCTTTTCCCTCAGCCCACTCTTGATTTTAAAAAAATCCCTTATAATTTTCCCGGCCTGTTTATCTCAGCCCACTAAAAATTTTCTTGATTAAATCCATACACAAAAATCCCCGGCCCACTCAATTGTCCAGCCCACGTCTCATTTTTTTAATTCCTCAATTATTTTTTTAGCCCGGCCCAGCGCAGCAGCCCGCCTCCACTTCAGACCCGACCCGTTACCCTATTCATCTTCTTCAAAATCCCAACGGTAACCTCCCCTAACTCGCGCGCGACCCGCCTCCTCCGCCGACGCTCACGCCTCACGCCCACGCTCCTGCCGTTACCCTCACATTTTCAACCTCGTCTCCCTTATCTCCCTCACATCTCACTCCCCTCTCATTTTTCCAAAAATTCCTCATCTCTCTCTCTCGAAAACTCACGAACCCACCGCACTCGACTCCCTCCGACGACGGCGAACCTCCTCGTCGACCCAACCGTTCTCCCTCGCTCACTTCCCTCCACCAACTGAGCTCCCTACACAACCACCTTCGCCTCCAGCCTTGCACACCCAACTCCCCTGCACACAACCCAATTGCAACCGAGCTCGGCCTCCCTACACCCCTCGACGGCGGCGAACTCCCCACTACATCGCCGACCTCCCAACGACCTCCACCCCCTCAGCAGCATCACCATCACAACAATCCCCAGCCCCACTGCTTAACCTATTCCCCTCTCCAAAACTCCAAAACCCATTTTTCAAATCCACTGTGCGCGTCACCGGAGCGACCATCGCTGACATCGTCGACCCCAGCAAGTCCCAGGCCAACCACTGAGCACCACCCTATACCTCCAGCAAGCACCAGACGACTCCGGGAATCCGGACGTCAAACACGTGTATCGAGTCAAGCTCGCGCGAATCCGATACACGGCGTACGTCGCGCGTTCGTGACACCGCTGCTGCCGTGCGACCCCGAAACGTTTCCAGGCAAGTATTTACTTGCTTCATGCTATAATAATAGTGTTACAAACCTAGATCACGTAGTTTACAAACTTACCGATTACCGATACGTATCGTGACCTAGGTGTTCGATGCTAGATCCCAATGGAAATAATTGTTTAACTTGACGGAAAGTGATACTTTCTGTTGGCCCTTATAATGATGGATATCGTGTGTGAAACTCACTGGATAATACGATTGTTAGTGACAAAAATCGATACCCTCAAACATGCCGTTAAAACTAGAATTTTCTCGTACCTGAAAACGAATAAAATCACCATATATTATATTCAAACTGGAATGCTGCGTTCGAGGGCTTAAATCGAAGACAACTCGACGAACTTTAACCCTATGTAGAATTTTAATGTTTTCTGTTCTGAAACCGTGATGATATTTGGATCGGAATGCGACTCTGGACTGCAGTCCAGAGGGTTTCTGATTATTGTGTTCTGTCCCAAGACCTGCGTCACTGTGTTTCCTGAAGTAGTGTGTTACGGAACTTTACTGTAGATTAAAGATAATTCTGTGAGCTAAATAAAACAAGTGGTTCCATTCCGATTCATCGCCGTTTGCTATTTTAAACTATATTTAAAAGGGTATAACGTATAACTGTTCAGAACAGATTCTGAAATGACATATTGAGGTTAAGCTGTGTATAACTTTCAACGTATAGATGTGATTGAGGATCCGTCTGTTGCGTTGAATACTTTATCAGAAACCCTAAATTTCATTTAACTGTGACATTGCTAAATTCTGAGCCCAACAGGGTGAAATTTGTGTCGCGAAACGGACTTTCAGTTCTGAAACTGAATTTCCAGCCGCGAGCACTTAAAATGAAACAGCCATATCTTGAAAACCGGAATCCCGATTGAACTGAAATAAATTTTGATGAATTGCTGACTGAGATTTCTAATTATCTTACTTGTATCATTTTGCTAAATTCTTAACATATTAATTTATGCAAATTATTTTAGTTAGTGACATGCATATTGATTCATAATCTACAGAGCTTATTGATAGCATACAATACATATATCACATCCTTGCCATATATTCAGAGTTAGCGCGTGTGGACATTGCATTATCGTGCGTGATAGATGTTGGTTTAAGAGTGACGGGTACACCAATGGAAAGTGAATATTCGTGACCGTGATTGATACAGTGAACAGTGATGAAACCGTGCCATTGGTATACTTGTACACAACTAGATCAATATCATAAATAGTGTAAACCTGGTGAAAAAGGGAAAATCAAAGTGGAAAGAGTATCGTATTTAGCGGGACCGTGTTTAGAGGATGATCATTCGAACCGTGATACTGATACGTGTAGGATAGGATCTAGCGATCCGGCTGACAGGGTTATGTCCCGGGCATGTGGGCCGTTGTCTCGGGTATGTACGAGACTCCTGTTAAACATGATCATCCTTCTACTATGTGATTTCAAACATTGACCTAGAGACCGATAGGGACACATGTTATATTCTTCATCATATAGTGACACAGTGATTACTTGTATTGTTCTTATACCAGTGTTACCTCATTTACCTGTTTCATTTTATTATTATAATATTGTTATTGTGTCGCTCTGACGACCTGAATATGCATGCTCAGATCCCGCGGGAGGACCAGCACAGGAGACGGATCCACCCTTCGAGTTCACAGAGATATAGTCTGGTGTACTCCCTATCTTTACTGCTTTTCATAGAGTAATCATGAGATTGAACTTGGTTAGTTATTGTTCTTATTATCTGCAATTTTGTGAACAATGGAATTTTAATGTAATAAATTAGTGATGTGATTCCTTTAATACTGTGCTTTATCTACTGATTACCATGTAGTGCTAGAAGCCGAAGTGTGACTACGGCGGGATGATTCCTTGACCGTAGGAGCATGGCTGGCCTAGTCATCCCTCGTTTTCCGTATTTTGGGAAGCGGGGCGTGACAGCAGCCAAACCCATGGTTTCGCCGCGGTTCCGCGGTCAAATTATTGACTTAGTGGACCATACTTCACAGTAATTCTTAGTTTTTCCTGCTTGTTTTTCTGAGAATTTTTAATTCACAAAAATCCACTGTTTTGAAAAATGTACAGAGAAGGGTTTTGTCGGGGTTTACGGGTTCGATCGGACTTCTAACTTCGTCTACACTTCGCCTAAAGCTCTAGCTAGGCTCTGATACCACTGTAGGGTTCTTAGGCACTCTAAGGAGGTCTCACAAGGCATCAACCATGCCAAATTCAAAATTTTCCGGTGCCGATAAACCCTAATACGGATCGTTGACTTGAGTTTAAGCGAAACATGCAACTAGTTAACATCTTAACTATGAGTGAACAGAAATACAACCTTTGTAGATCCGGTCCTCCACCTCCATAGCTCCATGATGAAGTCACCTCGCTGCAATCATCGGATCCCGCGCTCAAGCGTCGGCTTCATCGGAGAAATGGGCGGGCAAGGTCGTCGACTTCGATGCCGAAGATGATCTACGTCGAGGCAACACAAGATCAAGCTCCAACTTCACCAAGCCATGAAACTTGTGAAGAAAACACCCTATACTACTCGGCAAGTGGTAGAGGATGAAAAAATAGGAAGTGGGTTCACTTTAGAATTGGATTTCTCACTTTTTTCATCAAGTCACCATTGATGGTTGCAAGGTTTTCTTCATCTTGAAGAAGAAGGAGAAGAAAAGAATATGATAATATGATAAGAAAAATTGAATAATAGAAAATGAGTGATCCTTATCATATTAGCAACCATGGTTATGTGTAGAGAGTAAACTAAGGTTAGGTGAATGGTTAGGTTAGGCATGAAACAAAAATGGTAGACTTTCTCAAAGCTTCATGAAGCTTCAATGTAAAACAAAAGTAGCAACCATTTCATTTCTTGCCAAAATGAAATAAATAAATAAATGAATAAAAATAAATTGAACAAAACCCTAACCATTTACTTAACCAAGGTTTAAACTAAACATACACACAAACTAGCATGCATCATCAAACATGATACAATCAAGTGCACAAAAATATATCACATATACAATGTGCACACCAAGAGAGAAAATCCATCTTAAGTGAACCAATACTAGTTAATGCAAAATAATATATCAAATATATAATTATACATTAAATCATTAAGTCAACACTTGATTTAACGATCCGGTCATATCGCATATAACCGACTAATATCCAATGTATCGGCTTATCGAATCAATCCTTGATTCGATAACTAGGTTATATCACATACAACCATTCGATACACTCACCGCGAGAATAGAATACGGTATCACATATACGCATTATTCTCGGTCCCGCACATATCTCATATGCGCTCCTATTTCGTTTCGCTTGAGCCAGGAAACCTTTGTGTAGGACTCTAAAGACTCGTCAATACGCCGACAGCAGATGATGATCATATCAAACACCCACAAGCCGCAAGCGGTCTGCTAAACGTAACGGCCACCCGGGTATTGAGCGATCAGAAGATCGACGAGCAAGCCCGCTCATACTCCTGTGAATCCAACCAGTAACACTTACCGTACAATCCGGTCTCGTCGTCTGATATGTCGCATATCTCGCCTAGGGGTGGTAAACGTCAGACCCCAATAGCTCGATAAGTCGTGTCGATATGAGGTCTATAACAGTTTGAGAGACTACAGGTAACACTTACCAGTAAATCTCAGCAACCCTGGCCAGGGATTTCTGGTTATAGCCAATCGAACACAGCGCAACATCAACTCCCTATAACGGGAGAGACGAATCCCCTCCTATCGCTCATTGCCTCCATGTGATTCGTGACTGTACCCAAAAACCACCGTTTTGCACGCCCTCTTGGACGTGGTAAGGTGGAAATCAAAGCACAGTGGGAACCACACAAGACTCTATGACGATCTCGGGTCAACAGACTACTCTGTACCAGTGTCACCAGAGAACTGCCATCTGACGTAAGGTATAATACCATCTAGGAGTTCTCGGCGAGTCCGTCCAGTGTACCCAGTCTCCACTGAGCACCCGTATATCATCTCTGATGTCAAACACCAATGGATATGGGATCATCCATCGCCCATCTGTATGGGTCGAGAAGGTATACGCTAGTCTTCTCCGGTATATCGATGCCCTATCTCGATACACCCACGACTAGGGACCTTGAAGGATGTACTTATGGACTACCATGTCCCCACTAGTATGATCCGCATCATAGTCCAGGTAGTCAAGTACACATCCTAAGGGCTTTACCAACATGAAACAGAGAGTCAATCAGTGTACACGTTAAGGTAAAGAGCAACCAGATAGCATACTATCATGTCGAGCAAGAAAGTCCTCCCTATATATGTCCAAGCATCCACTACAATATACATCCTATGTATAGTAATGGCTTCTAGGGCATACATATAACTAACACAATCTTGCTCGAAATGGTAGTATGCTACTTGGTTTGTCTCTGCTTTAATATGTGCATGTGTTTCTTTTAGCATATCGCTTATATACATATTAGTAGAGCCCTTAGGATCTTTGCTTGATTATCAGTGTTGTGATGGCGCTCACACTCGTAGGGGCTGGGTAATCCATAAGCACATCCTTATACAGGTCCCTATTCGTTGGACTATCGAGGCAGGGCATCGATACTCCGGAGTAGACTAGCGTATGCGCTTCTCATCCCAGCGTGGGAGACGGTCTGTCCTACAGCCGTCAGTACGTCGTACTTAAGATAGTATGCGGGTGCTCGTTAGGTTACGAGTATACTGGACAGGACTCGTTGGGAACTGTAGGTTGGTATTATACCTATCGTCAGTTATCAGTTCCCAGGTGACATGAGTACAGCTTAGTCCGCTGACTTGACACTGTCACTTCGCCTCGAGTGTGTTCCCACTGTACTTTGATTACTACCCTACCACAGCTCAAAGGAGTCGTGCAAACAGGTAGTAGTTGGGTGCAGTCCCGAAGCACTTGGAGGCACTGACGGTTAGACAGGATTCGTCTCTCCCGGTATTGGGGGTTGACATCGCGCTGTGTCTTGGAGAGCCATTACACGAGTAGTCCCTGGCCAGGGCAAGCGAGATATACTGGTAGGTTTCCAGTGTTATCTCAGGGTGTTCTTGGCTACACTCCGACACGACTTGTACCGCTATTAGGGGACTGACGTTTACCGCCCCCTAGGCCCGCAATGCGATGTATCAGACGAACAGACCGGAATGTACGGAGACTGTCACATACAGGCTCAGTAGGAGTTCAGATGGGGTCACCTCGTCAGTCTTCTTATCGGCATCTACCTGGGGACCGTTACGTACAGCTAGTGCCGCTTGCGGTCTGTGGTTAAACCCACTGCCAGCGTAGTGTCGGGTCTTTAGAGTCCCACACAGAGAGATATTCGCCTTTAGGCAAAATGAGTAGAGGTCGCATGGTTTTGCGACAGGGTTCGTTCACATCCGCCCAGTTGTGCACGTTTGCTGTCCGGACAGCTTATACTAGCGGTCTTTAGTTTAAGCGAGACCCTAGTATATGATTTGGGATTGGTTTTATCTCTTTGTATTCGTGTTCCTCGGATCACGAATACGAGTGTGTATGCACAGTTGATTGAGACAGAGGGAGAGGACTTTGATTAGGGTTAATGACCATTGTCATTTTATTAACCCTAATGCTTATGTGTGTATTATGATTAATTGATATTAGTTTAATATAATTGTGCATGGTTAGGGTTGTTGACCATTTGACATTCTTGAATTGTTGACCTAGGTTGACACTTTGACCATCATTTCATATAAAAGATACTCTTTGATCCTTGCAATTTGCATTAAAAATGAAATGATAATGGTCATGTCTTGATTAAGCCATGACAATTATCTTGCAAATTATCAATTTACATAATTCACCCATATATGAGAAAATGGTTCATTTTATTCTCTCATTCTATCATATGCTTTCTCTCTCCTCCTCTTCCTCTCTCTCAAGCTCTCCCCTCTCATGTGTTGAGAAACACTTGATAATCTCTACTCTCATCTAAGGTTCTAGGATTAGCACTTCTAGCACTTTAGTTACTTCTAGCTTGAAGTTGAAGCCAAAGGTTGAGGCTCTCGGGTGGATCCTTCTTCGACGAGAGAAGACGACAAGGAGATCACTTCCGTTCATAACAAGGAGCAAGGAGAGAAGGACATAAAGCCCTTGGTATAACCATTCTTCCATGTAGCTATTTTCTAGTTAGCTTTAGTTAGTTTTTGTTTAGTAAAGATCCCGTCTTTGTCTAGTCCATGTTGCCTAGAGTAGAAAAAATTCGATTTTTATACCGTTTCTTCCTTCCCGCAAGAACCGGGGTGGGCAACGTGGACTTACAATTAATCCATAACACTTCTCTATATCATCTTGGTATTTTGATTAGCAACTAAAGAAATCTAGATACCTCAAGTTTAGAGGTGAAGCTTGGAGTAAAGCTTTCGGGTGGATCATCTACTACATAGAGAATGCCGGAGAGGAGGTGGAGAACGAAAAGATGAAGGACACGGTTCATTAGGTATAATCACTCCTCATAGTAGTTAACAACTTCTATGTTTCTTGTTAGTTATAGTTTAGCAAAGATTCTTCGGTTAGTCGATGTTTACGCAAAGAACAAGATCGTTTTTCATTTTTCCGCCTCCCCGCAAGTCGTGGGGCATTGCACATCGACTTACAGTGGTATCAGAGCCTCGCTAAACAATAATTAACGTATAAGCAAAGTCGTATGAATTTCAAACGCAAAACGAACCGAAAAAAACATCGATATCACTAAGTTTCTGTCGAATTTAAAATGAGGTCCAAAAATTTTTCAGGGTCCTGCAGAATAACCTACAAAGAAATATTAGAACACTGAAAAAAATTGGGTTCATGAATCGGCCAAACAGCCGCGGAACCGCGGCCGATCCCACCGATCCGCCGCGGATCCGCGGCCGAGTTGGAGCCGATTCAGCCCAAGTTTTTCCAGTGGCTCTTCTGTGATATTTTTGTGTTTTCTGGAATGTTTATTTTCTGCTCAAGTCTCAGGAGCACAGAGAAGTTTTGGAGTAGAATCTAAAGTGTTTGATCGATCGAAATTATACGATGTTTTCTAATTAGATTATATCTGTGAACTGTATAATGTGTACGTAAACCTTCCCTAACTGCTAGTATGTCGGTTGGCAGGGGGTTGCACATTTCTGTAATGGATTTTACTGTTTGTGGTTATGAACTGTATTGGATTGTTGTGATGATTAGCCGGGGTTTGTGATGGGTTGTTATATTCATCCATTCAATGTAACTGTAATATGTTGTTATATTATTTTGCGGGGCACATCCAGGTTGCGGTTGTAGCCACCGTTGTATTATTTCATTTTACTGTTTTTTGCTCCTAGGATAGACCCAAGGTGGGGTGCACAAACTACCGGGTACTTTGAAGTGCTTAGTGGCCTACTCACATTGTTGAGGGAGACCGCTTCACTTCGGATACTTGACGGGTAGTTTGCCGTACCCGTAGGGGTCTAGGATGGGGTTTTGGCTATTCATCACAACTGTGTAATCCGTCTTTCGTTGCAGGCTCAAAAGAAACGCGGATTGCTTGCATATCCAATAATGTTCATCTGTGATCTGGAATGCCTATTATTGCGTCTGACGAATGTACAATATCTATATATGATAGCTATTTAGACGTCACTTATGTTTTACACCCGCGCTAGCCCAGCCCCCGCTCTGCCGTTAGTTAAGTAACCTAGCGGGTGATGACGGGACCCAGTGGCGAATGCGGATGGCATAAAAGGACGTTGTATTTTCGTTGTTTTCTTCAATGATAGGTTAATGATGGGCCGCATTATTATTAATGCAAAGAAAATAAATCAATGTTTAATCGTTGGAGCAATTTAAAAGAAACCACCCGGTTATTTTTAAAACAGAAGATATTTTTAATTGCGGAGCTTTAACCACTCCTTTTAAAAAGCTATCAGGTTCCTTCGGTTATATCAAGTTCACTACGTTCACGGTTTCGCCAAAACCATTCGTAGCCGTCCGTCATTTCATTTGGGTATTCAGTAGTATTCAAGCTATGCATTTTGACCAACGCCACGGCATAGTGTTTAGTAGCTGCTGGGTATTCATTTGTTGCATAGATAGATAAGTTAGTTTGGGACAGTCGTATTATCATTTGGCCAACGTCGGGGATATGTATGGATGGGTTCAAATTAACAAGATAATGATGGTTAGAACTTGACATGTGACTTATGACATTTTGACCAACGCCAAGGTCATAAGAGCATAGGGCAAAAATTAATATCGGGAATTTCTAAAGAAACTGAAATTTGCAAAGAGGTGCATACCATTTGGAGTTTGATGAATGTTGGTAGGATTCTTTCAACATTATCATACGATGATATTTGGATCCCGATCCTACTGTGAGTATATGCTACTTATCAGGAGATTCGTCACTTAACGATCAATGCTATAAACCAAGTAGGTGTCAAGAAAGGTGTCAGCGGGGCTACGCCCCCAGAGAAAAGAGATTATTTAATTAAGGAACTTCGCGAAAGCATTGGAAAACCTCCCTCGAAGTATCGACACTGGCCTGGCTGAACGGTTAAGCAAGTATTGTACGGTGAGAATAGTCCTGGCTAGTTCTTCCTTTTTGGTTTGAGAAGGGATTCGAAAAACAGTGGGAGCCATCCAGTTTAGATAAATTAAAAACCACTCTAAACTTGCAAGAGTATCATGCTAAAGTGTTTCTTCTCTCTCCTACTTGCAGCGACCCTGAAAATGACTGGACTTAAGTTACTTTTAGAGAAAAATATACTGACAGGGTCAAACTATAAAGATTGGCTGCGTAATGTCAAAATGGCTTTGACCTGTGACAAGTTGGGGTATGTCCTCACCGCTAAGGCACCTGCAGTTCCAGGTCCCAAATCCAGTAATGCGGATAAGGAAATCCGCAAAACCTGGGATTTAGATTGCGCGAAGGCCAAGTGCATCGTGCTTGCCTCGATGAACAATGAACATCAGAGAAGGCACGAGGATATGGATCTAGATGCCATATTTCTCCATACAAAGGAACTTTATAGAGAGCAATCTCGTATAACAAGATACGAGATCTCAAAGAACTTGTTTCGAGCGAGGTTGGCCGTTGGATCATCGATAGGAGAACATGTCCTAAAGATGATAGGCTATAGTGAAGAGCTCGCAGACCTTGGGACGACTTTGGATAATGAGCTCTATACAGACCTGATTCTCCAGTCCCTTCCTTCCACCTACGCCCAGTTTATTCTGAATTTCAACATTCAAAGAAAAGAAGTTGAATTTCCAGAACTCCTTAACATGTTGAGGAGTGCAGAGGGCACCTTGCAGAAAGAAAGGGAAACACCCGCTATGTTTGTTAGCGGTGCTTCATCTTCCAAGTCCAAGGCTAGGGCCAAAGGAAGGAAGAAGAAGGCCGCCACCAAACCTAGAGGAGGTGTTAGTAAGGTGGGAGGGAAGGGAAAGAAAAAGTTTGCGGTACCAGTAGTGGCCCAGGATGAGTGCTTCCATTGTCACAGGAAAGGGCACTGGAAGAAAGATTGCAAGGCGTGGAACGCCAAGAACCAGGAGCCGAAGCAAGCTGTGGCTTCGACTTCAGGTGTATTTGTAATTGAGAATTGTCTGTCAATCAACTCTACTTCTTGGGTATTGGATACCGGACCAGGATCTCATATATGCAATTCATTGCAGGCACTGAGAAACCGTAGGGTGCTGAAGAAAGGTGATATGACCCTAAAGGTTGCTAACGGAGCTAGCGTGGGAGTTGTGTCTGTCGGGGATTATCACCTGGGATTGACAAGTGGACACATTTTGGTTTTACATAACTGTTTTTGTGTACCTAACTTAACGTGTAATATCATATCAGTTTCCTTGTTATCAAATAAAGGTTATGATTTCACGTTTGTAAGTGATGTAATCATGGTTTGATTGAGTCCGGTACACCGGACAACAGTATATATGTCTTAAACCAACTACAGATTTTCAATGTCCAGAACACACTAAAAAGAAAGTCTCCAGATTTAAATAAGGATTTCTTATGGCATTGTAGACTGGGTTACATCAATGAGACAAGGTTAACTAAGTTGCATAGAGAAGGATATCTGGATCCGTTCGAATATCAATCTTATGACACTTGTCAATCATGTCTCAAAGGAAAGATGACAAAGACTCTATTCACTGGACATGGAGTAAGAGCGAGCGAGCTCTTAGGACTCATACACAGCGATGTATGTGGTCCAATATCTACACATGCAAGAGGTGGTTTTTCCTATTTCATTACTTTTATGGATGATTACTCTAGGTACGGATTCATTTATCTGATGAAACATAAATCCGAGGCTTTTGAGAAATTCCAAGAGTATAAGAATGAAGTAGAAAACCAAACCGGCAAAAGTATCAAGACACTAAGATCTGATTGAGGTGGTGAATACTTAAGTGCCGAGTTCCTAGGTTACCTAAAAGAGAAAGGAATTCTCTCTCAGCTTACTCCTCCATACACTCCACAGCATAACGGTGTATCGGAGAGACGGAATCGAACCCTATTGGATATGGTACGTTCCATGATGAGTAATGTTGAGTTACCGCGATCTTTCTGGGGTTATGCGCTAGAATCAGCGGCGTATCTTCTGAACATGGTTCCTACCAAGACTGTGCCTACTACGCCATATCAGATGTGGAGTGGGAAGAAACTCTATCTTCAGTATCTGAGGATATGGGGATGTCCAGCTTTTGTTAAAAAGCAGCATGTGGACAAGCTAGAGGCATGATCAGTACAGTGTAAGTTTGTGGGATATCTAAAGAACTCCAAGGGGTATCTATTCTATTACGCAGAGGAACAAAAGGTTTTTGTTTCTCGTAATGCCCATTTTCTAGAACAACAGGTTTTAGAAAAAGATACAAGTGGGAGAGAAATAGAACTGGAAGAAATTCCAGAACCACAAACTACTACTGAAAGTTTGATAGAACCAGTAGTTCAAGAAGAACAGGACATTCCCGCACCACTCCGCAGGAGTAGTAGGCCGTCTCATCCGCCTGAGAGATACTACGGTTTTCTCATAGATGGGGATAGAGAGGATTGCATCATAGATGATGATGAACCTACTAGCTTCCAGCAGGCCATCCAGAGCGGCGACTCGGTACGATGGCTAGATGCAATGCGGACCGAGATAGAGTCCATGTACACCAACAAAGTATGGACTTTGGACTTTGCTCCAGATGGGGTAAAACCCATAGGATGCAAATGGATCTTCAAGAAAAAGATTGGTGTAGATGGACAGGTAGAAGCCTATAAGGCTAGACTTTTTGCAAAGGGTTTTCGTCAAAGACCTGGTTTGGACTATGACGAAACTTTTTCTCCAGTGGCTATGCTCAAACCCATTCGGGTCCTTCTTTCTATTGCTGCCTTCCATGATTGTGAAATCTGGCAGATGGACGTAAAGACGGCTTTTCTGAATGGTAATTTAGAAGAGTGCGTCTATATGGATCACCAGAAGGTTTCAATCAGAGTGGGAGCAGCGGGAAAGTGTGCAAGTTGCTTAAGTACATTTATGGACTAAAGCAGGCATCGCGGAGTTGAAACATCTGTTTTGATGAAATGGTCAAAGAATATGACTTTATCAAAAATCCAGATGAACCATGTATATATAGTAAAGTTGTAGCACGAACTGTCGTATTCCTCGTCTTGTACGTGGATGACATTCTATTGATAGGAAATGACATTCCTATGCTACAATCTGTCAAAGGATTCTTGTCACACAGGTTCTCCATGAAAGACCTGGGTGATGCCTCTTACATTCTGGGGATCCGGATCTATCGTGATAGATCCAAGAGGATGTTGGGACTTTCGCAGTCCAGGTATATCAACGCTATACTGAAAAGATTCAGTATGGAAGATTCTAAGCGCGGTAATCTACCGGCTTGTTACGGAATCACCCTATCCAAAGAGATGTCTCCCAAGACTGATTTGGAAAGGGAACGCATGTCGATTATACCCTACGCTTCTGCGGTAGGCTCTATAATGTATGCGATGTTGTGCACCAGACCAGATGTAGCTTACGCACTAAGCGTGGTAAGCCGGTATCAGTCAGACCCAGGGGAGAAGCACTGGATAGCAGTAAAGAACATTCTCAAGTACCTGAGAAGGACTAAGGAGATGTTCTTAGTTTACGGCGGAAAAGACCTCAAGATGGAGGCCTTTGCTGATTCCGGCTTCCAGAGTGATAAGGACGATTCCAAGTCCATGTCTGGTTATGTCTTTACCCTCAATGGAGGGGCGGTGTGCTGGAAGAGTTCCAAGCAGGACACCGTTGCTGACTCGACTATGGAAGCGGAGTATATTGCTGCTTGCGATGTCGCAAAAGAAGCGGTCTGGATGAAAAAGTTCCTAACAGAACTTCAGGTGGTTCCTATCATAGTTGGTCCAATACCTCTGTATTGCGACAACAACAGAGCTATAGCTTTAGCGAAGGAAGCAAGGTCCCATCAGAAGTCCAGACACATCTTAAGGCGGTATCATCTGATCAGGGAGATCATAGATTGCCGAGAGATCGAGGTCCGGAGAGTTGCTACTGAAGAGAACATTGCTGATCCATTCATAAAGGCCCTACCTTAGATTCAATTCGAGAGGATACTCGAGATCATCGGTCTTCGATATGCCAGTACATGGCCCTAGTGTAAGTGGGAGATTGTTAGTGTATATGCCCTAGGGGCCATTATTGTATCATACTAGTTTGTATATTACTTAATGGAAGCTTGGGATATTCACAGTTATATAACAGTCTTGCTAAACATGGTAGTATGCTACTTGGTTTTATCTATATTAATATGTGAGCATTCGTATTGATAGAGCCCTTAGGATCTTGCTTGACTACCAGCGTTGTGTTGGCAGTCACACTAGTGGGGGCTGGATAATCTACAAGCACATCCTTTTCCAGGTCCCTAGTCATAGGATTATCGAGACAGGGCATCGATACTCCGGAGTAGACTAGTGTGTATGCTTCTCATCCCAGTTAGGGAGATGGTCTGTCCCACAGCCATCAGTACGTCGTACTGGAGATAGTATACAGGTGCTCGTTGGGTTACGGGTACACCGGACAGGACTCGCAGGGAACTGTTGGTTAGTATTATACCCGTCGTCAGTTAACAGTTCCCAGGTGACATGACTACAGCATAGTCCGCAGACTTGACACTGCTACTTCACCTCGAGTATGTCCCACTGTTCTTAGATTGCTACCCTACCACGGCTCAAAGGAGTCGTGCAAACAGGTAGCAGTTGGGTGCAGTCCCGAGCACTTGGAGGCAGTGGCGGTTAGACAGGATTCGTCTCTCCCGGTATTGGGAGTTGATATCGTGCTGTGTCAGAGAGCCATTACGCAAAGTCCCTGGCCAGGTCAAGCGAGATTTACTGGTAGGTTCCAGTAGTTTCTCAAGGTGTAATGGGCTTCACTCCGACACGACTTATACAGCTATTAGGGGACCGACGCTTGCCGCCCCCTAGGCCCGATATGCGATAGTCCTAGAAGAACAGACTGGACTGTACAGAGATTGTCACATTAGGCTCAGTAGCAGTTCGAATGGGTTTCCTCATCGGCCTTCTTATCGACATCTACCTGGGGACCGTTACGTACAGCTAGTGCCACTTGCGGTCTGTGGTTAAACCCACTACCACCGTAGTAGTCGAGTCTTTAGAGTCCCACAAAGAGAGTTTCCCTGCTCCAGGAGAAACGATATAGAGGTCGTATGGTTTTACGATAAGGGTTCAAACGCATACGTGTGTTTACCCACATACGACATTCGGACAGTTTGTACTAGCCGGCTTTGGTTTAAGCCAGATTCTAGTATCGGATTATTGGATTTATACAGTCTAAAGTTTTTCCATGTTTTCACGGATAGGAGGGGCGTTCTCATAATTTCGCGAGAAGCTTCTAGAAGGATGGTGACTTAGGGGTTTAGGTGGCATTTGCATTTATTGATTTAGTGACTCATTTGTGTGATTCATCCATAGAGTTAATTCATCATTTATTGATCTAATGACTCATAAGATGAATCACTCATTTGAATCAATGATGAATGGTTGTTAAATGATTTATATTATTTATTTCATAAAACATTATGCTTCATATATTCAAATGAGTTCATTATCTCTTCTCATTCTCATGCTCACATTCTCTCTCCTCAAGCTCACTCTCTCTTCAAACCCTAATCCTACCACTCATGTGTTGAGACCAAGGATTAGAATAGACTAATTAATCCATAACCCTTCTCTATATCATCTAGCTACTTTGATTAGCACCTAAAGAAACCTAGTTACCTCAAGTTTAGAGGTGAAGCTTAGAGTAAAGCTCTCGGGTGGATCATCTACTACATAGAGAAGGCCGGAGAGGAGGTGGAGAACGAAAAGACGAAGGACACGGTTCATTAGGTATAGTCACTCCTCATAGTAGTTAACAACTTCTATGTTTCTTGTTAGTTATAGTTTAGCAAAGATTCTTCGATTAGTCGATGTTTACGCAAAGAACAAGATCGTTTTTCATTTTTTCGCCTCCCCGCAAGTCATGGGGTATTGCACATCGACTTACACCTACTAGATCGGCGGAGAGACTGAGGTTTGTTGGAAACTATTGAATCCTTTGGTTCTACCAAATCATCAGCTACAGTTTGTATAGCTGGAACTCTTTCCAGTTCTACCTCATGACCATAAATTTCTTTACAAGAAATTCCCTTTCACAAAGGTGGCATGCTGAGAAACAAAAACACCTTTTGTTTCCCAGTTTGGTAGAAGATATTCCTTTGCGAATGCTTGGGATATCCAACAAACTTCTACAGAACTGACCTTGCCTCGAGTTTGTCCGGATTTTGCTTCTAGGCATAGGCTGGACAATCCTAAATCTTAACATCCTTAAGAGATGGGTTCTTTCTATACCACATCACATATGGAGTGGTAGGCATCTGATTTGGTTGGAACCCTATTCAATAGGTATGCAGCTTCTCAAGTGCATAACACCCAAAAGGAAATAGGAAACTCGGTAGTACTCATCATAGAGTGCACCATATCTAATAGGGTGAGATTGCTCTGTCCCGATACATCGACGTGTTGTGGTGTATACGGAGGAGTAATGCTGAGAGAGAATCTAATGGATATGGAATCATCCATTGCCCATCTACATGGGTCGAGAAGCTATACGCTAGTCTACTCTGGCATATCGATGCCCTGTCTTGATACACCTACGACTAGGAACATTTGAAGGATGTACTTAACGACTACTCTGTTCCCACTAGTATGATCTGCATCAAAGTCCTGATAGTCAAGTATTCATCTTAAGGGCTTTATCAACATGTATTATAGAGACAATCAGTGTACATGTTAAGATAAAGAGCAACCAGATAGCATACTATCATGTCGAGAAAGAAAGTCATCCCTCTATATGTCCAAGCATCCACTACAATATACATCGTATGTACAGTAATGGCCTCTAGGGCATAGATATAACAAACAATCTCCCACTTGCACTAGGGCCATTTGTTGTAGTATCTCATACCCAACAATCAGCAGTGGTTGAAGAATCTCATACTCAACCATCCCATAAAAGTCTCTCCTGGGAATATGCTTTTATGAGTGGATCCGCCGTGTTGTCCTCTGTGTCTACTCTCCAAAACCTGGATCTCCCTAGAGATCAACCATCTCCTTGATCAGGTGATACTGCCTTAGAATATGTCTGGATCACTGATGGGACGGGGTTCCATGGACAAAGCCATAACTCCATTGTCACACAATGGTAGGAACGAAGTTCATCTCATAAACTAGTGTACATCCAGACTACCTCTTTGGTAGCATCCTTGGTAGCAATGTATCCAGCCTTTATCGTCTAGTATGTTATGGTATCTAGCTTGAAACTCTTCCAACATATCGTCCTTCAACTGAGGGTAAAGACAATGTAAGTCCACGTTACCTCTCCCGGTTCTTTCGGGCTTGCGGAAACGGTGAAAAACGATTTTTTGGGTTATGGTAACATGGACTATAAAACACGGATCTTTGCTAAACTACACACTAGCAACTAACAAGAGCTTTACCTACTCGGTTAGGGGGTTATACCTCAACTTGAACTCCTTCTCTTGGACTCCTTGTGGTGGTCGGATGGTTCTCTCCTCGTTGCCTTCTCTTGCCGAAGATGGATCCACCTGAGGGTCTCTACCTTGAGCTCCTTCCTCGAACTTGAGGAAACTAAAGTGTTCGGCTTGCTAGACCTTCAACCATAGGATGAGTAGAGAGTGGCATTGTTGTTTTATCTCAAAGGAAATGGTTCTCAACTCATGAGAAGAATTTTTCTTGAGCTAGAGGAAGAGGAAGAGGAAAAGATGAGAGAGAATGAGAATGGGAGAATGAGAGATTCTTTGCAACCATATCAAATATATATGAATTAATCAATTAACAAAATTAATCAAAATGAAAAAGGTGATGGTATGTTGAAATGACCATTATCATTTCACATTAAATGAGTTTTGCAAAGATCAATGAGCATCTTTGCTTGAAATGATGATGGTCAACTTTTCAACCTTGGTCAACAAGTCAATCTTGGTCAACGAGTCAAAAACCCTAACCATAACTCAATTTACTTTAATTAATATTATTAATTGATATTTCACATATTCATTAGGGTTTGGTAAACGACAACCGTCAACTGTGCATACACACCCGTACCAAAACCCTAATGAGAATCCTCTTCCTCTGCCTCAGTGAACTGTGCATACACACCCGCATTCGTGTTCCGAGGAACATGAATACAATGAGATAAAACTAACCCCAAAGCATATACTAGGATCTGGCTTAAACCAGAGCCCGCTAGTAATGACTGTCCGGACACCAAACGTGCACAAGTGCACGGATGTGAACGAACCCTGTCATAAAACCATGCGACCTCTACTCTGTTTTTCCCAAAGGCGAATAACCCTCTGTGTGGGACTCTAAAGACTCGACACTACGCTGGCAGTGGGTTTAACCACAACTGCAAGCTGCACTAACTGTACGTAACGGCCCCCAGGTAGATGCCGATAAGAAGACTGATGAGGCGAATCCATCCGAACTCCTACTGAACCTGTCTGTGACAATCTGCGTACAGTCCGGTCTGTTCATCTGAGAATATCGCATGGCGGGCCTAGGGGGTGGTAAACGTCAGTCCCCTAATAGCGGTACAAGTCATGTCGGAGTGTAGCCCAGAACACCCTGAGATAACACTGGAAACCTACCAGTGTATCTCGCTTGCCTGGCCAGGGACGACTATGTGTAATGGCTCTCCTAGACACAGCGCGATATCAACTCCCAATACCGGGAGAGACGAATCCTATCTAACCGTCACTGCCTCCAAATGCTTCGGGACTGCACCCAACTACTACCTGTTTGCACGACTCCTTTGAGCCGTGGTAGGGTAGTAATCAAAGTACAGTAGGAACACACTCGAGGCGAAGTGACAGTGGCAAGTCAGCGGACTAAGCTGTACTCATGTCACCTGGGAACTGATAACTGACGATAGGTATAGTACGAACCAACAGTTCCCGACGAGTCCTGTCCAGTGTACTCGTAACTTAACGAGCACCCGCATACTATCTCAAGTACGACGTACTGACGGCTGTGGCACAGACCGTCTCCCGTGCTGGGATGAGAAGCGCATACGCTAGTCTACTCTGGAGTATCGATGCCCTGTTTCGATAGTCCTACGACTAGGGACCTGCATAAGGATGTGCTTGTGGATTACCCAGCCCCCACGAGTGTGACTGCCATCACAACGCTGGTAATCAAGCAAAGATCCTAAGGGCTCCACTAATGTGTATAGGCGATATGTTAAAAGAAACACATGTACACACATTGAAGTAGAAACAAACCAAGTAGCATACTACTATTTTGAGCAAGATTGTGTATACCATGGTGAATATCCCAAGCTTCCATTAAGTAATATACAAACTAGTATGATACAGTAATGGCCTCTAGGGCATATACACTAACAGACAATGCCTGTGACAGACATTCAGTCGACCTTATCACCCTGGAAGCTATCCAGTGATTCTCCTCAGGATCGATTGATACCATCTCACTACACCTAGTGAGAATCCTAACATCCACTTAGACCTATCTCATAGATCCAAAATCCAGGATTTATGAGGTATCATGTTGATCCTATATGGAGAATCATTGTGATAAGAAGAGATTGACCGAGTGTAGCATAGGAAACTCTTTTCCTATCAAGAGTATGTCATCCACGTACAATACGAGGATCACCACCATACTCTCCCTACTACCTTTTTGTATATACAAGGTTCATCCACCATTTTGATGAAGTCTAACTCTTTGACTACCATATCAAAACAGATGTTCCAACTCCGCGATGCCTGCTTTAACTCATAAAGTAACTTGCACACATTTCTGCTACTCCCACTGTCTGCGAAGCCTTCTGGCTATGTACTTAAAGACGCTCTCTTCTAAATCACTATTTAGAAAAGTAGTCATGAAACCTAACCGCCAAATATCGTAGTCATGGTATGTAGCAATGGCAAGTATGATCCGGATGGACTTAAGCATAGCTACCAGAGAAAATGTTTCATCTTAAACCATACCTGGTCGATGACGAGAACCATTTACAACAAGTCTAGCTTTGAAAATCTCAACTTTTCCATCCACACCTAGTAATCTTCTCAAGATATACTTGCTTCTGATGGCGATTTAACCATTTAGATAAAGCAACTAAATTCCATACTTTGTTGGTGTATATGGATTCCATCTCAGATCGCTTAGCATCCATCCATTCTTATAGAGTCACCACTCTTAATGGCCTGCTCGAAACTAGTTGGGTCATCATCTCATGATGCAATCCTCGCTCCCACTGTCATAGAGAAACTGAAGTATCTCTCAGGTGGATGAGGAACCCTACCAGATCGGCGGGGAGGCTGAGCTTCATTAGGAGCTACTGAATCCTCCGGTTTTACTAAATCATCAGCTGCGGTTTGTATAGCAGGAACTCCTTCCAGTTCTACCTCATGACCACAAATTTCATCCAAAATAAATTCCATTTCAAAAAATGTGGCATGCCGAGGAATAAAACTCCTTTTGTTCCTCGGTGTGGTAGAAGATATTCCCTTACAAATGCTTGGGATATCCAACAAACTTCCACAGATCTGACCTTGCCTCGAGTTTATCCAGATTTTGCTTTTAGACATAGGCTGGACAACTCCAAATCTTAACTTACTTAAGACATAGGCTTTTCCCATACCATATCTTATATGGAGTGGTAGGCACTGATTTGATTGGAACCCAATTCAATAGGTATACAGCTTCTCAAGTGCATAACTCCCAAAAAGAAATAGGAAACTCAGTAGTACTCATCATAGAGCGCACCATATCTAATAGGGTGTGATCGCTCCACCCCGATACACCGACGTGCTGTGGTGTATCCGGAGGAGTAATGCTGAGAGAGAATCTCATTCTCCTTTAGAATAGTTCAGGAATTCCGTGCTCATGTATTCTCCTCCTTGATCACATCAAAAGACATAATACTTATACCCGTTTTGGTTCTCTACTTCTAATTTATATTCTTTGAATTTCTCAAAAGCTTCAGACTTGTGCTTTAACAGGAACACATGTGTGAATCTTGAGAGACCATCAGTGAATGTAATGAAGTACAAAGAACCAGTCCTAGCATGTGTAGACAGGGGACCCACATACATCATCATGTATCAATTCTAAGAGTTCACTAACCCTTTCTCTGTTTCCAATAAACGGAGCTAATGGTCATCTTATCTTTGTGACATGACTGGAAAGTTTCACAATATGTAAATTCAAACTGATTTGAATATGCATCTAAATGTAACTTCACTAGTCGGGTCACATTGATATGACCTAGTCTACAATGCCTCAAGAAGGATTCGTTCATTTCTGAACTCTTCCTCTTATGTGTGTTCTGTACTTTAAGAACTGTGGTTTTGATTTTGAACATATATGCTTTTAGATAACGTGCCTGAAACGATCAACTTTTGATATAGGAAATGTTCAAAACATTATCCAACAATACAAAATTATATCTTTCTTTATCAAATAAAGAGACTGATATGATGTTGTATATCAGGCTCGGTATCTAATAACATTCGTTCAGAATCAATGTATTTGGTAATACAGGGTGATAATTGCCAACTTTTTGGCTTGCAACAATTGCACCGTTTCCAACTTTTGAAAATTATTACCCGTTCTCAGTTCTCTACCTATCTATAGCCCATGTAACAGATTACATATCTAGGATCCTAATCCGGTATCTCATACCCAGGACGTAAAGAATACTGAGAAGCAGTTCTCTGTAATGAATACACCCGAAGAAGATGCATCAACATACACTTTCTTCGTTTGGGCGGCACGTGAATCCTAGTAATCCCCTATTTGCTGCTCAGTCTTATAACAATTATAAGTTGGAGTGGGACCAACGTTCCCCAGCTCAGTATAACAAGCGGGTTCGGTCAATACATCCATATTATTATCTTGATTAAGGCGTGGCATGGTCGCTACCTGGAGAGAGAGAGAAGAAAACACTCAGCATATGCTCTTGCAAGATTAGATTGGTTATTAATATATCTAATCAGGATGGTTCCCACAGTTTTTATCAAATCTTCCTTCAAACCCTAAAAGGAAAGACTAGCCGGGATTAATTACACCCTACAAGTTCGCCAATCTTTCAGCCAGGCCAGTGTCGGTACTTTGAGGGAGGTTCCCCGTACTTTCGCACGGACCTAATTAGAATAAACCTCGTTTTCCCAGGGGCGTAACCCCGTTGACACCTTTCTAGACACTTACTTGATCGGCTAATTGTAATGTGTAAAACTCTCCCAGGAGTAACTCTCACTCACAGTGGGTATCGGGATCCAACTATCTCATAGAAGGTATGCAATCTCATTGCAAGTTTCAACACTTGAAACTCCCGATAATTGTTTTTACCCCTAGTACTTATTATCTTATCTAATCAGGATGGCTCCTACTGTTTTTATCAAATCTTCCTTCAAACCCTAAAAGGTTAGATTAGCCGGGATTAATTGCAGGGTTGCCTAGCACGGCAGCAAGGTTTCGGGAGGCATCTTACATGCCAATTTCAAAAATTTGCCGTTCTAGCTAACCCTAACCAAGAATCGTATACTAGAAAATCCGACGAAATGAAATGCAAACAACTTTGCATAAGAAGTGAGAAAGGAGTACAACCTTTGTAGACCGGTCCTCCACTTCAATAACTCCGTGTAGTAGTCCCTTCGCTGCGATCATGAACTTCTGGACTCTAGAGAAGCTCCCATAAAGAAATGAACAAGCTTGCATCGAAGTCTTTGAGGCCAAAAATGATCTACGTCGAGGAGACACTAACCAAAGCTATCTCTTCACTAATTGTGGAATTAGTGAAGCAAACACCCTATACTAAATGGCAAGTAGTAGAAGATGATGAAGTAGGAAGTGAGCTCACTTTAGATTTATTTTTCTCACAATAATTCATCACTTCTCAAAAAGCAAGAGAGCTCAAACATGAGGAAAAAGAAGATGAAGCAAGTGATGAAGAGATGAATGAATTCATCAGGTTAGAAATGCAACCATGGTGAGTTATCATCTCATGCCTAACTCATGGAGAAAATAAACCAAGGTCAAGGGTTAAGGTTGGGTTAACAAATATTTTAAGCAATGACAAACAAGTGGACTAAGTCAAAGCTCTGCAAGTTTCCACTAAACTCCAAGCCATGAGATTATCCATTAATTTGTAATTTGCTTAATGATAAATATTAACCATAACATAAACCCTTGCATGGTATTAGTCTCATACTTATATGTTGCATATGTAACTTAGCATGACACAAACATGTACACAAATATACATATCACATATATATAATGTGCACATCAAGTGAGAAAAGAAATCATAAGTGAGCAAATACTGGTTAATGTGAATTAATATATCAAGTATATAATTATACATTAGATTATCAAATCAACTCTTTATTTAATAATCCGGCTATATCACATATAACTGACTAATATCATATGTAACAACTTATCGAATCAACACTTGATCCGATAACCCGGCTAAATCACATATAACCGACCTATGTCACATATCGCGAGAATAGAATACGGTATCACATATCGTATTAATCTCAGTCCTGCACATATCACATATGTGCTCCTACTCCGTTTCACTTGAGCCAGGAAACCTCTGTGTTACGCCCGCAGCAGGTGATGATCATATCAAACACCTACAAGCCGCAAGCGGTCTGCTAAATGTAACGGCCATCCAGGTATTGAGCGATCAGAAGATCAACAAGCATTCCTGCTCATACTCCTGCGAATCCAATCAGTAACACTACCGTACAGTCTGGTCTCTTCGTCTGTTATGTCGCATATCTCGTCTAGGGGTGGTAAACGTCAGACCCTAGTAACTCGATAAGTCATGCCGGTATGAGGCTCATAACGGGTCTAGAAACTACTGATAACACTTACCAGTATATCTCTGAAGCAGCCCTAGCCAGGGACTTCCTGTTATAGCCAATCGAGAACAGCGCAATATCAACTCCTAATACCGGGAGAGACGAAACCCCTCATATCGCTCATTTCCTCCATGTGATTCGGGACTGTACCCAAAAGCCACCGTTTTGCACGTTCTCTTAAACGTGGTAAGGTGGAAATCAAAGCACGGTAGCAATCACACACGACTCTATGATGATCTCGGGTCTACAGACTAACCTGTACCAGTGTCACTAGAGAATTGCTATCTGAAGATAGGTATAATACTATCTAGGAGTTCTCGGCGAGTCCATTCAGTGTACTTATTCTCCACTGAGCACCCGTATACCATCTCTGATGTCAAACACCAATGGATATGCGATCATCCATCGCCCATCTAGATGGGTCGAGAAGCTACACGCTAGTCTACTCTGGTATATCGATGCCCTGTCTTGATACACCTACAACTAGGAACATTTGAAGAATGTACTTATCGACTACCCTATCCCTACGAATATTATCTGCATCATAATCCTGGTAGTCAAGTACTCATCCTAAGGGCTTTATCAATATGTATCATAGAGACAATCAGTGTACATGTTAAGATTAACAGCAACCAGATAGCATACTATCATATCGAGCAAGAAAGTCCTCCCTATATATTTCCAAGCATCCACTACAATATACAGTAATGGCCTCTAGGGCATACATATAACTAACATTAATTACACCCTATATGTTCGCCAATCGGTCAGCAAGGCAGGTATTGGTACTCCGAGAGAGTCTCCCCATGCTTTCGCATGGAATTAATTAAATAACCTCGTTTCCGCAGGGGCATGACCCCGTTAAAACCTTTCTTAGACACCTACTGGATCAGCTAATTGTAAAGTGCAAAACTCTCCCAGAAGTAACGCTTACTCGCAGTGGGTATCGGGATCCAACTATCTCATAGAAGGTATGCAATCTCATTGCAAATTTCAACACTTGAAATTCCCAATACCTGTTTTTACCCCTAATGTCCTATGACCTTGACGAAGTCCAACAAACCATAAGCTGCTAGTCAAGTTCAACCCGTACATTTCGTGATTGAATTAAACCCACCTGCACGACCCTTGACGAAGGCCAACAGAGTCGTACGACTACCCTAATCCAATCGCATCATATGCGTCAGATAAGCACTAATCAGCTACCGTACACTATGCCTTGATGAAGGCCAACAAACGCAGCACGGATACTAAAATAGTTCTTATCTGAAATGACGGAGGGTTACGACAGGTTTTAAGATAACCTTTAGCGTAATGAACTTGATATCGTTGTAGAATCGAGTGATTTGAAAAGGAGTGGTTTAAGCTTCGCTTTTAAAATCAAGTAGTTTTCAAAATAAATCGAGTGGGTTGTAGCATTTGCTAGCTCTTTCTAAAGAGGTCACTCCTGGTGAAGGGATTTAGGCTCTTTTCTCATCGAATGAGGTGCTGGATATTCATAAAAGGAATACCGCTATGCAAAGCAAAATCTAGAGCTACATTTTTGAAAAATTTGATTCTACAACATCTTTAGGTTTCTTTCTTTTCATTAATATCATTAATGGCGTCCCATCATTTATGTTTCCTAAACATCACAGAAGAAACGAAAATAGAACGTACGCTTATGCCATCCGCATTCGCCACGGGGCCCCGTCATCCACCGTTAGGTTAATTAACTAACGGCAGAGCGGGTGCAGGACTAGCGCGGGTGAAAAACATAAGCAACATTTATTATATATCATATATATATAGCATTTGTCTATGGCAGTTATATGATAACATCACAGAACACAGGCATCAGAAATCAACATATGAAATATTTGATATACTAGAAGGTCCGTATTTTAAATTCAGCCAATAATGAAAAACAAGGATTCCACGGTCGTGATGAATAGCCAAACCCACGTCTCTAGACCCCTACGAGAGCAGCAAGTGACCCTGCAAATTCTAGAGTTAGGAGACCCGGTCTCGACTCCTCGAGATAGTCTCCCACCGGACTCTAGAACCCGGTTACTTGTGCTCCCCGCCTTAGGTTTATCCTATCGCGGAGAAGTAAATAATATACATCAATGATGACATCAACCTCAACCCGGAAGTGTCCTAATAAAAGAATATTACATATAAATTTTTACATGAATGAAAATTGAAAAAAAACCCATCTCACGTAAAAACCCCCGGCTATTTAATCATGACGATCCAGTATAATATATCACAGCAACACATAACATCGCATGTCATCAACGTAAGTAAATATGCGTATCCCGAATGTCGTTGACATATAGCAACGAGATCGGGGATACACCACATATTACACTTACGGTCGCAGAAAAGAAATGAAAACATACAATAATTAGAATCTGCATATCATTAGACATCATAAACCCAGAATATCTCATATCTCGGATTTCATGCCTAACACTTTAAATCTTGCATTTATGTCTCGAATTGAAAACACTTTTAATAGCAAGTCGTGTAATTCAACAAGATTCATGATTAATGATCGAATGCTCGTCGGGAATTTTAGTAGATTGCCGCACCCCCGGTGCCGTCAATGAAGTGCACTTAGGCGGAACACCATGGCCGCGAGCACCCGACTGGATGCTTTTGGCCTCAGGGTTCTCCTACAGTCACTTGTTCGGGGCTATTGGGCATGGCTATCTAGTAGTGTTTCCCGGTGACTATCCGTGTACAATAAGAGATTGCGACGGAGTTTTGATCCGAATCGAAACTACGTAGCAATCGATCAAAATAGACTAAAACACGAGATTTACAAAACGCAAACTAGTTTTCACAAAACTAATTAATGTGGATTCCAAATATTGTATCACATATCATTTATATCTAGACGGTGTTAAACATTTCAATCGATATCTCAAACACCCATAAATCACAGAGAGCTCAACACTTGAGTCTCATTAAAAATACCCAGAAGTTGCAAAATAACAAAATGGAGCAAAACAAGAAAGTGGAACCCTCAACTCCATGAACTTGCGGCGGAACCGCGGCCAAACTAGGGTTTGAGCCGCGGTTCCACGGTGGTTTAGAGAAGTTAAGGCTTCGTATTTCTTGTGGCTCCATTAAAAACCCTGTATGATTTTCTGAATATTTTTAATCTGGAAAATATCAACTTTTGAAAAATTTACAGAAACTTGGAATTTTTTTGGGGTTTCGAAACTCGATCGAACACTTTAACTTCGTTTAGAATTCACCTAATGCCCTAGCTTGGCTATGATACCATGAAAGTATGTCTTAGCACCACTACTAGGTTTCTAGAGGTATCAAGTATGCAATTTAAAAAAAATCTAGTGGGCTAAGGTATACTAACCTAGAATTGAACTAGAGAATTAGAGTTTGAATGCATGTAAACATGTTTTACACTAAGTGAATAGAGAATACAACCTTTGTAGACTGGTCCTTCACTTCAATAGCTCCAAGTAGTAGTCCCTATGCTCCAAGTAGTGCTCCTTAGAACTCTTCTTAGGCTTCACTTGGTGAAAGGAATGAGCCTGCTTCGTCGTCTTCAAGGCTGAAGATGATCCACCTTGAAGTTACTCTAACTCAAGCTACCTATTCACTAATCAAAGAATTAGTGAAGCAAACAACCTAATCTTATGGGCTAGATGAGAGTAGGTTGATGAAGTAGGAATTTTGCTCACTTTAGAATTTATTTTTTTCTTTTTCTTTTTCACTCAAGGAAAATCAAGAGAGAAAGAAGATGAACTAGTGAAGAACTAGAACTCCTTTAGAACCAAGGGTGAAAATAAATATCTCATAGATATATTTATAGAGAGTTAACCATGGCTAAAGATAATGGTTGGGTTTAAAAATATCTAGAGTAACCATGGCTAAAGATAATGGTTGGGTTTAAAAATATCTAGAGTAAAATAAAATTAGTGGAATGAGTCATGGCTTCTACATGCTTCATGAAGCATCTTAAGCCATGCTCATTTTCCACTAATTTCCCTTTCTCTTAATAAATAATAACCCTAATTATCTTTAGTTTTGGTGTGAGTCCCATACACCCATGTCTAATGTATCATCCACCATGACACAATAGTATGTATGTATGTGTGTGTGTGTGTGTATCCACACACACACACACATACATACATATAGATACATACATACATACATACATACACACACACACACATATCACATAATTATGTATATCAACATATATATATCCAAGAGACGAAAACCTTTAGTGAACTAATATTAGTTAATATATATTAATATATTAAATATATATATATATATATCAAATTATTAAATCAACACGTGATTTAATAATCCGGTTATATCATATATATAACCGACTAATATCATTTATATGTATATCAATTTATTAAATCAACACTTGATTCAATAACCCGGTTATATCATATATAACCGACCGATATAATATATCGCGAGATTAGAATACGGTATCACATACACGTATTTAATCAAGGTCCCGCACATATCACATATTTGCCCTACTTCATTTCGCTTGAGGTAGGAAACCTCTGTGTGGGACTCTAAAGACTCATCAATACGCCAGCAGTAGGTAATGATCACATCAGTCATCCACAAGCCGTCAGCGGTACTAGCTGGACGTAATGGTTACCCAAGTATTGAGCGAATAGAAGATCAACAAGCAAGCTTATCCAAACTCCTGCAAAGCCTATAAGCAACACTTACCGTACAGTCCGGTCTTTTCGTCAGATATGTCGCATATCAAGTCTAGGGGTGGAATCATTAAACCCCAGTAACTTGATAAGTCATTCCGATATGTGGTCTATAACCTTTTAAGAAACTACTGATAACTCTTACCAATAAATCTCATCAGCCCTGGCCATGGACTTGCTGTTATAGCCAATCGAGCATAGCATAATATGAACTCCCTATACCGGGAGAGATGAAACCCCTCATATCGCTCATTTCCACCATGTGACTCGGGAATGTACCCAAAATCCACCTGTTTGCACGACTTCTCTGAGCCGTGGTAGGAAGGAAATTAAAGCACAGTGGGAACCACATAAGACTCTATGACGATCTCAGGTCTACAAACTAACCTGTACCAGTGTTACCAGAGAACTGCTATCTGACGATAGGTATGGTACCATCTAGGAGTTCTCGGTGAGTCCTGTTTAGTGTACCCATTCTCTAATGAGCACCTATGTAAAATCTCTGATGTCAAACACCAATGGTTATGGGATCAACCATCGCCCTATACAGGGTCATGAAACGTACATACTAGTCTACTCTGGAATATCGATGCCCTGTCTCGATATCTCCTCCACTAGGAACTGTTAAAGGTTGTGCTTATAGACTACACAAGCCCCACTAGTATGATCTACATCATAGTCCTGGTAGTCAAGCTAACATCCTAACGGCTTTATCAACATATATCAAGAGACATAATAATATAAGTGTACATGTTAAGATAAAGAGCAACCAGATAGCATACTATCATGTCGAGCAAGAAAGTCCTATATATATGTCCAAGTATCCACTATAATATACAATAATGTACAATAATGGCCTCTAGGGCATACATATGACTAACAGCCTCTATTTCAGGATTTTCCTCTTTCGCGAGGACATACAGTGGGCCGGGGATGAAGAGCATTATAGTCTTCTTTCTCCGCCGATTACTGATTGAGGCACTACGTCCTGGCCTTTTCAAAAATGGCCATTTCTCAGCTATGATCGTTTCGGCTCTTTCGACAAGCTTCTTTTATTAGCTTGTCAATTTGTTCTTCGAGTGACGGATTTAACGTTCTTAGAGCGGGATTTCGCTCTGTTTTAACGTCATGGCCATTCAGACGAGCATTTTCCCCTTCGCTGAAGCTGTTTATGACACGGCAGCTGTGGAACTACTCCTGTTTCTTGGATCAAACATATCCGAGCCGAGCTGTCTCCATCTTCCCGTTGGGCATTTTTCCCTAAGTCCCAGGAATATCCCATTATTTTTGTATAATTGGACTTGCCGAACAGTTTGTTCGAGGGGTACACCTTGGCGTCTTAATAGCCTTTTCAATATCTCTACGTAGTATCTTGGCGGACGGATTGGTTGAAGCTTGTCGAGTGCAAAATCGGCACCATGCCAGACTTCTTTTTCTACTTTGGTATCCGTAGATTGGTATAAGAGGATCGCCTTTTCACCCCTATGCCTGGGTGGGACATAGAAAGTCTATAGTTCTTGTACGCTGTATGTATCGAGCGTATCAAGTTCCTTGTAATGCCGAGGCGAAGCCATTGTGATTTGCAGACTCTGATCTGCTCCGGTAAGGGTTTGCACTGACCGGCGGATGGAGAACACTGCGTTGGCCTCGTCCTTAAGGTCGCTGCCGAAGACCAAAATAGGAGTAGATGGTACGGGCCTGCTGTTTTCTTTCTGGGGTTGCCCTGAGTAGACTATTTCTTCATCTTCCTCGGAATCAATCCTAAAGATCGGGATAGTGGCGACGGGCTTCTGTGTATCCTCCGGCCTATGAGACCTTTTTGTATCCTCGAAGTCTGGCAAGAAGTACTTTGCGTTTTCATATTTTCGTACCACGTTTATGGAGAACGGATTTAGCTCTCCTGTGACAGTGTACTCCGAGCCACCCTTGAAATACTTCATACACAGATGTTATGTAGAAAGGATGACATTGTACTCATGTAACCAAGGCCTACCGAGCAAAGCATTATAGCAAGTCTTGGCATCAATGACATGAAATTTGATGTCAGTGACGAGCAACCCGAAGTGCAACGTCAATATTACGGACCCAAGCGTTCATGACGACTGTGAGTCGAACCCGGAGATGGTAATTTTGTCTCGAGCCAGGTGCTGAACGTTCATGCAAATCTCCTTCAGCACTCTCACGTTGAGAAGGTTGACAGAGGATCCATTGTCGATAAAGATTTTCCCTATCCTGATGTCGTGGTACTACCCGGTGACGTATAACGGGCGATTATGTTCGCACGTACCGAGGAGGAGATCTTCATCGCTGAATGTAATGTCAGCCGTGTGGACCTCTGTCAGTTCATCTTTCATCTTCTCTTTCGCAAGGAAAGCTTGGAACTGATCAGGCTCTTGTAATGCTTTGATCAGAGAATCCCGTGCCTCTTTGGACATGAGGAGAGGATCCAGTATGCTCAGTTGTGAGGGTATTTTACTCAAATGTTCTAGGACATTGTAATCCACCTTAATTTTCCTAAGAGGGTCCTTTGCTGTGAGCTCTTTGACAACTCCACCGTCGAGGGCAATTTCCTCAGGGATTTTTTCTTTCCCTTTGTCCTTTTTGCTCGAACCTTTGTTTGTAGGTTCGAGGTTCTTTTCAGGCAGCGTGCGGTTACACAGCTGAATATTCTTTCTGTTCTTCTCCTCCTCTTCTTTTTCGGTGATGAAGTCTTTGAAGAGAGGGCTGAAGGGTATTTTGTCCTCAGAATCGCTCCCGAAAGTAAGAACTTGGGGTTTATCCCCATCCGAACTGGTATCAACCATATGACAGTTGCCAGTCGTTTTTTCATGCGCATCTGTCATACTATTTTGCCGTCGATGAGCTTCGCGCTTCACCCTCTTGAAGTGTTTTTTATGGGCAACGTATCCTTGCCACCACTTCTTGAAGACACTGCATTCCTCAGTGGGGTGGATAGCCCTCCGATGGTATAGGCAGTAGTTTGGATATGAATCCTCTCCATCGAGGCATATGACCTCGGGAGTGTTTTCTACGAGAGGTGGCAGCTTCATTCCCATTGATAGGGCTTTGGTGAACCGCTTCTCTGCCTTGATCCCGCTCTTAATTGTCATAGATAAACCTTGGCTTGGTTGGAGTACTTTACGACTCATCCTTGCCGCAGCTTCTTTATCCTGACGCTGACGCTTAGACTTTTCGTATATGCATGTTTCGCGTTCTCGGTCAGCTTTGCTTTTCCGAAAGGCTTCGTTTAACATCCTATCAATCGGGTCTTCTGACAGTTCTGGGGATTTTAGTGCCGACCATGCCCCCAATTCCTCCGCGTTGTTTTCTGATGCCGGGGAGTTTCTTTGTCATTTGACAACGAATAGGAGACCATGTGGTAACTTGCTATATAGTCTTCGATTTCTTATGATGAGTCATTTTCCTCATCGTTGTCACTATTTTTGTTCTCAAGAATACGCTTGAAGAACTCTTCGAGCGTGACTGGTGTCCATGCTTTCTGGTTATACTCCTCTAGCGCGTCAATGTACTTCTGAAGGTCTGTGTGCTTGTTGTCATACTCGGCAGGCTGCACAGGCTTCTTGGTCTTATTCTTTTTCTTCGAAGGCTTGACTTGGGAGTTTTGCCCTTTGTCAACGACTTTCGGCACGGGACGGGGTTTCAGCATCCCTTCGATAATTTCGGGTTCAAGTGGGCTTTTCCACCTGACTGCTGCATATGCCTGTAGATCTCTCAGCATTCTTTTGGTTTTAGCTGAAAGAACGACTTTTTATGGAGTTTCTTCCACGAGCGAGCATGATGCCCCCGGTGCATCCACCTTTTTGAGAGTGCTTCTGCTGTGGGTTTACCCTCCAGTTTTCAGACGGCACGAATTTCCCCTGTTGATACTGGTCCTCGACCCAGTTCTTGAAGTCATAGCAATCCTCAATCGGGTGGCTTACCATTCTGTGATAGGAGCAGTAGTTGGGGTTGTTGACGTCGTCGGGTTGCGGTGGATGCCGTGGATCTGGAAATGTGATGAGTTTGTTGGGGACTGCTAATTCAAACAGTCTCCTCTTCTTGTCACGGGAGAACGAGTAAGCGCGTCCTAGCCTTTCTTCCAGGGATAGGTGTGGACGCGCGTTGTTTTGGCGAGCAGCTGGTTTTGGACCAATCGGTTATTGTTGAGTGTTGGAAATGAAGGCCGCTTTCCCTTTATCCTTGGCATTTCGAGGGTCCTTATTTGAGGAGGAAGGCCCGTGGCTTATCTGGTCCATTTGGGCTAATATAACTATCAGAGCCTGGAAGGTTGTTGGTTTGAAGAACGTCATGAACTGGGACACAGTCGTTTGAGGATCAAGGGTCCCGATGAACATGCCCACAGCGGGGGATTATTCGATGTGTTGTTCGCAATTTGACCATAGGTTCCTCCACCGGATCGCATATTGGACCCAGGTTTCTCCTGGCTTTACCCTGGCATTGATTAATGCCGTGATTGGGGTGTGCTCGCTTGCGCTAGCGAACCGCTGTGTGAACAGCGGTTCTATCTCTGTGAATGTTCTCACGGATTCATTTGGGAGCTCAGAGTACCATTAATAGGCCGTCTCTGACAGGCTGCCAACGAACTGGCGAAGCAACAATTTATCGTCGCCTCCAGTGTTGCCGCACAGAGCTCTGAACTGCGCGACGTGCTGGTGTAGGTTGCCTGTCCCCTTGTACACATGGAACTTAGGATCATATAACCCGGCGGGTATTTAATTTGGTCATACCATCCAGGATACGGTCACCCAGTTCTGACGATTTGGCTTGCCGCTTCATTTGCTTGATGAGCTCTTATTTGTTGAGTTATATAATCATCAAGAGCAGCCTTGGAGATCGTTTCCTCCTTGGCTGTTGATAAAGCCGAAAGAGGGTTTAATGTTTCCCCTTGATTAAGAGATGTTTTGTCGATCAAAAATATTTACCGCAATCAAGAACGGCGTCGCATAAAGCTAGCCGGTGAATACGGGTCGGTCCACAGGGATGTGTAAATCTCCTTTAAGTTCTTACGAGTTAATTCCAAATGGTGTTTGGATTTATAATTAAACCTAAAAATTGAAGTTGTATGAGACTAGGATTAGAAACTTGCTAGGATTAGGTCTAGGGAAAATTTGGTAAATAAAGATTTACATCTCTTTCCATTGCCATTAATTAAATATATCATATTAGTGTTATGGTAAGTCTTAACAAAGGGGATTAGGATGATTGGGAAGATTGATTCTCCCTCTAGATCCTTGTCCTTCCTTTCTTAATCTTTACCCTAACCTCCATGGAAAACCTTAAAATCCGGGCCTTTAGACTACGGAATCACCGTTATCTCGAGGGTAGAGTGCCGTAGGGAGCGGAATAAGAAGGTATGCATGGAGTTCTAATTTTCATAAAAGATTGGCAACGAAAAGAGATGAGAGATCTTCATCTCTCAAATCCTTCCCTATTCCTAACCCTAACAAGCGAGGAAACTACTCGCTTATTGAGGGGATGAAGAAAGACATGATTTTATTAAAGAGAGAAAACATTTACTGCAAGTTAATAAAAACTAAACTAAATTAAACTAAGGCAAGAAAGTAATTTACCTAGGGCAGATATGAAAAACTACAACTACTGCAAGGAAAATAACCTACTTACTTTTGATGCGCTCTAACTTCAAGAAAACAGAATTTTATTCATGAGTAGAGGCATAAGAAAATACAAGGCTTTGAGTTCTATTTATAGGACATAGAAACCCTAGGTTTACAATTGCTCCGCATGTCTACAATTACAAATATACCCTTAGAAAATCTTTCCAAAGCCGCCAAAAATTATGGTAAAATTTCCTGCGCACTAGGGCTTCAAACGGCCGCGGAACCGCGGCATGGGCGCACTTGGGCCGCGGTTCCGCGGCCCAATAGTGAGTTCACTTCATCATTTTTTCTGGTCTGCCTTGGTATCTTTTGGGCTTCCTGGTTCTTTATTCTTTTTATCAATTTGGCTTCTGTATTAATTCCAGATCTTCAGTGAACACTTTGCAATGGATCTTTTAACCGTTTTTCTCGCAAATTTGGATCTTGCGTTGCCTTGTTGATGGTGAACCGTTCTTCTGCTGGGCTTTACTAAGATCTTCCTATTTGTTGGTCAAAAATCCTTCTTTTGTGTCGTCTTTTGTGTTTTTCACTGTTTTCGCGCCAAGAACCTGTAACCTGTAACATGTAGCAGACATGGGTCAAAAGCACCTGTTTTCATTGTAAAATGCATAAGAATAGGGAATACAAAATGCAATATTATGTTATGAACAAATACCCCCAAACTTATCTTTTGCTCGCCCTCGAGCAAACTTATTATTTTATTTATTCTTGATAAAAATCTAACCTAGCCATACTTTCGCAGGGAAACGCGATTGCACTGAGCACGTGCAACAAGCCGTTAAACCTCTAGGTGTCCCTAGTAGGAGGAGTGTTGTCTCCTGAGGGTTTTCAGCGGATTACACCCACAAAATCCTATCAATTTGGTTTTTCGACTTTGTTTTCTATTTAGGTATTCTAACAAGGAATTCTATTATCGTCAACCCGCAAATTATCCACCCATATTCTTCACACTTTCTCGTTATTTAACTTAAGATTATATATGTTCTATAGAACAACTCAGCTTTCGGCATCTCTTAAGTTTTCCTTCTAGGGTTCCATCTCCACTTAGGAATTTCTATCAACTCTATTAAAGATACAAGTTCTATTCTTCATTCCTTTCTCTTATCTAAACTCTAATCACATATCCCCACGTGTGTGTAAATATCACCCCTACACTTGGAAATTCAAATCAAGCAATCGTACTCTCGTCCATTGTCCAAAGCACTTATTAATTGGTGAATTTTCGCTGCCACATCCTTCATGCGACCGTTAATACTTCTTGAGGTACCAACAACCGATTACAAGATGCGTTAGCGTTTTAAAGCGTACTTCCTCGTTTTGCAACACCCAAGGCTTTTAGCAGTGGCTCCCAAACCAGTTGGTCTAAGGCACTAGGTGATGAAGCACCCTCGCTAAATATTTTTCTATTTTTACCGCCTTAAGTAATCAAAAAAACCAGTGTCCATTTTTTTCTTTATTCACTTTTTTTTCTTTTTATTTTCATTGTGCTAAGGACTTTAGACAAGAGTATTTCAAGGTCTCTTCTACTAATCCAAGTTTCAAGGTGAGTGTTTGTGCATTTTGTAGGGTACATGTTTTCAGAATCTAGACTTAAGCTAGGAACTATTTTTCAAACTTATACTCTAATAAAAGTTTTAATACTTTTCCTTCGTTTCGACTTAGCCCAAGAAGTGAACCCAAAATTTGCCTATTTCTAAATAATCTACAAAGACATATACTTTCTACCGTTAAACTCTAAGAAAGGTTATTTTTAGGGTTTTTAATTTCTAAGTCTAAGATTTAGTTTTTCCTAGCCAGTTAACCTATTTATCAAACTCAAGTCAATTAACCAGAATTGAATACATTAATTTTTATAATTTTAGAATTTTTCAATTTTTATGGGTTTTTCTTTTTCTAATTTTTTTTATTTTTCAAAATTTCAAATTTTTATGATTTTTTATATAAAGATGCAATGCAGAAATATACATATGAAAGGAAAAACTTACCGAACATACCCCCAAACTTACAATGGACAGTGTCCTCACTGTCATGCTGCACCAAGTGGGTTGATAATATCGGCGAGTTCCTGCTTATTATTATATTTACATATTATATACACCCCCAAACTTATTTGAAATAAAGTTTTGAAAAAAAATGGAAATTCGAGGGTGAAGGTGGAGGAAAATCAATCGGTGTAAATCGGCTCCTGTAAAAGCAGGAGCTCCTCCGAATGGTCCGCTGAGAAGAACGGTTTCAATCGATGTCCATTTACTTTGAATAAAGTACCGTCTTCTGGATTCTCAAGATCAACCGCACCGTGCGGATAAACGGTGCGGACTACAAAAGGTCCTTTTCATCGGGACCGGAGCTTGCCGAGATGAAAATGTAACCGAGTATCATATAATAAAACCTGTTGACCAGGTTTAAATGTCTTTCGCAAAAGGTTTTTATCATGAAATACCTTAGCTCGATTCTTGGCAATCACGGCATTATCATATGCCTCATCCCGCAGCTCTTCTAGTTCATTTAACTGCAGCTTTCGGTTGCTGCCCGCATCTCCTAAAGATAGATTCAGATCCTTAATGGCCCAAAATGCCTTGTGCTCAATTTCTACTGGAAGGTGGCAAGCCTTCCCGTAAACCAGCAGGTATGGAGACATGCCAAGATCGGTCTTGTATGCAATACGGAAAGCCCATAGCGCGTCGATTAATTTGAGTGACCAATCTTTACGGTTTTTAGAAACCGTTTTCTCCAAGATTTGCTTAATTTGCCGATTCGAGACCTCGGCTTGCCCACATGTTTGGGGATGGTATGGCGTTGACAGCTTATGGGTGATAGAGTATTTGCGCATTAGAGACTCAAAAGTCTTATTGCAAAAGTGAGAACCATTATCACTTATTATCGCACGAGGGTGCCCAAATCGAGAAAAGATTTGTTCTTTTAGAAATCGAGCGACAACCTTGTTATCATTTGTTCGACTTGGTACAGCCTCGACCCACTTTGAAACATAGTCAACAGCCAAAAGAATATACACATTTCCAAAAGAGTTCGGAAATGGTCCCATAAAATCTATACCCCAAACATCAAAAATGTCTATAACCAAAATTGGTTGGAGCGGCATTTCATTTCTCCGCGATATCCGGCCCAAGTGTTGGCACCGGGAGCAAGTTTTGCAGTATTCGAATGCATCTTTGAAGAGTCGTGGCCAATAGAACCCACACTGCAAAACTTTCTCGGCGGTCTTCTTTTGGCCAAAGTGCCCGCCACATGCTTGATCGTGGCAAAAACACAGCACACTGTTGACCTCATTTTCTGGCACACACCGACGAATGATTTGGTCGGAACAATATTTAAAAAGATAAGGTTCATCCCAGTAAAAATGCTTTACTTGGGACAAAAATCGTAGTTTGTCTTGTTTGGACCAATCTTTAGGTATCAAGCCGGTGGCTAAGTAGTTTACAATATCGGCGAACCATGGTTCGCAAGAAACGGTCAAGAGTTGCTCATCGGGGAAAACATCAGTGATAGGAAGTTCAAGTGTAGGCGAAGAAGGAAGTCGTGAAAGGTGATCGGCCACTACGTTTTCACATCCCTTTTTGTCTCTTATAACAAGGTCAAATTCTTGCAGCAAAAGGATCCAACGTATTAGCCTAGACTTAGCATCCTTCTTCGCAAAAAGGTGGCGAAGAGCTGAGTGATCCGTGTACACTATGACAGGGGAGCCGATTAAATAAGGCCGAAATTTTTCAAGTGCAAACACAACCGCTAAAAACTCTTTTTCTGTTGTTGTGTAGTTTAATTGGGCCTCATTTAATGTTCTGCTAGCGTAGTAAATTACATGCGGCATCTTGTTAATGTGTTGTCCAAGAACAGCACCAATGGCAAAATCTGATGCGTCGCACATAATTTCGAAGGGATGCGTCCAGTCTGGAGATGAAAGGATGGGCGCAGAAATGAGTGAGTGTTTCAAAGACTCGAACGCTTCCATGCAAGTTGAGTCGAAAACAAAGGTAGTGTCCTTGGCCAACAAGAGAGTCAAGGGTCTAGCAATCTTGCTAAAGTCCTTGATGAACCGTCTATAAAAACCGGCATGGCCAAGGAAAGCTCGGATATCTTTGACGCATTTAGGAGGAAGATTAAAAATGACTTCGATTTTATCTCTATCAACCTCTATGCTGTTTTGCGAGATGACATGTCCTAAGACAATGCCTTCTCGTACCATAAAGTGGCACTTTTCCCAATTCAAAGTCAAGTTCTTTTCCCTACAGCGGGTGAGAACTGCGTCAAGATGTCGTAAACACTCATCGAAGGAGTCACCAAAAATGGAGAAATCATCCATAAAGATTTCCAAAAACTTCTCCACCATGTCCGAAAAGATCCCCATCATGCACCGCTGAAATGTAGCGGGTGCATTGCATAACCCAAAGGGCATGCGACGATAAGCAAAAGTGCCAAAGGGGCAAGTAAATGTAGTCTTGTCTTGATCCTCTTTGGCTATGGGGACTTGATTATAACCGGAATAGCCATCTAAAAAGCAGTAGAATTCGTGCCCCGCCAATCGTTCTAGCATTTGGTCAATGAATGGTAAAGGAAAGTGGTCCTTCTTTGTCGCGGCATTGAGTTTCGGGTAGTCGATGCAAACTCGCCACCCAGTTTGGGTGCGAGTGGGAATTAACTCATTTGCCTCATTGGTGATGACCGTGATGCCCGATTTCTTTGGCACGACATGAATGGGGCTAACCCATTGGCTATCCGAGATAGGGTAAATGATACCGCTATCAAGACACTTAACAATCTCCTTCTTGACCGCCTCTTTCATAATGGGGTTGAGGCGTCTTTGTGGATCCCTTGCTGGCTTGGCATCATTCATCAAGTGTATATGATGTTCGACTATGAGGGGACTAATTCCCTTGATGTCCGCCATAGACCAGCTGAAAGCTTGCCGATTATCGTATAAGACCGTTAAAAGAGCCTTCTCTTGCTCAAGAGCTAGAGAGGCCGATATGATAACTAGTAAGGTCTCATTTTCACCTAGATAAGCATATTTTAGGTGTGACGGCAAAAGCTTTAGCTCGAGTTTAGGTGGTGAAACAATAGATGGTAACAATGGAGTAACAGTTTCAAACTCGAAGGATTCCATCAAAGGTTCAAATTGAGTGTACGCTACCGAGTCGGATGGTTCAACTAACTCATCCGAAAAAGCAAAAGACTCAAACTCGGGTGGAGTGTCTTCAAGATCATCAACAAAGGTGAAACACTCATAATCTTTGTCCGTCGTGAAAGCTGTGTCGGATTCTAGGAGGAACGCACTAGTGGCGTCTATATTACTGTGATCAAACATAAAATTTTCGAACTCACAGTCCTCCTCCGCGATCTCATCGATCGAGCACACATCAAGTACGCTAGAATTAGGCTCGCAAGGCTGACTTCCTAACTTGAAAATGTTAAGTTCAACTGTCATCTTGCCAAAAGATAGATTCATTGAACCGTTACGACAGTTGATTACCGCGTTAGAAGTCGCGAGGAATGGTCGACCAAGTATCACCGGAATTTGATTACGGGGGTTAGCGACAGGCTGTGTATCCATAACAATAAAGTCAACGGGAAAAATGAAATCCCCTACTCTAATTAACACATCCTCCAACTCTCCCCTAGGATGGGTGATTGATCGGTCGGCCATTTGGAGAGTACAATGAGTGGGCTTAAGCTCTCCAACGCCTAATTGTTCGTACACCGAATAAGGTAGCAAATTGACACTAGCACCAAAATCTAATAGTGCTCTATTGATGGTCTTGTTCCCAATTGTGATCGAAATAGTAGGACAACCGGGGTCCTTGTGCTTTGGGGGTAAAGAATTGACAAGAGCATCACTAACAGCACTAGCCACGAAAACTTTCTTTGGTACTTGTGACTTCCTCTTTTTGGTGCATAAGTCCTTTAAGATTTTTGCATATGAAGGAACTTGTTGGATTGCATCCAAAAGAGGGATATTTATACTAACCTGTTTGAACAACTCTACAATCTTCTCCATCTGTGGAGTTGGTTTATTGGATCTCAACCGATTTGGAAAAGGAACATTTTGAAAAGTTGTTGAGTCCAATTTTTGCGGATCAGATTGTTGAGTTGCAACGGAACCCCGTGTAGATGTGTTCGTGTTATGAGAAGAGGGTCCGTTCGAGCTAGAAGAAGTAGAGCCATGTGAAGACTGGAGAATAGGCTCTAACGAAGAAGAAGAGGAAGATGAAGAACCACCGGCAGAGGTGTCATGGTGAATACCCACATTGTTTTGCAGCACTTTTCCGGATCTCAACGTAGTCACAGCATTCACGTTATGATTCTGCTGTTCATGTGCAACATGTGCGTGACCAGGATTTGGGAGTGGTTGAGACGGAAGCTTTCCTTTCTCTCGCTCTTTCAATGCTGCGTTGAGTTGTGCAATTTGTGCCTCAATAGCTTTGATGCTTTGATCGTGTGAGGTACTATTTTGCACCAAAGATTGAACAGAAGTCTCTATCCTAGCGATGGACTGTGCAGATTGCTTTAGGAATGCTTCTAGACTTCTTTCGAGCGAGCTAATAGCATTTTGAGGGGGACAAAATTGTTGGGCACAAAATTGTTCATCTGATTAGGGTAAGGTTGCTGTTGGAGAGGTTGCTGAAATTGAGTTTGTGGAGGTGCTTGTTGTTGTGGAGGAGGAGCTCTTTGAAAATTGTTGTTTCCTTGGGGTTGTTGATTTTGGTTCCAAGCGAAATTAGGATGGCTCTTCCAACCCGGATTGTATGTCGAAGAGTATGGATCATTTCTCTGTCGTTGCTGAAAGGCAGCGTTGACTTGATCTTGTCCTTGAGTAGATGCAGTGTAGGGACACTCTTTGGTGAGATGTGATGGATCCGAACAACAAGCACACACAGTTCGTGGAGGCACAACAGGGGCAGGAGAAGGTGCTGAGATTTTGGTCTCAAGTGCTTCTAGATTTTTCGTAAGAGCGGCCATCTCGGCCTTCATAGCAATTGACATCTCTACTTGATGTATGCCTGCCCTAGGTTGACCAATAGAAGAAGATGATGATGATGTGGTCTTGGTGCTCTCCCACTGAATTGTTTGTTCACTAAGATCCTCAAGAAACTGCCACGCTTCCTCACTAGATTTGGACAGAAAGTGACCTTGACTAATGGTTTCTAGCAACTGCTTCGTTGCCGGGTTCAATCCCTCGTATAATGTTTGGCAAAGTTGCCATCTTTCGATCCCATGGTGAGGGCATTGAACGGGTAGGTCTTTGAATCTTTCAAAACATTTCCAAAATGGTTCGGCAGGAAGCTGTGAAAATTGTATAATCTCATTACGGATTTTAGCAGTTTTGTGATGAGGATAGAACTTTTTAAGAAAAGCTTTCACAAACTCGTCCCAATTTCTAATTGAGTGTGATGCGGTGCTGTATAGCCACTTCTCGGCTAGGTCACATAAGGTGAAAGGAATGACCCTTAGCCTTATAGCGTCATCACTTAATTGGGTAGTTTTCATCATGGCGCAAACGTTTTGGAATTTGTTGATAAAGATATATGCATCTTCGGATTCCAAACCATGAAACTTAGGCAGCATATTGATGAAGTGGGGTTTGATCTCAAAATTGTCCCCATTAGCCGGTGGGAGGGAAAGGCAAGTAGGAAGGGCGGTGCGGATGGGGTAGAAAAGATCCTGGAGCGCGACTCGTGCGGGCGCTTCAACAGGCGGAAGATTCGGGTTATTTGCACCTAACGGAGGTGGAATCCTTCCCGTCGGTAAGGTGTTGTTAGGATCGTATCCCGACATACCTTCGGAAGAAGAATGTGATGGTGAAAGTGAAGAAGTGGACAAGATTTCGACTTCGGAGTCGAAAGGTTCGTCGATCGGTACCAACGAAACACGGACTAATCGGGCGCTAGGGTCCCTAGTCCAACCGGACATACACTAAAAGGGTTAGTGTAGTCGAAAGATGAAAGACAGAATGTGAAGGTAAGAAAACGTCAATGAGAAGAAGTGGTGTAAGTGAGTGCAAAGATTCTTAAGCGACAAGTTGCAAGTTTTGAAAAGATTTTCCTTTTTCTTTTTAAGTGAGCTTTTGCAAAAAGATTTTTAAAAGAGACTCGTGACACAAATGCAATTAACCACACATGCACAATCAGGCCTAAGTCTAGGGTCACCTAGGTCAGCTAGACAGCTCCTAACTGTTCCAAAGGGCTAGAGATAGGACCTCAAACCGCCTCTTCACGGACAAGTACGGCCAGGTAAGTGGGAAGGAACCACCACTACAGTGGGCCTAATTAATAACCACTAGCCTAGACACCGCAATGTCGGTTAGGATAAACAGCCGATGCCTATACTAGTCCTCTGTCCTATTGAGCACGAGGTCCTTAGGGCTGAGTCTAATATTTTTTAAATTAAAAGTGGTCAATGCAAATGCTTTAAGTGATTTCTGGGGTCCTGGGAAGGGTGATGAAATCCCCACCCAATCTGAATTGGTCAATAGCCCCTTAAAGTCAGATTAAAGTATGCAAAGCAGTAAATCACTTGCAATCAATTTGCTTTTTAGCGCGGCGCAAAGACTTCTGCAAAAAATCAATTATTGGAAGGGGGAAGAAGATTTTTAGCGCAAAGAATCCTGCAGAAGATTTGGCAAAAGATATATGGGGATTTGTAGAGGGGAGAATGAGGAAACAAACCAAGCAATTTTCGTGCAGAGAAGACTCCACAAGACCGCGGTTCCGCCGCAGATACCACCCCTAGGCCGCGGTTCCGCGGTGATAAGGAGGGATCGTGCTCTGAAAAAATTTGTACGGCTCTTCTGTAGCAATCTACCTCTGTTCTGATGTACCCTTTCCTGATTCTCCTTCTGTATTGTTTCAGATCCGTCAATCCTGCAAAGATCCACAAGGAAAACCCTTCAAACAATAAAAGATGATAGAATTTTTTTTATTTTTTTATTTTTGATTTTTCAGATTTTTATGGTTTTTTATATTTTATATTAACCCGAAATTACAAAAAGGAAATTTTACGCCATCCCCGGCAACGGCGCCATTTGATTAAGAGATGTTTTGTCGATCAAAAATATTTACCGCAATCAAGAACGGCGTCGCATAAAACTAGCCGGTGAATATGGGTCGGTCCACAGGGATGTGTAAATCTCCTTTAAGTTCTTACGAGTTAATTCCAAATGGTGTTTGGATTTATAATTAAACCTAAAAATTGAAGTTATATGAGACTAGGATTAGAAACTTGCTAGGATTAGGTCTAGGGAAAATTTGGTAAATAAAGATCTACATCTCTTTCCATTGCCATTAATTAAATATATCATATTAGTGTTATGGTAAGTCTTAACAAAGGGGATTAGGATGATTGGGAAGATTGATTCTCCCTCTAGATCCTTGTCCTTCCTTTCTTAATCTTTACCCTAACCTCCATGGAAAACCTTAAAATCCGGGCCTTTAGACTACGGAATCACCGTTACCTCGAGGGTAGAGTGCCGTAGGGAGCGGAATAAGAAGGTATGCATGGAGTTCTAATTTTCATAAAAGATTGGCAACGAAAAGAGATGAGAGATCTTCATCTCTCAAATCCTTCTCTATTCCTAACCCTAACAAGCGAGGAAACTACTCGCTTATTGAGGGGATGAAGAAAGACATGATTTTATTAAAGAGAGAAAACATTTACTGCAAGATAATAAAAACTAAACTAAATTAAACTAAGGAAAGAAAGTAATTTACCTAGGGCAGATATGAAAAACTACAACTACTGCAAGGAAAATAACCTACTTACATTTGATGCGCTCTAACTTCAAGAAAACAGAATTTTATTCATGAGTAGAGGCATAAGAAAATACAAGGCTTTGGGTTCTATTTATAGGACATAGAAACCCTAGGTTTACAATTGCTCCTCATGTCTACAATTACAAATATACCCCTAGAAAATCTTTCCAAAGCCGCCAAAAATTATGGTAAAATTTCCTGCGCACTAGGGCTTCAAACGGCCGCGGAACCGCGGCATGGGCGCGCTTGGGCCGCGGTTCCGCGGCCCAATGGTGAGTTCACTTCATCATTTTTTCTGGTCTGCCTTGGTATCTTTTGGGCTTCCTGGTTCTTTATTCTTTTTATCAATTTGGCTTCTGTATTAATTCCAGATCTTCAGTGAACACTTTGCAATGGATCTTTTAACCGTTTTTCTCGCAAATTTGGATCTTGCGTTGCCTTGTAGATGGTGAACCGTTCTTCTGCTGGGCTTTACTAAGATCTTCCTATTTGTTGGTCAAAAATCCTTCTTTTGTGTCGTCTTTTGTGTTTTTCACTGTTTTCGCGCCAAGAACCTGTAACCTGTAACATGTAGCAGACATGGGTCAAAAGTACCTATTTTCATTGTAAAATGCATAAGAATGGGGAATCTAAAATGCAATATTATGTTATGAACACCCCTCTGTCATCCTCGATAATTATCGGCGGATCCTCGGCTGGGGTTTCTGGCTGGATCATCATTCCAACCATATTCTGGAAAAAGAAAACCATCTGCTTTACGTTAGCAGCCTTCTCAGCAGCTTCTTTATCCTTTCTTCCAAGCACCCTTCGCAGGAACTCTGTATCGGTTTCCTGCTCCTGGTGCTGTTCGGCTGTTGTGTCCGGGCTTTCTTTCTTCCCGGTAAGTGTTTCTATTTTGATCAGCATCTCCTAAAGCTTTTGTTGTTGCTCCTAAGATTTTGTCAGCGACCGAGTTGGAGGTCGATGTCCTATAGAAGCACAACTTTCTTCTTTCCCGGAAGCCATATAGACCATATGCACGATCATGCCCCCAGACTTGGGGCGTTTGGGTCCATCACCTTTTGAATTTGCCGCAGGCGGTGGGATTTTCTTCATCATCATCCTTTTGTTGGAGGTCAAAGTTGAAGGAGCCATTATGAAAGGCACCTGTGTAGAAGAATTCCCTCGCTGTATGATGGAGGGATGGTCTTTCTCTTACCGAACCTTCGATTTCATCGGTCGACGAGAGTAGCCTTTGTTGATCATAGAGTCCTGGACTTTTCGTTAGACGCTGTGAATTTGCGAGGAGAGCCATTGATGGGGCTGCTCTATCTTTTCCTGCACCCTGGCCTTTGCAGGTGAGGGCGATTTCTTTAGCACCGCCGTTGGAGAGTTCTTGCGCACCCTCTTGAGAAAATCAAAGCTATTCCCAGTCGGAACAGCAGCGTCAACCTCCACCATTGGAGCTGGTGGGGTAAGTCCAGAGAGGGAGTTGCCCTAGTTTTTCTCACTCGGCGCCAGTGACGACATCGAGCGTGTCTTGTAGAAGAGACCACCTCAGTTTTAGAAGCGGCTTCTTCATTCCCTCGGCTTTATTGAGGGGCTGTTGTTGGTGTCAGCTTGTTGAAGACCGACGTCCTGACTGAAGTTTGGGGAGAAACGACCAATCTTTCAAAGACCGATCTCCTAATGGGGGAAGCACCTTTAACGACTTCGTCCGTATCAGGAGTTGGGACGGCTATCCATTTTGGGGCATCCCATTTAGGTATCATGAACCTCTTTGCGGGCCCGTTAGGCTTCTTCCCTAGCTTGTTGAAGACTGCGACGTCATCTTTGGACGACCCGTTGAGAGGGTCCGTTGTGGTCGCCGGTCGATCGAAGACCGACCTCTTGGGAGCTTCCTCTTGCGGCGCTGAGGCACCGAAACTAACTGGTGGGAGCATGGTCCCGAAGAACAACCCAGTAGTGGCTTATGTAACTTACCCCACCGGCATTTAAAAGATAGAGGCCGCGTTGGGCCCGTAGGTGACTTCTCCAGCTGGGATAGAGCGAGAGTTGCTGTTGCAAGAGGTGGAGCTGGAAGCCATCGATTTTCTCTTCTTCTGCACAGAAGCAAGACACCAAATTTTAGTACCTCAAATCCAAGGGTAACTGTAGAGAACCGCAATTTCGTTTCCGAAACACGACACACGAAGTGTGGAGTGGAAAGAGGAAAAGGTCCTACTGGGCGTGCCAGAATCTGTTCACCGCTGGAAGACAGGGACGAACCGGGATGGATCGTCTTGCCTGAATATGGGGGCAGATGCTATTTGAATTTATCTTTCCACCTCTCCGAAGATACCAAGTTGATTTATGGCACCATATATAGGAGGTTTGGACAGACGCGACCATTGTACCAGACTTTATCAGATTCTCCCTCATTTTAAGAGGGGTTTTTGATTGCGGGGACGCTCTTACCTGCAGGCGCAAGCCCCTATAGTTAATTACGTTACCACATTACGATAACCAATTCCTCTTGCTCCGGCATTTCACTTCATGCCGTGTTTTTTTTTGTTTAGGTTGCCCGCGGATTGTATACGGAGACTAGTTTATATCGTCGCCCGTAGGGCGCGGATTAGTCCTAATCTGTATATTTTAGATTTGGGCTTGGGTCAAGAATTTGCTTGACGGGGTTTTGAACTTAAGTTTTATATTTCTTTGGTTCAAAAATATTTTGTTTTATTTAAAGACCGTTAATCTAGTTTGAGATTAAGGTCAACTTAAATATATAAGCGAGCATTTGGGCTAAGTTTGTTTTGCTAAGGATACATTAGTCTTGTTTGAGTGTAACAATCCTAAACTTTCTGTACAATTTTTTTCAAAAATACAGAAAGGGGTACTTGAGCCTGAGCACGAGTTATAAGTTTGTTTTGTTTTTGAACAGCAAGAAGGAGCTTGTAGCTCATTGGTAAGACCTTGCACTGCTGAACCAAAGCACCAGAGTTCAAATCCCATCAGCCACACATTATTTTTATTTAATTTTCTTTTAATCTTTTAGAAGCCCAAGAGTCTACACGTGCATAACACGTAAAACCAAGAGTCACACATAAAACAAACGAGTCCACTGCAGTAGACCAAGCGTCAGGGATACGTGGCGAAGAGACGAGCCCCGACTCGCCCGACTCGGGTCGGCGGGAGGCATGACTCGGCCAGCGCCGCCGGGTCAAATCGGCCCGATCCCACATTTTCTTTATTCCCCTGCACCCTTTGGACTACCCCACTTCCCCTGCACTGTTTAAATTCTCTGCAATTAACCAGAGAATTAAATTACCTCATTTTAATCCTTTTTAATGCAAATTTAAATACAATTTTTATCACACCCTTTCACTACTCTAAAACCTAGATTTTTCCTATAAATACCATCCCTCAAATCACCCCCCCACTCACAAATCCCTGTCCAAACTCTCAAGATAATTCCCAAGACTTTTTGTTTGCAAGTGGAGTTAGCAAAGGGCGAAGCGCCGACGAACTTCCGATGACGAAACGACGCACCGGCACCTCCTACCTCTTCTTCCTTATTTCTTCTAGTCTAATAACCTGTAAGTCCCTTCTTCTTCTTCTTTTATCTATTCTAAAAAGATTCAAAACTAAAACCCGACTGAAGCGGAGTTAGTCCGACATCCGATTCGGTTTTTCTTTAAAAACTGCATTTTTGCTTAACGAAATAAAACCATACTCTTATATGTTGACTAATAAACATTAACAAGCTTAATAAAATAAGTTGCACATCAAACTAATCATTTTTATAACTTTTATTATACTTTTTCAGAAAAATACCATATAATTTAGTTTCGACATAAACCATAATAATTCCTTGTTATAACTATATATAGTTTACGAGGTAATGACTTACCTTCTCACAACACTCATATCTAATATAGCACGATGGAATTTGGGAACATAGATTTGGGAAAATACGATTTTATATATAACTACCTTCAACTATTAAAACTTTTTCCTACAAGAACTGTATTTTAACAAATCTTTGTAATTGCGCATCTACAACCCCATTTTGGGGAACCCGTTCGGTATGGTGCGGATTATCGCACATCCTCAGGCTTAGTAGAGTGAGATGCAGACCTCCGCAAGGAGCATATGATCTCAAAAGAGTTAAAATACAATTTTCTTTAGAAAATGTGATTTCTATTATAAATAAAACTTATAAATATATGTGTAATTAATATCAAAATATCTATTTTTAATATTTATAATATTCCACATTTCCAAAATTCAAGAAAAATATCTCATTTACGAAAAAATACCATACAATTCCAATATTACAAATAAATACCATATATTATGAAATTAGGATTATTTCACTAGAAATATCACATTGATAAAATATACATCAATGAAAACTCTAAAGATGATAATAAAATACGTGAGATATATTTTGAAAATTATACAAAATTATTTTTACAGAAAAAACCCTAAAGTTATACTAAATTACAGTAAGAACCCTGGTAAACATAGGTTTAAGCGGGACCAGTCTCTTGAGCCTCAGGGAGCCGGAGATATGGGTGCTTTTCTATTTAAGGTAGACAACTTAACAAACGGTGTTATCAACACGGTAATTGTCTTTGAAAAAGACACAAATCCTGTCGTCCATGTGCAACAGTTACCGATAGCACCAAAACATAATTCAGGATTCAATTTCTTTTCTAATTGTCTTACTCAGACTGAGTCTCGATATAATAACTCTGACTTTAATATGATTCAAGTATAAACTACAACTCAATATGAATCCATATATTCAATATGTTCAATCTATATTGACCGAACCGAACCATGGATATACCTCCATCTACATGATTCTCCAGTTACATCCATTTACTAATATCATGGTTTCAGCAAGTCATCCATCTATATACAATATACAATTCAAACAATACAAATAATACAATCAATACATCACGGGGTTTTGAAGGGGTAGACTGGTACGGAAGGTGTTAAAAGTGGCACGAGACTGTAACCATAATACACCTAACCTGAATTCAATTGTCGTTGTACCGTGACTGAACGGTTCCTTGTGCTCCTTATACCTTAGTCCACGGGGAAAGTTGGACTCCTCTCGTATACACTGGCCTCTTCTGTACCAAGCTACAAACAACTACGTTAACATAACAAAAAACATTATAATAATTATACTCTCTCTCTGTCTATTCTACCTCTCCCTTCTCTTTGGGACTTACCGAGCGATTTGTTCGCTGACGACATTCTCTTTCTTTTCTTTGGAATGTCGTCAGGTGATTCGGGCCTTCAGGAGATCGAGCCAACCTTCGAGGACTTGGATCAGCTAGCCTTAGATCCGGAGCTCTAGTTACTTGTACATATTTAAATTATGTATTTTCCATTTCTGTTATGCCACTGTTTAGGCATTGCTTTCCATTCCATGTATTTACTTTTCATATGTATTGTAAAAAGAATGTTAATAAATAAAGTTGATGTTCAATTATATCTACTGTAACTGTCTCTTATGCATTTTACTTATATTGCTTAGATACGCTTAGCGTGTTTACTTCTGAGTAAATACATAGCAGCCTCGTCACGATCCTCTGCCCGTATACTGGGAAGTGTGGCGTGTCATTGAGACTAAGATCAACTTAACAATATTTTTAGAATCATTTTTACTTATGATCTAGCAAAAGAGCATTTGGGCTCAGCTGCAAAAAAAACTTCACAGACTTAGCCAATTTTGGCTTAGTCTACTTATTCTTTTTCTTTTTCATTCAAAAGTGCTAAGCACTTATTTGGGCTCCGTTTGTTCAGCCCTTTTCTTTGTATGTAAAACTGCTAAGCACTTATTTGAGCTCTGATGCTCATATATATGTCATCTGAAGCATTCAGTCATGGGCGCCGCCCAATGAATGTTGAACACTTTAGTTCTTTTGACTAAATGTGAAGTGCTGAGCACTTCCTATTGAAAGCGTGTCTTAGCACTACCGCTAGGTTTAGACAAGCATCAAGTACGCAATTTTAAAAAATCTAGAGTGCTAAGCTACACTAACCTAGAATCTAACTAGAGAATTAGGGTTTTCTAGGCAAGCAAACAAGTTTTACACTAAGTGAATAGGGTTACAACCTTTGTAAACCAAGTCCTTCACATCAATAGCTCCAAGTAATAATCCCTAGAACTCTTCTTGGCTCCACCTGAAGAAAGGATCAAGCTTGCTACGTCGCTTTCGAGGCCGAAGATGATCCACCTTGAAGTCACTCTAACTCAAGCTACCTATTCACTAATCAAGAAATTAGTGAAGCAAACAACCTAATCGAATGTGCTAGATGAGAGTAGGTTAATGAAGTAAGAATTTTGCTCACTTTAAAAATTCTTTTCTCTTTTTATTTTTTTACTCAAGAAAAGCTAGAGAGGAAGAAGATGAACTTGGGTGAAGAAATATCTCAAGTGATAAGTAGAGAGAGTTAACCATGGGCTAAAAATAATGGTTGGGTTATAAAATATCTAGGGTAAAACAAAATTAGTGTGATGAGTAATGGCTTCTACATGCTTCTACAAGTATCTTAAGCCATGCTCATTTTCACTCACTTTGTTTTACTCTTAATAAATAATTACCACAATTATCTTTAGCTTTGGTGTGAGTCTCATACACCCATATTCTATGTATCATCCACCATGACACAATAGTATCTTATATATATAAATAAATATATATATCATATATATATATATATATCATTATACACACACACACACACACAAAAGAGAAGAAATTCATTAGTGAGCTAATATTAGTTAATATATATTAGTATATCAAATATAAACATATATCGAATTATTAAATCAATACTTGATTTAATAATCCGGCTATATCATATATAACCGACTAATATCATTTATATGTATATCAATTTATCAAATCAACACTTGATTTAATAACTCGGTCATATCACATATAACTGACAACTTTCAACATACTATATTAAATCAACACTTGATTCAATAATCCGGTCAAATCATATATAACCGGACAATATCAAATATATATACATATAACATATCATTGAATCAACATTTGATTCAACAATCCGGTCATATCACATATAACCTAACCGATATTAAATATTGCCCGATTAGAATACAGTATCACATACTCATATTTAACCAAGCTCCCGCATATATCATCATATGTGCCCTACTTCGTTTTGCTTGAGTTAGGAAACCTCTGTGTGGGACTCTAAAGTCTTGTCAATACGCCAGCAGTAGGTAATGATCACATCAGTCACCCACAAGCCGTCAGCGGTACTAGCTGGACGTAACGGCTACCCAGGTATTGAGTGAATAAAAGATCAATAAGCAAGGTTGTCCAAACTCCTGCAAAGCCTATAAGCAACACTTACCATACAGTCCGGTCTCTTGGTCTGATATGTCGAATATCGAGTCTAGGGGTGGAATCATCAGATCCCAGTAACTTGATAAGTTATGACGACGTGTGGCCTATAACCGTTTGAGAAACTACTGATAACACTTATCAGTAATCTCATCAACCCTGGCCAAGGACTTGCTATTATAGCCAATTGAGCATAGCGCAACATCAACTCCCTATACCGGGAGAGATGAAACCCCTCCTATCGCTCATTGCCTCCATGTGACTCGGGACTGTACCCAAAATCCTCCAGTTTGCATGATTCCTTTGATCCATGGTAGGGAGGAAATCAAAGCACAGTGGGAACCACACAAATCTCCATGACAATCTCGGGTCTACAGACTAACCTGTACAAGTGTCACCAGAGAACAGCTATCTGACGATAGGTATGGTACATCTAGGAGTTCTCGGCGAGTCATGCTCGGTGTACTCATTCTCTAATGAGCACATGTGTACAATCTTTGATGTCAAACACCAATGGTTGCAGGATCAACCATCCCCCCTACAGGGTCAAGAAACGTACACACTAGTTTACTCTAGAATATCGATGCCCTGTCTCGATATCCCCTCGACTAGGACTGTTAAAAGATGTGCTTGTGCACTACACAAGCCCCACTAGTATGATCTGTATCATAGTCCTAGTAGTCAATCTAATATCCTAAGGGCTTTATCAACTTGTATCTGAGAGACAATATAATAATACAAGTATACATGTTAAGATAAAGAGCAACCAGATAGCATACTATCATGTCAAACAAGAAAGTACTATATATATATGTCCAAGCATCCACTATATCATACAATAATGGCCTATAGGGCATACATATTCTTAACAATCTCCCACTTGCACTTAGGCCGGTTGTTGTAGTATCTCATACCCAACATCCTAAAAAGTCTCTCAAATTGCTTCTGGGGAGGGCCTTTGTGAGTGGATTTGCTGTGTTATCCTTGGTGTCAACTCTCCTGACCTCGATATCCCGGCGATCAACTATCTTCCAGATCAGGTGATACTGCCTAAGAATATGTCTGGAACGCTGATGGGACCGGGGTTCCATGGCCAAAGCCACAACTCCATTGTTATCACAATACAAGGGTATTGGATGCTCAATGGATGGAACTACACCAAGTACAGCAATGAACTTCTTTATCTAGGCTGTTTCTTCGACAGCATCGTTGGCAGCGATGTATTCAGCCTCTATCATCGAGTCTGCCACAGTATCTTGCTTAGAACTCTTCCAACATACCGCTCCTCCATTGAGGGCGAAGACAAAACCCGAGACCGACTTGCTGTCGTCCTTATCAATCTGGAAGCTCGAATCGGTAAAGGACTACACCTGGAGTTCTCTGTTACCATACACCTAGAGCATTTCTTTAGTCCTTCTCAAGTACTTAAGAATGTTCTTCACAGATGTCTAGTGTTTCTCCCCAGGATCTGATTGATACCTACTTACCACACTAAGTGCATAAGGTACATCCGGTCTGGTACATAACATCACATACATGATAGACCTTACTGCAGAAGCATAGGGTATCCCTTGCATGCGAGCCCTCTCCAAATCAGTCTTGGAAGATATCTCTTTGGAGAAAGTGATTCTTGAGTAAGCGGGTAAATTACCTCGCTTAGAATCTTCCATACTAAACCTCTTTAGTATGGTGTCAATGTACCTGGATTGGGACAATTCCAACATCCTTTTAGATCTATCTTTATAGATCTTTATCCCCAAGATATAGGAGGCATCACCCAAATCTTTCATGGAGAACTTTTGTGATAAGAAGAGCTTGACCGAGTGTAGCATAGGAACATCATTTCCTATCAAGAGTATGTCATCCACGTACAATACGAGAAAGACAACCTTACTCTCTACTACCTTCTTGTATATACAAGGTTCATCTACGTTTTTGATGAAGTCAAACTCTTTGACTGTCACATCAAAATAGATGTTCCAATTCCGCGATACTTTCTTTAATCCGTAGATTGATTTAAGAAGCTTGCACACCATCTACTACTTCTACTGTCAACGAAGCCCTCTGGCTGTATCATGTACATGCTATCTTTTAAATCACCATTTAGAAAAGCGGTCTTGATGTCCATTTTCCAGATTTCGTAGTCATGGTATGCAGTAATGGCAAGTAGGATCCTGATGGACTTAACTATAGCCACTGGAGAAAATGTTTCATCATAATCGACACCTGGTCGTTGACAAAAGTCTTGTTTTAAAGGTCTCAACCTTTCCATCTACACCAATTTTCTTCTTAAAGATCCACTTGCTCCCAATGGGTTTTAACTTTTCAGGAGTAACTTCCAAAGTCCATACTTTGTTGGTGTATATGGATTCCCTCTCAGATCGCATAGCATCCAGCCATTTCACAGAGTCTCCACTTATGATGGCCTGCTCGAAACTAGTTGGGTCAATATTTTCCAAGATGCAATCCTTGCTCCCACCATCTATGAGAAAACCGTAGTATCTCTCAGGTGGATGAGGAACCCTACTAGATCTGCGGAGTGGCTGAGGTTCATCAGGGACTATCGAATCCTCCGGTTCTACCAAATCATCAGCTGTAGTTTTTGTAGCTGGAATTTCTTCCAGTTCTACCCCATTACCACTAATTTCTTTCATAAGAAATTCTTTTTCTAAAAATGTGGCATATTGAGAAACAAACACTTTTTGTTCCTATGTGTGGTATAAGATATATCCATATGAATTCTTTGGATATCCTACAAACTTGCACAAAACAGACCTTGCCTCGAGCTTGTCTGGATTTTGCCTTTTAACATAGACCGGAAAACCCCATATCTTAACTCATTTAAGAGATGGCCTCTTCCCATTCCATATCTCATATAGAGTGGTAGGCACGGATTTGGTCGGAACCCTATTCAATAGATTTACAGCTGTTTCAAGTGCATAACCCCAAAAGAAAATAGGTAACTCAGCAATACTCATCATAGAGCGCATTATATCTAATAATGTGCAATTCTTCCGCCCTGATACTCCATTGTGCTGTGGTGTATACGGAGGAGTAAACTGAGAGAGAATCCTATTCTTTTTTAAATAGTCTCGGAATTCCGTGTTCAGATACTCTCCTCCCCGATCAGATCGAAGGATTTTATACTTTTATCCATCTGGTTCTCAACTTTGTACTTGTATTCCTTGAATTTCTCGAAAGCTTCAGATTTGTGTTTCAACAAGAACATATGTCTGAATCTTGAGAGATCATCGGTGAATGTAATAAAGTACGAGGAACTATTCCTGGCATGTGTAGACATAGGACCGCATACATCACTATGTATCAGTCTTAAGAGTTCAGTAGCTCTTTCTCTGTGTCCAGTAAATTGAGTTTTAGTCATCTTACTTTTGAGACATGACTGGAAAGTTTCATAAGATGTATATTCGAACTGATTCAAATATCTATCTTTATGCAACTTAGCTAGTCTTGTCGCATTGGTATGACCAAGTCTACGATGCCACAAGAAAGATTCGTTCATTTCTGAACTTTTCCTCTTATGTGTGTTCTGTATATTTAGAAATGTAGTTTGGTTTAAAATGTAAATACCATTACACAACATTCCAAACCCAATCGACACTTATTTAGAAAAATGTTCATAATATTTTTCTCTAATAAAAAATTATATCCTTCTTTATCTAATAAAGAAATTGATATTATATTGCACATCATTTTTAGTATGAAATAACTGTCGTTCAGAATCAATGTATTACCATTTGGTAATACTAGATGATATTCGCTAATTTCTTTGGCTGCAACAATTTCCCCATTCCATACTTCGAGAGACATATCACCCTTTCCAAGTTCTCTACTTCTTCTTAACCCATGTAATGAATTACAAACGCGGGGTCCTGATCTGGTATCCAATACCCAGGACGTAGAGCATACTGAGAAACAGTTAACGAACACACACGAAAAAGATACATCATCATGCTCTTTCTTCGTTCGGGTGGCGCGAAAATCCTAATATTCCCCATTCCTTGCTCAAACTTATGAATATCATAATAAAAAGTGGAACCAACGTTTCCCAGCTTAGTATAATAAGCGGGTTCGGTCAATACATCCATATTATTATCTTGATTAAGGCGTGTCATGGTCGCTACCTGGAGATAAAGAGAAGAAAACACTTTAGAGTGCACTCTTGCAAGATTAAATTGGTTATTATCTTATCTAATCAGGATGGCTCCCACTGTTTTTATCAAATTTTCCTTCAAACCCCAAAAGGTAAGATTAGCCGGGATTAATTACACCCTACAAGTTCGCCAATCGGTCAGCCAGGCAGCTATTGGTACTCCGAGGGAATCTCCCCATGCTTTCGCATAGAACTAATTAAATAACATCGTTTCCGCAGGGGCATAACCCCGTAAACACCTTTCTTAGACACCTGCTCTATCAGCTAATTGTAAAGTGCAAAACTCTCACAGGAGTAACTCTTACTCGCAGTAGGTATCAGGATCCAACTATTTCATAGAAGGTATGCAATCTCATTGCAAATTTCAACACTTGAAATTCCCAATATCTGTTTTTACCTCTAAAGACTTATGACCTTGGATATGGTCAAAAAATCATAAGCGCTAGCCAAGTTCAACCCGTCATTTTGTGATTGAATTAAACCCACCCGTACGACCCTTGGCTAAGGTCAACAAAGCCGTACGACTACCCTAATCCAATCACATCATATGCTGCAGATAAGCACTAATCAGCTATCATACACTACGCCTTGGCTATGGTCAACTAACGCAGCACAAATACTAAATAACACTTATCTGAAATGGTAGAGGGCTACAACTGGTTTTGAAGAAAACCTTTATCGTAATGAACTTTATATCGTTGTAGAATCCAGTGATTTGAAAAGGAGTAGTTTCAACTCCGCTTTTAAAAATCGAGTAGTTTTCAAAACAAACCGAGTGGGTTGTAGCATTTGCTAGTTTTGCTAAAGAGGTCACTCCCGGTGTAGGGATCTAGGCTCTTTCCTCATCGAATGAGGTGCTGGATATTCATAAAGGAATACCACTATGCAAAAGCAAAAACTAGAGCAACCTTTTAGAAAAATTAGATTTCACAACATCTTTAGGTTTCTTTTCTTTTTATTAATCACATTAATGAAGTACCATCATTTTTGTTTCCTAAACATCACAGAAGAAACGAAAATAGAACGTATATTTATACCATCCGCATTCGCCACGGGGCCCCGTCATGCACCGTTAGGTTACTTAACTAACGACAGAGCGGGGGCAGGACTAGCGCGGGTGCAAAATATAAGCAACGTTTATTATATATATCATATATATAGCATTCGTCTCATGCAGTTATATGATCACATCATAGACACAGGCACGCAGAAACAAACATATGAAATATAGGATATACTAGGAGGTCCGTGTTTTAAATTAAGCCAGTAATGAAAAACACGGATTCCACGGTCGTGATGAATAGCCAAACCCACATCTCTAGACCTCTACGAGAGCAGCAAGTGACCCTGGTAATTCTAGAGTTAGGAGACTCGGTCTCGACTCCTTAAGATGGTCTCCCACTGGACTCTAGAACCCGGTCACTTGTGCTCCCCGTCTTGGGTCTATCCTAATACGGAAAAGTAAGTAATATATATCAATGGTGACATCATTCTCAACTCGGAAGTGTCCCAATAAAAGAATATTACATACAATTTTACATGAATGAAAATATAAAAACTCTCATTTCACGTAAAACCCCCGGCTATTCAATCACGACGATCCAATATAACATATCACAAACACCACATAACATCGCATGTCATCAACGTAAGTAAATATGCGTATCCCGAATGTCGTTGACATATAGCAACGAGATTGGAGATACACCACATATTACACTTACTGTCGCAGAAAAGAAATGAAAACTACAATAATTAGAATCCACATCAAACCATAGACATCATAAACCCGGAATATCTCATATCTTTGATTTCATGCCTAACACTTTAAATCTTGCATTTATGTCTCGAATTGAAAACACTTTTCAATATCAAGTCGGGTAATTTAACAAGATCCCCGATGAAATAATTGAATGCTCGTCGGGAACTTTAGTAGATTGCCGCACCCCCGATGCCATCAACGAAGTGTACTAGGGCGGAACACCACGGCCGCGAGCACCCGAGTGGATGCTTTTGGCAACGGGGTTCTCCGATAGTCACTTGGTCGGGGCTATGGGGCATGGCTATTTAGTAGTGTTTCCCGGCGACTATTCGCGTACAATACGAGATTGCAACGGAGTTTTGATCCGAATCGAAACTCCATGGCAATCGATCAAAAGAGACTAAAACGCGAGATTTACAAAACACACACTACTTTTCACAAAACTAATTAATGTGGATTCCAAATACTGTATCACATATCATAAAAATCTAGACGATGTAAAACTTTTCGATCGATATTTCAAACACCCATAAATCACAGAGACCTCAACAATTTGAGTCTCATAAAAAAGACCCAGAAAGTGCCAAATATCAATATGGAGCAGCACAAGAAACACAAGTCCCTAACTCACAAAAAGTGCGGCGGAACCGCGGCTAAACCCTAGGTTATGCCGCGGTTCCGTGGCAATTTGGTCGAGTTGGGCCTTCGTATTTCTTGGGTCTACATTAAATACCATGCACGCATTTCTGCATATTTTTTATCTGTAAAATATTAACTTTTGAAAAAATGGACAGAAACTTGGAAATCGTCGGGTTTTGAAGTTCGATCGAACACTTTAACGTCGTTTAGACCTTGCCTAATGATCTAGCCTGGCACTGATACCATGAAAGTGTGTCTTAGCACTACCACTAGGTTTAGACAAGCATCAAGTATGCAATTTTAAAAAATCTAGAGTGCTAAGCTACACTAACCTAGAATCTAACTAGAGAATTAGGGTTTTCTAAGCAAGTAAACAAGTTTTACACTAAGTGAATAGAGTTACAACCTTTGTAGACCAAGTCCTTCACTTCAATAGCTCCAAGTAGTAGTCCCTAGAACTCTTCTTGGCTCCACTTGAAGAAATGATCAAGCTTGCTACGCCGTCTTCGAGGCAGAAGATTATCCACCTTGAAGTCACTCTAACTCAAGCAACCTCTTCACTAATCAAGGAATTAGTGAAGCAAACAATCTAATCTAATGGGCTAGATGAGAGTAGGTTAATGAAGTAGGAATTTTTCTATTTTTCTCACTTTAGAAATTCTATTCTCTTTTTATTTTTACTACTCAAGAAAAGCCGGAGTGGAAGAAAATAAACTTGGGTGAAGAAATATCTCAAGTGATAAGTAAAGAGAGTTAACCATGAGCTAAAGATAATGGTTGGGTTATAAAATATCTAGAGTAAAACAAAATTAGTGAGATGAGTCATGGCTTCTACATGCTTCTACAAGCATCTTAAGCCATGCTCTTTTTCACTCATTTTGTTTTACTCTTAATAAATAATTACCACAATTATCTTTAGCTTTGGTGTGAGTCTCATACACCTATATTCTATGTATCATCCACTATGACACAATAGTATAGTATCTTATATATATAAATAAATATATATATCATATATATATATATATCATTATATATATATATATACACACACACAAGAGAAGAAATTCATTAGTGAGCAAATATTAGTTAATATATATTAATATATCAAATATAAATATATATCAAATTATTAAATCAATACTTGATTTAATAATCCGGCTATATCATATATAACCGACTAATATCATTTATATGTATATCAATTATCAAATCAATTTGATTTAATAACTCGGTCATATCACATATAACCGACAACTTTCAATATACTATATTAAATCAACACTTGATTCAATAATCCGGTCATATCATATATAACCACACTGTAAGTCGATATCACTCATCCCGCGGTTTCGCGGGGAGGCGGAATAGGTCAAAAACGATTTTTATAAACATGGTAACATCAACTAGACTCGAGGATCGTTACTAAACCCTAACTAATAAACTAACTAGGAGGTTTATCTACTATTTAAGAAGGTTATACCTCAAGCTAAAAGTCCTTCTTCTCCTTGATGTCTTTCTTCTTGTCGTGAGCTCCTTGGAGTAAGTGTGGATTGATTGTTGTAGGTTTTGCTTGCGTGTTTAAAAATTAAGAATACCGCAATCAAGACGATGTCGCTTGGTAGCTAGCCGGTTGAGTACGGGTCGGTCCACAGGGAAATGGTGTTCTTTCTTTAAGTTTTAACGAGTTAAGTCCTATTTTTGGTAAGTTTTGTTTTAAGATCTAAGATTGAGATTAAATTGATTTTAGGGCTTGCTAGGGTTAGGGTTAGGTTAGATTGGAATACGGATTCTACTCACTACTTTCTTTGCCCTAGTTAAGAATATAGGTGTTAGGGTAATAGTAAACAAAGGGGATTAGCACGACTAGGAAGAATCTTAGTTTCTTCCTTTTGGTCCTTATCCGTCCTTTCTTAACTCTTAGCCCTAACCTCTATTTTAATCAACCCCAACCGGTCTAACTAGGGAATCACCGCTATCATGTAAGATAGGGTGCCGTAGTGAGCGGTGTGTAGTTAATTTAAATAGAGTCCTAATTAATTAAAATTATATGGGCAAGGAAAGGAGTGAGAGAGATTTCCTTCTCTCAAACCTTCCCTATCCTAACCCTAACAAGTGAGGAATTACTCACTCATTAGGAAATTAACGATACAACTCATTTTTATAACTTTTATTTTAAAAGACTATCTAAGTTGTAGATAATAAAAGACAGATAAAAAAATACCACAAATTAATTTCAGATAAAAAAGAATGCAAGATAGAAAATAAAAATACCTTTATTGATGACCTCTCAACAAGTGCATTACAACTGGAATTAAAATTTTAATCTAGAAAATAAAAAGAGGCATCTCAAAAGAGGCACCCAAAAGAGGCACACATTTATTTGGCTTTGAGCCCTCCTATTTATAGATAGGAAAAACCTTAGATTTACATTCTGATCCATACAAGAAATTACAAAACAACCCCAAAGACCGAGTCAAAGCACTGACACCCCACCGACACGTGCATTGTACGGCCGCGGAACCGCGGCAGAATAGCCTGTTTGGCCGCGGATCCGCGGCCATTTGGTGGGCTCATGGGCCCAATTCTTTAGGCTTTCTTCAAGTTGCTTTTATCTTCTGTTTTCTTCACTTGGTTCCTTAGAATCTCTTCTATTTTCTTTCAGATTTCCAACAGTGCAGAATTATGTGGACTTTTACCATGATCTTCGCGTTGAAGTCTTGAATCTTGTGCTACCCTTGTGTTTTGTTCATTGAACTGTCTCATGATTTTCATTTGTTCCTTTAACTGGTAGGCGGTATCATACGGATTCATCTATTATTGGTCGTACTCTCACATTTGTAGCGTCTTTTCATTAATTTCACTGTAATGATCTGAGAACCTGTAACCTGCAACTATTTAGCAGACATGGATCAAAAGCACCTATTTATATGTAATGTGATTAAGAATGGGCGATATATTAATGCAAAATTCAGATATGAACAAATACCCCTAAACATATCTTTTGCTCGTCCCGAGCAAAGCCAATTTTATTCTTGAAAAAAAATCCCAACCTCACTTTCGCAGGGAACCGCGATTGCACTGAGCTCGTGCAACAAGCCGTTAAACCTCTTGGTGTCCCTAATAGGAGGAGTGTTTTCTCCTGAGGGTTTTCAGCGGATATTACCCACAAAATCCGATCAATTTGGCCTATTGACTTTCATTCTTCAATTCGGTGTTCTAGCAAGAAATTCTATTATCTTCGACTTAGAAATCATCAACCCATATTTTTCACACCCACTTTTCATTTAACTTAAGATCGTATATGTTATGCAAATTTATTAAGCTTTCAGCATCTTTTGAATTTTCCTTCTAAGGTGCAATCTTAACTCAGGAATTTTTATCTTTTCTACTGAAGGTATTAGCCCTATCTTTCATTCCTATCTCTTATCTAAACCCCAATCATATACCCCTACGTGTGTGTATATATCACCTCTACACTTGGAAATTCAAATCAAGCTATCATACCCTTGTCCATCGTCCAAAGAACTTTTAGTTAGTGAATTTTAGATGAAATTGCTCACACATCCTTCATGCGACCGTTAATACTTCTTGAGGTACTAACGACCGATTACAAAATGTGTTTGCGCATATAGGCGTAATTTCCCGTCTTGTAATACCTAAGGCTTAGCAGTGACTCCCAAACCAGTTGGTCTAAGGCACTAGGTGATAAAGCACCCTCGCTATATTTTTTTATTTATGCAGCCTTAAGTAATTACAAAACCAGTGTTCATTTTTTTTATTTCTTTATTCACACTTGTATTTTTATTTTATTTTCCATCATACTAAGGATTTTAGACAAGAGTATTTCAAGGTATCCTCTACTATTCCAAGTTTCAAGATGCGTGTTTGTGCAAGTTGTAGGGTATATATTTTCAGAATTTAGACTTAAGGTTCATAATTATTTTTCAGACTTACACTTCAAATAAAATTTTCAATACTCTTCCCTTATTTTGACTTAGCCCAAGAACTGAACTCAAAATTTGCCTATTTCTAAATATTCTATAAGGACATATACTTTCTACGGTTAAACTTTAAGAAAGGTTATTTTTAGGGTTTTTAATTTACTAAGTTTAGGACCTAGTATTTCTATCTCGTCAACCGTTTTGTCGAACTTAAGTCAAATATGGCCAAAATTGAATTTTTCAATTTTTTTTATATTTTTAAAGTTTTTTTTATTTTTATGGATTTTAAAATAAGTATGCAAATGCAAAAAATATACACATGAATGCGAAGGAAGAAGGCTTACCGAGCACACCCCCAAACTTAAACTTGACAGTGCCCTCACTGTCAGGCTACACAAAGAGGGTCAAAATTGTCGGCACTCCCCTGTTTTTTTTTTAGGTTTTTTTATTATTAAAAGAAAACAAAATATATATACACAAAAAGGTCCCCCCAAACTTAAGTGAAACAGTGTTTCCACTGTTGAAGTATTAAAGTTCAGAGTTAGGGAGGAGAAAAACACAGTATCAAGCTATATAAGGCCTTACACGGGCCAAAGGTTAACACCAACCATTCAAAAATTTTGTCGTTATAATGGTGTGGTTGGTGAAAGAATGGAGTATAGAGAAAAGAAATGAGAAGCACACGAGACCGTATGGAGATAGAAGCAGTATACGGTCTCGGTGGAGGAGAAGAATGGCGGAAGGGAAAAAGAAATGGTGGTGGTTCGACTTTTTCAGGTGGAGGTTGATTAATCACAAAATCCGTGTCATTTAGGAATGCGAGTTCGTCGGCGAAAATATCTTCGAAACTTTCATCGATGGTCCGATTAAACATTTCAATATCAATAAGTGTTGCGCCAGAATTCAACACACTTGGTTTTTCAAAAATTACGGAGCTAGGAGACTCGTAAGGCTCATCTACCTTATTCTCAAAAGAGTCTAAATCAAGTAGTTTTTCTAGAATTATCGATATCAAAATATCGGATTGTGATTCATTAATCCTCATTATCATTAAAGGAAGATTAGAAGAAGAACCAGAGAAAGTGGGAGAAAGAAGTTGAATACGAACTTGAGGGTGGAGATGGAGTGTATAAATTAGCACAATTTGCAATGACCGATGTGTAAAAAGTGATTATGCTAATCTATCAACCCACTGAGAAATGAGGTCAAATCCCTCAAGATTCGTGAGAAAACATGAGTACGTCGAACTTGGTAAACCAGACATTGAAAATGAAAGTGTAACGGTTTCTTGCAGGGTTGGAACGATGGAAAGGATGAATGGGAGTGATTTAGGAAAGGGAACAGTTAAAGGTTCAGGAAGGTGTACACAGTCAGTGGAAGGGACAAGATGAATTGGAAAATCCGACTCATCAAGCAAAACTGGTTCATCCTCAATACTATCTTCAAAATTCCCCTCAAAAGTTATCTCATCCATGCAATTATCATCAAAATCCAGACGCATATGATGTTCGGGAAAAACAGTTAATGGCATGGGATGATGAATTGGAGAGAGAAACTCATCCAAATCTGTGGGTTCGTCATCCAAAATATTCCCAGCGTCGATATCCTCAATCAAGTGAAAATTAATTTTTTCAGACACCTCATCAAAAGCATGGATATTATTCAATTCAGGTTCTAGAGTGGAGGTGTAGAGGTCAAAAGGATTGGTGATGGTTTCACTCGAAATGGACCCTTCACAATCTGGCAAATCAAAAACTACAAAGTCGCACAACTCATTAAATGTTCTATTTTCAACCGGTGAATTATTTGGGACACTTGATAGACATTCAAAACCGGAGTTGTGCTATTCAATTGGGGATGCGTAGGTTTTATTTGGAAGGGTGTACAACTCACTCTCTCCACTCAAATTCTCAATCTGTCCAACTGCCTCATCATACATTGGAAAATTTGGAGCTAGTTAGAAACTACCTACCGGGTCACTAGGTTGTATAAGGGCGGCCATGGATGCATTCAAATACCTCATATTTTGGCATGACACTACCATAAAGTCTTCCAACGACTGTTCCTGACTAGACATGGGTTGTGATGGGGTTTCAGTAAAAGATTCAAATTTGTTTGGATACAGGAAACTTCCAAATGGCTATGTAGAAGCAATATCTAGGGAAGGTGCAAAAGTCGGGTAGGACTGGTAGGAATTGAATGGTTGGACAGGAGTAGGATCAACATTTGGATAAGAAGTTGAATGGAATTGTTGATCCAAGGAATTCGTAGTGGTGAAAGGAGTGAAAGATCGGTTACGAGATTGTTCAATATGTTCAGCAATAGACAGGGGTTTCGGAGCTACAACAGGACTCGAAAAAGGAGTATCAACGTAAGAAGGTGGTGAAAGTTGAAATGGTTGATATAAGGTGGATTGCGGAGTCCAACTGGATGCCCTATATGCGTCTATTCGATCTTTCAAAGAAATTTTGGGCATGGAGGGGTCGTCCGAAATTCGACCAAAACAAGAAGCGTAGGAAGTAATGTCTAGTTGAGGGTACCAAAGTTCGGCAAGAGTTTTGCGAGGTGGGGTGCCCATGATGTGAGGAAAGAAAGGAAAAGAATGTGAATTTTTTTATTTTATTTTAATTTTTTTGTAATTTTTTTACTTTTATATATATATATTTTAAAACAATTGTTTGTTTTTTGGAGTTTTGATATTTTTTTTTTAAGTGTTGAAAGAGTTTTTGCAAAAATTTGTACGGAACTACGGCATAATTTCAAACAACCACAGTTTAAACATGCACAATCAAACCTAGAAATATGGTCTCCTAAGTCAACTAGACTGCTCCTAACTGTTCCAAAATGACAAGTTGTGAGATATCCCTCAAATCGCCTCTTCACCGCCAATTGTGGCCAGGTAAGCACAAGTGAAGAAAGGAAGGTTCCGCTCACGAATCACCGTTAGACGGGCATTTTAAAGTTACCTTTCTCACTTGTCTAGCCTAAGCACCACAAAGTCAGGTTTAGATAAACGACTGAATGCCCACAACCTTTCTCTGTCCTAATGAGCACGACAGTCCTTAGTTGGCCGAGTCTAGATATTTTTTAATTAACTCAAGGTAATGCATATGCTTTTAGTGATTTTTGGGGTCTTAGGAAGGGTAATGAAATCCCCACCCAATCTTGATTGGTGTTATAGCCCCTTAGATGTCCGTATTAATTATGCAAAGCAGTTAACATACTAAAAATCTAAAACACTTGCAAAATTTCTTTTTTATTTGGCAGCACAAAGAATCCTGCTCAAAAACAATTTATTGGATAGGGGGAAAGAGAATCTGTGCAAAGAAACCTGCAGGAATTTTTTTTAGTGGAGTGCAGAGGAGAGTAGATCAGAAATGAGATACTCACAGAGATTTTTGGGTGCTGACGCCTGAATCTGCTGCAGTTCCGCGATCAAACCCCTGAATCTGCCGCGGTTCCGCGGCGGTTTATTTGGTTTAGATCTCCAAAAATTTTCTCTGTGTTGTTTGGATTCTCCCCTGTCTGTTCAGATCCTTTGTTTCTTGATTTGTTCACTGGCTTGCTCCAGATCTGAAACAGAGTTTTTCTCCAAGCCTGCACACTCGCACAAAAACCTTTCAAAAATAACAAGATGAATTTTATTTTTATTTTATTTTATTTTACTGTTTTGTTTTAAAATTTTTCAATTTTTATAATTTTTTTTAAAATTTTTTTTATTAACCCGAAATTACACAAAGAAAGAGACTACCGTGTCCCCGGCAACAGCGCCATTTGATTGCTGTAGGTTTTGCGTGCGTGTTTAAAAATTAAGAATACCACAATTAAGACGGTGTCGCTTAGTAGCTAGCCGGTTGAGTACGGGTCGGTCCACAGGGAAATGGTGTTCTTTCTTTAAGTTTTAACGAGTTAAGTCCTATTTTTGATAGGTTTTGTTTTAAGATCTAAGATTGAGATTAAATTGATTTAAGGGCTTGTTAGGGTTAGGATTAGGTTAGTTTAGAATAGGGATTCTACTCACTGCTTTCTTTGCCCTGGTTAAGAATATAGGTGTTAGGGTAATAGTAAACAAAGGGGATTAGCACGACTAGGAAGAAACTTAGTTTCTTCCTTTTGGTCCTTGTCCGTACTTTCTTAACTCTTAGCCCTAAACTCTATTTAAATCAACCACAACCGGTCTAACTAGGGAATCATCGCTATCTTGTAGGATAGGGTGCCATAGTGAGCGGTGTGTGGTTAATTTAAATAGATTCCTAATTAATTAAAATTATTTGGGCAAGGAAAGGAGTGAGAGAGATTTCCTTCTCTCAAACCTTCCATATCCTAACCCTAACAAGTGAGAAATTACTCACTCATTAGGAAATTAACGATACAATTCATTTTTATAATTTTTATTCTAAAAGACTATCTAAATTGCAGATAATAAAAGACAGATAGAAAAATTGCACAAATTAAATTAAGATAAAAAAGAATGCAAGATAGAAAATAAAAATACCTTTATTGATGACCTCTCAACAAGTGCATTACAACTGGAATTAAAATTTTAATCTAGAAAATAAAAAAAGGCATCACAAAAGGGGCACCTAAAAGAGGCATACATTTATTTGGCTTCGAGCCCTCATATTTATAGATAGGAAAAACCCTAGGTTTACATTCTGATCCATACATGAAATTACAAAACAACCCTAAAGACCGAGTTAAAGCACCGACACCCCACCGACACGTGCATTGCACGGCCGTGAAACCGCGACAGAATAGCCTGTTTGGCCGCGAATCCGCGGCCATTTGGTGGGCTCATGGGCCCAATTCTTTATGGTTTCTTCAAGTTGCTTTTATCTTCTGTTTTCTTCACTTTGTTCCTCAGAATCTCTTCTATTTTCTTCCAGATTTCCAACAGTGCAGAATTATGTGGACTTTTACCGTGATCTTCGCGTTGAAGTCTTGAATCTTGTGCTACCCTTGTGTTTTGTGCATTGAACTGTCTCATGATTTTCATTTATTCCTTTAACTGGTAGGCAATATCATATGGATTCATCTATTGTTGGTTGTAGTCTCACGTTTGTAGCATCTTTTCATGAATTTCACTGTAATGATCTGAGAACCTGTAACCTGCAACTATTTAGCAGACATGGATCAAAAACACCTATTTATATGTAATGTAATTAAGAATGGGCGATATAATAATGCAAAATTCTGATATGAACATGGATCGCGCCTCGTCTTCTCCATGTCAAAGAATATCCACCTGAGAGTGTTTACCTTGAGCTCTAACCTCTAAGATGAGGTAATTAAGGTACTTGGTATGCTAAACTAAGTAGCCTAGAGTGAGTAGAGAGTGATTTTGGGTGGCTAAGTCTCACTAACCCTTGGATTCTCAACACATGAGACACTGAGGGTTAAGAGGAAGATGATGTAACATCTTAGAATATGATTAGTAATAATTAAGCAATAATGCGGATTCTTAGTAATAAGTTTACCAAAATAGTTTTCAAATATTTTGTCAAAATTAAGTAATATTTTATTATAATTTATTTTGGGCTTGCACACACATGTGCATGTTAACCTAGGGTTGATTTAGGTGTTAAACCATGCTTAAGTAGCAATGGCTGTTAGTTAAATGTATGCCCTAAAGGCCATTACTGTACATACGATGTATATTGTAGTGGATGCTTGGACATATATAGGTAGGACTTTCTTGCTCGACGTGATAGTATGCTATCCGGTTGCTCTTTATCTTAATATGTACTCTGATTGTCTCTATGTTACATTTTGAGAAAGCCCTTAGGATGAGTACTTAACTATCCGGACTATGATGCAGATCATACTAGTAGGGACAGTGTAGTCTTTAAGAACATCCTTCAAATGTTCCTAGTCGTAGGTGTATCAAGACAGGGCATCGATATACCAGAGTAGGCTAGCGTATGCGCTTCTTGACCCATATGATGGGCGATGGATGATCCCATATCCATTGGTGTTTGACATCAGAGAAGATATACGGGTGCTCAGTAGAGACTGGGTACACTGGACGGACTCGCCGAGAACTCCCAAATGGTATTATACCTCACGTCAGATGGCAGTTCTCTGGTGACATTGGTATATGTTAGTCTGTAGACCCGAGATCGTCATAGAGTATTGTGTGATTCCTACTGTGCTTTGATTTCGATCATACCACGTCCAAGAGGGCATGCAAAACGGTGGCTTTTGGGTACAGTCCCGAATCACATGGAGGCAATGAGCGATAGGAGGGGTTTCGTCTCTCCCGGTATAGGGAGTTGATGTTGCGCTGTGTTCGATTGGTTATAACTGGAAATCCCTGCCCAGGGTTGCTGAGATTTACTGTTAAGTATTATCAGTAGTTTCTTGAATTGTTATGGACTTCATATCGACACGACTTATCAAGCTACTGGGGTCTGACGTTTACTACCCCTAGGCGAGATATGCGACATATCAGATGAAGAAACCGGACTGTACGGGAGTGTTACTGATTGGATTCGCAGACGAATGTACATGCTTGCTTGTTGATCTTCTGATCACTCAATACCTGGGTGGCTGTTACGTTTAGCTGACCGCTTGCAGCTTATGGGTGTTTGATATGATCATCACCTACTGCCGGCGTATTGACGATTCTTTAGAGTACTACACAGAGGTTTCCTGGCTCAGGCAAAATGGTGTGGGAGCACATATGTGATATGTGCGGGACCGAGAAAAATACGTGTATGCGATACCATATTAGATTCTCGCGATATGTGATATCGGCCGGGTATATGTGATATAGCCGGGTCATCAGATCAAGTGTTGATTCGATGAACTGATACAGATTATATTAGTCGGTTATTTATGACATAGCCGAATTATCAAATGAAGTGTTGATTCGATAATTTAATATATAATTATATATTTGATATATTATATTACATTGACTAATATTAGCTCACTTAAAAATTCTTTTTCTCACTTGGATAATACATTGATATATATGTGATATATGTTGATTGTATTATTTTATTTTGTTACAATAAATATTGTATATGTGATATATAATATTGTAACATGTTAGGGTTACAAATGAAACATGCTTTGTGGAGTTTAAATATGGTTAGAGTTTGGATTAGGGTTAAACTTGGATGAAGCTTTCAAGAAGCTTCTTGAACCTTTGACTTTGACTATGATATTTTGTATAGATATTTCTTAACCCAACCCAAACCCTTTATCATAGTTAATTCTCTACATGGGTTAAGTCTTCATTCTTAACCCATGGTTGCATTTCTAACCTCATACAAATTTTCATTATTCATGACAAATGGATTTGCTTCTTCTTCTTCTTCTTGCTCTTGAAAAAGCTTTCTAGCTTTTTGACATGTGATGAAAATGAGTGAGAAATTGAAAACAAAAGAGAGCTAAATTCCTACTTCATCATCCTCATCTATTCTAGCCGCTTAGATTAGGGTGTTTGCTTTGCTAATACTTGATTAGCAAAGCAAGAGCTTGGGTTTGAGTTTCTTCAAGGTTGATCATCTTAGTTATTGAAGATCGGATGCAAGCTTGCATCTTTCTCTTCATGGAGCCCCTCTAGAGTCTGGGTACATGATGATCGCGGCGAAGGGACCTCAACACGGAGCTTATGAAGCGAAGGAACAGACTATAAAGGTTGTAATTCCAAACTCTTAGAAGTAAAGTTGTTTACATGCTCTTTGTTTCTCCTAATCTCTAGTCTAAGATCTTGGTTAGGGTTGTTCGGCACTTGAAAATTTTCATTTTAGCATGGTTGATGCCTTTCTGAACCTTATTCTTGTGCCTAATAACCCTACAGTGGTATCAGAGCCAAGCTAGAGCTTTAGGCGTTGTCTAGACGAAGTTTAAAGTCCGATCAAACCCCGAAACGTCGATTTAGACCCCCTCTCTGGAAATTTTTTAAATTGTTGATTTTTTCTGTATTAAAAATACTCAGAAAATTAAGCAGGGAATTCTAAGGATTACTGTGAAATACGAGCTCCTAATCCCCTTAAAGCGCTACGGAACCTTGGCAATACCATGCATTGCCGGCGGTTCCGCGGCCGTACTTGGGTATTAGGGACTAATACTTCTAGGTAATATCCGTAGGTATTACTACATGCTTTTGGGAATTTTTAATATTACTCAAGTGTTGAGTTTTCTGGAGATCTTTTGTATTCGTTGATTCGATCGGAAAGTTTAATTTCGTTTAAGTTTTTTCGGGTAATTTAGAACGTGTTAAAAATTTCGAACAGATATCAATAACTCACTTTTTCCCCTGACGGAAAATTTTCATGTGTTGGATTTTTCCACTAGTTTGAAACTTTCGGGAAATCATGCAAGCGTATCTGTGGACCCTCTAGAAGAATGTAACCTTAACTCGATTATGTGACTGTCAAAACTGCCACTGAACCCTAGGGTTTGTGGTAGTTTAGCGTTGCTACATGTGAGGCGTTGGTTTGATCCTTCTACGGCTGGTTCATTGGGGCTGTGACATGTTCTGGGATTTTTGAACTCCGCTCAAGTGTTGAGCTATTTGGGAAATCTTGGGTTTTTGTTTATTCGATCGGAAAGTTTAACATTGTCTATTAATCTGGAATGTGTTACAATTTTTGGAATCCACATGTAGTTATGAGATAACTAATTTGAATGTTATAAATCTAGCAGTTTAGTCTCAGATGATAGGTTGCCACGGGATTTTGATGCGATCAAAAGTCCGTCGCAATCACGTAGCGTACGCGGATACTCGCCGGGTAAACTTAATAGACAGCCATGCCCCATAGCCCCGACCAAGTGACTGTAGGAGAACCCCGTCGCCAAAAGCATCCATTCGGGTGCTCACGGCAGCGGTGCTCCGCCTTAGTGCACTTTATCGACAGCATCGGGGGTGCGGCCGTCTACTAAAGTTTTCGACGAGCATTCGATAAGGTTGTCGGGAATCTTGTTGAATTACCCGACTTGATATTGAAAAGTGTTTTCGATATTGAGACTAAAATGCGGGGTTTATAATTGTTAGGCATGCGATGTCTAAGGAATTCATTTGGTTAGGCATGCGATGTCTAAGAAGGTTGCGGATTACAACTATTGTAGTTTTACACTTTTTTTTCTGCGACCGTAAGTGTAATATGTGGTGTATCGCCGGTTTTGTTGCTATACATCAATGACAATTGGGATACGCATATTTACTTACGTTGATGACATGTGGTGTTATGTGTTGCTGTGATATGTTATATTGGATCGTCGTGTTTTGAATAACCGGGGGTTTTATGTGAGATGAGAGTTTTTCTTTTTCATTCATGTAAAATTCAATTGTATGTAATATTCTTTTGTTGGGGTACTTCCGGGATGAGGATGATGTCACCATTGTATATTATTTACTTTTCCGCATTAGGATAGACCCAAGACGGGGAGCACAAGTAACCGGGTTCTAAGGCACAGTTGGAGACCATCTTGAGGAGTCGAGACCGGGTCTCCTAACTCTAGAACTGGCAGGATTACTTGCCGCTCTCGTAGGGGTCTAGGGATGTGGGTTTGGCTATTCATCACGACCGTGGAATCCGTGTTTTATACAGGCCCGCAATAAAATACGGATAATCTAGTATATCCAATATTTCATATGTGTTTCTTCTGCTGCAATGTTCTGTGATGAGATCATATTACTGCCTAAGACGAATGTTTATATTATATATATGAGATATATATTATATTGCTGATTTCGTTTCAAATGTGATGCTTGTGAAGCATAAAAAAATGGTACTTCATTAATGTGATTAATGGAATAAAAGAAACCTAAAGATGTTGTAGAAACATGTTTAAAAACTGGTAGCTCTAGTTCTTGCTTTGCATAGCGGTATTCCTTGTAAATATCTAGCACCTTTTTCGATAAGGAAAGAGCTGAGATCCCTTCACCGGGAGTGACCTCTTTAGCGAAACTAGTAGATACTACAAACACGGTTTGTCTTTTGATTGCTTCTATAGCTTTTGCTTTGCACAGCGGTATTTGTGAAATATCCTGCACCTTATTCGATAAGGAAAGAGCCGAGATCCCTTCACCGGGAGTGACCTCTTTAGCGAAACTAGAAAAGCCTCAAAAACACTCCTTTTTCAAAATCACTCGATTCTACAACGATATAAAGTTCATTACGCAAAGGGTTTTCTTAAAAAAACCTGTCGTAGCCCTCCGTCATTTTAGATAAGTAGTATTTAGTATTCGTACTACGTTTGTTGACTTAGTCAAGGCGTAGTGTGCGGTAGCTGATTAGAGCTTATCTGCAAAGCATATGATGTGATTGGATTAGGGTAGTCGTGCAGCCTTGTTGACTTAGTCAAGGGTCATGCGGGTGGGTTTAATTCAATCGGAAAATGATGGGTTGAACTTTACTTACGGTCTATGGTTTGTAGACTTAGTCAAGGTCAAAGATCGCTTGGGGCAAAATATTATTGGGAATTTTAAGTGTTGAAATTTGCAATGAGATTGCATACCTCCTATGAGATAGTTGGATCCCGATACCCACTGCGAGTAAGAGTTACTCCTGGGAGAATTATACACTTTACAATTAGCCGATAAAGTAGGTGTCTAGAAAGGTGTCAATGAGGTTACGCCCCTGGGAAAACGAGGTTTATTTTAATTAGGTCCGTGCGAAAGCATGGGGAACCTCCCTCAAAGTACCGACACTGGCCTGGCTGAAAAATTGGCGAACTTGTAGCGTGTAATTAATCCCGGCTAGTCTTTCCTTTTAGGGTTTGAAGGAAGATTTGACTAAAACAGTGGGAGACATCCTGATTAGATATATTAATAACCAATCTAATCTTGCAAGAGCATACGCTGAGTGTTTTCTTCACTCTCTCTCCAGGTAGCGACCATGTCACGCCTTAATCAAGATAATAATACAGATGTATTGACCGAACCCGCTTGTTATACTGTGCTAGGGAACGTTGGTCCCGCTCCAACTTATAATTGTTATATAACCGAGCAGGAAATAGGTGATTACCAGAATTCCCGTGCCGCCCAAACAAAGAAAGTGCATGTTGATGCATCTTCTTCGGGTGTGTTCATTATAGAGAACTGTTTCTCAGTATCCTTTACGTCTTGGATATGTGATACCGGATCAGGATCCCACAAAATGAAATCTATTACATAGGCTACAGAATACTCTTGGGTAGAGAATTGAGAACGGGTGATAAGTTTCAAGAGTTGGAAATGGTGCAAGTGTTGCAGCCAAGTTTGTTGGCAGTTATCACCCTGTATTAACAAATACATTAATTCTGAACGAATGTTATTAGATACCGAACCTGATATACAAAATTATATCAGTATCTTTATTTAATAAAGAAGGATATAATTTTGTATTATTGGATAATGTTTTAAACATTTCCTATATCAAGAGTTGATCAGTTCAGGCACGTTATCTAAAAGCATAGACGTTCTAAATCAAATTACAGTTCTTAATGTACAGAACACACACAAGAGGAAAAGTTCAGAATTGAACAAATCCTTCTTGAGGCATTGTAAACTAGGTCATATCAATGCGACCCGACTAGCTAAGTTACATAGAGATGCATATTTAAATTTGTTTGAATTTACATCTTGTGAAACTTGCCGGTCATGTCACAAAGATAAGATGACCACAGCTCTGTTTATTGGAAACAGGGAAAGAGTTAGTGAACTCTTGGGATTGATACATGATGATGTATGTAAGTCCCCTGTCTACACATGCCAGGACTGGTTCTTTGTACTTTATTATATTCACTGATGGTCTCTCAAGATTCGGACATGTGTTCCTATTGAAACACAAGTTTGAACCTTTTGAGAAATTCAATGAATATGAGTTAGAAGTAGAGAACCGAAACGGGTATGAGTATTATGTCCTTTGATGTGATCAGGGAGGAGAATACTTGAGCATGGGATTCCTGGACTATTCTAAAGGAGAATGAGATTCTCTCTCAGCATTACTCCTCCGTATACACCACAGCACGTCGGTGTATCGGGGCGGAGCAATCTCACCCTATTAGATATGGTGCGCTCTATGATGAGTACTACTGAGCTTCCTATTTCCTTTTGGGAGTTATGCACTTGAGAAGCTGCATACCTATTGAATAGGGTTCCAACCAAATCAGATGCCTACCACTCCATATGTGATATGGTATGGAAAGAGCCCATCTCTTAAGGATGTTAAGATTTGGGGTTGTCCAGCCTATGCCTAAAAGCAAAATCCGGACAAACTCGAAGCAAGGTCAGTTCTGTAGAAGTTTGTTTGATATCCCAAGCATTCGCAAAGGAATATCTTCTACCTGGGGAACAAAAGGTGTTTTTGTTTCTCAGCATGCCACCTTTGTGAAAGGGAATTTCTTGTGAAGAAATTAGTGGTCATGAGGTAGAACTGGAAAGAGTTCCAGCTATACAAACTACAGCTGATGATTTGGTAGAACCAAAGGATTCAATAGTTTCCAACGAACCTCAGCCTCTCCGCCGATCTAGTAGGGTTCCTCACCCATCTGAGAGATACTTCGGTTTCTCTATGACAGTGGAAGCGAGGATTGCATCATGAGATGATGACCCAACTTGTTTCGAGCAGGCCATCGGGAGTGGAACTCTGTAAGAATGGCTGGATGCTCAGCAATCTTACATGTAATCCTTATACACCAACAAAGTATGGACTTTGGTTGCTTTATCTGAAGGGTTAAATCCCCATCAGGAGAAAGTATATCTTGAGAAGAGTACTTGGTGTACATGGAAAAATTGAGACTTTCAAAGCTATGCTTAAGTCCATCCAGATCCTACTTGCCATTGCTACATACCATGACTACGATATCTGGCGGTTGGGTGTCATGACTGCTTTTCTAAATAATAATTTAGAAGAGAGAGTCTATAAGTACAAAGCCAGACGTCTTCCTAGACAGTGGGAGCAGCGGAAAAGTGTGCAAGATGTTTTATGAGATAAATCAGGCATCGCGGAGTTGGAACGTCTGTTTTGATGTGGTAGTCAAAGAGTTTGACTTCATCAAAATGGTAGATGAACCTTCTATATACAAAAAGGTAGTAGGGAGTATGGTGGTGATCCTCGTATTGTAAGTGGATGACATACTCTTGATAGGAAAGGAGTTTCCTATACTACGCTCGGTCAATCTCCTCTTATCACAAGGATCTCTATATAGGATCAAGTTGATACCTGCTAAATCCTGGGCTTTGGATATATGAGATAGATCTAATTGGATATTAGGATTCTCACTAGTTGTAGTGAGATGGTATCAATCGATCCTGGGGAGAATCACTGGAATGGTTCCAGGGTGGTAAGGTCGACTGATTGTCAGTCACAGGTATTGTCTTTATCCTCAGTGGAGGGACGGTTTGTTGGAAGAGTTCCAAGCTAGATACCGTGACAAACTAGACGATTAAAGGCTAGATAGATCGTTACCAAGGATGCTACCAAAGAGGCAATCTGGATATAAATATACTAGTTCATGAGATGAACTTCGTTCCTACCATTGTGTGACAATGGAGTTGTGGTTTAGGCCTAAGAACCCCCGTCCCATCTGTAATCCAGACATATTCTTAGACAGTATCGCCTGATCATGGAGATGGTTGATCTACAGGGAGATCGAGGATAGGAGAGTAGACACTGAGGACAACAGTGCGGATCCGCTCATAAAGGCCTATTTCCCAGTAAAGACTTTTATGGGATGGTTGAGTATGAGATACTTCAACCACAGCTGATTGTTGGGTATGCGATACCACAACAGATGGCCCTAGTGCAAGTGGGAGATTGTTAGTTATATGTATGCCCTAGAGGTCATTACTGTACATACGATGTATATTGTAGTGGATGCTTGGACATATATAGGTAGGACTTTCATGCTCGACATGATAGTATGCTATCTGGTTGCTCTTTATCTTAACATGTACTCTGATTGTCTCTAAATTACATGTTGATAAAGCCCTTAGGATGAGTACTTGACTACCAGGACTATGATGCAGATTATACTAGTGGGGACAGTGTAGTCGCTAAGTACATCCTTCAAATGTTCCTAGTCGTAGGTGTATCGAGACAGGGCATCGATATACCAGAGTAGAGTAGCGTATGCGCTTCTTGATGATGAGTGATGGATGATCTCATATTCATTGGTGTTTGACATCAGAGAAGGTATACGGGTACTCAGTGGAGACTGGGTACACTGGACGGACTCGCCGAGAACTACCAGATGGTATTATACCTCACGTCAGATGGCAGTTCTATGGTGACACTAGTACATGTTAGTCTGTAGATCCGAGATCGTCATAGAGTCTTGTGTGATTCCCACTGTGCTTTGATTTCCATCATACCACGTCCAAGAGGGTGTGCAAAACGGTGGCTTTTGGGTACAGTCCCGAATCATATGGAGGCAATGAGCGATAGGAGGGGTTTCGTCTCTCCCGGTATAGGGAGTTGATGTTGCGCTGTGTTCGATTGGCTATAACTGGAAATCCCTGGCCATGGTTGCTGAGATTTACTGGCAAGTGTTATCAGTAGTTTCTCGAACTGTTATGGACCTCATATCGACACGACTTATCAAGCTACTGGGGTCTGACGTTTACCACCCCTAGGCGAGATATGCGACATATCAGACGAAGAGACCGGACTGTACGGGAGTGTTACTGATTAGATTCGCAGGAGAATGTACAGGTTTGCTTGTTTATCTTCTGATCGCTCAATACTTGGGTGGCTGTTACGTTTAGCTGACCGCTTGCAGCTTGTGGGTGTTTGATATGATCATCACCTACTGCCGGCGTATTGATGATTCTTTAGAGTCCTACACAGAGGTTTCCTGGCTCAGGAAAAACGGAGTAGGAGCACATATGTGATATGTGCGGGACCGAGAACATTACGTGTATGCGATACCGTATTAGATTCTCGCGATATGTGATATCGGCCGGGTATATGTGATATAGCCGGGTCATCGGATCAAGTATTGATTCGATGAACTGATACAGATTATATTAGTCGGTTATTTGTGTAATAGCCGGATTATCGGATCAAGTGTTGATTCGATAATTTAATGTATAATTATATATTTGATATATTATATTATATTGACTAATATTAGCTCACTTAAAGATTCTTTTTCTCACTTGGATAATACATTGATATATATGTGATATATGTTAATTGTACTATTTTATTTTGTTACAATAAATATTGTATATGTGATATATAATATTGTAACATGTTAGGGTTACAAATGCAACATGCTTTGTGGAGTTTAAATATGGTTAGGGTTTGGATTAGGGTTAAACTTGGATGAAGTTTTCAAGAAGCTTCTTGAAGCTTTGACTTTGACTATGATATTTTGTGTAGATATTTCTTAACCCAACCCAAACCCTTTACCATAGTTAATTCTCTATATGGGTTAAGTCTTCATTCTTAACCAATGGTTGCATTTCTAACCTCACACAAGTTTTCATTATTCATCACAAATGGATTTGCTTCTCTTCTTCTTCTTGCTCTTGAAAAAGCTTTCTAGCTTTTTGACATGTGATGAAAATGAGTGAGAAATTGAAAACAAAAGAGTGCTAAATTCCTACTTCATCATTCTCATCTATTCTAGCCGCTTAGATTCGGGTGTTTGCTTTGCGAACACTTGATTAGATATGCAAGAGCTTGGGTTTGAGTTTCTTCAAGGTAGATCATTTTAGTTATTGAAGATCGGAAGCAAGCTTGCATCTTTCTCTTCATAGAGCCTCTCTAGAGTCCAGGTACATGATGATTGCGGCAAAGGGACCTCAACACGGAGCTTATGAAGTGAAGGAACGAACTACAAAGGTTGTAATCCCAAACTCTTAGAAGTAAAGTTGTTTACTCGCTTTTTGTTTCACCTAATCACTAGTCTAAGATCTTGGTTAGGGTTGTTCGGCACATGAAAATTTTCATTTTGGCATGGTTGATATCTTGTAGAACCTTGTTCTTGTGCCTAATAACCCTACAATGGCACCTTAACCTCATTTCATTATGTATTATGTAATTAGTTAATTAACTAGTTTTTAAAATAAATAAAGGGTATTGAAAATATGTGGACTTGAGAGAGGAGAGAGAGGGCATCATGAGGCATGGCAAGCATGCCATGCATTAAATGAGAAGAGAGAAGAGGGAGGCATGGTTTAGGCTAAACTCACACCCTCATTTTTCCATCACGCTCACTCATACACTCTTCACTCTCATTCACACTCTCATTCACTTATCATTTCCTTCTCATTATTTTCTTCACCTCATCTCACACCCACACATCCCTCAACTGAAACCCTAACCCAACCCTCACAAACCCACACAAAATCTCCGCTAAACTCCATCAAAACCCTTCACAAGCCAAGATCAAGCCACTAGAATCACTTGGAACATGGAAAGCTAGGGTTTTGGAGCAAGTTTGGATAGGTAATAACTCTAAACTGTTAGGTAGGTGTTAATTATGTTGTGTTTCTTAGTAGATGTTGTTTAGAACCCTAAAGATAAGGTTTTGGTGTAATATCGTGTTTTTAGTGTCTTTTTGGATGTCTTTAACCTGCTGTGTCTACGAGTCTTTACTGTGAAAAACTACCAGTGTAGAAGTGTTGTACTATTTGCCCTGAGTGTACACCAGTAACACGAGCCCAACCTGAACGGTTTTGGCCGGCGAGATGGGGTCTTTTTCCGGCAAGCTTGGCCAATAGGGGGACTGGGGTGTTGTAATATTGTGAGTAGCTGTCTGCAGTGATTTGAGGTTGTTTGGTACTGCTATATTTTTAGGTTTTGACCGTGGGTAAAATCTGGGATCGATTAGCTAGTTTTTAGTGTTTCGACGACACGCGATATGCTGTCCGACTCAGTTTCTATGCTTCGTGTGATTTCTGCACGTAGGGTTTGTTTTAGTAGTGTCGCCACACACGTTAGCCGATAAGCGAACACTTTAGAGGGTGTTGGAGACGGTGCGTCGATTTAAACGTAATTGTATGTATTATTGCTAGATTTCTGAGTGGCACTTGCTATGTTTTGTGTTAATAGGATCGCGGGCGGTGACTTCGGACGCTGCGAAGAAAGGGAAGCAGGTGGTTGGATATACCTAGCTCGAGATCACGGTGAGTAGATTTAACATCTACGGGGAAATCGCCCGTATGGCGTTATGCGTCAGGGCTTGATAGGATATTATAGCTGTATGTTTATATACAAATATATTGATTGTGCATGAGCATCATTACATACCATTACTTGTTGTGCCTTGACTTAGTACTTAGTGGACACTGCACCATTACGGACGGTTCATGTTGCACGAGCATTAAATTGTATGCTACACCCACACCGTTGGTAATTGCCATGACACACACAACCTATACCCATATGCAGTATTGTATTGTATTGTTATTGATATTGACACATGGATTATTGTTCTATTCCGCATATGAGATACATCGTGCATACATACTTATATGTATACACCCATACTTGCTATAGTTACATGTGCACCTTTAGATGATGTTGGATTTGATTTTGGAGAAATTGGGAACCGCGTGATATATTTTAAAATTGAATTCATTTAAAAGGAGCAGTTTTCCCTTGATATGCCTATATTACTGTTTTATGTTGCATATTTCATATTTCATGTTTTTATGCATTGAGATATGGATTTCATGTGATTTCTGGATTTGAGAACCGTGGTATTATTTTAAGAAAGTATGCATTGTTTTGAAAACCCGGTTTCTCTTGATATGATATTTCAGTGCGTCCACTATGAGTTTTCTCGATTCTGAGAGCTTGTATGAGTATACCCGATTCGAGGAGCGGTAGGCACTGTCTGCGGGTACATGGTGGACCCGGTGAGGTACCCCGGGGAAAGAAGACTCGTATAGTTAGGCGGTGAGCCTGGCAGGGGAGCATTACCTATCGGTGATAGTATGGAGCCCGACGGACATCCGGAGGATACCGTCTGAGAGTTATGCCATGAGATATATTGAGGGCCGATCTGGTATGCGGCACCTGAAAGATGAGTATTTACGTGTCGATGTTGGACACGAGTATTTCATGATGTTTTCGAGTGCCGATGTTGGGCACTCAGGTTCCATGAGATTTACAGGATATGAGGGTCGATCAGAGTGACGGCGCCTGAGGTATTGGGATTTGCGGTGTATTTGATGGACACCGGGTTTTTCCACGATGATAATTCGTGATGATGATATGTTTTATCCCATACTCAGCATTTATTGATATGCACTGCATCATGTATTTGTAGTAACTGATAGAGTACCTTTCATGATTGTTGCATACCCAGATTACCATATTGATACTATCAAATTGCATGTGATAGGGTATCGCAGTACGTGCATACCATCGATTACCTGTATGATGTTACTTACTATTCACGAGTTGGCAACTCACCCCCGTTGTGCCACAGTGTTTTGCAGGTTGACCCTCAGAGTAGTCACGGCAGGCTGCTTATTATCTCTATTTTGTGGATACCACTACGATTGGTTGTGAGTCGTTCTGCTATAGGTGGGTTGCGGTTATCCAATTTTATATTTCATTGAACATCTTATTGTATCTAGTACTCTCCATCTACCATTTCATGTATTGATTTAAAGACAAGTTGTGAGGACGATTATTGTATATTTGGTGACTTTGGGTATCGTACTCGTGTGAGCCGACTTTTATTACGCATTTTTATCTTTTGGGCTGTTTTTCACTTATATTGTCCATTGCTTCGCTACGGCGTCGCATATTATGCTTGCGGTGGTTGTATCCGCCTTTGGGGCGTGATTTGCTCCCGTTGGGGATGCTTTATTTATTTCATATGTTGTTTTACTTATGTCTTATGTTTGTACCCGTTTCAGGGCTGGTTTTTACAAAGGAGGTGCTGCGGAAATTTTTAAGAAAATAATTTAAAGTTTAAAGATTTTTACTTGAGATTTCCAAATGTTTTTAACAATGTTTTATCACTTACTAATTTTAATGGTTTAGATTTCTGGGTTTCGGCTTACTTAAATTTCGTTACGCCTGTAGACGTTTCGTGGTATAAGTGCCGGCCTGTAGGGTTCCTAGGCACTCTAATGAAGTCTCACAAGGCATCTACCATGCCAATTTCAATTTTTACGGGTGCTGAGAAACCCTAATACGGATCGTTGACTAGAAGTTTAGGCGAAAAACGAATCTAGTTAACATTTTAACTAAAGGAGAGAGACTACAACCTTTGTAGATCCGGTTCTCCACTTCCTTAGCTCCACGTAGGCGTCCTCTCGCTGTCCATCTCGAATCCCGAACTCAATCGTCGGCTTCATCGAAGAAATGGGCGGACTAGGTTGTCGGCTTCGTGCCGAAGATGATCTACGTCGAGGCATCATAAGTTCAAGCTCCAACTTCACCAAGTTGTGAAACTTGTGAAGAAAACACCCTATACTACTTGGCAAGAGGTAGAGGGTGAAGAAATAGGAGGTGGGTTCACTTTAGAATTGGATTTCTCTCACTTTTGCTCAAGTTGCCATTGATGGACTTAAGCTTTTCTTGAAGAAGAAGATGATGAAGACGAAGAAAGAATATGATAAGTGTTAATTCAAATTGAAAAGTAAATGAATACTTATCATATACTAACTAGGGTAGAGTGTAGAGAATAGACCATGGTTACTTGGATGGGTTAGGCTTAAGCATGAGGACAAGAATGGTTAAGAAGTCAAAGCTTCATGAAGCTTCAACTAGAAACAAATAAAGCCACCATTCTCATCTAAATCATTTCCAAATAAATAAATGAACAAATAAATAAATAAATGAATAAGCAAAACCCTAATCATCAAATTAACCATGGTTTAATTCTATACACTTAACCAAATGATCAAGTATCATCAAACATGATACAAATATGTGCACAAAAGTATATCACATATACAACTTGCACATCAAGTGAGAAAAACCATTTAAAGTGAACTAATACTAGCTAATGCAAAGTAATATATCAAATATATAATTATACATTAAATCATTAAATCAACATTTGATTTAACGATCCGGTCATATCGCATATAACCGACTAGTATCCTATGTATCGGCTTATCGAATCAATCCTTGATTCGATATCTAGGTTATATCGAATATAACCAATCGATACATCCATCGCGAGAATGAAATATGGTATCACATACACGCATTATTCTCGGTCCTGCACATATCTCATATGCGCTCCTATTTCGTTTCGCTTGAGCCAGGAAACCTCTGTGTAGGACTCTAAAGACTCGTCAATACGCCGGTAGCAGATGATGATCATATCAAGCACCCACAAGCCGCAAGCGGTCTGCTAAACGTAACGGCCATCCGGGTATTGAGCGATCAGAAGATCGACGAGCTAGCCCGCTCACACTCCTGTGAATCCAACCAGTAACACTTACCGTACAGTCCGGTCTGTTCGTCTGATATGTCGCATATCAAGTCTAGGGGTGGTAAACGTCAGACCCCAATAACCGATAAGTCGTGCCGATGTGAGGCTCATAACGGGTCGAGAAACTACTGGAAACACTTACCAGCAAATCTCTGATCAGCCCTGGCCAGGGACTTCCCTGTTACGGCTAATCGAGCACAGCGCAACATCAACCCCCAATACCGGGAGAGACGAAACCCCTCCTATCGCTCATTGCCTCCATGTGACTCGGGACTGTTAGTGTATATGCCCTAGAGGCCATTACTGTATCATACTAGTATGTATATTACTTGATGGAAGCTTGGGATATTCACAGTTGTACAGACAATCTTGCTCAATATAGTAGTATGCTACTTGGTTTGTCTCTGCTTTAATGTGTACTTGTGTGTTTATTTATTATATCACCTATACGCGTTAGTAGAGCCCTTTGGATCTTTGCTTGATTACCGGCGTTGTGATGGCGATCACACTCGTGGGGGCTGGGTAATCTACAAGCACATCCTTATACACGTCCCTAGTCGTGGGAGTATCGAGATAGGGCATCGATACTCCGGAGTAGACTAGCGTATGCGCTTCTCATCCCAGCACGGGAGACGGTCTGTCCCACAGCCGTCGGTACGTCGTACTTGAGATAGTATGCGGGTGCTCGTTAGGTTACGAGTACACTGGACAGGACTCGTCGGGAACTGATGGTTGGTATTATACCTATCGTCAGTTATCAGTTCCCAGGTGACATGAGTACAGCTTAGTCCGCTGACTTGACACTGTCACTCCGCCTCGAGTGTGTTCCCACTGTTCTTTGATTACTACCCTACCACGGCTCTTCTGAGTCGTGCAAATAGGTAGTAGTTGGGAGCAGTCCCGAAGCACTTGGAGGCAGTGACGGTTAGACAGGATTCGTCTCTCCCGGTATTGGGGGTTGACATCGCGCTGTGACTAGGAGAGCCATTACACAAGTAGTCCCTGGCCAGGGCAAGCGAGATATACTGGTAGGTTCCAGTGCTATCTCAGGGTGTTCTGGGCTTCACTCCGACACGACTTGTACCTCTATTAGGGGTCTGACGCTTACCGGTCCCCTAGGCCCGACATGCGATGTATCAGACGAACAGACCGGACTGTATGGAGAATGTCACATTCAGACTCAGTAGGAGTTCAGATGGGTTTTACCTCGTCAGTCTTCTTATCGGCATCTACCTGGGGACCGTTACGCACAGCTAGTGCCGCTTGCGGTCTGTGGTTAAACCCACTGCCAGCGTAGTGTCGAGTCTTTAGAGTCCCACACAGAGGGCTATTCTCCTCTGGGCAAAACTGAGTAGAGGTCGCATGGTTTTGCGGCAGGGTTCGTTCTCATCCGCGCACTTGTGCACGTTTGGAGTCCGAACGGTTTATACTAGCAGGCTCTGGTTTGAGCCAGATACTGGTATATGTTTTGGGGTTGCTTTTATCTCTCAGTATTCTTGTTCCTCGGAACGAGAATGCAGGTGTGTATGCACAGTTGTTTGAGGCGGAGGAAGAGGTCTTTCATTAGGGTTTCGGAACGGGTGCGTATGCACAGTTGACAGTCGTCTTTTTCCAAACCATAATGGATTTATGAAATATCTATTAATAATAGTAATTAAATGAAATTGTGTCATGGTTGGTTTTGTTGACTTGTTGACCATGGTTGAATGTTTGACCATCATCATTACTTTGCAAGGATACTCCTTGATTCAGGCTTACATTCATTTAATGAAGTGATGATAGTGGTCATTCCAAATACAACCATCAACTATTTCATTTTGAATTATTATTATTAATTAGATAATTCTTTTTCCTTTTGTTATGGTTGCAAAAGGAAAATGAGCTCATTCTATCATATTCATTCTCTCTCCTCACTTCATCTTCTTCTTCCTCAAGTTCAAGGAGAATCCTTCTCATGTGTTGAGAATTCCTCTCCTTGAAAGAGAAACACCCCATAGATACTCTCTACTCTCTCTAGGGTTCAAGGTTTAGCAAGCCGGAGATCCTAGTTCACTCTAAGTTCGAGAAAGAGCCCGAAGGTTGAACCCTCAGGTGGATCCATCTTTGACGGAAGAAGGCTACAAGGAAAGAACCATCAACCTCTACTAGGTTTCAAGAAGAAGGAGTTCAAGTTAGGTATAACCCCTAACCGAGTAGATACATCTCAAGTTAGGATTCTAGTGTTTTGTTTAGCAAAGATCCAGCTTTTACGGTCCATGTTACAAAATTTAGAAAAAATTTTGTTTTACTGTTTCCGCAACCCCGAAAGTACCGGGAGAGGTAACGTGGACCTAACAGTGGTATCAGAGCCTAACTAAACTTAAACTAGCTTAGTAGCGAAGTGTACGGAAGTTCGAAACGGAAAAATCACAAAAACCGGAAATCAAAAACCCTAAGTTTCTGTTGAAATTTTTTGTGCTCTAAAAGTAAAAAGTTTTACTCCTAAAATCGGCTCTGGGTTTTGTGAGAACACCCACCAAAAACGATCCCATGAATCCTTCAAACAGCCGCGGATCCGCGGCCATTGCTATTCTTGTTGCCGCGGATCCGCCGCCGTTTGGGCTCTTCATGTGATCGTGTTTTGTGCAGTGTTCTTCTGGTAGGGTTTTGGGATTTTTCAAATATGTTTTTTGTGCCCAGATTTTCCAGAAAAGAAATTTACTTTTGGGGTCCTATAAATCCGTATTTTTTTCGAACTTCGCTACACTTTGGCTATATTGGTTATATCTGTGATGTTTGAATGTATTGAACATCGGCTAATCGCTATATGTCGATTAGTCGAGGTTATACATATCTGTGATCTGTGTTTGTTGATGGTTTGTGTATATGAATGGATTGGATTGTCATGGGTGAATAGCCGGGATGGATGTGAGATGAGTGTTGTTTTTCTTTCATTCATTTGTAATATGTAAATTGATGTAATATTATTATTTGTATGGCCGTACAACCGGGTCGGGGTTGTAGCCCTCATTGTATAATTCTTTTTACTGGTTTTGCTCCTAGGATAGACCCATGGAGGGGTGCACAAACTACCGGGTACTTGGCGGGTAGTTTGCCGCACCCGTAGGGGTCTTGGGTGGGGTTTTGGCTATTCACCGCGACCGTGTAATCCGCTTTTCGTTGCAGGCTCGAACGGATTGCGGATTCCTAGTATATCCAATGTATTCATCTGTGATCTGTAATGTCTATCATTGCTATATATTTATAACTATTTAGGCGTTGCTTATGTTTTACAGCCGCGCTAGCCCAGCCCCAGCTCTGTCATTAGTTAAGTAACCTAACGGGTGATGACGGGACCCCGTGGCGAATGCGAATGGCATAAGCGTACGTCATATTTTGGTTGTTTTCTGCAATGGTAGGATTTAAATGATGGGACGCATTAAAAGAACTAATGCAAGAAAATAAACCTAAAAGACGTTGTTGGAACGATTTTTCAAAAAAAGCTGTTATTGCAAGGACGTTCAATTTTTGTTTTGTATCGCGGTATTCGGTTATGAATGCCCAGCACCTCAGTCGACGAGGCAAGGGCCGAGATCCCTTCATCGGGAGTGACCCCTTGGACAAAAGTTTGCGTCAGGGTAATAACTTCACTATAGTCGATTATTCTTGCTTTGCATCGAGGTATTCAGTTTGGAATATCCTGCACCTCATTCGACGAGGAAAGAGCCGAGATCCCTTCACAGGGAGTGACCTCTTTAGCAAAAGTTTTCGCCACTATATTTTCAAAAAGATTACCAGGTTCCTTCAACGATATCAAGTTCATTACGTTAACGGGTTTTTCGCCAAAAGCCCAGCCGTAGCCCTCCGTCGTTTCGGATAATTAATACTTAGTATTCGTGCTGCGTTTGTTGATTATTCGTCAAGACACAGTGAACGGTAGCTGAGTAATAATTTTCTGTTGCACTGATAGATGCGATTGGTTAGGACGGTCGCATGATTTTGTTGATTATTCGTCAAGGATCATGCGGGCGGGTCTAATGCAATCCTGGATAACGATGGGTTGAACTTGACTAGGACCTTTTGATTTGTTGATTATTCGTCAAGGTCACTTGGGTCCTAGGGGCAAAAACCACATCGGGAGTTTCAAAAGTACTGAAACTTGCAGATTTAGCATACCTTCTGGAGTGTGGTGACTGGAGTGGATTCCATCTAGGTCATCACACAATGATAGTTGGATCCCGATCCCACTGATGAGTTGGATTACTCTTGGGAGATTATTTCACAAAACGATCAATGCTATAAACCTAGTAGGTGTCTAAAAAGGTGTTAGCGGGGCTACGCCCCCAGGGAAAAGAGGTTCTTGAATTAAGGAACTTCGCGAAAGCGTTGGAAAACCTCACTCGAAGTACCGACACTAGCCTGGCTGAAAGGTTAAGCAAGTATTGTGACGTGAATTAAAATCCTGAATAGTTCTTCTTTTAAAAGGTTTTAAGAAGAATTTGAGTAAACAGTGGGAGACATCCTGGTTAGATAAATTAATAAACCAATCTAATCTTGCAAGAGCATACGCTGAGTGTTTCTTTTCTCTCTCTCCAGGCAGCAACCTTTTCACGCCCTAATCAAGATAATAAAATGTATCGCTTGACCGATCCGAATTCTTATTCGGGACTGGGGAAAGTTGGTTCAACTCTAACTTGTGACAACAGTTATGAGTATGAGAATGGGAAAGGGGATTGTATGGATTTCCAGGATACCCAGTCGAAGAAGAAGCATGGTTTTGCATCTACTTCAGGTGTTCTTGTAATTGAGAACTGTTTTATGGTCAGCCCTGCCTCCTGGGTACTTGATACCGGATCAGGATCTCATATCTGTAATTTATTACAGGGACTGAGAAAAAGTAGGAAAGTTGCACCGGGTGATATGTCGCTCAGAGTAGCGAACGGAGCACAAGTTAATGCGGCAGCCGTCGGTGAATATCACCTAGTATTGCCAAATGGCAAGACTATGATTTTGAACGATTGCTACTATGTACCCTCCATGGTTTGCAACATCTTATCAGTTTCTTTACTCAATAAAGATGGATATAACTTTGTTCTTGAAAAGAATATCATGAACATTTACCTTCATAAGGTACTGGTTGCAGAGGGTACACTGTGTAATGGTATCTACGTTCTAAATCAGAATATAGTTCTCAATATACAAAACACACGCAAGAGGAAGAATTCAGATACGAATGAATCCTACTTGTGGCATTGTAGACTTGGTCATATCGGAGAGAAAAGACTGAGTAAGTTGCATAAAGATGGACTCTTGGATACGTTCGAGTTTTCATCTTATGAAACTTGTCAGTCTTGTCTCAAAGGGAAGATGACCAAATCTCCGTTCACCGGACATGGAGAAAGAGCAACAGAGCTCTTGGGACTCGTACATAATGATGTATGTGGTCCGATGTCTATACATGCAAGGGGTGGGTTCTCGTACTTCATCACATTCACTGACGATTTCTCTAGGTTCGGATATGTGTATCTGATGAAACACAAATCTGAAGCTTTTGAGAAATTCAAGGAATTCAGAAACGAAGTAGAGAACCAGGCAGGCAAAAGTATCAAGATCCTCCGGTCTAACAGGGGAGGGGAGTACTTAAGCACGGAATTCCTAGATTACTTAAAAGAGAATGGTATTCTCTCTCAGCTTATACCTCCTTATACACCACAGCACAACGGTGTATCGGAGCGGAGGAATCGTACCCTATTGGATATGGTTCGCTCCATGATGAGTAGTGCTGAGTTACCTCTTTCATTCTGGGGACATGCGCTTCAGACAGCGGCATACCTTTTGAATCAAGTTCCGTCCAAATCTGTGCCTAAAACTCCGTATGAAATATGGAGCAGTAAGAAACCATGTCTGAAGTTTATTAAGATATGGGGTTGTCCGGCCTATGTGAAGACACAGAAACCGGACAAGCTAGAGGCACGATCAGTTCTGTGTAAATTTGTGGGATATCCTAAAAACTCACTGGGATATCTGTTCTACCACACTGAGGAACAGAAGGTGTTTGTATCTCGCCACGCCACCTTCTTAGAAAGGGAGTTTCTTGCAAAAGAAACTAGTGGGAGTTCGGTAGAACTGGAAGAAATTCAGCGACCACAAAATGTAACTGAAAATTTGGAGGAACCGCTAGATTCTATAACCCCAGACGAACCTCAGCCACTCCGCAGATCTGGTAGGATTTCTCATCCGCCCGAGAGATACTACGGTTTTCTCATAGACGGGGATCGAGAGGATTGCATCTTGGAAGAAGATGACCCTACCAGTTTCAGGCAGGCCATTATCAGTAGGGACTCTGATAAGTGGCAGGAAGCAATGCAATCCGAAATGGAGTCCATGTACGCCAATAAAGTGTGGACCTTGGATATTGCTTCACCTGGGGTAAAACCCGTTGGATGCAAATGGATCTACAAAAGAAAACTTGGTGTAGATGGGCAGGTGGAAACCTATAAAGCTAGACTCGTTGCAAAAGGTTTTCGTCAAAGACCTGGTTTGGACTATGATGAAACTTTTTCTCCGGTGGCTATGCTCAAATCCATTCGGATCCTACTTGCCATTGCTGCCTTCCATGACTGTGAAATCTGGCAGATGGATGTTAAAACGGCTTTCCTGAATGGTTGTTTGGAAGAGTGCGTTTACATGGATCAACCAGAAGGTTTCGTAGACAGTGGGAGCAGCGGAAAGGTGTGCAAGTTGCTTAAATCCATTTATGGATTAAAGCAGGCATCGCGGAGCTGGAACATCTGTTTTGATGAGGCAATCAAGGAATTTGATTTCATCAAGAACGAAGATGAACCCTGTGTGTATAAGAAGATTGTAGGACGAACTGTCGTATTCCTAGTCTTGTACGTGGACGACATTCTTTTGATAGGAAATGATATTCCTATGCTACAATCGGTCAAGCTATTTTTGTCACAAAGGTTCTCCATGAAGGACCTGGGTGATGCCTCGTACATTCTGGGGATCAAGATCTATAGAGATAGATCCAAGAGACTATTGGGACTTTCGCAGTCCAGGTACATAGAGACCGTACTAAAGAGATTTAGTATGGAGGGTTCCAAGCTCGGTAGCATACCCGCATTGCACGGAATTACCCTCTCCAAGAAGATGTCTCCTAAGACTGACGAGGAGAGGGTTCGCATGAGCACTATACCCTACGCTTCGGCGGTAGGATCTATAATGTATGCGATGCTATGTACAAGACCAGATGTAGCTTACGCGTTGAGCGCGGTAAGCCGGTATCAGCCAGACCCAGGGGAGGACCACTGGACAGCAGTAAAGAACATTCTCAAGTACCTGAGAAGGACTAAGGAGATGTTCCTGGTTTACGGTAATGGAGACCTCAGGGTCTAGTCCTTTACCGATTCAAGCTTCCAGAGTGACAAAGATGACAGCAAGTCTGTCTCGGGTTTTGTGTTTACCCTCAACGGAGGGGCGGTATGTTGGAGGAGTTCCAAGCAGGATACCGTCGCAGACTCGACGATGGAGGCTGAATACATTGCTGCAAGCGATGCCGCAAAAGAGGCGGACTGGATGAAGAAGTTCATTAGTGAACTTCAGGTGGTTCCGTCCATTGTTGACCCAATACCTTTGTATTGCGATAACAATGGGGCTATAGCTTTAGCGAAGGAACCAAGGTCCCATCAGAAATTCAGGCACATCTTAAGGCGGTATCACCTGATCAGGGAGATCATTGATCGCCAGGAGATCGAGGTGCGGAGAGTGGACACAAAAGACAACACTGCGGACCCATTCACGAAGGCTTTACCCCAGACTCAGTTCGAGCGGCTGATCGAGATGATAGGTCTTCGATACGCCAGCACATGGCCTTAGTGCAAGTGGGAGATTGTTAGTGTATATGCCCTAGAGGCCATTACTGTATCATACTAGTATGTATATTACTTGATGGAAGCTTGGGATATTCACAGTTGTACAGACAATCTTGCTCAATATAGTAGTATGCTACTTGGTTTGTCTCTGCTTTAATGTGTACTTGTGTGTTTATTTATTATATCACCTATACGCGTTAGTAGAGCCCTTTGGATCTTTGCTTGATTACCGGCGTTGTGATGGCGATCACACTCGTGGGGGCTGGGTAATCTACAAGCACATCCTTATACACGTCCCTAGTCGTGGGAGTATCGAGATAGGGCATCGATACTCCGGAGTAGACTAGCGTATGCGCTTCTCATCCCAGCACGGGAGACGGTCTGTCCCACAGCCGTCGGTACGTCGTACTTGAGATAGTATGCGGGTGCTCGTTAGGTTACGAGTACACTGGACAGGACTCGTCGGGAACTGATGGTTGGTATTATACCTATCGTCAGTTATCAGTTCCCAGGTGACATGAGTACAGCTTAGTCCGCTGACTTGACACTGTCACTCCGCCTCGAGTGTGTTCCCACTGTTCTTTGATTACTACCCTACCACGGCTCTTCTGAGTCGTGCAAACAGGTAGTAGTTGGGAGCAGTCCCGAAGCACTTGGAGGCAGTGACGGTTAGACAGGATTCGTCTCTCCCGGTATTGGGGGTTGACATCGCGCTGTGACTAGGAGAGCCATTACACAAGTAGTCCCTGGCCAGGGCAAGCGAGATATACTGGTAGGTTCCAGTGCTATCTCAGGGTGTTCTGGGCTTCACTCCGACACGACTTGTACCTCTATTAGGGGTCTGACGCTTGCCGGCCCCCTAGGCCCGACATGCGATGTATCAGACGAACAGACCGGACTGTATGGAGAATGTCACATTCAGACTCAGTAGGAGTTCAGATGGGTTTTACCTCGTCAGTCTTCTTATCGGCATCTACCTGGGGACCGTTACGCACAGCTAGTGCCGCTTGCGGTCTGTGGTTAAACCCACTGCCAGCGTAGTGTCGAGTCTTTAGAGTCCCACACAGAGGGCTATTCTCCTCTGGGCAAAACTGAGTAGAGGTCGCATGGTTTTGCGGCAGGGTTCGTTCTCATCCGCGCATTTGTGCACGTTTGGAGTCCGAACGGTTTATACTAGCAGGCTCTGGTTTGAGCCAGATACTGGTATATGTTTTGGGGTTGCTTTTATCTCTCAGTATTCTTGTTCCTCGGAACGAGAATGCAGGTGTGTATGCACAGTTGTTTGAGGCGGAGGAAGAGGTCTTTCATTAGGGTTTCGGAACGGGTGCGTATGCACAGTTGACAGTCGTCTTTTTCCAAACCATAATGGATTTATGAAATATCTATTAATAATAGTAATTAAATGAAATTGTGTCATGGTTGGTTTTGTTGACTTGTTGACCATGGTTGACTTGTTGACCATGGTTGAATGTTTGACCATCATCATTACTTTGCAAGGATACTCCTTGATTCAGGCTTACATTCATTTAATGAAGTGATGATAGTGGTCATTCCAAATACAACCATCAACTATTTCATTTTGAATTATTATTATTAATTAGATAATTCTTTTTCCTTTTGTTATGGTTGCAAAAGGAAAATGAGCTCATTCTATCATATTCATTCTCTCTCCTCATTTCATCTTCTTCTTCCTCAAGTTCAAGGAGAATCCTTCTCATGTGTTGAGAATCCCTCTCCTTGAAAGAGAAACACCCCATAGATACTCTCTACTCTCTCTAGGGTTCAAGGTTTAGCAAGCCGGAGATCCTAGTTCACTCTAAGTTCGAGAAAGAGGCCGAAGGTTGAACCCTCAGGTGGATCCATCTTTGACGGAAGAAGGCTACAAGGAAAGAACCATCAACCTCTACTAGGTTTCAAGAAGAAGGAGTTCAAGTTAGGTATAACCCCTAACCGAGTAGATACATCTCAAGTTAGGATGCTAGTGTTTTGTTTAGCAAAGATCCGGCTTTTACGGTCCATGTTACAAAGTTTAGAAAAATTTTTGTTTTACCGTTTCCGCAACCCCGAAAGTACCGGGAGAGGTAACGTGGACCTAACAGGGACTGTGCCCAAAGACTACCGTTTTGCATGCCCTCATGGACGTGGTAAGGTGGAGATCAAAGCACAGTGGGAATCACACAAGACTCTATGACGATCTCGGGTCTACAGACTAACCTGCACAAGTGTCACCTGAGAACTGCCATCTGACGTGAGGTATAATACCATCTGAGAGTTCTCGGCGAGTCCGTCCAGTGTACCCAGTCTCCACTGAGCACCCGTACACCATCTCTGATGTCAAACACCAATGGATATGGGATCATCCATCGCCCATCTCATGGGTCGAGAAGCGTATACGCTAGTCTACACTGGTATATCGATGCCCCGTCTCGATACACCCACGACTAGGGACCTTGAAGGATGTACTTATGGACTACCATGTCCCCACTAGTATGATCTGCATCATAGTCCAGGCAGTCAAGTACACATCCTAAGGGCTTTATCAACATGTAACTATAAGACAGTTAAAAGAGACAAGTGTACATGTTAAGATAAAGAGCAACCAGATAGCATACTATCATATCGAGCAAGAAAGTCATCTCTATATATGTCCAAGCATCCAATATAATATACATCATTTGTACAATATTGGCCTCTAGGGCATACACACAACTAACAATCTCCCACTTGCACTAGGGCCAGCTGCTGTAGTATCGCATACCGAGCATCCCGAAGAGTCTCTCAAACTGTATCTGGGGAATGGCCTTCGTGAGTGGATCCGCCGTGTTGTTCTTCGTGTCAACTCTCCTGACCTCGATCTCCCGGCGATCAACTATCTCCCGGATCAGGTGATACCGCCTCAGAATATGCCTGGATCACTGATGGGTCCTGGGTTCCTTGGCCAAAGCCACCGCTCCATTGTTATCGTAATACAAAGGTATTGGATGCTCAATGGATGGAACCACACCAAGTTCAGTAATGAACTTCTTGATCCAAACAGCCTCTTTGGTAGCATCGTTGGCAGCGATGTATTCAGCCTCCATCGTCGAGTCTGCCACGGTTTCCTGCTTGGAACTCTTCCAGCTAACCGCCCCTCCGTAAAGGGTAAAGACAAAACCCGACTGCGACTTAGAGTCGTCCTTATCACTCTGGAAGCTCGAATCGGTAAAGGACTCCACTTGGAGTTCTCCGTTACCATACACCAAGAGCATCTCTTTAGTCCTTCGCAAGTACTTCAGAATGCTCTTCACAGCTGTCCAGTGACTCTCTCCAGGATCAGCTTGATACCTGCTCACTACACTTAGTGAGTATGCTACATCGGGTCTGGTACATAGCATCGCGTACATGATAGAGCCTACAGCCGAAGCATAGGGTATCCCATGCATGCGAGCTCTCTCCAAATCAGTCTTGGGAGACATCTCTTTGGAGAGAGTGACTCCAGAGATCGTGGGCAAGTTCCCACGCTTGGATTCTTCCATACTAAACCTCTTTAGTATGGTGTCAATGTACCTGGATTGGGACAATCCCAATATCCGTTTGGATCTATCTCTATAGATCCTAATTCCCAATATGCAGGAGGCATTACCAAGATCTTTCATCGAGAATCTTTATGATAAGAAGAGCTTGACCGATTGCAGCATAGGAATATCATTTCCTATCAAGAGTATATCGTCCACGTACAATACGAGGAAGACAACCTTACTCTCTACCACCTTCTTGTAAATACAAGGTTCATCTGGATTTTTGACGAAATCAAACTCTTTGATAACGACGTCAAAGCAGATGTTCCAACTCCGCGATGCTTGCTTTAATCCATAAATGGATTTAAGCAGCTTTCACACCTTGCCGCTGCTCCCACTGTCTATGAAGCCCTCTGGCTGAGTCATGTACACGCACTCTTCTAAATCACCATTTAGAAAGGCGGTCTTAACATCCATTTGCCAGATTTCATAATCATGATATGCAGCGATGGCAAGCATGATCCGGATGGATTTAAGCATAGCCACTGGAGAAAAGGTTTCGTCATAGTCCACACCTGGTCTTTGACGAAAATCCTTTGCTACAAGTCTAGCTTTGAAAGTCTCCACTTTCCCATCTACACCAAGTTTTTTCTTAATGATCCACTTGCTCCCGATGGGTTTTACCCCTTCAGGAGCAACATCCAAAGTCCATACTTTGTTGGTGTACATGGATTCCATCTCGGACCGCATTGCATCCAGCCATTTCACTGAGTCCCTACTCGTGATGGCCTGCTCGAAGCTAGTTGGGTCATCATCCTCCATGATGCAATCCTCGCTCCCACCATCCATGAGAAAACCGTAGTATCTCTCAGGTCGGCGAGGAACCCTACTAGATCGGCGGAGAGGCTGGGGTTCGTCGGGTACTACTGAATCCTCTGGTTCCACCAGATCTTCTGTAGTAGCTTCTGTAGCTGGAACCTCTTCCAGTTCTACCTCATGACCACTAATCTCTTTTTCAAGAAATTCCTTTTCTAAAAAGGTGGCATGCCGAGAAACAAACACTCTTTGTTCCTCAGGGTGGTATAAGATACACCCTTGTGAATTTTTGGGATATCCTATAAATTTGCATAGAACAGACCGTGCCTCGAGTTTGTCCGGATTTTGTCGTTTGACATAGGCTGGACAACCCCATATCTTAACATAATTAAGACATGGTCTCTTCCCTTTCCATATCTCATATGGAGTGGTAGGCACTGATTTGGTGGGGACCATATTCAATAGATGTATGGCTGTCTCAAGCGCATACCCCCAGAAGGAAATAGGTAACTCAGCTGTGCTCATCATAGAGCGCACCATATCTAATAGGGTGCGGTTCCTCCTTTCTGATACAACGTTGTGCTGTGGTGCATATGGAGGAATCAGCTGAAAGAGAATCCCATTCTCTTTTAGGAAGTCCAGGAATTCATTGCTTAAGTATTCACCTCCTCGATCAGATCGAAGGATTTTAATACTTTTTCCGGTTTGGTTCTCGACCTCTTGTTTATATTCTCTAAATTTCTCAAAAGCTTCAGACTTGTGTGTTATCAAGTACACATGTCCGTATCTTGAGAGATCATCAGTGAATGTAATGAAGTACGAAGAACCATCCCTGGCCTGTGTAGATATGGGACCGCATACATCACTATGTATCAGTCCCAAGAGTTCGGTAACTCTTTCTCCGTGTCCCGTAAACGGAGTTTTGGTCATCTTGCCTTTGAGACATGACTGGCAAGTGTCATAAGATGAAAATTCGAAAGGTCTCAAATATCCATCCTTATGCAACTTAGCCAGTCATGTCACATTGATGTGACCCAGTCTACAATGCCACAAGAAGGATTCGTTCTGTTCTGAACTCTTCCTCTTGTGTGTGTTTGTTATGCTCAGAACTGTTGATTGATTTAGAACATAAATGCCATTGCACAACGTGCCTGATCCAACCAACTTTTGGTTACGGAAAATGTTCATAACATTATCCTGTAATACAAAATTATATCCCTCTTTACTCAATAAAGAAACCGATATAATGTTGCATATCAGGTTCGGCATGTAATAGCATTCATTCAGAACCAATGTATTACCAGTTGGTAATACAAAGTGATATTCCCCGACAGTCTTAGCTGCAACAATTGCACCATTTCCAACTCTAATGTCTTTATCACCTTCTCCAAGTTCTCTACCTTTCCTGAGCCCATGTAACTGATTACATATATGGGATCCTGACCCGGTATCAATACCCAGGACGTAGGCCAAATGGAGAAACAGTTCTCTGTAACGAACACACCCGAAGAAAATGCATCATCATGTACTTTCTTCAATCGGGTGGCATGGGAATCCTGGTATTCCCCTATATCCTGTTCATTATTATAACTCTTATAGGTAAGAATGGAACCAACGTTCCCCAGCACAGTATAACATGCGGGTTCGGTCAATACATCCATATTATTATCTTTATTAAGGCATGACATGGTCGCTACCTGGAGAGAGAGAGAAGAAAACACTTTAGCGTATGCTCTTACAAGATCAGATTGGTTTTTATCTTATCTAATCAGGATGGCTCCCACTGATTTTTATCAAATCTTCCTTCAAACCCTAAAAGGAAAGACTAGCTGGGATTAATTACACACTACAAGTTCGCCAATCTTTCAGCCAGGCCAGTGTCGGTACTTTGAGGGAGGTCCCCCGTGCTTTCGCACGAACCTAATTAATGTAAACCTCGTTTTCCCAGAGGCGTAACCTCGTTGACATCTTTCTAGACACCTACTCGATCAGCTAATTGCAATGTGTAAAACTCTCCCCAGGAGTAACTCTTACTCGCAGTGGGTATCGGGATCCAACTATCTCATAGAAGGTATGCAATCTCATTGCAAATTTCAACACTTGAAATTCCCGATAATACTTTTGCCCCTAGCGTGCTATGACCTTGACGAAAGCCAACAAACCACAGCCCGCTAGTCAAGTTCAACCCGTACATTTCTTGACTGAATTAAACCCACCCGCACGACGCATGACGAAAGCCAACAAAGCCGTATGACTACCCTAATCCAGTCGCATCATATGCAGCAGATAACCAGTATATAGCTACCGCACACTACACCTTGACGAAAGCCAACAAATGTAGCACGAATACTATATGCAACTTATCTGAAATGACAGAGGGCTACGACAGGTTTTTCTGAAAACCTATTGCGTAATGAACTTGATATCGTTGTAGAATCAAATGAAGTTTTGAAATGGAGTGATTTCGAGGCTTTTCTAGTTTTGCTAAAGGGGTCACTCCCGGTGAAGGGATCGTCGGCCCTTTCCTCGTCGAATGAGGTGCGGGATATATCATATATATAACTGTGCAAAGCAGAAACTATAGAAGCAATCAAAAACAAACCGAGTGTGTAGCATCTGCCAGTTATTGCTAAAGGAGTCACTCCCGGTAAAGGGATCTCGGTCCTTTCCTCATCGAATAAGGTGCAGGGTATATCATATATACCGCTATGCAAAGCAAGAACTGTAGCTACCTGTTTTATTTAAAATTTGATTCTACAACATCATTTGGTTTCTTTTCTTTCATTAATCACATTAATGAAGTCCCATCATTTAAATACCTAAACATCACAGATAAATACGACGTACACTTATGCCATCCGCATTCGCCTCGATGTCCCCTCGTGCACCGTTAGGTTAGGTAACTAACGACAGAGCAGGGCAGGGCTAGTGCGGGTGCAAAACATAAGTAACGTCTATATAATATATCATATATACTATATACTGTATCTATCACAGAACATCACATGATCACATCACAGATATCGCAGCAGAAAATATCATATGAAATATTGGATATACTAGGACGTTCGTGTTTTCAATACGAGCCAGTATAAAACACGGATTCCACGGTCGTGATGAATAGCCAATCCCACACCCCTAGACCCCTACGAGAGCGGCAAGCGACCCTACCAATTCTAGGGTTAGGAGACCCAGACTCGACCCTAGAACCCGGTTACTTGTGCTCCCCTCCTTGGGTCTATCCTAGTGCAGAAAAGTAAATAATATACAAAGGGTGTCAACTTCCGCAACCTGGAAGTGCCCAAATAAAAGAATATTACATACAAGTTTTTACATGAATGAAAATGAAAAACACTCATCTCACATAAAAAAAAACCCCCGGCTATTCAATCACGACAATCCAATATAACATATCCAGCAACACATAACATCACATGTCATCAACGTAAGTAAATATGCGCATCCCAATTGTCGTTGACATATAGCAACGAAACCGGCGATATCACATATTACACTTACAGTCACAGAAAAGAAAGTGTAAAACTACAACAGTTGGAATCCGCAACCTCTTTAGACATCACATGCCTAATCAAATGAAATACTTAGACATCACATGCCTAACAGTTATAAACCCCGCATTTTAGTCTCATTATCGAAAACTCTTTTCAATTTCAAATGAGACTAAACCGCTAGATTCATAACATTCATTCGGTTATCTCATAACCTTTTTGTGAATTCCAATTATTGTATCCCATTCCGGATAAATAGAAAATATTAAACTTTCCGATCGAACATTCGAACACCCAAGTTTTCCCGAAACCGTTCAACACATGAAATAGGTTCAAAGACATTCACTTCATGCCTCAGTACCAACGGTCCTGCCGTAGAAGGGTCAAGCCAACGCCTCACATGTGGCACGCCGTACTGCCCCAAATCCTAAGGTTCAAAGGGCAGTTCAAGACGGTCACATAATCGAGTTAAGGTTTGTTGTCTTCTAGAGGGACCATCGCGTTATTTGCACTACTCAGAATGTCATTAAACTACGGAAAAGTCCAACAATTGGAAATTTCCGGGCAGGGGAAAGATTGGGTATTTACATCCGGTCGAACCTTTTAACATATTCTAAAATTATCCGGAAAAAACACATAGACAAAGTTTGATAATCCGATCGAATCTGCGATTCCCAAAGCAACCCCAGAATACTCAACTTTTGAGTCAACTTAAAAATTCCCAGAAAACTCAGCATCCAGAAATAGGAATTACTGTGCAAAAAGGGGAGGATGACGTCATCATCTGACCGCGGGACAGCCGCAGAAGCAAGGCTTCTGCCGCGGTTCCGCCGCCGTTGGTACTGTTCATAAGTTAAATTTTGCACCGTAATTCTTATAATTCCCTGCTGAATTTTTTAAGCATTTTTAATATGGAAAAATCCCAGATTTTAGAAAAAGTCCAGAGAGCATGAAAAATTTAGGCTTTCGGGTTCGATCGGGTTTCAAACATCGTCTAAGCATCGCCTAAGGCTCTAGCTAGGCTCTGATACCACTATAGGGTTCCTAGGCACTCTAATGAAGTCTCACAAGGCATCTACCATGCCAATTTCAATTTTTACGGGTGCCGAGAAACCCTAATACGGATCGTTGACTAGAAGTTTAGGCGAAAAAACGAAACTAGTTAACATTTTAACTAAAGGAGAGAGACTACAACCTTTGTAGATCCGGTTCTCCACTTCCTTAGCTCCACGTAGGCGTCCTCTCACTGTCCATCTCGAATCCCGAACTCAATCGTCGGCTTCATCGGAGAAATGGGCGGACTAGGTCGTCGGCTTCGTGCCGAAGATGATCTACGTCGAGGCATCACAAGTTCAAGCTCCAACTTCACCAAGTTGTGAAACTTGTAAGAAAACACCCTATACTACTTGGCAAGAGGTAGAGGGTGAAGAAATAGGAGGTGGGTTCACTTTAGAATTTGATTTCTCTCACTTTTGCTCAAGTTGCCATTGATGGACTTAAGCTTTTCTTGAAGAAGAAGATGATGAAGAAGAAGAAAGAATATGATAAGTGTTAATTCAAATTGAAAAGTAAATGAATACTTATCATATACTAACTAGGGTAGAGTGTAGAGAATAGACCATGGTTACTTGGATGGGTTAGGCTTAAGCATGAAGACAAGAATGGTTAAGAAGTCAAAGCTTCATGAAGCTTCAACTAGAAACAAATAAAGCCACCATTCTCATCTAAATCATTTCCAAATAAATAAATGAACAAATAAATAAATAAATGAATAAGCAAAACCCTAATCATCAAATTAACCAAGGTTTAATTCTATACACTTAACCAAATGATCAAGTATCATCAAACATGATACAAATATGTGCACAAAAGTATATCACATATACAACTTGCACATCAAGTGAGAAAATCCATTTAAAGTGAACTAATACTAGCTAATGCAAAGTAATATATCAAATATATAATTATACATTAAATCATTAAATCAACATTTGATTTAACGATCCGGTCATATCGCATATAACCGACTAGTATCCTATGTATCGGCTTATCGAATCAATCCTTGATTCGATATCTAGGTTATATCGAATATAACCAATCGATACATCTATCGCGAGAATGAAATACGGTATCATATACACGCATTATTCTCGGTCCTGCACATATCTCATATGCGCTCCTATTTCGTTTCGCTTGAGCCAGGAAACCTCTGTGTAGACTCTAAAGACTCGTCAATACGCCAGTAGCAGATGATGATCATATCAAGCACCCACAAGCCGCAAGCGGTCTGCTAAACGTAACGGCCATCCGGGTATTGAGCGATCAGAAGATCGACGAGCTAGCCCGCTCACACTACTGTGAATCCAACCAATAACATTTACCGTACAGTCCGGTCGGTTCGTCTGATATGTCGCATATCAAGTCTAGGGGTGGCAAACGTCAGACCCCAATAACCGATAAGTCGTGCCGATGTGAGGCTCATAACGGGTCGAGAAACTACTGGTAACACTTACCAGCAAATCTCTGATCAGCCCTGGCCAGGGACTTCCCTGTTACGGCTAATCGAGCACAGCGCAACATCAACCCCCAATACCGGGAGAGACGAAACCCCTCCTATCGCTCATTGCCTCCATGTGACTCGGGACTGTGCCCAAAGACCACCATTTTGCATGCCCTCATGGACGTGGTAAGGTGGAGATCAAAGCACAGTGGGAATCATACAAGACTCTATGACGATCTCGGGTCTACAGACTAACCTGCACAAGTGTCACCTGAGAACTGCCATCTGACATGAGGTATAATACCATCTGGGAGTTCTCTGCGAGTCCGTCCAGTGTACCCAGTCTCCACTGAGCACCCGTACACCATCTCTGATGTCAAACACCAATGGATATGGGATCATCCATCGCCCATCTCATGGGTCGAGAAGCGTATACGCTAGTCTACACTGGTATATCGATGCCCCGTCTCGATACACCCATGACTAGGGACCTTGAAGGATGTACTTATGGACTACCATGTCCCCACTAGTATGATCTGCATCATAGTCCAGGCAGTCAAGTACACATCCTAAGGGCTTTATCAACATGTAACTATAAGACAGTTAAAAGAGACAAGTGTACATGTTAAGATAAAGAGCAACCAGATAGCATACTATCATATCGAGCAAGAAAGTCATCTCTATATATGTCCAAGCATCCAATATAATATACATCATTTGTACAATACTGGCCTCTAGGGCATACACACAACTAACACGGTCAAGTGCCAAATTTTGGGTCGTGACAAGGTTGGTATCAGAGCGCTAGGTTTTATCTTTCGGAGTATAGGATGACCTTGGTATGATAGAGTAGATAGCTTAAGTAGAGTGACGTAGCGTATGTATGTTCCGCGGCATACCTACGACACGGTACTCCTCCTAAGTGACCTTAGGACTTATTGGTTGAAATCCCTTTCGTGATTATATACTTCCTTGTGATTCGATTTCCATGTTCTTATCGAATCCTGTTTTCATTTCCAGCTCTTATGCCGCCGAAGACTACGAGAGCACAGAGAGCAGCCGCAAGAGCCGAGGTCAGAGTTGGCTCGTATGAGACGAGAACTCACCGGGGCGGTATGCCCATTGTTCAGGAGCAGATTGATCCACCTTTGCTTGATCGTATTACTAGGTTAGAGGCCGGTATCCAGGATTTGCGCCAAATGATGGGATCGTTAGTCGAGGCCAGTAGAGCGCAGAGACAGGAGGTCGTCCTACCTGTTACGGGGACCACGATGGTGCCTACTATTCAGGCAGTTGTACCTACAGCTACGGAGGTTATCACCGTATCGTTGTCTGAGTTTATGAGGCTGAAGCCTCTGGTTTTCACCGGCACTGATGCAGCGGAGGATCCGCAGTCATTTATCGATCGGATGGCCAGGATATGTCGTTCTCTGAGGTGATCCGACGCGAGATGGGTAGAGTTCGCAGTTTTTGTCTAGAAGGTCTTGCCCCGAAGTGGTGCGAGTCTTTAGAGAGGGGCAGAGCCGCAGGTATTTCTCCTATGACCTGGGCTGAGTTCGTGACGGTGTTTCTTAACCGTTTTCTTCTGCAGAGTGTCAGGGTTGCTCGAGCATGCAGATTCGAGTCATTACGCAAGACTCCAGATATGATGGTGGTAGAGTATGATGTGCAGTTTACCGAGCTATCTGTATATGATCTGTATTTGGTAGATACTGAGGAGATAAGAATCAAGAGGTTTGTTCGAGGCTTGCTTACCCAGTTGTTCCTCGCTATCAATGCCTAGCAATATGACACGTATGCAGCCACGGACCTACTAGTTGAGGAGCGTCTTTCCGAGACATCGGTCATTCTGGAACCAAAGAGGGTCCGTACTGATTTACCAGCGTAGAGGCAGTTTGGCAGAGGCCGCGGTGAATTCTCTATAGGCCGTGCGGGTAGCCGGAGCGTGAGACGGGGCCAGACATATAGTTTATAGCCACAGGGTCAGCAGTCGTCGCCTGAATGTTTTGGGTGTGGCAGTCCCCATCACCGCATTAGAGATTATACTGAGATACGCCAGAGGGAGGCAGCGGTTCCACAGGATACCTTACCACCTTCTCCACCTCAAAGAGCGTTGCCCCTTGCGCCTGTTGTAGCTCCATGTCAGACTTATGCTCAGAGAGGTCGTGGTCGTGGAGGGTTTGTTCAGAGAGGATGGGGTGACTGAGGCGGAGGACAGCCAGTTGCAGGTAGAGGGCAGGCATGAGTATTTGCTTTGACTCATCAGGACACGCAGGCGTCCAATGCAGTGGTTTAAGGTATTCTTTCAGTATGTTCTTTTGATGCACACGTTTTTTTTTATCCGGGATCCACACACTCGTATGTTTCTACACTCTTCATGCCGCGGTTGGGCCGTGAGTCGTGTTTGCTAGATCATCCGCTTGTTGTGACCACTCCTATTAGCGAGTCGTTTGTTGCACGACACGTGTTTCAGTCGTGTGTCGTTCGTATTGGAGATAGAGATTCGTCCGTCGACTTGATCCTTCTTGAGATGTTAGACTTTGACGTTCTCCTGGGCATGAACTGGTTAGCTACGTGCTATGTGTCTGTGGACATCCATGAGAAGAAAGTCAGGTTTTGTTTTCCCAGCAAGTCAGTTCTTGTTGTGCAGGGGGACCGTGGTGCCGCCCTTCACAGTTTGATTTCGGCCTTTTGCGCTAGTCGGCTTTTGAGGAGAGGATGTTAGGGATTCTGAGCTTTCATTCATGATACCGGAGCCACAGTAGATTCGTTGGACCAGGTTCCTATCGTGCGCGAGTTTCCCGACATATTTCTCGATGAGTTTCCTGGATTGCCGCTGTTATTTATATGTATGCCCTAGAGGCCATTACTGTACATAGGATGTATATTGTAGTGGATGCTGGGACATATATAGTTAGGACTTTCTTGCTCGACATGATAGTACGCTATCTGGTTGCTCTTTATCTTAACATGTATACTTTCAGTCTCTCTGTTACATGTTGATAAAGCCCTTAGGATGTGTACTCGACTTCCAGGACTATGATGTAGATCATGCTAGTGGGGCCTGTGTAGTCCATGAGTACATCCTTCAATGTTCCTAGTCGAGGGAATATCGAGACGGGGCATCGATATTCCAGAGTAGACTAGCGTATACTTCTCGACCCATGTGATGGGCGATAGATGATCCCATATCCATTGGTGTTTGACATCAGAGATGGTATGCGGGTGCTCAGTGGAGACTAGGTACACTGAACGGACTCGCTGAGAACTCCCAGATGGTATTATACCTCACGTCAGATGGCAGTTCTCTGGTGACACTGGTACAGCTTAGTCTGTTGACCCGAGATCGTCATAGAGTCTTGTGTGTCTCCCACTGTGCTTTGATTTCCACCCTACCACGGCTCTACTGAGTCGTGCAAACAGATGGTTTTTGGGTACAGTCCCGATTCACATGGAGGCAATGAGCGATAGGAGGGGATTCGTCTCTCCCGGTATTGGGGGTTGTTGTTGCTCTATGCTCGACTGGCCATAACTGGAAATCCCTGGCCAGGGTTGCTGTGATATCCTGGTAAGAGTTATCAGTAGTTTCACGAATGTTATGGACCATACGTCGGCATGACTTATCAAGCTACTGGGGTCTGATGTTTACCACCCCTAGGCGAGATATGCAACATATCAGACGAACAGACCGGACTGTACGGTAAGTGTTACTGGTTGGATTCATAGGAGTGCGAGCGGGCTTGCTCGTCGATCTTCTGATCGCTCAATACCCGGTTGGCCGTTACTTTTAACAGACCGCTTGCGGCTTGTGGGTGTTTGATATGATCATCACCAGCTGCCGGCGTATTGACGAGTCTTTAGAGTCCTACACAGAGGTTTCCTGGCTCAAGCGAAATGAAATAGGAGCACATATGAGATATCTGCGGGACCGAGAATAATACCAGTATGTGATACTGTATTCTATTCTCGCGATATGTATCATGGGACGGTTATATGTGATATAGCAGGGTTACCGAATCAAATGTTGATTCGATACATTGATACACATGATGTTAGTCGGTTATATGCAGTATGACCGGATCATTAAATCAAGTGTTGATTTAATGATTTAATGTATAATTATACATTTGATATATTACTTTGCATTAACTAGTATTGGTTCACTCAAGATTGATTTTCTCACTTGAAATGCACAAGTTGTATATGTGATATATTTTTGTGCACTTGTTTGTATCATGTTTGATGATACATGCAAACTTGGGTTTGTGTTTACTTTAAACCATGTTTAAGTGAATGGTTAGGGTTTTTATTATCTTCTCTTGATTATTTATTTTATTTATTTATTCTTTATAGCAAGAAAAGAAATGGTTGCTTCTTTTGGATTTACATTGAAGCTTCATGAAGCTTTGAAAAGTTCAACCATTTTTGTTTCTTTTGCTTAACCTAACCATTCACCTAACCCTAGTTTATTCTCTACACTTAACCATGGTTACATTATGATAACCATCACTTGTTTTTTTATTATGAATAATTCTTTTTTATTCATCTTCTTCATCTTCTTCATGAAGAGAAAAAGAAAAACCTTTGCTTGAAATTTCTAAGTGATAATTCCAAGTGAGAAATCCAAATCAAAAGTGAACCCACTTCCTATTTCTTCATACTCTACCACTTGCCATGTAGTATAGGGTGTTTTCTTCACAAGTTTCATGACTTGGTGAAGGTGGAGCTTGAGTTTGAGTTGCCTCGACGTAGATCATCTTCGGCATCGAAGTCGACAACCTAGCCCGATCATTTCTTCGACGAAACCATCGCTAGAGTACGGGATCCGATGATCGCAGCGGAGGGACGTCAACACGGAGCTAGAGAAGTGGAGGACCGGATCTATAAAGGTTGTAGTCTCTTTCATTTAGCAATAAAGTTGTTTACTTGCTTGCATCGCCTTACCTCTAGTATCGATCTAGTTTAGGGTTTCTCGGCACACAGAAAAAATTTGAATTGGCCATGTTTGATTACTTGTAGAACTTCATGGGTGTGCCTAAGAACCCTACAGTGGTATCAGAGCTACTAGGCATTGGATGTCGACCTATGGGGGGTTCTCCCTGTGTGACAGTGTGGCACAGCATAGGCTCTTACCCCCAGGGTGTCCCAAGACCGGAAGATGTTCCGGTGGGTTGTAGTCCTCGCGAGGGGGCATGCGTTAAAAGTAGCTGCTGAGGGACCCGTTGGTGCCACGGCGACCCCATTGGATGGGGTTGCTGCCTGACCAACAGTGGTATCAGAGCCTAGCTAGAGCTTTAGGCGAAGTGTAGACGAAGATAGAAGTCCGATCGAACCCGTAAACCCTGACAAAACCCTTCTCTGTACATTTTTCAAAACAGTGGATTTTTGTGAATTAAAAATTCTCAGAAAAACAAGAAGGAAAAACTAAGAATTACTGTGAAGTACGGTCCACTAAGTCAATAATTTGACCACGGAACCGCGGCGAAACCATGGATTTGGCAGCGGTTCCACGGCCAAAATTTGGACTTAGTCCCTGAAATTTCATATATTTATTCTTAGGTCCTTTCTTGGCAATTTTTTATGGGAATTTTTTAATTCCACTTAAGTGTTGAGTTTTCTAGGGTTTTATTGGGGTCTCATTAATTTGATCGGATCATTTAACTTCGTTTATATTTTTCCGGATATTTTAGAAACTGTTAAAAAGTTCGACCGGATATAAATACCCACTTTTCCCCTGCCGGGAAACTTCCAATTGTTGGATTTTTCCGTAGTTTAATGACGTTCTAAGTAGTGCAAGTAACGCGATGGTCCCTCTAGAAGACAACAAACCTTAACTCGATTATGTGACCGTCTTGAACTGCCCTTTGAACCTTAGGGTTTGGGGCAGTACGGCGTGCCACATGTGAGGCGTTGGCTTGACCCTTCTACGGCTGGACCGTTGGTACTGAGGCACGAAGTGAATGTTTTTAAACTTATTTCATGTGTTGAGATGTTTCGGGAAAACTTGGGTGTTCGATTGTTCGATCGGAAAGTTTAACATTTTCTATTTATCCGGAATGTGATACAATATTTGGAATCCACATGTAGTTATGAGATAATTGAATGAATGTTATAAACATAGCAGTTTAGTTTCACTTGATCGGTTGCCACTGGATTTTGATGTGATCAAAAGTCCGTCACAATCACATTGCGAACGCGGCTACTCGCCGGTAAACTTAATAGACGGCCTCACCCCATAGCCCCGACCAAATGACTGTAGGAGAACCCCGTCGCCGAAAGCATCCGTTTGGGTGCTCGCGGCAGCGGTGTTCCGCCTTGGTGCACTTCGTCGACGGCGTCGGGGGTACGGCCGCCTACTAAAGTTTGCGACGAGCATTCGATAAGGATGTCGGGAATCTTGTTGAATTGCCCGACTTGATATTGAAAAGAGTTTTCGATAATGAGACTAAAATGCGGGGTTTATAATTGTTAGGCATGCGATGTCTAAGGAATTCATTTGGTTAGGCATGCGATGTCTAAAGAGTTTGCGGATTCCAACTGTTGTAGTTTTATACTTTCTTTTTTATGACCGTAAGTGTAATATGTGATATCACCGGTTTCGTTGCTATATGGCAACGACAATTGGGATGCGCATATTTACTTACGTTGATGACATGTGATGTTATGTGTTGCTGGATATGTTATATTGGATCGTCGTGTTTGAATAGCCGGGTTTTTTTAATGTGAGATGAGTGTTTTTTCATTTTCATTCATGTAAAAACTTGTATGTAATATTCTTTTATTGGGGCGCTTCCAGGTTGCGGGAGTTGTCACCTGTTGTATATTATTTACTTTTCCGCAGTAGGATAGACCCAAGGAGGGGAGCACAAGTAACCGGGTTCTGGAGTCCAGTGGGAGACCAACTCGAGGAGTCGAGTCCGGGTCTCCTAACTCTAGAATTGGTAGGGTTGCTTGCCGCTCTCGTAGGGGTCTAGGGGTGTGGGTTTGGCTATTCATCGCGACCGTGGAATCCCTGTTTTATACTGGCTCGTATTAAAAACACGGACGTCCTAGTATATCCAATATTTCATATGATATTTTCTTCTGCGTTATCTGTGATGTGATCATGTGATTTGTTCAGATAGATATTGTATATAGTATATATGATATATTATATAGACGTTGCTTATGTTTTACACCCGCGCTAGCCCTGCCTCGCTCTGGCGTTAGTTACCTAACCTAACGGTGCAGACGGGACATCGAGGCTAATGCGGATGGCATAAGCGTATGTTATATTTATCTGTGATGTTTAGGTGGACTTAAATAATGGGACATTCATTAATGAGATTAATGAAAGAAAATAAACCTAAATGATGTTGTGGAATCGAATTTCAAAATAAAAACAGGTAGCTACAGTTCTTGCTTTGCATCGCGGTGTTCCTTGTAGAACATCCTGCACCTTATTCGATGAGGAAAGGGCCGACGATCCCTTCACCGGGAGTAACCCCTTTAGCAATAACTGGCAGATGCTACACACTCGGTTTGTCTTTTGATTGCTTCTATAGTTTCTGCTTTGCACAGTGATATATATGATATATCCCGCACCTTATTCGATGAGGAAAGGGCCGACGATCCCTTCACCGGGAGTGACCCCTTTAGCAAAACTAGAAAAGCTTCAAAAACACTTCATTTAAAAACCATTTGATTCCACAACGAGATCAAGTTCAAAGCGTTAAAGGTTTTCATAAAAACCATTCGCAACCCTCCGCTATTTTAGGAAGTAGAGTACTTAGTATTCGTGCTGTGTTTGTTGACCATAGTCAAGGCACAGTGTATGGTAGCTAAGTGATGTCTTCCTATACCGCATATGATGCGATTAGTTAGGACAGTAGCGTGACTTTGTTGACCTTAGTTAAGGGTCATGTGAGTGGGTCTAATTAATCACGAAATGACGGGTAGAACTTGACTAGTACTTATGATTTGTTGACCATAGTTAAGGTCATAAGTGCTAGGGGTAAAAATCTTTATCGGGAGTTTCAAGTGTTGAAACTTGCAATGAGATTGCATACCTTCTATATGATAGTTGGATCCCGATACCCACTGCGAGTAATTGTTACTCTTAGGAGAGTTTTACACATTACAATTAGCCGATCGAGTAGGTGTCTAGAAAGGTGTTAACGAGGTTACGCCTCTGGGAAAACGAGGTTTACATTAATTAGGTTCGTGCGAAAGCACGGGGGACCTCCCTCAAAGTACCGACACTGGCCTGGCTGAAAGATTGGCGAACTTGTAGCGTGTAATTAATTCCGGCTAGTCTTTCCTTTTAGGGTTTGAAGGAAGATTTGATAAAAACAGCGGGATCCATCCTGATTAGATAAAATATATAACCAATCTAATCTTGCAAGAGCGCACGCAGAGTGTTTTCTTCTCTCTCTCTCCAGGTAGCGACCATATCACGCCTTAATCAAGATAATAATATGAATGAATTGACCGAACCCGCTTGTTATACTGAGCTGGGGAACGTTGGTCCCGCTCCAACTTATAATTGTTATAAGACAGAGCAGGAAATAAGGGAATACCAGAATTCCTATGCCGCCCAAACGAAGAAAGTGCATATGATGCATCTCCTTCGGGTGTGTTCATTATAAAGAACGGTTTCTCAGTGTCCTCTGCATCCTGGGTATTTGATACCGGATCAGGATCCCAGATATGTAATCTGTTACATAGGGCTATAATAGGTAGAGAACTGAGAACGGGTGATAAGTTTCATGAGACAGAAAACGATGCAAGTGTTGCAGCCAGGTCTGTTGGTCACCCTGTATTACAAATACATTGATTCTAAAAAAATGCTATTAGATACCGAACCTGATATACAAAATCATATCAATCTCTTTATTTATTAAAGAAATGATAAAATTTTGTATTGTCTCATAATGTTTTGAACATTTCCCATATCAAAAGTTGATCGGTTCAGGCACGTTATTTAAAAGCATTGACGTTCTAAATCAAACTACAGTTCCTAGTATATAGAACACACACAAGAGGAAGAGTTCAGAAATGAACGAATCCTTCTTGAGGCACTGTAGACTAGGTCATATCAATATGACCCGACTAGCTTAAGTTACATTTTAGATGCATATTTAAATCAGTTTGAATTTACATTTTGTGAAACTTGTCAGTCATGTCACAAAGATCAGATGACCATAGCTCTGTTTATTGGAAACAGAGAAAGAGTTAGTAAACTCTTGGGATTGATACATGATGATATATGTAAGGTCTCCTGTCTACACATGCCAGGACCGGTTCTTTGTACTTCATTACATTCTCTGATAGTCTCTCAAGATTTAGCCATATGTTCCTGTTGAAACAAAGGTCCGAACCTTTTGAGATATTCACAGAATATAAGTTAGAAGTAGCGAACCAAAAACCGGGTATAAGTATTATATCCTATGATAAGATCATGGAGGAGAATACTTGTGCATGGAATTCTTGGACTGTTCTAAAGGAGAATGAGATTCTCTCTCGGTGTTACTCCTCTGAATGCACCACAGCACAACGGTGTATCGGGGCGGAGCAATCGCACCATATTAGATATGGTGTGCTCTATGATGAGTGCTACTGAGTTACCTTTTTCCTTTAAGCGGTTATGCACTTGAGAAGCTGCATACCTATTGAATTGGGTTCGAATCAAATCAGTGCATACCACTCCATATAAGATATGGTATGGGAAGTGCCTATCTCTTTAGTAAGTTAAGATTTGGGATTGTCCGGCCTATGTCAAAAGAAAAATCCGGACAAGATCGAGACAAGGTAAGTTCTGTAGAATTGGAAAGGTTCCAGCTATACAAAACTGCAGCTGATAATTTGACAGAACCAAAGGATTCAATAGTTCCCGACGAACCTCAGCCTCTCCGCCGATCTAGTAGGGTTCCTCACCCACCTGAGAGATACTTCGGTTTCTCTATGACAGTGGGAGTGAGGATTGCATCATGAGATGATGACCCAACTAGTTTCGAGCTGGCCATCAGGAGTAAGACTCTGTAAGAATGGCTGGATGCTTAGCGATCTGAGATGGAATCCTTTTACACCAACAAAGTATGGACTTTGGTTGCTATATCTGAAGGGTTAAATCCCCATCAGGAGCAAGTATATCTTGAGAAGATTACTTGGTGTAGATGGAAAGGTTAAGACTTTCAAAGCTAGACTTGTTAAAGGTTTTCATCATCAACCAGGCGTGGATAATGATGAAACCTTTTCCAGGGACTGTGCTTAAGTCCATCCAGATCGTACTTGCCACTGCTACATACCTTGACTACGATATCTGGTGGTTGGGTGCCATGACTGCTTTTCTAAAATGATTTAGAAGAGAACGTCTATAAGAACACAGCCAGAGGGCTTCGTAAACAGTGGGAGCAGCGGAAACGTGTGCAAGTTGCTTTACAGAATGAAGCAGGCATCGCGGAGTTAGAACGTCTGTTTTGATGTGCTAGTCGAAGTGTTTGACTTCATCAAAATAGTAGATGAACTGTGTATATACAAAACGATAGTAGAGAGTAAGGTGGTCATCTTCGTATTGTACGTGGACAACATACTCTTGATAGGAAAAGAGTTTCTTATGCTACGAACGGTCAATCTCCTCTTATCACAAGGATTCTCCAAATAGGATAAAGGTGAATCACTGGAAAGGTTCCAGGGTGATAAGGACGACTGAATGTCAGTCGCAGGCATTTCCTTTACCCTCAGTCGAGGGACGGTATGTTGGAAGAGTTCCAAGCTAGATACCGTGGCAAACTAGACGATAAAGGCTGGTAACATCGCTATTAAGGATACTACCAAAGAGGAAGTTTGGGTGTATATTGGTTTATAAGATGAACTAGGTTCCTACCATTGTATGGAAGTGTGACTTTGGCCCGGGAACCCTGGTCCCATCAGTGACCCAGACATATTCGGAGGCAGCATTACCTGATCATGGAGATAGTTGATCTCCAGGGTGATCGAGGTTAGGAGAGTAGACTCAGAGGACAACACAGCGGATCCACTCACAAAGGCTTTTTCCCAGAGAGAGACTCATATGGGATGGTTGAGTATTAGATACTGCAACCACTGCTACAGATGGCCCTAGTACAAGTGGGAGATTGTTAGTTATATGTATGCCCTAGAGGCCATTACTGTACATAGGATGTATATTGTAGTGGATGCTGGGACATATATAGGTACGACTTTCTTGCTAGACATGATAGTACGCTATCTGGTTGCTTTTTATCTTAACATGTATACTTTCAGTCTCTCTGTTACATGTTGATAAAGCCCTTAGGATATGTACTCGACTTCCAGGACTATGATGTTGATCATGCTAGTGGGGCCTGTATAGTCCATGAGTACATCCTTCAATGTTCCTAGTCGAAGGAATATCGAGACGGGGTATCGATATTCCAGAGTAGACTAGCGTATATCTTCTCGACCCATGTGATGGGCGATGGATGATCCCATATCCATTGGTGTTTGACATCAGAGATGGTATGCGGGTGCTCAGTTGAGACTGGGTACACTGAACGGACACGCCGAGAACTCCCAGATGGTATTATACCTCACGTCAGATGGCAGTTCTCTGGTGACACTGGTACAGCTTAGTCTGTTGACCCGAGATCGTCATAGAGTCTTGTGTGTCTCCCACTGTACTTAGATTTCCACCCTACCATGGCTCTACTGAGTCATGCAAACAGGTGGTTTTTGGGTACAGTCCCGATTCACATGGAGGCAATGAGCGATAGGAGGGGATTCGTCTCTCTCGGTATTGGGGGTTGATGTTGCGCTATGCTCGACTGGCCATAACTGGAAATCCCTGGCCAGGGTTGCTGTGATATCCTGGTAAGAGTTATCAGTAGTTTCACGAATGTTATGGACCATACGTCGGCATGACTTATCAAGCTATTGGGGTCTGACGTTTACCACCCCTAAGCGAGATATGCAACATATCAGACGAACAGACCAGACTGTACGGTAAGTGTTACTGGTTGGATTCACAGGAGAGTGAGCGGGCTTGCTCATCGATCTTCTGATCGCTCAATACCCGGGTGGCCGTTACGTTTAGCAGACCACTTGCGGCTTGTGGGTGTTTGATATTATCATCACCTGCTGCCGGCGTATTGACGAGTCTTTAGAGTCCTACACAGAGGTTTCCTGGCTCAAGCGAAACGAAATAGGAGCGCATATGAGATATGTGCGGGACCGAGAATAATACCAGTATGTGATACTGTATTCTATTCTCGCGATATGTATCATGGGACGGTTATATGTGATATAGCCGGGTTACCGAATCAAATGTTGATTCGATACATTGATACACATGATATTAGTCGGTTATATGCAGTATGACCGGATCATTAAATCAATTGTTGATTTAATGATTTAATGTATAATTATATATTTGATATATTACTTTGCATTAACTAGTATTGGTTCACTCAAGATTGATTTTCTCACTTGAAATGCACAAGTTGTATATGTGATATATTTTTGTGCACTTGTTTGTATCATGTTTGATGATACATGCAAACTTGGGTTTGTGTTTATTTTAAACCATGTTTAAGTGAATGGTTAGGGTTTTTATTATCTTCTCTTGATTATTTATTTTATTTATTTATTCTTTATAGCAAGAAAAGAAATGGTTGCTTCTTTTAGATTTACATTGAAGCTTCATGAAGCTTTGAAAAGTTCAACCATTTTTGTTTCTTTTGCTTAACCTAACCATTCACCTAACCCTAGTTTATTCTCTACACTTAACCATGGTTGCATTATGATAACCATCAATTGTTTTTTTATTATGAATAATTCTTTTTTATTCTTCTTCTTCATCTTCTTCATGAAGAGAAAAAGAAAAACCTTTGCTTGAAATTTCTATGTGATGATTCCAAGTGAGAAATCCAAATCAAAAATGAACCCACTTCCTATTTCTTCATCCTCTACCTCTTGCCATGTAGTATAGGGTGTTTTCTTCACAAGTTTCATGACTTGGTGAAGGTGGAGCTTGAGTTTGAGTTGCCTCGACGTAGATCATTTTCGGCATCGAAGTCGACGACCTAGCCTGATCATTTCTTCGACGAAACCATTGCTAGAGTCCGGGATCCGATGATCCCAGCGGAGGGACGTCAACATGGAGCTAGAGAAGTGGAGGACCGGATCTTCAAAGGTTGTAGTCTCTTTCATTTAGCAATAAAGTTGTTTACTTGCTTGCATCGCCTTACCTCTAGTAACGATCTAGTTTAGGGATTCTCGGCACACAGAAAAAATTTGAATTGGCCATGTTTGATCACTTGTAGAACCTCATGGGTGTGCCTAGGAACCCTACAGCCACCAGAGCGTGAGATGGAGTTTTGCATTGATCTGATCCTCGGCACGGAGCCTATTTCTATACCGCCATACCGAATGGCCCCGACGGAGTTTAGAGAGCTTAAGGATCAACTGCAAGAGTTTCTTGATAGGGGACTTGTACGTCCGAGTGTTTCGTCTTGGGGAGCTCCTATCCTGTTCGTCCAGAAGAAGGACGTCAGTTTGAGGTTGTGCATTGATTATCGTTAATTGAACCGAGTTACGGTGGAAAATAGGTATCCTTTACCTCACATTGACAATTTGTTTGATCACCTCCAGGGTGCGAGACATTTTTCTAAGATTGATTTGAGATCAGGTTATCATCAGTTGCGGGTTCAGAATGATGACGTGCCGAAGATTGCTTTTGGGACGCGCTACGGGCATTATGAGTTTTTGGTGATGTCGTTCGGGCTCACCAATGCCCCAGCATCGTTCATGGATTTGATGAAGTGGATTTTCAGATCGTTCCTCGACCAGTTTATTATTGTGTTTATTGATGACATTTTGGTTTATTCCAACAGTCGAGAGGAGCATGAGTAGCACTTGAGGATTGCTTTGCAGACATTGAGATAGCACCAGCTGCTTGCTAAATTCTCGAAGTGTGCCTTCTAGATTGATAGAGTTGACTTCCTAGGTCATGTGGTTATGGGAGACGGTATTCATGTATACCCGAGGAAGATCGAGGTCATACAGCTTTGGCCCAGACCTGTATCAATGACAGAGGTCCGTAGCTTTTTGGGCTTAGCCAGTTATTACCGTCGTTTCATGCAGGTCTTCTCGAGTATCGCTGCACCGCTGACCGGACTGACCAGGAAAGGGTTTCCTTTTCTTTGTCCTGAGGCATGCGAGCTGAGTTTTCAGCAGTTGAAGACTCGGTTAATGACTGCACCAGTTTTATCTTTGCCTTCTGGATCGGGTAGCTTTGTCGTTTATTGTGATGCTTCTCGAGTGGGGCTCGATTGTGTATTGATGCAGCATGATAGAGTTATCGCTTATACTTCCCGGCAGTTGAAGAAGCACGAACAGAATTATCCCACTCATGATCTTGAGATGGCCGCGGTGGTCTTTGCGCTTAAGATTTGGAGACACTACTTGTATGGAGAGTCATGTCAGATTTTCACGGACCACCAGAGCTTAAAGTACATCATCCAGTAGCGGGATCTTAAGCGCAAGATGTCAAGGCACAGTGTTTCGCAAGATGTCAAGGCACAGTTGAAGAGGCAGCGCCGTTCGATGGAGCTTGTGAAGGATTATGATTGTGAGATCCTTTATCACCCGGGCAAGGCGAATGTGGTAGCCGATGCTTTAAGTCGTAGGCCCGGGGGTAGCTTGTCCCAGTTGAACGCAGTTCAGATACAGTCTTCTGCGGATTGGCAGATCTTGTGCGACAGCAGAGTACAATTTGAGTTCACTTCCACTGGGGGACAGCTTGCTCATGTCCATGCCCGTCCACTTCTACTAGATCGTATTCATGAGGTACAGCCCGCTGATACCCGTTTGTCTGAGATTCTGAAGCATGTTCGGCAGTGTCGAGATTTGGAGTTTGAGATTGATGACCAGGGTGTGCTATGTTTTGGGACTCGTTTGTGTGTACCTGATACCGATGGGTTGAGACACGAGATCCTAGACTAGGCACATCAGTCAGCTTTTAGTATTAGCCCAGGTTCCACCAAGATGTATCGTGACTTGAAAAATATCTACTGGTGGGCAGGGATGAAGAGTGATGTTTCAGATTTTGTTTCGAGGTGCCGGACTTGTCAGCAAGTCAAAGCTGAGCATCAGAGACCGGCAGGTGAGTTGTAGCATTTACCCATTCCGGAGTGGAAATGGGAGAATATTTCCATGGACTTCGTTGTAGGTCTACTCAGGTCTAGTAGAGGGTATGACTCCATTTGGGTGATTGTTGACCGGTTGACGAAAGCGGCTCACTTCCTTCCAGTGAAGACCACTTTCGGTTATGCTCAGTATGTTCAGTTGTACATTGATGAGATTATGCGTTTGCAATGCGTTCCCACATGCATCGTATTCGACAAGGGCACCCAGTTCACTAGCCATCTTTGGCAGAAGCTTCAGGAAGCCTTGGGTACCCGTTTGAGCTTTAGTACCGCTTTCCATCCACAGACCGATGGTCAGTCAGAGCGGACTATACAGACTCTGGAGGATATGCTTCGTGCGTCCGTGCTTGATTTTAGTGGCAGTTGGGATCGTCACTTGCCATTAATAGAGTTCTTTTACAATAACAGTTTTCAGGAGGTGATTCAGATGGTACATTTTGAGGCTTTGTATGGTAGAAAGTGTCGATCTCCAGTCTGTTAGACCGAACTCAGCGAGAGCAGTATTTTGGGACCCCAGCTAGTTTAAGAGACTACGGAGAAGATCCAGTTGATTCAGGATAGGATGAGAGTAGCCCGGTGCAGACAGAAGTCTTATGCCGACCGTCGTTGTCGCAGACTCGAGTTCGCAGTGGGGGATCATGTATTCCTATGGATTTCTTCGATGAAGGGCGTAATGAGATTTAGGAAGAAGGAGAAGCTTAGCCCCAGATTTGTAGGTCCTTTTGAGATCCTTGAGCGAGTTGGTACCGTTGCCTGTCGTTTAGCCATCCATCCAGTTTTCCAGATGTTCACCTCGTTTTCCATCAAATACCTTCATGACCATTCTCACATGATTCGGCACCAGACCGTTCAGCTAGAGCGCGATCTTTCGTTCACCGAGCACCCAGTAGTGATATTGGATCGGTAGGTGAAGAAACTTCGGTCAAAGGTCTTGCCATCTGTGAAAGTTCTTTAGCGCAGCCCGAATAGTGAAAAGGTCACTTGGGAGGCCAAGAGCGAGATGCAGAAGAAATACCCTCATCTCTTTGAAGGTACGCATAGTAAGATTTTTAAATTCGGGGACGAATTTCTTTAAGGAGGAAGATTATAACACCTTAGAATGCGATTATTGTTAATTAAGTGATAATGTGGATTTTTAGTAAAATGTTTACCAAAATAGTTTTCAAATATTTTATTATAATTTATTTTGGGCTTGCACACACATGTGCATGTTAACCTAGGGTTAATTTAGATGTTATACCATGCTTAAGTAGCCATGGCACCTTAACCTCATTTCATTATGTATTATGTAATTAGTTAATTAACTAGTTTTTAAAATAAATGTCACCACCCGAAGGTACGGAACGTGACTGTCACTTAAATTACGAAACGTCTCAAGGCGTAACGTAATCTAAGTAAGCCAAAGCCAAGAAATCTAAACCAATTAAAGAAATAGAGTGAAGGAAAACCTTAATTTAAAAGATGATTTTAACAAAAACAAGTCGCATTAAACATTTTTAAAAAAACCTAAAAATTCTCGAAAATTTCGCCAGAGTCTCCTTTGTAAATACAGGCCCTAAATTGGTACAACACATGAAAATACATATAAATCAATAAAGGCATCCCAAACGGGAGCTAGCTCTTCGCCAAAGGCGGAATCACAACAACAAGCAATGAATATATGATAATAATGTGAAATAAGTGTAGAAGCATAAAGCATCATGTCGGCTCAAGTGAGCATCAACACCAAACCATAAATACGAGTCTCACCGTCTAGTCCAATATACAAGGGTAGAAGGAGTATACTAGATATGAATAAAATACACGGTAGGAGCAAAAGAAAACCCTCCAAAACTCACCTATGAGCAAGCTGCAAGCCGAAGCAAAAGAAACGGAAATAGAATGTACACCCGTCGCTCCTGCGCTAACGGGTCAGACCTACAAAATACTGTGGCCCAACGGGGGTGAGTTGCCAACTCGTGAGTAGTAAGTAATATCTAATAAGGCTATCGTAAGCATGCACGTAGTGCGTCACACCCTACATATACCGATATGATACAATATACTAGCATGAATGCATAATCTGTTAGTTGTATGTATGCCCTAGAGGCTAGTATTGTACAGATGATGTATATTATATTGCATGCTTGGACATATATAGAGATGACTTTCTTGCTCGATATGATAGTATGCTATCTGGTTCCCTTTTATCTTAACATGTATACTAGTCTCTTTAAACTGTCTTATAGTTACATGTTGGTAAAGCCCTTAGGATGTGTACTTGACTACCTGGACTATGATGCAGATCATACTAGTGGGGACATGGTGGTCCATAAGTACATCCTTCAAGGTCTCTAGTCGTGGGTGTATCGAGACGGGGCATCGATATACCAGTGTAGACTAGCGTATACGCTTCTCGACCTATGAGATGGGCGATGGATGATCCCATATCCATTAGTGTTTGACATCAGAGATGGTATACGGGTGCTCAGTAGAGACTGGGTACACTGGACGGACTCGCCGAGAACTCCCAGATGGTATTATACCTCACGTCAGATGGCAGTTCTCAGGTGACACTTGTGCAGGTTAGTCTGTAGACCCGAGATTGTCATAGAGTCTTGTGTGATTCCCACTGTGCTTTGATCTCCACCTTACCACGTCCATGAGGGTGTGCAAAACGGTGGTTTTTGGGTACAGTCCCGAGTCACATGGAGGCAATGAGCGATATGAGGGGTTTCGTCTCTCCCGGTATTGGCGGTTGATGTTGTACTGTGCTCGATTGGCCGTAACAGGGAAGTTCCTGGCCAGGGCTGATTCAGAGATTTGCTGGTAAGTGTTACCAATAGTTTCTCGACCCGTTATGCGCCTCACATCGGCACGACTTATCGGTTATTGGGGTCTGACGTTTACCACCCCTAGACTTTGTTAGTGTATATGCCCCAGAGGCCATTACTGTATCATACTAGTTTGTATATTACTTGATGGAAGCTTGGGATATTCACAGTTGTATATACAATCTTGCTCGAAATGGTAGTATGCTACTTGGTTTGTCTCTGCTTTAATATGTGCATGTGTTTCTTTTAGCATATTGCTGATATACATATTAGTAGAGCCCTTAGGATCTTTGCTTGATTACCAGCGTGGTGATGGCGCTCACACTCGTGGGAGCTGGGTGATCTATAAGCACATCCTTATACAGGTCCCTAGTCGTTGGACTATCGAGATAGGGCATCGATACTCCGGAGTAGACTAGCGTATGCGCTTCTCATCCCAGTGTGGGAGACGGTCTGTCCCACAGCCGTCAGTACGTCGTACTTGAGATAGTATACGGGTGCTCGTTGGGTTACGAGTACACTGGACAGGACTCGTCGGGAACTGTTGGTTGGTATTATACCTATCGTCAGTTATCAGTTCCCAGGTGACATGAGTACAGCTTAGTCCGCTGACTTGACACTGTCACTTCGCCTCGAGTGTGTTCCCACTGCACTTTGATTACTACCCTACCACGGCTCAAAGGAGTCGTGCAAACAGGTAGTTTTTGGGTGCAGTCCCGAAGCACTTGGAGGCAGTGACGGTTAGACAGGATTCGTCTCTCCCGGTATTGGGGGTTGACATCGCGCTGTGTCTAGGAGAGCCATTACACGAGTAGTCCCTGGCCAGGGCAAGCGAGATATACTGGTAGGTTTCCAGTGTTATCTCAGGGTGTTCTGGGCTTCACTCCGGCACGACTTGTACCGCTATTAGGGGACTGACGTTTACCGCCCCCCTAGGCCCGCCATACGATGTATCAGACGAACAGACCGGACTGTACGGAGATTGTCACATACAGGCTCAGTAGGAGTTCAGATGAGGTTCACCTCGTCGGTCTTCTTATCGACATCTACCTGGGGACCGTTACGTACAGCTAGTGCCGCTTGCGGTCTGTGGTTAAACCCACTGCCAGCGTAGTGTCGAGTCTTTAGAGTCCCACACAGAGAGCTATTCGCCTTTAGGCTAAATGAGTAGAGGTCGCATGGTTTTGCGACAGGGTTCGTTCACATTCGCGCACTTGTGCACGTTTGCTGTCCGGACAGTTTATACTAGCGGGCTTTGGTTTAAGCCGGATCCTAGTATATGATTTGAGATTGGTTTTTCTCATTGTGTTCGTGTTCCTCGGATCACGAATGCGGGTGCGTATGCACAGTTGCTTGAGATTGAGGGAGAGGACCTTGATTAGGGTTAATGGCTATTGTCATTTTATTAACCCTAATGTTTATGTGTGTGTTATTGTTAATTAGTAATTAGTTTAATAATTGTCCATGGTTATGGTTGTTGACCATTTGACTTCTTTGACTTGTTGACCTAGGTTGACACTTTGACCATCATCATTTCTTTTGGAAGATGCTTTTTGATCTTTGCAAATTGAAATGATAATGGTCATGTCATGATTTACCATGATAATTATCTAGCTAATTATTCAATTAAATTAATTCACACATATTAGTGAGAATGGCTCTATTATTTTCTCATTCTCTCATATCATTTCTCTCTCTTGTTCATCCTCTCTCTCAAGCTCTCTCCCTCTCATGTGTTGAGAAACAAAAAGCTTGAGAAAAACCTTCACTTGATCTTCTCTACTCTCTTCTAGGGTTCAAGTCTTAGCATTTCTTGCACTCTAGTTACTCCTAGCTTGGAGTTGAAGCTAAAGGTCGAGGCTTTCGGGTGGATCCTTCTTTGACGGGAGAAGACAAGCAAGGTGACCTCTTTCTACCATTCCTAGGAGCAAGGAGAGAAGGACTAAAGACCAAAGGTATAACCTTTCTACCACTTAGCTACTTTGTAGTTAGGTCTAGCAAGTTTATGTTTAGCAAAGATCCTCACAAGCTTGGTCCATGTTGCCTAAGTCCATAAAAATCCAATTTTTATTATGTTTTCCGCCTCCCCGTAAGCACCGGGGTGGGCAACGTGGACTTACAGTGGTATCAGAGCCTAACTAAACCTAAACTAGCTAAGTAGTTAAGTGTAACGAAGTTTCGAAACCGGAAAATCGAAAAACCAAACTCGCAAAACCCTAGTTTCTGTTAATTTTTTTTCTGGTCAAAATAAAATTTGTTATACACCAAAAATTATCTCAGGGTTTTGTGTGAAAAACCACTAAAGACGAACCAGAGAGGCGACTAAAGGACCGCGGATCCGCGGCAATAGGAAACTCTTGCCGCGGAAGCGCGGCCGTATTGTCCCCTCTCTGCATCGTTTTTGGTGCAGTATGTTTCTGTGTTGGTTTTGGGATTTTTAGGATATGTTATATGTGCCCAGATTTTCCAGAACTAAAATTTACTTTTGGGGGCCTATAAATCCGTATTTTTTCGAAACTTCACTACACTTTAACTATATCGGTTATATCTATGATGCTTGTATGTATTGAACGTCGGCTAATCGCTATAAGTCGATTAGTCGGGGTTATACATCTCTGTGATCTGTGATTGTTATTGGTTTGTGGATATGAATGGATTGGATTGTCGCGGGTGAATAGCCGGGGTGGATGTGAGATGAGCGTTTTTTTTCTTTCATTCATTTGTAACCTGTAAATTGATGTAATAATATTATTCGTATGGCCGCACAACCGGGTCGGGGTTGTAGCCGTCATTGTATAATTCTTTTTACTGTTTTTGCTCCTAGGATAGACCCATGGAGGGGGTGCACAAACTACCGGGTATCTCGAAGTGCCGAGTGGCCTACTCACGGTGGTGAGGGAGGTTGCTTCGCTTCGGGTGCTTGGCGGGTAGTTTGCCGCACCCGTAGGGGTCTTGGGTGGGGTATTGGCTATTCACCGCGACCGTGTAATCCGCTTTACGTTGCAGGCTCGAACGCATTGCGGATTCCTAGTATATCCAATGTATTCATCTGTGATCTGAAATGTCTATCATTGCTATATACTTATATATAATAACTATTTAGGCGTTGCTTATGTTTTACAGCCGCGCTAGCCCAGCCCCCGCTCTGTCGTTAGTTAAGTAACCTAACGGGTGATGACGGGGCCCCGTGGCGAATGCGAATGGCATAAGCGTACGTCATATTTTGGTTGTTTTCTGCAATGGTAGGATTAAATGATGGGATGCATTAAAAGAACTAATGCAAGAAAATAAACCAAGTAAAAGTCGATTGGAGCACTTTGAAAACCACTCGGTTCTTTTCAAAACTAAAACTTTTAAACGCGGAGCTTGAACCACTCCTTTTAAAAGCTATCTCGTTCCATCGATTAGATCAAGTTCACTACGTTCACGGTTTCGCCAAAACCATCCGTAGCCCTCCGTCATTCCACATGAATGGTCAAAAAGTATTCAAGCTATGTATTTTGGCCAAAGTCAAGGCATAGTGATTGGTAGCTATTGGGTATTCATGTGCAGCATAGATAGATGCGTTGGTTTGGGACAGTCGTGCTGCCATTTTGGCCAAAGTCAAGGGTAGGTACGGGTGGGTCCAAATTAACCAGGAGAATGACGGGTAGAACTTGACATGTGACTTATGATATTTTGGCCAAAGTCAAGGTCATAAGAGCATGGGGCAAAAATCCACATCGGGAGTTTCATAAGTACTGAAACTTGCTAGCTTTGCATACCATTTGGAGTGTGATGATTCTGGTAGGATTCCTTCGGTTTTATCACGCGATGATATTTGGATCCCGATCCTACTGTGAGTATATGCTACTCCTCGGGAAAACTCTCACTTAACGATCAATGCTATAAACTTAGTAGGTGTCTAGAAAGGTGTTAGCGGGGCTACGCCCACAGGGAAAAGAGGTTACTTAATTAAGGAACTTCGCGAAAGCGTTGGAAAACCTCCCTCGAAGTACCGACACTGGCCTGGCTGAACGGTTAAGCAAGTATTGTACGGTGAGAGTAATCCTGACTAATCCTTCCTTTACGGTTTGAGAAGGGATTCGAGAGACAGTGGGAGCCATCCAGTTTAGACAAATTAAAAACCACTCTAAACTTGCAAGAGCATCATGCTAAAGTGTTTCTTTTCTCTCTCCTAATTGCAGCGACCATTCAAGATGACCGGACTTAAGTTATTACTAGATAAAAACATATTGACAGGGCCAAACTACAAAGATTGGCTCAGGAATGTCAAGATGGCAATCACTTACGACAAGTTGGGGTATCTCCTTACCACCAAAGCACCCCCTGTCCCAGGTCCCACCTCCAGCGTCGCGAATAAGGAAATCCGTAAGACATGGGAGATAGATTGCGCGAAGGCCAAATGCCTCGTATTAGCCTCGATGGACAATGAACATCAGCGGAGGCACGAGAATATGGACCTAGAGTCCATATTTCTTCATACAAAAGAACTGTATGGGGAGCAGCCTCGTATTGCAAGATACGAAGTGTCGAAGAAGCTATTTTCGGCAAGGTTGGCCGTCGGATCATCGGTAGCGGAACACGTGCTTAAGATGATTGGCTACATTGAGGAGCTCGCGGACCTTGGGACCACGTTGGAGAATGAGCTCTATACTGATTTGATTCTCCAGTCCCTTCCTTCCACTTACGCCCAGTTTATTCTGAACTTCAACATGCAAGGAAAGGAGGTAGAACTTTCCGAACTTCTGAACATGTTGAGGAGTGCTGAGGGCACCCTACAGAAAGGTAGGGAGACATCCGCTTTGTTTGTAGGAGGATCTTCCTCTTCTAGATCCAAGGCGAAAGCCAAGGGTAAGAAGAAGAAAGCCCCCGCCAAACCAAGAGGAGGTGTCGGTAAAGTGGATACGAAGGGAAAAGGTAAAGCAACAAAGATAGCGGGGAAGCTGGTGGGGAAGGAAGAATGCTTCTATTGTCACAAAAGTGGTCACTGGAAACAGGATTGCAAGGCTTGGAAAGCCAGAACACAGGATTTGAAGCGAGTTGCAGCTTCAGCTTCAGGTGTGTATGTTATTGAAAACTGTCTATCAATAAACTCTACTTCCTGGGTATTGGATACCGGATCAGGATCTCATATCTGTAATTCTTTGCAGGCGTTGAGAAAGCGTAGAGTTTTGAAGGCAGGTGACATGACCCTCAGAGTTGCGAACGGTGCTAGCATGGATGCTGAGGCCGTGGGGGACTATCACCTGGGATTGTCAGATGGACATTTTTTGGTTTTGCGTAGTTGTTATTATGTACCAAATGCAACCTGTAATATCATTTCTGTATCTTTATTATCTAAAGAAGGTTATGAATTTGCATTTGTAAGTAATGTAGTGAACATTCACCTTAATCAAGCTTTGATTGGGTCAGGTACATTGAACAACGGAATATACGTATTAAACCAACCACAGATTTTCAATGTCCAGAATACACACAAAAGAAAGTCTCCAGAAATTAATAAAACTTTCTTATGGCATTGTAGACTGGGTCACATCAATGAGAGAAGGTTGACTAAGTTACACACAGAAGGATATTTGGATTCGTTCGAATATCAATCGTATGCAACTTGTCAATCCTGTCTCAAGGGAAAGATGACAAAGACTCTGTTTACTGGACACGGAGAAAGAGCGAGCGAGCTCTTGGGACTCGTACACAGCGACGTGTGCGGTCCAATGTCTACACATGCGCGAAGCGGTTATTCTTACTTCATTACTTTTACGGATGACTTTTCAAGGTACGGTTATGTCTTCTTAATGAAACATAAATCCGAGGCTTTTGAAAAATTCCAGGAATATAAGAATGAAGTAGAAAAACAAACAGGCAAAAGTATAAAGACACTGAGATCTGATCGAGGTGGTGAATACTTGAGTGCCGAGTTCCTGTGTTACTTAAAAGAGAATGGAATTCTCTCTCAGCTTACTCCTCCATACACTCCGCAACATAATGGTGTATCGGAGAGACGGAACCGAACCCTATTGGATATGGTACGGTCCATGATGAGTAATGCTGAGTTGCCGCGATCGTTTTGGGGATATGCGCTAGAATCAGCGGCATACCTTTTGAACCGGGTTCCAACTAAGACTGTGCCTACTACACTATATCAGATGTGGTGTGGGAAGAAACCCTATCTTAATCATATTAAGACATGGGGATGTCCAGCTTTTGTAAAAAAGCAGCATACGGATAAGCTCGAGGCACGCTCAGTACAGTGCAAGTTTGTGGGATATCCAAAGAACTCCAAGGGATATTACTTCTATTGCGAAGAGGAACAAAAAGTCCTTGTTTCTCGCCATGCCCACTTTCTAGAACACCAGTTCATAGAAAAAGAATTAAGTGGGAGCGCAATAGAACTGGAAGAAATTCCAGAACCACGAGCTATTACTGAAAGCTTGGTTGATCCAGAGGGTTCGAAAGATCAGGACATTCCCACGCCACTCCGCAGAAGTAGTAGGCAGTCTCATCCGCCCGAGAGATACTACGGTTTTCTCATTGACGGGGATAGAGAGGATTGCATCATAGACTGTGATGAGCCTACTAGCTTCCAGCAAGCCATACAGAGCGTCGACTCGGTAAAATGGCTTGATGCAATGCGGACCGAGATGGAGTCCATGTACACAAACAAAGTATGGACGTTGGACATTGCTCCAGACGGGGTAAAACCCGTAGGATGCAAGTGGATCTTCAAAAGGAAGATTGGTGTAGATGGACAGGTTGAGACCTATAAAGCTAGACTGGTAGCAAAGGGTTTTCGTCAGCGACCTGGTTTGGACTATGACGAAACCTTTTCTCCAGTAGCTATGCTGAAATCCATTCGGATCCTTCTTGCCATTGCTGCCTTCCACGATTATGAGATTTGGCAGATGGACGTAAAGACAGCTTTTCTAAATGGTCATTTAGAGGAGTGTGTCTATATGGATCAGCCAGAGGGTTTCATTCAGAGTGGGAGCAGCGGAAAGGTGTGCAAGTTGCTTAAGTCCATTTATGGACTAAAGCAGGCATCGCGGAGTTGGAACATCTGTTTTGATGAGACGGTCAAGGAATTTGGCTTTATCAAAAATCCAGATGAACCATGCATCTATTGTAAATTTGTAGCGAGAACTGTAGTATTCCTCGTTTTATACGTGGATGACATTCTCTTAATAGGAAATGACATTCCTATGCTACAATCTGTCAAGGGGTTCTTGTCACACAGGTTCTCCATGAAAGACCTGGGTGATGCCTCTTACATTCTGGGTATCCGGATCTACCGTGACAGATCCAAGAGGATATTAGGACTTTCGCAGTCCAGGTACATCGACACCATACTGAAGAGATTCAGTATGGAAGATTCTAAGCGTGGTAATTTACCGGCTTGTCACGGGATCACCCTCTCCAAAGAGATGTCTCCCAAGAATGATTTGGAGAGGGATCGCATGTCTATTATACCCTACGCTTCTGCGGTAGGCTCTATAATGTATGCAATGTTGTGTACCAGACCGGATGTGGCTTATGCACTGAGTGTGGTAAGCAGGTATCAGTCAAACCCAGGGGAGAAACATTGGATAGCAGTAAAGAACATTCTCAAGTACCTGAGAAGGACTAAGGAGATGTTCTTGGTGTATGGCGGAAAAGACCTGCAGATTGAGGCCTTTGCTGACTCCAGCTTCCAGAGTGACAAGGATGATTCCAAGTCCATGTCGGGTTTTGTCTTCACCCTCAATGGAGGGGCGGTGTGTTGGAAGAGCTCCAAACAGGAAACCGTTGCTGACTCGACGATGGAAGCGGAATACATCGCTGCATCTGATGCCGCAAAAGAAGCTGTCTGGATAAGGAAGTTCTTGAGAGAACTTCAGGTAGTTCCGTCCATTGTTGACCCAATACCTCTGTATTGCGACAACAACGGGGCTATAGCTTTAGCAAAGGAACCCAGATCCCATCAGAGATCCAGACACATCTTAAGGCGGTATCACCTGATCAGGGAGATCGTGGATCGCCAGGAGATCGAGGTCCGGAGAGTTGCATCAGAGGATAACACAGCAGATCCATTCACCAAGGCCTTGCCCCAAACTCAGTTCGAGCGGCTGATCGAGATGATAGGTCTTCGATACGCCGGTACATGGCCTTAGTGCAAGTGGGAGATTGTTAGTGTATATGCCCTAGAGGCCATTACTGTATCATACTAGTTTGTATATTACTTGATGGAAGCTTGGGATATTCACAGTTGTATATACAATCTTGCTCGAAATGGTAGTATGCTACTTGGTTTGTCTCTGCTTTAATATGTGCATGTGTTTCTTTTAGCATATTGCTGATATACATATTAGTAGAGCCCTTAGGATCTTTGCTTGATTACCAGCGTGGTGATGGCGCTCACACTCGTGGGAGCTGGGTGATCTATAAGCACATCCTTATACAGGTCCCTAGTCGTTGGACTATCGAGACAGGTCATCGATACTCCGGAGTAGACTAGCGTATGCGCTTCTCATCCCAGTGTGGGAGACGGTCTGTCCCACAGCCGTCAGTACGTCGTACTTGAGATAGTATACGGGTGCTCGTTGGGTTACGAGTACACTGGACAGGACTCGTCGGGAACTGTTGGTTGGTATTATACCTATCGTCAGTTATCAGTTTCCAGGTGACATGAGTACAGCTTAGTCCGCTGACTTGACACTGTCACTTCGCCTCGAGTGTGTTCCCACTGCACTTTGATTACTACCCTACCACGGCTCAAAGGAGTCGTGCAAACAGGTAGTTTTTGGGTGCAGTCCCGAAGCACTTGGAGGCAGTGACGGTTAGACAGGATTCGTCTCTCCCAGTATTGGGGGTTGACATCGCGCTGTGTCTAGGAGAGCCATTACACGAGTAGTCCCTGGCCAGGGCAAGCGAGATATACTGGTAGGTTTCCAGTGTTATCTCAGGGTGTTCTGGGCTTCACTCCGGCACGACTTGTACCGCTATTAGGGGACTGACGTTTACCGCCCCCTTGGCCCGCCATGCGATGTATCAGACGAACAGACCGGACTGTACGGAGATTGTCACATACAGGCTCAGTAGGAGTTCAGATGAGGTTCACCTCGTCGGTCTTCTTATCGACATCTACCTGGGGACCGTTACGTACAGCTAGTGCCGCTTGCGGTCTGTGGTTAAACCCACTGCCAGCGTAGTGTCGAGTCTTTAGAGTCCCACACAGAGAGCTATTCGCCTTTAGGCTAAATGAGTAGAGGTCGCATGGTTTTGCGACAGGGTTCGTTCACATTCGCGCACTTGTGCACGTTTGCTGTCCGGACAGTTTATACTAGCGGGCTTTGGTTTAAGCCGGATCCTAGTATATGATTTGAGATTGGTTTTTCTCATTGTGTTCGTGTTCCTCGGATCACGAATGCGGGTGCGTTTGCACAGTTGCTTGAGATTGAGGGAGAGGACCTTGATTAGGGTTAATGGCTATTGTCATTTTATTAACCCTAATGTTTATGTGTGTGTTATTGTTAATTAGTAATTAGTTTAATAATTGTCCATGGTTATGGTTGTTGACCATTTGACTTCTTTGACTTGTTGACCTAGGTTGACACTTTGACCGTCATCATTTCTTTTGGAAGATGCTTTTTGATCTTTGCAAATTGAAATGATAATGGTCATGTCATGATTTACCATGATAATTATCTAGCTAATTATTCAATTAAATTAATTCACACATATTAGTGAGAATGGCTCTATTATTTTCTCATTCTCTCATATCATTTCTCTCTCTTGTTCATCCTCTCTCTCAAGCTCTCTCCCTCTCATGTGTTGAGAAACAAAAAGCTTGAGAAAAACCTTCACTTGATCTTCTCTACTCTCTTCTAGGGTTCAAGTCTTAGCATTTCTTGCACTCTAGTTACTCCTAGCTTGGAGTTGAAGCTAAAGGTCGAGGCTTTCGGGTGGATCCTTCTTTGACGGGAGAAGACAAGCAAGGTGACCTCTTTCTACCATTCCTAGGAGCAAGGAGAGAAGGACTAAAGACCAAAGGTATAACCTTTCTACCACTTAGCTATTTTGTAGTTAGGTCTAGCAAGTTTATGTTTAGCAAAGATCCTCACAAGCTTGGTCCATGTTGCCTAAGTCCATAAAAATCCAATTTTTATTATGTTTTCCGCCTCCCCGTAAGCACCGGGGTGGGCAACGTGGACTTACAGACTTGATATGCAACATATCAGACGAGGAGATCGGACTGTACGGGAAGTGTTGCCGATCGGCTCAACGGGAGTTGTAGCAGGTTCGCTTGTTCTCTTCTGATCGCTCAATACCCGGGTGGCCATTACGTTTAGCTGACCGCTTGCGGCTTGGGGGTGCTTGATATGATCATCACCCACTGCCGGCGTATTAACGAGTCTTAGAGTCCCACAATGGAGTTTCCTAGTCCAGGCGAAACGTTGTGGTGCACGTATGCGATATGCGCATAGACCCGATTAAAATACACGTATAGGATACCGTATATTGATCGGGCGGCTTGCTTTTGGTTAAGGTCGTATGTGATATGGCCGGATTGATAAATCAAGTGTTGATTTATCATTTAACCATTAGATTCTCAAGAGAAATCCTTTCTTGTTTTCTATGGATGTATGGATGCATGTATGCATTTCTTATTGTTTCATGCACATATGGATGTGCATGCACACATGCATACATACATCATTCTATCATGGTTGATTATACAAGGAAATGGTGGCAATATAAGACTCATACCATGGTTTTAAATATGGATTTTATTGTATTTGTTTTAAAACAAAAGGGGAAAAAAAGGGAATGGTTATGATTCATTTGCTTCTACACTCTTCTTTTGACCTAACCATCCTCACCCACCCTTTAACCTAAGGTAATCTTTCCTTTTGTGTTTTAACTCAAGTTCAATTATATATTCATTGTTTAAACCATGGTTTGAGATGAGAACATGAAAATATATAAACATATATTTTCATTTTTCTAACACAAGAGTTATCCTTTTCACTCTTGAAAAAGATATTGCCATCATTTTCTTCTTCCTCTCTCATTTTGCTCTCTAGTTCTTTATAGTGAGCAATATACTCATCAAGATTGGATTTTGAAGTGAGAAAGAGAACCACAACACCATTCTACACAAGTCTAGCCCACTTGTTTAGAGTGTTAGCTTGATTTCGTTCGCTTGATCGGATAAAGTTGCAAACTTGGACAAAGCGGACTCCGGGTGGATCATCGGTGACCTCGAGGAGTTCAAGCGGAGCTTTTTCAAATCCTAAGTAGCCGAGGAGTCTAGCGTAGGGAGCTACAAAGGTTGTACTCTCTAAACCCTAGCTTTTCTTTCATATGATGATGTGAAACATTTGAAACCCTAATTTTTCTAGGATCGATCCGATGTTTGTTAACTTAGCACCCTAAAGACTCCACCTTTGGTTCATGTGATGCTTCCAAACCCTTCATGAGGTGCTAGGCTAACCCAACAATGGTATCAGAGCTACTAGGCATTAGATGTCGACCTATGGGGGGTTCTCACTGTGTGACAGTGTGGCGAAGCATAGGCTCTTACCCCCAGGGTGTCCCGAGACCGGAAGGTGTTCCGACGGGTTGTAGTCCTCGCGAGGGGGCATGCGTAAAAAGTAGCTGCTGAGGGACCCGTTGGTGCCACGGCGACCCCATTGGATGGGGTTGCTGCCTGACTAACATTGGTATCAGAGCCGACCTAGAACATTAGGCGACAATTTTACGAAGTTAAAACTCCGATCGAACCAAAATACATCCTTTTAGTATGCTCTATGGACAATTTTTAAAATCTGGTTATTTTCAGAATTAAAAATATGCAAAAAATTCAGCAGGTAAATATAAGAGTTACTGTGAAAAACGAGATCATGAACAGTAAATATGAGCGCGGAACCGCGGCAATAGCCTCCTTAGGCCGCGGTTCCGCGGCCGTTCTGTTGAATCATGGTCTGGTTTTTGTACAGTAACTCATGATTCTGCTTGTTTATGTTTTTGGAGTATTTTTAATCTGAATTTAGTTCTGAAAATTCTGGAGTTAGTTTTAGAGTCGTCGATTCGATCGGAATTTTCATTTCGTGGTTTTTCCGGATAAATTAGAAAGTATTGAAGTGTTTGAACGAGTATCGTTTGCTCACTTTTCACGGGGTTTAAATATTCTGGAAATACGTGCAAGTTTTGTGGTGGTCCCTCTAGAAGACAACAAACCTTAACTCGATTATGTGACCGTCTTGAACTGCCCTTTGAACCTTAGGGTTTGGGGCAGTACGGCGTGCCACATGTGAGGCGTTGGCTTGACCCTTCTACGGCTGGACCGCTACTACTGTGTCACACTCCGGTTTTGAACTCCACTCAAGTGTTGAGCTTTAGTGAATCCTGGGTATTTGATCGTTCGTTCGAAAACTTTAATACTGTCTAATTATCTGGAATGTGATGCAATATGTGGAATTCATATAGTTGGACATGAAATAAGAAGTATGTGATATTTCGCATTTACGATGTCTAAAGAGAATATGGATTCCAAATATTGCAGTTTTACACTTTCTTTTCTGTGACCGTAAGTGTAGTATGTCGATATCGCCGGTTTCGTTGCTATACATCAACGACAATTGGGGTATGCATTCTTACTTATGTTGATGATATGTGATATTATGTGTTGCTGAGATATGATGTGCAGGATTGTCGCGATTGAATAGCCGGGGTTTTTTTTATGTGAGATGAGAGTTTTATATTTTCATTCATGTAAATTCAAATGTACTGTAATATTCTTTTATTTGGGGCACTTCCGGATTGAGGTTGTGTCACCAGTGTTGTATATTATTTACTTCTCCGCATTAGGATGGACCCAAGGAGGGGAGCACAGGTGACCGGGTTCTGGGGTTCAGTGGGAGGCCATCTCGAGGAGTCGAGACCGGGTCTCCTAAACTCCAGAATTGGTAGGGTCGCTTGCCGCTCTCGTAGGGGTCCAGGGTGTGGGCTGGGCTATTCATCGCGACTATGGAATCCGTATTTTCTATTATTGGCTAAATACTAAATACGGACGTCCTAGTATATCCCACATTATATCTATGTTTCTGCTGCGATATCTGTGATGTGATCATTTGATATGTTCTGATGGATACCGTATATAGTATATACGATATATTATATAGGCGTTACTTATGTTTTACACCCGCACTACCCCTGCCCTGCTCTGTCGTTAGTTACCTAACCTAACGGTGCACGAGGGGACATCGAGGCGAATACGGATGGCATAAGTGTACGTCGTATTTATCTGTGATGTTTAGGTAATTTAAATGATGGGACTTCATTAATGTGATTAATGAAAGAAAAGAAACCTAAAAGATATTGTAGAATCAAAATTTTAAATAAAATGGTAGCTACAGTTTTGCTTTGCATAGTGGTATATATGATATACTCTGCACCTTATTCGATGGGGAAAGAGCCGAGATCCTTTCACCAGGAGTGACCTCTTTAGCAAAACTGGCAGATGCTACAACACTCGGTTTGACTTTTGACTGCTTTTGGAGTTTTGCTTTGCATAGTGGTATATATGTTATACCCTGCACCTTGTTCGATGAGGAAAGAGCCGAGATCCCTTCACCGGGATTGACCTCTTTAGCAAAACTAATGAAAGCCTCAAAATCACTCCATTTCAAAATTTCACTTGATTCTACAACGATATCAAGTTCATTACGCTCATGGTTTTTCTGAAAAACCTGCGTAGCCCTCCGACATTTCAGATAGATATTACTTAGTATTCGTGCTACGGTTGTTTGGCATTCGTCAAGGCGTAGTGTACGGTAGCTATTTACTATTTATCTGTAGCATATGATGCGATTGGATTAGGGTATTCGTACGGCGTTGTTTGGCATTCGTCAAGGGTCGTGCGAGTGGGTTTAATTCAATCAAGAAATGTACGGGTTGAACTTGACTAGCGCACTATGGGTTGTTTGGCATTCGTCAAGGTCATAGTACGTTAGGGGCAAAAGTATTATCGGGAATTTCAAGAGTTGAAATTTGCAATGAGATTGCATACCTTCTATGAGATAGTTGGATCTCGATACCCACTGCGAGTAATTGTTATTCCTGGGAGAGTTTTACACAGCACAATTAGCCGATCAAGTAGGCATCTAGAAAGGTGTCAACGGGGTTACGCCTCTGGGAAAACGAGGTTTACTTTAATTAGGTCCGTGCGAAAGCACGGGGAACCTCCCTCAAAGTACCGACACTGGCCTGGCTGAAAGATCGGCGAAGTTGTAGGGTGTAATTAATCCCGGCTAGTCTTTCCTTTTAGGGTTTGAAGGAAGATTTGATAAAAAACAGTGGGAGCCATCCTGATTAGATAAGATAATAAGCAATCTGATCTTGCAAGAGCATACGCTAAAGTGTTTTTCTTCTCTCTCTCTCCAGGTAGCGACCATGGCATGCCTTAATAAAGATAATAATATGGATGTATTGACCGAACCCGCATGTTATACTGTGCAGGGGAACGTTGGACCCGTTCTATCTTGTAAGTGTTATAAGACTGAACAGGAAACAGGAGAATGTCTGGATTCTCACGCCGCCCAAACGGAGGACATGCATGTTGATGCACCTTCTTCGGGTGTGTTTGTCATTGAGAACTGTTTTTCAGTTCACCCTACGTCCTGGGTATTAGATACCGGATCAGGATCCCACGTATGTAAACAATTACATGGGCTACGGAAAGTAGAGAACTGGGAAAGGGTGATCATTCCGTTCAAGTAGGGAATGGTGCAAGTATTGCAGCCAAAGCAGTTGGCGAATATCACCTTATATTACCAAGTCGTAATACACTGGTTCTGAATGAGTGCTATTATATACCGAACATGATGTGCAACATTATATCAGTTTCTTTACTGAGTAAAGAAGGATATAATTTTGTAGTACAGGATAATGTTATGAACATCTTCCTAGATCAAAAGTTGATTGCATCAGGCTCGTTACATAATGGCATATTCATTCTCAATCAAAATACACTCCTCAATTTACAAAACACACACAAAAGGAAGAGTTCAGAACTGAACGAATCTTTCTTGTGGTATTGTAGACTAGGTCACATAAATGCGACACGACTGGCTAAGTTGCATAAAGATGGATATTTGAATCCGTTTGAACTTTCATCTTATGACACTTGCCAGTCATGTCTCAAAGGTAAAATGACCAAAACTCCGTTTACAGGACACAGAGAAAGAGTTATGGAACTCTTAGGGCTGATACATAGTGATGTATGTGGTCCCATGTCTACACATACCAGGAACGGTTCTTCCTACTTCATTACATTCACTGACGATCTCTCTAGATACGGACATGTGTTCCTGATAAAACACAAGTCTGAAGCTTTTGAGAAATTCAGAGAATATAAGCACGAAGTAGAGAACCAAACGGGCAAAAGTATTAAGATCCTTCGATCTGATCGAGGAGGAGAATACTTGAGCAACGATTTTCTGGATTATTTAAAAGAGAATGGGATTCTCTCTCAGCTCACTTCTCCTTATACACCACAGCACAACGGTGTATCGGAACGGAGGAATCGCACGCTATTAGATATGGTGCACTCCATGATGAGCACTGCTGAGTTGCCTATTTCCTTCTGGGGGTATGCGCTTGAAACAGCCATGCACCTATTGAATATGGTTCCTACCAAATCAGTGCCTACTACTCCATATGAGATATGGAAAGGGAAGAGACCATCTCTTAAATATTTTAAGATATGGGGTTGTCCGGCCTATGTCAAAAGGCAAAATCCAGAAAAACTCGAGACAAGATCTGTCTTATGTAAGTTTGTAGGATATCCCAAAAATTCACAAGAGTATATCTTCTACCACCCCGAGGAACAAAAGGTGTTTGTTTCTCGACATGCCACCTTCTTAGAAAAAGGTTTTCTTATGAAACAGATAAGTGGCATTGAGGTAGAACTGGAAGAGGTTCCAGCAACACAAACTATAACAGAAGACTTGGTAGAACCAAAGAATTCAGTAGTACCTGACGAACCCCAGCCACTCCGCCGATCTAGCAGGGTTTCTCACCCACCTGAGAGATACTACGGTTTTCTCATTGATGGTGTGTAATATTTCAGAAAAATAAAATATTATTTTTGAGAATTTAAAATAATAAAATAATGAGTTTGTGTAAAATAATAAAAATATCTTCAGTGATTGGCCTAATAAAAAAATTTGGGCTTGAGGAGTTTTGTCACAAAATGGTATGGTTGTAGCATGTATGTGTGTGTGTCTATATATATATATATATATATATATATATATATATATACATATATATATATATATTAAAAACCAATGTGTGTGTGTGTTATGGTATGGTATGGTTGTATTTTGTCACCATTTTCCCTTTCTCAAGTTGCCATATATATATATATATATATATATATATATATATATATATATATATATATATATGGTATGGTTGTAGTTTGTCACTATTTCCCCCTTCTCAAGTCAACAATGTCAGCCAATCACCATTTTCCCTAGTTGCCCCTCACTTTCCCAGCAGCATAGGCCAGCCCCATCACCATAACATTCTTAATTTCTTTTCCTAGTTTGCCCAATTACTAAACTAGGAAAATTCCATCAAATTCCCCATCTCATCCTCAAGAGGCCTGGGATCGAGAACCAAGACGCGCTAACCTCGCCGCCGCCGACGTCTTCTCCTCCGTCTCCCTCCATGATCCGAACCCGAACCCGAATCGGCCCTCCTCTAATGCGAATCCAGCTCCAGCTCCATTCTCGCCCGCGCTCGATCCTACTCGCAGTTACTCCCTCTCCTCTCTAAGCTCCGATCCCTTCGTCTCACCATTGATGCTCATCTCGGAAACCTAGATCCCAACCCCCGATGCCTGATTTTTCACCCGGCCTCATCGACTCTGTCGTCAATGATGACACCGGCTGCCTCGAAGAATTAGGATCCGCCGTCGCTACCGATGTCTCGCGATCGGTGGGCGATGCTCTCCTCGCGATCGTGGGAGGAAGCTTCTGAATGGGTTCGTCTTTTCTCTTCTCCTTTCTTGTCTGATATTCTCACAACTTGGATGAGTAATCACTAAGCAAAAATTGCTTGAATGGTAGTTTATTCCTGTCAATGATGTCATGGGTACAATATCAGGCTTATTAATCAGGCTTCTTGTGGCTTCAATTGTGCAATCTCCATACCCATACTTCAAGTTCACCATTGTACATATTGGAATTGGTAACATCAAAAATATACTTGTCTTAATTGCAGCTCTATGCCGAGACAGTTCTAAACCCAGTTGGTGATTCTAGAAAATGTAGCTAACATGGAAATGCATATATCTCATTTGGTCAATGGGTTGGTGCAATCATTCTATACACTTATGTATTTCAAATGCCCTCTGCACCACCTAGACGAACCTTCGATTTTGAGGAGGAGAAACTTCCAACTAACGCCCTATTAACAATGATGCTCCTAACAAACTGCCTAAAGCTTCAACGAAGGATAATGCACTTGAGAAAGTGCCTTTGTTGAATGTCAGAAGATTCTGAAGCAACTGAGCTATGGTCTACAAGAAAAGAAAAAAAATAATTGGCCAACTATGCTTTCTTATTGAGAAATTGAAGATAAAACGAATTTTGCAGCCCCTTATTATTGCCTCTATCCAGGGAATTGTCACGGGGGTCGTGCCCTTCTTGAAGCACTTGATCCTTACTGAAGATGCTCCATTATTCTTTTTACTAATAGCTACCTTATTTTGGGGTACCTTCGCGTAGACTTTGTACGATAAGGGAGAGTGTGGCGCCATCATCTTCGGCAGACATGGACCAGGTGAGTAGATGCATATCTACGGGGGGGAAGTCGGGTGGATGGCGTTTAGCACCCTCGCAACGTAGAATAGGAATAGTACTGATTGCCATTAGGAAACCAGATGTGACCCTAAATTCTTAATGAGTAGGACCCTAGTAATGACCCTAAGCTGGACTAGACTGATTTATGAAAACCATACCAGAGGATGAATACCTTGGAAGAGGTTCGTAGGTTTCAGATAGAAACACACACACGCACACACTGAAACTCGACATGGTGTATACGTGTATGTGTGTATATATATATAGGACTAGGTATAGGTATATATATATATACACACAACACGTATATGGGATCCATTGATGTGATATGATATCCGAGGCATGATGAAACAGTATAACTGGGCTTGATGCCGTGATTCTTGGCTATACAGTCGTATTAAGTGTTAGCGGATCATTAGAGAATGAGATAATGAACATGTATACATTAATTATAATGGGTGGTGATGATATTGAGGTACACGGGACTCTAAAATAGTACCCGGACTGTAACTTGTGACTGATCACGATATGATATATGTATGACTTGATTACAACATCATATAGGTGTGACCTGACGTCGATATCATATAGGTGTGACTTGATGACGATATGATATCAGTATGACTTAATCACAATATGATACATATGACATGATATCTCTGAGGATAAACTAATGATGCATATTATGATGGCAATGATATATGATTGATGTATGCGATTATAGTTTAGCACCTTGATCATGAGATGTGTTGATGATGACATTATACGAATGATGAGAAACCTAGGAGATACTTGACCCGTACCCCGATATTGGGATGCCGTACGACGGATTTTACCGTACGAGGCATAGATATGATGATTGATCCGCACTCTTGATTCGAGGAAGCCGTACTACGTACATGACGCTATTGAGGCTGGATCGCCGACTATTAGAGATATTGATTCAGATCTTAGGTAGACTCTTGTTTCTTATTGACTAGTTTCTTAGGTTTAGTTCCTTAGGAGGTTAGATGGACACTAGTTTAGGTTCGATTCATATAGTGGTAGTTGTACTCGTATATCGCAGAGGAGTGGATAATGCACATCTGTCTTCACATTCATACTGTAATCATCATGGTGCATGTTCTTACATATGTTGCTATAATCAGTATAAACCTTACCTGTTAGGACACCAGCACCATTACCGATGATGCGCATATTCCACGCACACTTATTTGCCGGCTCACACACATCATCATCGGCAATTGCTATGTCACGTACACTTTAAATCTTATTATCTTTTATTGATAGAATCAGCTAGCAACTTGATCGATATATAATATTGTGATTACTCTCAGATGTTAGTATAGACATGGCATTTATTACTTAGACATTCATGCATTCATATTCTCATGTTTGCATGCAGTATTATGGGGCATATGCCGACACTTATCATTTAGTTACTCATGATTTTGAGATTTGGATTTCTATGAGATTTCTGGATTTTGGGGAAAACCGCAAGAATATATAAAAACTTCTCTCTCTCCTCCTCTCTTTTTAAAATATAAGATGCGGTTTTCTCGTGATGTATGTGTCGTCCACCATGAGATTTCATGTTTTCTAATGGATTTCGAGATCCGATTCGAGGAGTGGATGAACCGTCTCGGGTACATGGTGGGCCCGGTATGGTACCCTGGGGCAAGAAGATCGAGTTGTAGACGATGAGCCTGGCAGGGGAAGGCTACCTACCGGTGATGTCTGGCGCGGCGGATATCCGGAGGATACCGACCGTTGTCGTGAGATTTGATGATATGGGCCGATCCGGACTGATGGAGCCCGAGGTATTGAGACAATGAGACTTGAGATTTACATGTTTGTGTCGATGCTTGACACGGATTTCCATGGATTTCATTGTTGAGATTTCAGATTCCTATACACATTTTACTATGATAACAGCTAAAGATTTCTTATGCAGATATTTCTGGATTTCAGGATTGATTATTTTATATTCATGATGCATGCATATCCATTCATATGACAGTATTATATGAGGCACTGACACGAGCACGGAGTATCTGCATTTAGACGTAGTTTTACCCTGCTATTTCTAGATGATTGGGATATAATAGTGTAATATTATGATCTAGGATAGCGTCGTGCATTCGATTTCTTTTCGTAGATGTCTTCTACTCACGAGTTGGCAACTCGCCCCCGTTGTGCCAAATTTTATTACAGGTTCGATGTACAGGTTTCCCTGGCAGCTTGCTCGCACATTTTTTCTTTCAGGGTGATTTGCACGGTAGGTTGGTTCACTTGTATCTGAACCACCATTGTATTTTATTCATTCATTTGTATCTAGTAAGCTCCATCAACCATATTTGTATTACTTGATAAGTTTATTGGACCAGTTTTTTTTTATTTCGACTTTAGAGTCACGCATGTATTATTCTGATCTGGTGGTTTTGTTTTCTTTTAGTTTTGAGTCTCGCCCTTTGGCGTTGTATATTATTGTGCTTGTTGTGGTTGTTTCCGCCTGTTGGCGTTGAGCTAGCACCCGTTTGGGGATGTTTTTTTATTGTTTATGTATATTCTACTTGTTGTACCCGTTTGGGGCCAGTTTTTACAGAGGAAACTCTGCCGAAATTTTTGGGAAAATTTGCTGATGTTTTAAACTTGTTCCTTCATGTTTTCTTTTACTGCTTCTTCTTCTTTTTCATGGTTTATATTTCTGGGCTTCGGCTCACTTAGGTTACGTTGCGTCTCTAGACGCTTCGTAATCTATGTGCCGGTCACGTTCCATACTTTCGGGTCGTGACAAAGTTGGTATCAGAGCGCTAGGTTTAACCTTGTATAAGTCTAGGTGACCCTTGGTTGATGGAGCAGGCGACTTAGGTAGAGTAACGTACCGTGGGTATGATCCGCGGCATACTTACGATACGCTACTCTGCTTAAGGAGCCTTAGGATGTACATTTCTTTGCACCGTATTTCATTCGTTCCTTTGACCTATCTTCGTCGATGTCGGAGGGTGGTTTCTGTTACCACGGTCGCACGGGCAGACCCGTGGATTCAGCGAACCTTTATATTCAGCGAGAAAACTCTCACCTCGAATCGTATGTGATGACCAGTAGGGTATCGTTTATTCTTGAGGATTGAAGCATTGTTTAGCATGCGGACGAAAGGTATTCACATGCCGTCCAGACGAAGTTAAAGGATTCGAACGATTGTCAGAAACCCATTTTCCCAAGTTTAAGGTATTTGGAAGAACATGCAGGTATTTCTATGGACCCTCTAGAAGAATGAAACCCTAACTCGACATAATGACCACTGGAACGCCCTTGAACCTTAGGGTTTACGGCAGTTCCACGGTGCCATTAGTGAGGCTTGGGTTTGCCCTTCTACGGTTGGACCATCGATGCTGGGGTATGTACCGGATATTTTTAAACTGTACTTGAGTGTTGAGCTCTCGGGGAATTATGGGATTTTGATGGATCGATCGAAAAGTTTAATGTAGTCCGGATATCAGGTGAAGGGATCGACTACGTGGGAGACTCTAGATGTGAGTATTGCCGTTGGTAGCGTAGTCAGCACACCTATGAAGAGACAAGTTCGAAGCAGTCGACACCAGAGGAAAAGGGGAAAGAGGTGCACATTGACGATAGTGTTTACGATTGTGATTTGGTGATTTGAATTTCATATTTTCGTTGATTGGATTTTGGTATTTTGAGGACTTTGTTCTATGATTGGTATTTCTTATGTGTACCTTCATTACATTCTATTTGTGTTTCATATATCAGTTGTATTGATATTGTTTAGTACATACCCAGTGTACTTTATTTGGTTTTAATACATTTTGAGATTTTGATTTGATTTCGTGCATATGGTTACACATGATTTTGACATATGCTTCGACCTAGTTTTCATGCACTTTCATAATGTGATTTCGATTTTGATATTCGGTGTATGATTTCGTGCACCATGTGCACTTGATTGAGATTCTTGCACACACTTGGTGCACTTGATGCGATTTTGTGCACACCAGATGCACTAAATCGAGATTTTTGTGCAGATTAGATGCACCTGATATTGTTGTCGTGCACGCCCGTTGCACTCGACACATGCTTTCGTGCACACCCGTTGTACTTAGATTTCATTCTGTGCTCATGTATGGAACTTGACTTTGATTTCGATTTCCGTGCGCACAAGACGCATGTGACACTTTTGTATACGCTAATTGAGTTGGATTACTTTCGAGCATCATGTTTTCATGACTTATGTGCTATATAGTTTAGTAAACCAGCGGTGTTGTTATGAGAACAGCACCTAATTGTTTTTCTGCATGCATCGATAATTACCGAAAGGATTTCCAAAATAAGCTATAGTCTCAATATTTTCCTACGTGTCCGAGATCACACGAAATATTTTAAAAAGGAAACCCTTCTAAAATCATTTTCAAATGGCCAGACGTATATGTTAAAACAAAAGATATGTATATACGTATAACTATTTTCCTTATAAATGAACGTCCGCTACTTATGCCGTGATACGCACATCGCACGGCAATTTGAAAGGGTTTTTGCATGCATTTCTAATAGGATGTTTTAAGGACTTTACGACGATGCGTACCATGTACCTATTATAGTTTTAATTATATCAGGTTGGTCTTCATATTGGATTTGACACTCGTATTTTCGCCATAAATTCGATAATTGCGTACTACTTGACAGAGTTTTGATTTTGAGTTTTACCCTCATTTTCATGCGCATGTATTGCGCTAAGAGATATTTTATGTATTCAAGATACTCAGAGCCCCGTCGATTTGAGTAATTGACTGAAATGTTTTAAGTATTTGGGGGGTTTAATTTTAAATTCGGGGACCGAATTTCCTAAAGGGGGAAGATTGTAATATTTCAGAAAAATAAAATATTATTTTTGAGAATTTAAAATAATAAAATAATGAGTTTGTGTAAAATAATAAAAATATCTTCAGTGATTGGCCTAAAAAAAATTTGGGCTTGAGGAGTTTTGTCACAAAATGGTATGGTTGTAGCATGTATGTGTGTGTGTGTCTCTCTCTCTCTCTCTCTCTCTCTATATATATATATATATATATATATATATATATATATATTTAAAACCAATGTGTGTGTGTGTTATGGTATGGTATGGTTGTATTTTGTCACCATTTTCCCTTTCTCAAGTTGCCATATATATATATATATATATATGGTATGGTTGTAGTTTGTCACCATTTCCCCCTTCTCAAGTCAACAATGTCAGCCAATCACCATTTCCCCTAGTTGCCCCTCACTTTCCCAGCAGCATAGGCCAGCCCCATCACCATAACATTCTTAATTTCTTTTACTAGTTTGCCCAATTACTAAACTAGGAAAATTCCATCAAATTCCCCATCTCATCCTCAAGAGGCCTGGGATCGAGAACCGAGACGCGCTAACCTCGCCGCCGCCTACGTCTTCTCCTCCGTCTCCCTCCATGATCCGAACCCGAACCCGAATCGGCCCTCCTCTAATCCGAATCCAGCTCCAGCTCCATTCTCGCCCGCGCTCGATCCTACTCGCAGTTACTCCCTCTCCTCTCTAAGCTCCGATCCCTTCGTCTCACCATTGATGCTCATCTCGGAAACCTAGATCCCAACCCCCGATGCCTGATTTTTCACCCGGCCTCATCGACTCTGCCGTCAATGATGATACCGGCTTCCTCGAAGCATTAGGATCCGCCGTCGCTACCGATGTCTCGCGATCGGTGGTCGATGCTCTCCTCGTGATCGTGGGAGGAAGCTTCTGAATGGGTTCGTCTTTTCTCTTCTCCTTTCTTGTCTGATATTCTCACAACTTGGATGAGTAATCACTAAGCAAAAATTGCTTGAATGGTAGTTTATTCCTGTCAATGATGTCATGGGTACAATATCAGGCTTATTAATCAGGCTTCTTGTGGCTTCAATTGTGCAATCTCCATACCCATACTTCAAGTTCACCATTGTACATATTGGAATTGGTACCATCAAAAATATACTTGTCTTAATTGCAGCTCTATGCCGAGACAGTTCCAAACCCATTTGGTGATTCTAGAAAATGTAGCTAACATGGAAATGCATATATCTCATTTGGTCAATGGGTTGGTGCAATCATTCTAAACACTTATGTATTTCAAATGCCCTCTCCACCACCTAGACGAACCTTCGATTTTGAGGAGGAGAAACTTCTAACTAACGCCCCGTTAACAATGATGCTCCTAACAAACTGCCTAAAGCTTCAACGAAGGATAATGCACCTGAGAAAGTGCCTTTGTTGAATGTCAGAAGATTCTGAAGCAACTGAACTATGGTCATCAAGAAAAGAAAAAAAATAATTGGCCAAGTATGCTTTCTTATTGAGAAATTGAAGATAAAACGAATTTTGCAGCCCCTTATTATTGCCTCTATCCAGGGAATTGTCACGGGGGGTCGTGCCCTTCTTGAAGCACTTGATCCTTACTGAAGATGCTCCATTATTCTTTTTACTAATAGCTACTTTATTTTAGGGTACCTTCGCGTGGACTTTGTAAGATAAGGGAGAGTGTGGCGCCATCATCTTCGGCAGACATGGACCAGGTGAGTAGATGCATATCTACGGGGGGGAAGTCGGATGGATGGCGTTTAGCACCCCCGCAACGTAGAATAAGAATAGTACTTATTGCCATTAGGAAACCAGATGTGACCCTAGATTCTTAATGAGTAGGACCCTAGTAATGACCCTAGGCTGGACTAGACTGATTTAGGAAAACCATACCAGAGGATGAATACCTTGGAAGAGGTTCGTAGGTTTCAGATAGAAACACACACACGCACACACTGAAACTCGACATGGTGTATACGTGTATGTGTATATATATATATAGGACTAGGTATAGGTGTATATATATATATACACAACACGTATATGGGATTCATTGATGTGATATGATATCCGAGGCATGATGAAACAGTATAACTGGGCTTGATGCCGTGATTCTTGGCTATACAGTCGTATTAAGTCTTAGCGGATCATTAGAGAATGAGATAATGAACATGTATACATAAATTATAATGGGTGATGATGAAATTGAGGTACACGGGACTCTAAAATAGTACCCGGACTGTAACTTATGACTGATCACGATATGATATATGTATGACTTGATTACGACATCATATAGGTGTGACCTGACGTCGATATCATATAGGTGTGACTTGATGACGATATGATATCAGTATGACTTAATCACAATATGATACATATGACATGATATCTCTGAGCATAAACTAATGATGCATATTATGATGGCAATGATATATGATTGATGTATGCGATTACAGTTTAGCACCTTGATCATGAGATGTGTTGATGATGACATTATACGAATGATGAGAAACCTAGGAGATACTTGACCCGTACCCCAATATTGGGATGCCGTACGATGGATTTTACCGTACGAGGCATAGATATGATGATTGATCCGCACTCTTGATTCGAGGAAGCCGTACTACGTACATGACACTATTGAAGCTGGAACGCCGACTATTAGAGATATTGATTCAGATCTTAGGTAGACTCTTGTTTCTTATTGACTAGTTTCTTAGGTTTGGTTCCTTAGGAGGTTAGATGGACACTAGTTTAGGTTCGATTCATATAGTGGTAGTTGTACTCGTATATTGCTGAGGAGTGGATAATGCACATCTGTCTTCACATTCATACTGTAATCATCATGGTGCATGTTCTTACATATGTTGCTATAATCAGTATAAACCTTACCTGTTAGGAAACCAGCACCATTACCGATGATGCGCATATTCCACGCACACTTATTTGCCGGCTCACACACATCATCATCGGTAATTGCTATGTCACGTACACTTTAGATCTTATTATCTTTTATTGATAGAATCAACTAGCAACTTGATCGATATATAATATTGTGATTACTCTCAGATGTTAGTATAGACATGGCATTTATTACTTAGACATTCATGCATTCATATTCTCATGTTATCATGCAGTATTATGGGGCATATGCCGACACTTATCATTTACTTACTCATGATTTTGAGATTTGGATTTCTATGAGATTTCTGGATTTTGGGGAAAACCGCAAGAATATATAAAAACTTCTCTCTCTCCTCCTCTCTTTTTAAAATATAAGATGCGGTTTTCTCGTGATGTATGTGTCATCCACCATGAGATTTCATGTTTTCTAATGGATTTCGAGATCCGATTCGAGGAGTGGATGAACCGTCTCGGGTACATGGTGGGCCCGGTATGGTATCCCGGGGCAAGAAGATCGAGTTGTAGACGATAAGCCTGGCAGGGGAAGGCTACCTACCGGTGATGTCTGGCGCGGCGGATATCCGGAGGATACCGACCGTTGTCGTGAGATTTGATGATATGGGCCGATCCGGACTGATGGAGCCCGAGGTATTGAGACTATGAGACTTGAGATTTACATGTTTGTGTCGATGCTTGACACGGATATCCATGGATTTCATTGTTGAGATTTCAGATTCCTATACACATTTTACTATGATAACAGCTAAAGATTTCTTATGCAGATATTTCTGGATTTCAGGATTGATTATTTTATATTCATGATGCATGCATATCCATTCATATGACAGTATTTTATGAGGCACTGACACGAGCACGAAGTATCTGCATTTACACGTAGTTTTACCCTGCTTTTACTAGATGATTGGGATATAATAGTGTAATATTATGACATAGGATAGCGTCGTGCATTCGATTTCTTTTCGTAAATGTCTTCTACTCACGAGTTGGCAACTCACCCCCGTTGTGCCAAATTTTATTACAGGTTCGATGTACAGGTTTCCCTGGCAGCTTGCTGGCATATTTTTTCTTTCAGGGTGATTTGCATGGTAGGTTGGTTCACTTGTATCTGAACCACCATTGTATTTTATTCATTCATTTGTATCTAGTAAGCTCCATCAACCATACTTGTATTACTTGATAAGTTTATTGGACCAGTTTTTTTTTATTTCGACTTTAGAGTCGCGCATGTATTATTCTGATCTGGTGGTTTTGTTTTCTTTTGAGTTTTAAGTCTCGCCCTTTGGCGTTGTATATTATTGTGCTTGTTGTGGTTGTTTCCGCCTGTTGGCGTTGAGCTAGCACCCGTTTGGGGATGTTTTTTTATTGTTTATGTATATTCTACTTGTTGTACCCGTTTGGGGCCAGTTTTTACAGAGGAGACTCTGCCGAAACTTTTGGGAAAATTTGCTGATGTTTTAAACTTGTTCCTTCATGTTTTCTTTTACTGCTTCTTCTTCTTTTTCATGGTTTAGATTTCTGGGCTTCGGCTTACTTTGGTTACGTTGCGCCTCTAGACGCTTCGTAATCTAAATGCCGGTCACGTTCCATACTTTCGGGTCGTGACATGGTGGCAGTGAGGATTGCATCATGGAGGATGATGACCCAACTAGCTTCGAGCAGGCCATCACGAGTAGGGACTCAGTGAAATGGCTGGATGCTATTTGGTCCGAGATGGAATCCATGTACACCAACAAAGTATGGACTTTGGAAGTTGCTCCTGAAGGGGTAAAACCCATTGAGAGCAAGTGGATCTTCAAGAAAAAACTTGGTGTAGATGGGAAAGTGGAGACTTTCAAAGCTAGACTTGTAGCAAAGGGTTTTCGTCAAAGACCAGGTGTGGACTATGACGAGACCTTTTCTCCAGTAGCTATACTTAAATCCATCCGGATCATGCTTGCCATCGCTGCATATCATGATTATGAAATATGGAAAATGGATGTTAAGACCGCCTTTCTAAACGGTGATTTAGAAGAGTGCGTGTACATGACTCAGCCAGAGGGCTTCGTAGATAGTGGGAGCAGCGGGAAGGTATGCAAGCTGCTTAAATCCATTTATGGATTAAAGCAAGCATCACGGAGTTGGAACATCTGCTTTGACGTCGTTATCAAAGAGTTTGATTTCGTCAAAAACGTAGATGAACCTTGTATCTACAAGAAGGTGGCAGAGAGTAAGGTTGTCTTCTTCGTATTGTACGTGGACGACATACTCTTGATAGGAAATGACATTCTTATGCTGCAATCGGTCAAGCTCTTCTTATCACAAAGATTCTCAATGAATGATCTTGGTGATGCCTCCTGCATATTGGGAATCAGGATCTATAGAGATAGATCCAAATGGATATTGGGATTGTCCCAGTCCAGGTACATTGACACCATACTAAAGAGGTTTAGTATGGAAGAATCCAAGCGTGGGAACTTGCCCACGATCTCTGGAGTCACTATCTCCAAAGAAATGTCTCCAAAGACTGATTTGGAGAGAGCTCGCATGCAAGTGATACCCTATGCTTCGGCTGTAGGCTCTATCATGTATGCGATGCTATGTACCAGACCCGATGTAGCATACTCACTAAGTGTAGTGAGCAGGTATCAAGCTGATCCTGGAGAGAGTCACTGGACAGCTGTGAAAAGCATTCTCAAGTACTTGCGAAGGCCTAAAGAGATGCTCTTGGTGTATGGTAACGGAGAACTCTAAGTGGAGTCCTTTACCGATTCGAGCTTCCAGAGTGATAAGGACGACTCTAAGTCGCAGTCGGGATTTGTTTTTACCCTTTACGGAGGGGCGGTTAGCTGGAAGAGTTCCAAGCAGGAAATCGTGGCAGACTCGACGATGGAGGCTGAATACATCGCTGCCAACGATGCTGCCAAAGAGGCTGTCTGGATCAAGAAGTTCATTACTGAACTTGGAGTGGTTCCATCCATTGAGCATCCAATACCTTTGTATTGCGATAACAATGGAGCGGTGGCTTTGGCCAAGGAACCTAGGTCCCATCAGCGATCCAGGCATATTCTGAGGCGGTATCACCTGATCCGGGAGATAGTTGATCGCCGGGAGATCGAGGTCAGGAGGGTTGACACGAAGAACAACACAGCGGATCCACTCACGAAGGCCATTCCCCAGATACAGTTTGAGAGACTCTTCGGGATGCTCGGTATGCGATACTACAGCAGCTGGCCCTAGTGCAAGTGGGAGATTGTTAGTTGTATGTATGCCCTAGAGGCCAGTATTGTACATATGATGTATATTATATTGGATGCTTGGACATATATAGAGATGACTTTCTTGCTCGATATGATATTATGCTATCTGGTTGCTCTTTATCTTAACATGTATACTAGTCTCTTTAAACTGTCTTATGGTTAAATGTTGGTAAAGCCCTTAGGATGTGTACTTGACTACCTGGACTATGATGCAGATCATACTAGTGGGGACATGGTAGTCCATAAGTACATCCTTCAAGGTCCCTAGTCGTGGGTGTATCGAGACGGGGAATCGATATACCAGTGTAGACTAGCGTATACGCTTCTCGACCCATGAGATGGGCGATAGATGATCCCATATCCATTGGTGTTTGACATCAGAGATGGTATACCGGTGCTCAGTGGAGACTGGGTACACTGGACGGACTCGCCGAGAACTCCCAGATGGTATTATACCTCACGTCAGATGGCAGTTCTCAGGTGACACTTGTGCCGGTTAGTCTGTAGACCCGAGATCGTCATAGAGTCTTGTGTGATTCCCACTGTGCTTTGATCTCTACCTTACCACGTCCATGAGGGCGTGCAAAACGGTGGTTTTTGGGTATAGTCCCGAGTCACATGGAGGCAATGAGCGATAGGAGGGGTTTCGTCTCGCCTGGTATTGGGGGTTGATGTTGTACTGTGCTCGATTGGCCGTAACAGGGAAGTCCCTGGCCAGGGCTGATTCAGAGATTTGCTGGTAAATGTTACCAGTAGTTTCTCGACCCGTTATGAGCCTCACATCGGCATGACTTATCGGTTATTGGGGTCTGACGTTTACCACCCCTAGACTTGATATGCGACATATCAGACGAGGAGACCGGACTGTACGGGAAGTGTTGTCGATCGTCTCGACGGGAGTTGTAGCAGGTTCGCTTGTTCTCTTCTGATCGCTCAATACCCGGGTGGCCGTTACGTTTAGCTGATCGCTTGCGGCTTGGGGGTGCTTGATATGATCATCACCCACTGCCGGCGTATTGACGGGTCTCAGAGTCCCACAATGGAGTTTCCTAGTCCAGGCGAAACGTTGTGGTGCGCGTATGCGATATGCGCATAGACCCGATTAAAATAGGCGTATAGGATACCGTATATTGATCGGGCGGCTTGCTTTTGGTTAGGGTCGTATGTGATATGGCCGGATTGATAAATCAAGTGTTGATTTATCATTTAACCATTAGATTCTCACTAGAAATCCTTTCTTGTTTTCTATGGATGTATGGATGCATGTATGCATTTCTTATTGTTTCATGCACATATAGATGTGCATGCACACATGCATACATACATCATTCTATCATGGTTGATTATACAAGAAAATGGTGGCAATATAAGACTCACACCATGGTTTTAAATATGGATTTTATTGTATTTGTTTTAAAACAAAAGGGGAAAAAAGGGAATGGTTATGATTCATTTGTTAGTTGTATGTATGCCCTAGAGGCCAGTATTGTACAGATGATGTATATTATATTGGATGCTCGAACATATATAGAGATGACTTTCTTGCTCGATATGATAGTATGCCATCTGGTTGCTCTTTATCTTAACATGTACACTAGTCTCTTTAAACTGTCTTATGGTTGCATGTTGATAAAGCCCTTAGGATGTGTACTTGATTACCTAGACTATGATGCAGATCATACTAGTGGGGACATGGTAGTCCATAAGTACATCCTTCAAGGTCCCTAGTCGTGGATGTATCGAGACGGGGCATCGATATACCAGAGTAGACTAGCGTATACGCTTCTCGACCCATGAGATGGGCAATGGATGATCCCATATCCATTGGTGTTTGACATCAGAGATAGTATACGGGTGCTCAGTGTAGACTGGGTACACTGGACGGACTCGCCGAGAACTCCCAGATGGTATTATACCTCACGTCAGATGGCAGTTCTCAGGTGACACTTGTGCAGGTTAGTCTGTAGACCCGAGATCGTCATAGAGTCTTGTATGATTCCCACTGTGCTTTGATCTCCACCTTACCACGTCCATGAGGGCGTGCAAAACGGTGGTCTTTGGGCACAGTCCCGAGTCATATGGAGGCAATGAGCGATAGGAGGGGTTTCGTCTCTCCCGGTATTGGGGGTTGATGTTGCGCTGTGCTCGATTGGCCGTAACAGGGAAGTCCCTGGCCAGGGCAGATCAGAGATTTGCTGGTAAGTGTTACCAGTAGTTTCTCGACCCGTTATGAGCCTCATATCGGCACGACTTATCGGTTATTGGGGTCTGACGTTTACCACCCCTAGACTCGATATGCGACATATCAGACGAACAGACCGGACTGCACGGTAAGTGTTACTGATTGGATTCACAGGAGTGTGAGCGGGCTAGCTCGTCGATCTTCTGATCGCTCAATACCCGGGTGGCCGTTACGTTTAGCAGACCGCTTGCGGCTTGTGGGTGATTGACATGATCATCATCTGCTACCGGCGTATTGACGAGTCTTTAGAGTCCTACACAGAGGTTTCCTGGATCAAGCGAAACGAAATAGGAGCGCATATGAGATATGTGCAGGACCGAGAATAATGCGTGTATGTAATACCGTATTCTATTCTCGCGATGAATGTATCGATTGGTTATATTCGATATAACCTAGATATCGAATCAAGGATTGATTCGATAAGCCGATACATAGGATACTAGTCGGTTATATGCGATATGACCGGATCGTTAAATCAAGTGTTGATTTAATGATTTAATGTATAATTATATATTTGATATATTACTTTGCATTAACTAGTATTGGTTCACTTTAAATGGATTTTCTCACTTGATGTGCAAGTTGTATATGTGATATACTTTTGTGCACATGTTTGTATCATGTTTGATGATACATGTTTAATTGGTTAAGTGTAAAGAATCAAACCATGGTTAAGTAGATGATTAGGGTTTTGCTTATTCATTTATTTATTTATTCATTTATTTGGAAAAGATTTTGGAGAGAATGGTGGCTTTCTTTGTTTCTAGTTGAAGCTTCATGAAGCTTTGACTTTGTAACCATTCTTGTCTTCATGCTTAACCCTAACCATTCAAAGTAACCATGGTCTATTCTCTACACTCTACCATAGTTAGTATATGATAAGTATCCATTTTCTTTTCTATTTTCTTCAACACTTATCATATACTAGCTTCTTCTTCTTCTTCATTTTCATGAAGAAAAGCTTGCTACCAACAATGGCAACTTGAGCAAAAGTGTGAGAAATCCAATTCTAAAGTGAACCCACCTCCTATTTCTTCACTCTCTACCTCTTGCCAAGTAGTATAGGGTGTTTTCTTCACAAGTTTCACAACTTGATGGAGTTGGAGCTTGAACTTGTGATGCCTCGACGTAGATCATCTTCGGCACGAAGCCGACGACCTAGCCCGCCCATTTCTCCGATCAAGCCGACGATTGAGTCCGGGATTCGAGATGGACAGCGAGAGGATGCCTACGTGGAGCTAAGGAAGTGGAGAACCGGATCTACAAAGGTTGTAGCCTCTCTCTTTTAGTTAAATTGTTAACTAGTTTCGTTTTTCGCCTAAACTTCTAGTCAACGATCCGTATTAGGGTTTCTCGGCACCCGTAAAATTTGAAATTGGCATGGTTGCTGCCTTGTGAGACCTCATTAGCGTGCCTAGGAACCCTACAGTGGTATCAGAGCCTAGCTAGAGCCTTAGGCGAAGTCTAGACGACGTTTGAAACCCGATCGAACCGAAACCCTAATTCCCGATATGCTCTCTGGACTTTTTCTAAAATCTGGGATTTTTCCATGTTAAAAATGCTTAAAAAATTCAGCAGGGAATTCTAAGAATTACGATGCAAAATTTATCCCATGATCTGCTAAGGGCGCGGCGGAACCGCGGCAGAAGCTGGCTTCTGCGGCGGTTCCGCGGCCATCTGATGACATCATCTGTCCATTTTTGCATAGTAATTCCTATTTTATTATGCTGAATTTTCTGGGAATTTTTAATTTGACTCAAGAGTTGAGTGTTCTGGGGTTGTATTGGGAATCGACGATTCGATCGGATTATCAAACCTTGTCTATGTGGCTTTCCGGATATTTTAGAATATGTTAAAAGGTTCGACCGGATATAAATACCCAACTTTTCCCCTACCGGAAAATTTCCAAGTGTTGGATTTTTCTATGGTTTAAGGACGTTCTAAGTAGTGCAAGTAATACGATGGTCCTTCTAGAAGACAACAAACCTTAACTCGATTATGTGACCGTCTTGAACTGCCCCTTGAACCTTCGGGTTTGGGGCAGTACGGCGTGCCACATGTGAGGCGTTGGCTTGACCCTTCTACGACTGGACCGTTGGTACTGAGGCATGAAGTGAATGTCTTTGAACCTATTTCATGTGTTGAACGGTTCCGGGAAAACTTGGGTGTTCGAATGTTCGATCGGAAAGTTTAATATTTTCTATTTATCCGGAATGGGATACAATAATTGGAATTCACAAACAGTTATGAGATAACTGAATGAATGTTATAAATCTAGCGGTTTAGTTTCATTTGATACTGAAAAGAGTTTTCGATAATGAGACTAAAATGCGGGGTTTATAACTGTTAGGCATGTGATGTCTAAGTATTTCATTTGATTAGGCATATGATGTCTAAAGAGGTTGCGGATTCCAACTGTTGTAGTTTTACACTTTCTTTTCTGTGACCGTAAGTGTAATATGTGATATCGCCGGTTTCGTTGCTATATGTCAACGACAATTGGGATGCGCATATTTACTTACGTTGATGACATGTGATGTTATGTGTTGCTGGATATGTTATATTGGATTGTCGTGTTCGAATAGCCGGGGGTTTTTATGTGAGATGAGTGTTTTTCATTTTCATTCATGTAAAAACTTGTATGTAATATTCATTTTTTTAGGGCACTTCCAGGTTGCGGAAGCTGTCACCCTTTGTATATTATTTACTTTTCCGCATTAGGATAGACCCAAGGAGGGGAGCACAAGTAACAAGGTTCTAGGGTCCAGTGGGAGACCATCTCGAGGAGTCGAGTCCGGGTCTCCTAACCCTAGAATTGGTAGGGTTGCTTGCCGCTCTCGTAGGGGTCTAGGGGTGTGGGATTGACTATTCATCACGACCGTGGAATCCGTGATTTATACTGGCTCGTATTGAAAACACGGACGTCCTAGTATATCCAATGTTTCATATGTTTCTTCTGCTGCGATATCTGTGATGTGATCATGTGATGTTCTGTGATAGATACAGTATATAGTATATATGATATATTATATAGACGTTACTTATGTTTTACACCCGCGCTAGCCCTGCCCTGCTCTGTCGTTAGTTACCTAACCTAACGGTGCACGAGGGGACATCGAGGCGAATGCAGATGGCATAAGTGTACGTCGTATTTATCTGTGATGTTTAGGTGACTTAAATGATGGGACTTTATTAATGTGATTAATGAATGAAAAGAAACCTAAGATGTTGTAGAATCAAATTTTAAACAAAACAGGTAGCTATAGTTCTTGCTTTGCATAGCGGTATATATGATATACCCTGCACCTTATTCGATGAGGAAAGGACCGAGATCCCTTCACCGGGAGTGACTCCTTTAGCAATAACTGGCAGATGCTACACACTCGGTTTGTTTTTGATTGCTTCTATAGTTTCTGCTTTGCACAGGGATATATATGATATATCCCGCACCTCATTCGACGAGGAAAGGGCCGACGATCCCTTCACCGGGAGTGACCTCTTTAGCAAAACTAGAAAAGCCTCAAAATAACTCCATTTCAAAACTTCATTTGATTCTACAACGATATCAAGTTCATTACGCAATAGGTTTTCAGAAAAACCTGTCGTAGCCCTCCGTCATTTCAGATAAAGACTATTTAGTATTCGTGCTGCGTTTGTTGACCTCTGTCAAGGCGTAGTGTGCGGTAGCTAACTAGTAATTATCTGTATAGCATGTGATGTGATTGGATTAGGGTAGTCGTATGACCTTGTTGACCTCTGTCAAGGGTCGTGCGAGTGGGTTTGATTCAATCAAGAAAGGACGGGTTGAACTTGACTAGTGCACTATGGTTTGTTGACCTCTGTCAAGGTCATGGCACACTAGGGGCAAAATATTATCGGGAATTTCAAGTGTTGAAATTTGCAATGAGATTGCATACCTTCTATGAGATAGTTGGATCCCGATACCCGCTGCGAGTAAGAGTTACTCCTGGGAGAGTTTTACACATTACAATTAGCCGATCAAGTAGGTGTCTAGAAAAGTGTCAACGGGGTTACGCCTCTGGGAAAACGAGGTTTACAGTAATTAGGTTCGTGCGAAAGCACGGGGGACCTCCCTCAAAGTACCGACACTGGCCTGGCTGAAAGATTGGCGAACTTGTAGTGTGTAATTAATCCCGGCTAGTCTTTCCTTTTAGGGTTTGAAGGAAGATTTGATAAAAACCAGTGGGAGCCATCCTGATTAGATAAGATAATAACCAATCTGATCTTGCACGAGCATACGCTAAAGTGTTTTCTTCTCTCTCTCTCCAGGTAGCGACCATGTCATGCCCTAATAAAGATAATAATATGGATGTATTGACTGAACCCGCTTATTATATTGAGCAGGGGAACGTTGGACCCGTTCTTTCTTATAAGAGTTATAAGACTGAACAGGAAACATGAGAATATCTGGATACTCACGCCGCCCAAAAGAACATACATGTTGATGCATCTTCTTCAGGTGTGTTAGTCATTGAGAACTGTTTCTCAGTTCACCCTACGTCCTGGGTATTGGATACCGGATCAGGATCCCATATATGTAAATTGTTACATGGGCCACGTAAAGGTAGAGAACTGGGAAAAGGTGATCATTCCGTTCAAGTAGGGAACGGTGCAAGTATTGCAGCCAAAGCTGTTGGCGAATATCACCTTGTATTGCCAAGTCGTAATACACTGATTCTAAATGAGTGCTATTATATACCGAACATGATGTGCAACATTATATCAGTTTCTTTATTAAGTAAAGAAGGATATAATTTTGTAGTAAAGGATAATGTTATGAACATATTCCAAAATCAAAAGCTGATTGCATCAGGCTCGTTACATAATGGCATATTCATTCTAAATCAGAATACAGTCCTCAATATACAAAACATACACAAGAGGAAATGTTCAGAAATGAACGAATCCTACTTGTGGCACTGTAGACTTGGTCATATCAATGCGACACGACTGGCTAAGTTACATAAGTATGGTTATTTGAATTCATTTGAATTATCATCTTATGATACTTGCCATTCATGTCTCAAAGGAAAAATGACCAAAGCTCCGTTTAGTGGACACGGAGAAAGAGTTAATGAACTCTTAGGACTGATACATAGTGATATATGCGGTCCCATGTCTACGCATGCCAGGAACGGTTCTTCCTACTTCATTACATTCACTGACGATCTCTCTAGATTCGGACATGTGTTCCTGATGAAACACAAGTCTGAAGCTTTTGAGAAATTCAGAGAATATAAGCACGAAGTAGAAAAACAAACAGGCAAAAGTATTAAGATCCTTCGATCTGATCGAGGAGGAGAATACTTAAGCAATGAGTTCCTAGATTATCTAAAAGAGAATGGGATTCTCTCTCAGCTTACTCCTCCTTATACACCACAGCACAACGGTGTATCGGAGCGGAGGAATCGCACCCTATTAGATATGGTGCGCTCTATGATGAGTACAGCTGAGTTACCTATTTCCTTCTGGGGGTATGCGCTTGAGACAGCAGCATACCTATTGAATCAAGTTCCAACTAAATCTGTACCTACCACACCATATGAGATATGGAGTGGGAAGAGACCGTGTCTTAAACGAGTTAAGATATGGGGTTGTCTGGCCTATGTCAAAAGGCAAAATCCAGACAAACTCGAGGCACGGTCAGTTCTATGTAAGTTTGTGGGATATCCAAAACATTCAAATGGATATTTTTTCTACCACAGTGAACAACAAAAAGTGTTTATTGCTCAACATGCCACCTTTTTAGAAAAGGAATTTCTTGCAAAAGAGATTAGTGGCTCTGAGGTAGAACTGGAAGAAGTTCCAGAAACACAAACTATAACTGAAGATTTAGTGGAACCAGAAGATTCGGTAGTACCCGACGAACCCCAGCCTCTCCGCCGATCTAGTAGGGTTTCTCGTCCACCTGAGAGATACTACGGTTTTCTCATTGATGGTGGAAGCGAGGATTGCATCATAGAAGATGATGACCCGACTAGTTTCGAGCAGGCCATCACGAGTGGTGACTCTTTGAAATGGCTGGATGCAATGCGGTTCGAGATGGAATCCATGTACACCAATAAAGTATGGACTTTGGAAGTTGCTCCTGAAGGGGTAAAACCCATTGGGAGCAAGTGGATCTTCAAGAAAAAACTTGGTGTAGATGGGAAAGTGGAGACTTTCAAAGCTAGACTTGTAGCAAAGGGTTTTCGTCAAAGACCAGGTGTGGACTATGACGAAACCTTTTCTCCAGTGGCTATGCTTAAATCCATCCGGATCATGCTTGCCATCGCTGCATATCATGATTACGAAATATGGCAAATGGATGTTAAGACCGCCTTTCTAAACGGTGATTTAGAAAAGTGCGTGTACATGACTCAGCCAGAGGGCTTCGTAGACAGTGGGAGCAGCGGGAAGGTGTGCAAGCTGCTTAAATCCATTTATGGATTAAAGCAAGCATCGCGGAGTTGGAACATCTGCTTTGACGTCGTTATCAAAGAGTTTGATTTTGTCAAAAATCCAGATGAACCTTGCATTTACAAGAAGGTAGCAGAGAGTAAGGTTGTCTTCCTCGTATTGTACGTGGACGACATACTCTTGATAGGAAATGATATTCCTATGCTGCAATCGGTCAAGCTCTTCTTATCACAAAGATTCTCAATGAAAGATCTTGGTGATGCCTCCTGCATATTGGGAATAAGGATCTATAGAGATAGATCCAAACGGATATTGGGATTGTCCCAATCCAGGTACATTGACACCATTCTAAAGAGGTTTAGTATGGAAGAATCCAAGCGTGGGAACTTACCCACGATCTCTGGAGTCACTCTCTCCAAAGAGATGTCTCCCAAGACTGATTTGGAGAGAGCTCGTATGCAAGGGATACCCTATGCTTCAGCTGTAGGCTCTGTCATGTATGCGATGCTATGTACCAGACCCGATGTTGCATACTCACTAAGTATAGTGAGCAGGTATCAAGCTGATCCTGGAGAGAGTCACTGGACGACTGTGAAGAGCATTCTCAAGTACTTACGAAGGACTAAAGAGATGCTCTTGGTGTATGGTAACGGAGAACTCCAAGTGGAGTCCTTTACCGATTCGAGCTTCCAGAGTGATAAGGATGACTCTAAGTCACAGTCGGGATTTGTCTTTACCCTTTACGGAGGGACGGTTAGCTGGAAGAGTTCCAAGCAGGAAACCGTGGCAGACTCGACGTTGGAGGCTGAATACATCGCTGCCAACGATGCTGCCAAAGAGGCTGTCTGGATCAAGAAGTTCATTACTGAACTTGGAGTGGTTCCATCCATTGAGCATCCAATACCTTTGTATTGCGATAACAATGGAGCGGTGGCTTTGGCCAAGGAACCTAGGTCCCATCAGTGATCCAGGCATATTCTGAGGCGGTATCACCTGATCCGGGAGATAGTTGATCGCCGGGAGATCGAGGTCAGGAGAGTTGACACGAAGAACAACACGGCGGATCCACTCACGAAGGCCATTCCCCAGATACAGTTTGAGAGACTCTTCAGGATGCTCGGTATGCGATACTACAGCAGCTGGTCCTAGTGCAAGTGGGAGATTGTTAGTTGTATGTATGCCCTAGAGGCCAGTATTGTACAGATGATGTATATTATATTGGATGCTTGGACATATATAGAGATGACTTTCTTGCTCGATATGATAGTATGCTATCTGATTGCTCTTTATCTTAACATGTACACTAGTCTCTTTAAACTGTCTTATGGTTACATGTTGATAAAGCCCTCAGGATGTGTACTTGATTACCTAGACTATGATGCAGATCATACTAGTGGGGACATGGTAGTCCATAAGTACATCCTTCAAGGTCCCTAGTCGTGGGTGTATCGAGACGGGGCATCGATATACCAGAGTAGACTAGCGTATACGCTTCTCGACCCATGAGATGGGCGATGGATGATCCCATATCCATTGGTGTTTGATATCAGAGATAGTATATGGGTGCTCAGTGTAGACTGGGTACACTGGACGGACTCGCCGAGAACTCCCAGATGGTATTTTACCTCACGTCAGATGGCAGTTCTCAGATGACACTTGTGCAGGTTAGTCTGTAGACCCGAGATCGTCATAGAGTCTTGTGTGATTCCCACTGTGCTTTGATCTCCACCTTACCACGTCCATGAGGGCATGCAAAACGGTGGTCTTTGGGCACAGTCCCGAGTCATATGGAGGCAATGAGCGATAGGAGGGGTTTCGTCTCTCCCGGTATTGGGGGTTGATGTTGCGCTGTGCTCGATTGGCCGTAACAGGGAAGTTCCTGGCCAGGGCTGATCAGAGATTTGCTGGTAAGTGTTACCAGTAGTTTCTCGACCCGTTATGAGCCTCATATCGGCACGACTTATCGGTTAATGGGGTCTGACGTTTACCACTCCTAGACTTGATATGCGACATATCAGACGAACAGACCGGACTGCACGGTAAGTGTTACTGATTGGATTCACAGGAGTGTGAGCGGGCTAGCTCGTCGATCTTCTGATCACTCAATACCCGGGTGGCCGTTACGTTTAGCAGACCGCTTGCGGCTTGTGGGTGATTGATATGATCATCATCTGCTACCGGCGTATTGACGAGTCTTTAGAGTCCAACACAGAGGTTTCCTGGATCAAGCGAAACGAAATAGGAGCGCATATGAGATATGTGCAGGACCGAGAATAATGCGTGTATGTGATACCGTATTCCATTCTCGCGATGAATGTATCGATTGGTTATATTCGATATAACCTAGATATCGAATCAAGGATTGATTCGATAAGCCGATACATAGGATACTAGTCGGTTATATGCGATATGACCGGATCGTTAAATCAAGTGCTGATTTAATGATTTAATGTATAATTATATATTTGATATATTACTTTGCATTAACTAGTATTGGTTCCCTTTAAATGGATTTTCTCACTTGATGTGCAAGTTGTATATGTGATATACTTTTGTGCACATGTTTGTATCATGTTTGATGATGCATGTTTAATTGGTTAAGTGTAAAGAATCAAACCATGGTTAAGTAGATGATTAGGGTTTTGCTTATTCATTTATTTATTTATTCATTTATTTGGAAAAGATTTTGGAGAGAATGGTGGCTTTCTTTGTTTCTAGTTGAAGATTCATGAAGCTTTGACTTTGTAACCATTCTTGTCTTCATGCTTAACCCTAACCATTCAAAATAACCATGGTCTATTCTCTACACTCTACCATAGTTAGTATACGATAAGTATCCATTTTCTTTTCTATTATCTTCAACACTTATCATATACTAGCTTCTTCTTCTTCTTCATCTTCATGAAGAAAAGCTTGCTACCAACAATGGCAACTTGAGCAAAAGTGTGAGAAATCCAATTCTAAAGTGAACCCACCTCCTATTTCTTCACCCTCTACCTCTTGCCAAGTAGTATAGGGTGTTTTCTTCTCAAGTTTCACAACTTGATGGAGTTGGAGTTTGAACTTGTGATGCCTCGACGTAGATCATCTTCGGCACGAAGCCGACGACCTAGCCCGCCCATTTCTCCGATCAAGCCGACGATTGAGTCCGGGATTCGAGATGGACAGCGAGAGGATGCCTACGTGGAGCTAAGGAAGTGGAGAACCGGATCTACAAAGGTTGTAGCCTCTCTCTTTTAGTTAAATTGTTAACTAGTTTCGTTTTTCGCCTAAACTTCTAGTCAATGATCCGTATTAGGGTTTCTCGGCACCCGTAAAATTTGAAATTGGCATGGTTGATGCCTTGTGAGACCTCATTAGCGTGCCTAGGAACCCTACATCATTTGCTTCTACACTCTTCTTTTGACCTAACCATCCTCACCCACCTTTTAACCTAAGGTAATCTTTCCTTTTGTGTTTTAACTCTGGTTCAATTATATATTCATTGTTTAAACCATGGTTTGAGATGAGAACATGAAAATATATAAACATATATTTTCATTTTTCTAACACAAGAGTTATCCTTTTCACTCTTGAAAAAGATATTGCCATCATCTTCTTCTTCCTCTCTCATTTTGCTCTCTAGTTCTTTGTAGTGAGCAATATACTCATCAAGATTGGATTTTGAAGTGTGAAAGAGAACTACAACACCATTCTACACAAGTCTATCCCACTTGTTTAGAGTGTTAGCTTGATTTTGTTCACTTGATCGGATAAAGTTGCAAACTTGGCAAAGCGGACTCTGGGTGGATCATCGGTGACCTCGAGGAGTTCAAGCGGAGCTTTTTCAAATCCCAAGCAGCCGAGGAGTCTAGCGTAGGGAGCTACAATGGTTGTACTCTCTAAACCCTAGCTTTTCTTTCATATGATGATGTGAAACATTTGAAACCCTAATTTTTGTAGGATCGATCCGATGTTTGTTAACTTAGCACCCTAAAGACTCCACCTTGGGTTCATGTGATGCTTCCAAACCCTTCATGAGGTGCTAGGCTAATCCAACATAATCAATACCCGAAACCGAAACATATCTGGTATGAGAAAATCTTTATTTTTATCTTAGAAAAGCTCATGTGAAATAACTGAAGTAATATCAATGAAATCAACAGAAATCTGTGTCAAGTATCGACACAAAATACATATATCTCAATGTCCCGATGTCACGATATCTCAATATCTCTGTATCTCAAATCTCAATATCTGGAGGTCCATCGGTCCGGATCGGCCCAAATCATCAAATCTCACGACTACGGTCGGTATCCTCTAGATATCCGCCGCGCCAGACATCACCGGTAAGCAGTCTGCCCTGCCAGGCTCATCGTCTACAACTCGAGCTTCTTGCCTCGGGGTACCGTTCCGGGCCCACCATGTACCCGAAACGGTTCAACCTACTCCTCGAATCGGGTCTTGAAAAACAACAGTAATCATGAAAACTCATGGTGGACGACACATACATCACGAGAAAACCGCAAATTTTCTGTTTAAAAATGATAATAGATTTATAAAATTCTTGCGGTTTTCCCCAAAAATCCAGAAATCTCATGAATACTCAAATCTTCGAGAAGAATCGCAATATATAAACATGTCAATGATGTGGAAATCTATGATACGGTAGTATATACCATGCGGAGTACGGCAAGGAACTATGAATGAATCATAAAGCAATGAGGTATGTATATATGACTAACAACCCTACGTATACATCTTAGTGAAATGAATATACAACTATAAGTCAATGAATCATATATGATGCAATGCACTAATATCAGTTCTAAGCATGTTCTATAGTGTTCGTGACATAGCAATTACCAATGGCGTGTGTGTTCACATAAATAGTGCTCGTGCGGCAGTTACCAATGGTAATGGTGCAAGTGTCCTATGAGATGATATCGCATATGTATATATATGTAAATACCGATGCAATAAAATGAGATGCATCACTAGGAAACTACGCATATATTGCAAATACTACAACTACTACTAAACCATCGGGCGCCTCGCTCCATCCAAACGATCTCCCCATAGATGTGTACATCTACTCACCGGGACGCCTCAACTAATCTGATCCGATCTCCGTTCTATCTTTCCGTGCTGCGTCCGACACCTCTGCACCCGATCCTAGTATCAAACATAAGCAATTAAAAGGATAAATATACGAATAGTCGCGGGACAAACGACACAAATCAATCACGCGCACTACTAGACTCGCACACACTTGGTGCACAAACGCGCCCGCGACAATACCACAAACTACAACTAGGGTCGCTATACATGAAAATCCCCCAAACCTAAAATCCAATCCCACCAATCGCGCATTCATAACATACTAAATATTAAATGAAATTGGTTATTTATCACAAAAACCACAACTTAATTAAAATCGATTTAATTCCAAAAACCTAGTAAGCATCAATTTCCATTTTAGTTCAAATCTTGATGTTTTAACAATTCTAGTGGACACAATGCTCACTAAATATCTTAATTAAGTCACACAAACCATTACTAAAAATTTATCTCACCAATTTATATTAATTTTAAAAACCTAGTTTTCAAAATTATCTAATTTGAACAATTTTGAAGCAACAATTTACAATTCAACAACTAGACTAGATTTTTCATTTATTAAGATGATAAGCTACACTTTGTAACCATAATCACATGATAAAAACCCTAACTTGAGTTCAACACCATCTATTGAATTTCCAAATCTTTAAATCAACACTATATTAATACCTAATTAAGCTTGATTTAAGAAATTAACCAATAATTAATCAAAGGTTTAAGATTATACCTCCACAAATTATTGAGACCTAGCATGCAATCTTAGCTTCCCAAATTGTTCTCTTTTGCTCCAAGATCCTATCTAGTTTGGCTAAAGAATATTGGGTAATGGTAGAATGAAGAGTTAGTGAGACTTGTGTTGATTTTTAAAGCAAAAATGAAGAATTTTGGAGTGAAAAGGAGGCGGGGAAAATTGGGGCTGCTCATGGGAAGGCTCGGCCAACACCAAATGAGAGGGGAGAGAAAGAAAGAAGTGTGTGGAATTTTCTAGTCAACTCCCACCTCAAACATTTTTATACCATGCTTCATTAATTTACTAATTTCCCTTCTATTTTTTTCCTTTTCTTCTCTCTAATTGAAGTAGGAGAATAAAGAGTGGGGAAAATCTGGGGAGGGGGCTGTTGTGTGCGAGGTGGGCTCGGCCAAGGTGAGGGGTGAGGGTGAGAGAAAAAATATCAAGTCAAGAAAAGCCCATTTTCACCTCATTTAATTAATATCTTAATTAAATTATTTCTACTTAACCCTAGAATGGTCTAGAACCATGGAGACAACAAGAAAAGAAAGGAGCATGTTACAAACTAAATTTTGTGTTGTTATGGTTCACATTTGTAAAATTAATCCATTCCAATTTGTAATTTACACTAATTAAATGTATAATCAAAGCTTAAAATATTATTTAAAATAATTAATTAAGGAAAAATATTTAAGTAAACTATTAATTTATAAGTGACTAAATAAATACCAAATACTGGTAATTACCTAATTAAAATAGACATATTTAAGTCTATGTTGAAAAATAATTATAGTCAAGTTTTACGGAAAATAGGAGTTATATTACCGGTTATCGGAATATTCACCTAAATGATTATTTATTTTTAAAACGTTACAATAAAATAAATGGTTTTGAAAATATGTTGACTTGAGAGAGGAGAGGGAGGGAGGGGGCATCATGAGGCATGTCAAGCATGCCATGTATTAAATGAGGAGCGAGAAGTGGGAGGCATAGCTTAGGCTAAACTCACACCTTCATTTTTCCATCACCCTCACTCATACACTCCTCACTCTCATTTACACTCTCATTCACTTATCATTTCCTTCTCATTATTTTCTTCACCTCATCTCACACCCTCACATCCCTCAACTGAAACCCTAATCCAACCCTCACAAACCCACACAAAATCTCCACTAAACTCCATCAAACCCCTTCACATGCCAAGATCAAGCCACTAGAATCACTTGGAGCATGGAAAGCTAGGGTTTTGGAGCAAGTTTGGATAGGTAATGACTCTAAACTGTTAGGTAGGTGTTAATTAGGTTGTGTTGCTTAGTAGATGTTGTTTAGAACCCTAAAGATAAGGATTTGGTGTAATATCGTGTTTTTTTGTGTCTTTTGGATGTATGTAACATGCTATGTCTACGAGTCTTTACTGTGAAAACTAGCAGTGTAGAAATGTTGTACTAGTTGCCCTGAGTGTACACCAGTAACACGAGCCCAACCTGAACGGTTTTGGCCGGCGAGATGGGGTCTTTTTCCGGCGAGCTCGGCCAATTGGGGGACTGGGGTGTTGTAATTTTGTGGGTAGCTATCTGCTGTGGTTTGAGGTTGTTTGGTACTACTGGATTTTTAGGTTTTGACTGTGGGTAAAATCTTGGATCGATTAACTAGTTTTTAGTGTTTCGACGACGCGCGATACGGTGTCTGACTCAGTTTCTGTGCTTCGCATGATTTCTGCACGTAGGGTTTGTTTTAGTAGTGTCGCCACACATGTTAGCCGCTAAACAAACACTTTAGAGGGTGTTGGAGACGGTGCGTCGATTTAAACGTAATTGAATATATTATTGGTCGATTTCTGAGTGTCACTTGCTATATTTTGTGTTAATAGGATCGCAGGCGGTGACTTCGGACGCTGCGAAGAAAGGGAAGCAGGTGATTGGATATACCTATCTCGAGATCACGGTGAGTAGATTTAACATCTATGGGGAAATCGCCCGTATAGCGTTATACGTCAGGGCTTGATAGGATATTATAGCTGCATGTTTATATACATATATATTGATTGTGCATGAGCATCATTACATACCATTACTTGTTTTTCCTTGATTTAGTACTTAGTGGACACTGCACCATTACGGACGGTTCATGTTGCACGAGCACTAAATTGTATGCTACACCCACACCGTCGGTAATTGCCATGATACGCACAACCTATACCCATATACAGTATTGTATTTTATTGTTATTGATATTGACACATGGATTATTGTTCTATTCCGCATATGAGATACATCGTACATGCATACTTATATGTATACACCCATACTTCCTATAGCTACATGTGCACCTTTAGATGATGTTGGATTTGATTTTGGACAAATTGGGAACCGCATGATATATTTTAAAACTGAATTCATTTAAAAGGAGTGGTTTTCCCTTGATATGCCCATATTACTGTTTTATTTTGCATATATCATATTTCAAGTTTTTACGCATTCAGATATGGAATTCATGTGATTTCTGGATTTGAGAACCGTGGTATTATTTCAAGAAAGTATGCATTGTTTTGAAAACCCGGTTTCTCTTGATATGATATTTCAGTGCGTCCACCATGAGTTTTCTCAGTTCTGAGAGCTTGTGTGAGTATACCCGATTCGAGGAGCGGTTGACACCGTTTGCGGGTACATGGTGGACCCGATGAGGTACTCCGGAGCAAGAAGACTCTTATAGTTAGGCGGTGAGCGTGACAGGGGAGCATTACCTACCGGTGATATTATGGAGCCCGACGGACATCCGGAGGATACCGTCTGGGAGTTATGACATGAGATATATTGAGGGCCGATCTGGTATGTGGCGCCTGAGAGATGAGTATTTATGTGTCGATGTTGGACATGAGTATTTCATGATGTTTTCGAGTGCCGATATTGGGCACTCAGGTTCTATGAGATTTACAGGATATGAGGGCCGATCAAAGTGACGGCGCCTGAGGTATTGGGATTTGGGGTGTATTTGATGGACAACGGGTTTTTCCACGATGATAATTCGTGATGATGATATATTTTATCCCATACTCAGCATTTATTGATATGCTTTGCATCATATATTTGTAGTAGCTGATAGAGCACCTTTCATAATTATTGCATACCCAGATTACCATATTGATACTATCAATTTACATGTGGTAGGGTATCGCAGTACGTGCATACCGGTGATTACCTGTATGATGTTACTTACTACTCACGAGTTGGAAACTCACCCCCGTTGTGCCACTGTGTTTTGCAGGTTGACCCTCAGAGTAGTCGCGGCAGGCTGCTTATTATCTCTATTTTGCGGAAACCGCTACGATTGGCTATGACCCGTTCTGCTGTATGTGGGTTGCGGTTATCCGATTTTATATTTCATTGTACATCTTATTGTATCTAGTACTCTCCATCTACCATTTCATCTATTGACTTAGAGACAAGTTGTGAGGACGATTATTTTATATTTGGTGACTTTGGGTGTCATGCTTGTGTGAGCCGAATTTTATTACGCAGTTTTATCTTTTGTACTGTTTTTCACTTATATTTTCCATTGCTTCGCTACGGCGTCGTATATTATGCTTGTGGGGGTTGTTTCCGCCTTTGGGCCGTGATTTGCTCCCGTGGGGATGCTTTATTTATTTCATATGTTGTTTTACTTATGTCCTATGTTTGTACCCGTTTCGGGGTTGGTTTTTACAAAGGAGGTGCTGCCGAAATTTTTAAGAAAATAATTTAAACTTTAAAGATTTTTACTTCAGATTTCCAAATGTTTTTAATAATGTTTTTTCACTTACTACTTTTAATGGTTTAGATTTCTGGGTTTCGGCTTACTTAAATTTCGTTACGCCTGTAAACGTTTCGTGGTTTATCTGCCTGCCACGTGCCAAATTTTGGGCCGTGACAGATGAAGAGAGCAAACTTGAGGGAAGAGAGCAAACTTGAGGAAAGAGAATGTGTTTTTGATTAGAATATAAGCATGGCAAGAAAATATCTCACACAAAATATCTAATGCCACAAAATATTTCACAAAATATCTAAGTCAACACAAGCCTTAATAGTCAAACCAAGTAGCCATGGTTCAATTATCATTTATAAAAATAACAAATTATTTCCTCCACCTCATAATTTTTTTAATCAAGTAAATAATCAAAACCCAAATGAGGTGTCTCCTTTTAATAGCAATCTTGAGTAATTACAAGATTGCCCCTCTCACCGTATATACATACCCGTATCCGTGTTTCAAGAAACATGAATACAATGAGACGAAACCGATCCAATAATTTAATACTAGGATCCGGCTTAACCCAAAATCCACTAGTATTATCTGCCCGAACATCATACATGGACAAGTATACGTATGTGAACGAACCCTGTCGTAAAACCATACGACCTCTACATCGTTTCGCCCGAAGTAGGGAAACCCCCTGTGTGGGACTCTAAAGACTTGACAGTACGCTGATAGTGGGTTTAACTACAAGTGCGTCAGCGGTACTAGCTGTACATAATGACTACCCAGGTATCTGTCGATAAGAAGGCCGATGAGCAAACTCATCCGAAATCGTACTGAGTCTGTCTGTGGAAATCTCCGTACAGTCCAGTCTGTTCGTATAAGAATATTGCATATTGGGCCTAAGGGGCCGGTAAACGTCAGACCCCTAATAGCGCAATAAGTCATGTCGGAGTGTAGCCCAAAACACCCTGAGAAACTACTGGTGTACCTACCAGTAAATCTCGCTTGCCTTGGCCAGGGACTTTGTTTAATGGTTCTCCGACTACAGCGCGACATCGACCCCCAATACTGGGAGAGACGAATCCTATCTAACCGCCATTGTCTCCAAGTGCTTCGGGACTGCACCCAACTACTACCTGTTTACATGACTCAATAGAGCCATGGTAGGGTAGTAATCTAAGAACAGTGGGAACACACTTGATGCGAAGCAGCAGTGTCAAGTCAACGGACTATGCTGTATTAATGTCACTTGGGAACTGCTGCCTGATGATAGGTATAGTACCAACCATTAGTACTCCATGAGTCCATCCAGTGTAACTCATAACCCAATAAGCACTTGCATACTATCTCCAGTACGCCGTACTGATGGCTGTGGGACAGACCATCTCCTCTGCTGGGATGAGAAGCATATACACTAGTCTACTCTGGAGTATCGATGCCCTGTCTCGATAATCCAACGGCTAGGGACCTGTATAAGGATGTGCTTATAGACTACCCAGCCCCCACTAGTGTGACTGCCATCACAACGCTAGTAGTCAAGCAAAGATCCTAAGGGCTCTATCAATATGTATTAGAAATACGTTAAAAGAAACATATACACACATTAAGATAGATACTGTCACGACCCGAAATATTAGCTCATGACCAGCACTTATATCACGCAACGTCTAGAAGCGTAACGTAATTCGAGTAAGCTGAAACCCAGAAATCTAAACCTTTTTAAGAAAATAAAGGAGGTGAAGTTTTGGAATAAAGGTATAATGAAATCAAGTTTCTTAATGCATAGAAAAGGAACATAAAAATGCAAGTAAAATTTACTGGTTTGAAAACGTGTTTCGTCTTTTAAAAATTTGGGCAGCACCTCCTTTGTATATTTTGATCCAAAACCACAAATACATAACAAGAATAATGCCATCTCCAAGCGGGAGCTAACTCTTCGCCAAACGGCAGATCACAACCACGCAAGACAGTATAGGTAAGTATACGACGCCGAACGATGAAGTTCATAACAAAAAGATAAAGAAATAAGCAAGACATCAAAACCACAAGTAGGGGAAAACCCCTCGCTCTAAGTCTCGCAACCACAATCTTACTAAGTCTCATTACTTATACAAATTACTAATTTTGATTGGTGGAGTTGACTAGATACAATGTGAAATATACAAGAGTGGGTACGAAACAAATGCCCCACCTACCAATGCAAAAAACCCAAATGAAGCTATGTGTCAGCGATGCCGCTACGGATCTATACGGTTAACCTGCAAGAACCGTGGCACAACGGGGGTGAGTTGCCAACTCGTGAGTAGAAAAACATCTACAAGTAGAAATCGAATAAACAACGACTCCTAGGTCAACTATATCATAAAGGTAATACTATAATATCTAGGGTGACCGGATCATCAAATATGCCAACAATGTAATCAATACCTATATGTATGCGGATATAATCGAACAGTATAATCAATGTATGTATGCATGTGGATCTCGTCCAACCATATAATCAATGTATGTATACATGCGGATCTCGTCCAAACATATAATCAATGTCTGTATGCACGTAAATATCATAAAAGAGTGTGCATGAAAGTATGAGGATATAAATCAACGGTACCCCTCGCGACACATCAAAATCATGGAACCTGGGTGTCCAACATCGACACCCGAAAACATCATGAAACCCGTGTCCAGCATCGACACGTAATTCCTCATATCTCGAGCTCCGTCAGTCCGGATCGGCCCACGGGCTCCGTCAGTCCGGATCAGCCCATATCATCTCTGGACTCCGTTCGGTATCCTCTGGATATCCGCCGAGCCTAAAATACTATCACCGGTAGGTAGTAGTCCCCCTGCCAAGTGTTAGTTATATATATGCCCTAGAGACCATTACTGTACATTGGATGTATATTGTAGTGGATGTTGTGACATATATAGGTAGGACTTTCTTGCTCGACATGATAGTAAGCTATCTGGTTGCTCTTTATCTTAACATGTATACTTTCTGTCTCTTGTTACATGTTGATAAAGCCCTTAGGATGTGTACTCAACTTCCAGGACTGTGATGCAGATCATACTAGTAGGGCCTGGGTAGTCCATGAGTACATCCTTCAATGTTCCTTGTCATGGGAATATCGAGACGGGGCATCGATATTCCAGAGTAGACTAGCGTATATCTTCTCGACCCATGTAATGGGCGATGGATGATCTCATATCCATTGGTGTTTGACATCATAGATGGTATGCGGGTGCTCAGTGGAGACTGGGTATACTGAACGGACTCACCGAGAACTCCCAGATGGTATTATACCTCACGTCAGATGGCAGTTCTCTGGTGACACTGGTACAGCTTAGTCTGTTGACCCGAGATAGTCATAGAGTCTTGTGTGTCTCCCACTGTGCTTTGATTTCCATCCTACCACGGCTCTACTGAGTCGTGCAAACAGGTAGTTTTTGGGTACAGTCCCGATTCACATGGAGGCAATGAGCGATAGGAGTGGATTCGTCTCTCCCGGTATTGGGGGTTGATGTTGCGCTATGCACGACTGGCCATAACTGGAAATCCCTGGCCAGGGTTGCAGTGATCTACTGGTAAGTGTTATCAGTAGTTTCATGCTATGTTATGGACCTTATATCAGCATGACTTATCAAGCTACTGGGGTCTGACGTTTACCACCCCTAGGCGAGATATGCGACATATCAGACAAACAGACCGGACTGTACGGTAAGTGTTACTGGTTGGATTCACAGGAGTGTGAGCGGGCTTTCTCGTCGATCTTCTGATCGCTCAATACCCGGATGGCCGTTACGTTTAGCAGACCGCTTGCGGCTTGTGGGTGTTTGATATGATCATCATCTGCTGCCGGCGTATTGACGAGTCTTTAGAGTCCTACACAGAGGTTTCCTAGCTCAAGCGAAACGAAATAGGAGCGCATATGAGATATGTGCAGGACCGAGAATAATACCAGTATGTGATACTGTATTCTATTCTCGCGATGAATGTATCGATTGGTTGTATGCGATATAACCTAGTTATCGAATCAAGGATTGATTCGATAAGCCGATACATTGGATATTAGTCGGTTATATGCGATATGACAGGATCGTTAAATCAAGTGTTGATTTAATGATTTATTGCATAATTATATATTTGATATATTACTTTACATTAACTAGTATTTGTTCACTTAAAATGGATTTTCTCACTTGATGTGCACATTGTATATGTGATATATTTTTATGCACTTGATTGTATCATGTTTGATGATACATGCAAGTTTGGGTGTATGTTTAGTTTAAACCATGTTTAAGTGAATGGTTAGGGTTTTGTTTATTTACTTATTCATTTATTTATTTACTCATTAATTCTTTTTAGGGGCAAAAATGAAATGGTGGCTTTGTTTGTTTTGTTGTTGAAGCTTCATGAAGCTTTGAATAAGTCTACCATTTTGTCTTTTGCCTTAACCCTAACCATTCACCTAACCCTAGTTTATTCTCTACACTAAACCATGGTTGAAAATATGATAAGAACCACTTTATTTTCTATTTTGATTAGACTTATCATATTCTTTTCCTCTTCTTCTTCTTCTTCAAGATGAAGAAAAACTTTGCTACCTTTAATGGTGAAATCAGAAAAAGAGTGAGAAATCCAATTCTAAAGTGAACCCACTTCCTATTTCTTCATCCTCTACCACTTGCCAAGTAGTATAGGGTGTTTTCTTCACAAGTTTAATGACTTAGTGAAGTTGGAGCTTGATCTTGAGTTGCCTCGACGTAGATCATCTTCGGCATCGAAGTCGACGACCTAGCCCGATCATTTCTTCGACGATACCATCGCTAGAGTCCAGGATCCGATGATCGCAGTGGAGGGACGTCAACGCGGAGCTATGGAGGTGGAGCACCGGATCTACAAAGGTTGTAGTCACTTTCCTTTAGCAATAAAGTTGTTTACTTGCTTGCATCACCTTATCATCTAGTTAACGATCCGTATTAGGGTTTGTAGGCACATGAAAAAAATTTGAATTGGGCATGTTTGATCTGTTGTGAGACCTCATTAGTGTGCCTAGGAACCCTACACCAGGCTCATCGTCATCCACACGAAATCTCTCTCTCGCCCCGGGGTACCATACCGGGTCCACCATGTACCCGCAAACGGAATCATCCGCCTCCTCGAATCGGGTTTCACATATCACACGTCTCAGAACCGAGAAAACGCTTGGTGGATGCACTGAAATATCATATCAAGAGAAATCGGGTTTTTAAAATAGTACATGCTTTCTCTTGAAATAGCCGCGGTTCTCAAATCCAGAAATCTCATGAAAACAGTATATCTCAATGCATAAAATCATAAAGCATGATGTATGCGACATATGATAGAAATGTAAGCATATCCATATATCATGCAACATGGAACAGTAATATGCACATATCGAGGGAAAACCGCTCTTTTAAATGAATCCATTTTTTAAAATATATCATGCGGTTCCCAAATCTCCAAAATCGAATGCAATATCGTATAAAGGTGCATATGAGTATATACGCAAGTATGGACGTACAAATGTGTATGTCCGCAAGTATGGGTGCACAATATGTATGCACGCAAGTAAGGTGTACAATATGTATGTACGCAAGTATGGTGTACAACATGTATGTACGCAAGTATGGTGTACAATATGTATGTACGCAAATATGGATGTACAAGTGGTATATACGCAAGCATGAGTGTACAATATGTATGTGTGCCAATAAAGATGTACAAGCGGTATATACGCAAGCATGAGTGTACAATATGTATGTACGCAAGTATAGATGTACAAGTGGTATATACGCAAGTATGAGTGTACAATATGTATGTGTGCCAATATGGATGTAGAAGTGGTATATACGCAAGCATGAGTGTACAGTATGTATGTGTGCAATTATAGATGTACAAGTGGTATATACGCAAGTATGAGTGTACAATATGTATGTGTGCCAATATGGATGTACAAGTGGTATATACGCACGTATGTTATGCGAAGAGTCATATCATGATGCAGCAATCCTACTGTGTAGTGACATAGCAATTATCGATGATGAAGTGTGTGAGCCTACAATCTGTGTACGTGTAACATACGCATCATTGATAATGATGCAGGTATACTATCACAGGTATAAGTAATGCAATGCGAATAACATGAATGCAGCATAAGGTAAATCATATGCAGATGCTGACGGGTATACGTATCTAACATGATCGAGTCGGTGAATCTATCAATCGGCATCCAGCCTAACAACATCGCGTACGGTACAATCCATCGTACGGCAACCTCTAGTCAAGGGTATGGATCGATCATCAAGTCAAACTCATCACGCACGGAAAATCATCGTACGGCGGCACTAAGCTATCAGGGATCCTATCAACCTATAGGACAAGGAGGGTACGGACCTAACGTCACGTACGGCTGACACTCATGATTCACAACACATATAAATATCTCTATATACCTATGTCCTAGGTCACATCCACAATAATCTTATGTCAGGGGACCGGCAGGGTATAAATCATCTCAATCGACTCGCATCCGTATACCAACATATCACCAAATCATCATATGGCGTCATATATCCTTTTCATCGCATTTATATCCCTCATCAAGTAAATTTTACAAATGCATTCTACCTTTATTATAGGCATAAGTATATAATCTAACATACACACCCGAACCATACAAACAGTTTTTGAAAGATGCGAATCGTAGTTTTGAAAGTAGGGGTTACGGTGTTTTTAAAGAAAAGATATAATTTGAAAATCCGTAACATCTCTCAAAGTATCTGTTTAAAATATGCATACGATTCTTCAGTTTAGAAATAAGTATGGTTCGGATGACGCATCTGCGTCGACTATCTAGTGCTTTAGTACCCTAAACGGCAATATCAACAAATATCGTCCTCAAGTTCCGTCATCACATACTAGTCGTATCATATCGCTTCTAACTATCCTTAGTTTCTAATATGGTTTATCTAACTATCTTTTTACTCTATCTATAGCTTTCTATTAAAGGTTTCATTAACCATAATCTACATATAAATCGGTTTCCATCAAAGTGTGCGGGGGTGCTATACGCCATCCACCCGACTTCCCCCGTAGATATAGATCTACTCACCTTGATCCTCGATTACTGAAGTCGATGACGCCACGCTCTGTGTCTCAAAATCCATGCGAGGGTACCTACAACCAATACACAATCGCAAAAGCTTATAAAAATCAAGTCGGAGAAACCAAAACGGCACAAGTTTCGCTCATAGGTTAAAACCTATAGCTTCACATGCAAAACACGACTAAAAATCCTAATCGTTGACGTTCAAACGCCACACTGTTAGTGTATATGCCCTAGAGGCCATTACTGTATCATACTAGTTTGTATATTACTTAATGGATGCTTGGGATATTCACCTTGTATATACAATCTTGCTCAAAATAGTAGTATGCTACTTGGTTTGTTTCTACTTCAATGTGTACTTGTGTTTATTTCAGTATATCACTTATACGCATTAGTGGAGCCCTTAGGATCTTTGCTTGATTACCAGCGATGTGATGGCCGTCACACTAGTGGGGCTGGGTAATCTATAAGCACATCCTTATGCAGGTCCCTGGTCGCAGGACTATCGAGACAGGGCATCGATACTCCGGAGTAGACCAGCGCATGCGCTTCTCATCCCAGTATGGGAGACGGTCTGTCCCACAGCCGTCAGTACGTCGTACTTGAGATAGTATGCGGGTGCTCGTTAGGTTACGGGTACACTGGACAGGACTCGTCGGGAACTGACTAGTTGGTATTATACCTATCGTCAGTTATCAGTTCCCAGGTGACATGGGTACAGCTTAGTCCGCTGACTTGACACTGTCACTTCGCCTCGGGTGTGTTCCCACTGTACTTTGATCACTACCCTACCACGGCTCAAAGGAGTCGTGTAAACAGGTGGTGGTTGGGTGCAGTCCCGAAGTATTTGGAGGCAGTGACGGTTAGACAGGATTCGTCTCTCCCGGTATTGGGGGTTGACATCGCGCTGTGTCTAGGAGAGCCATTACACGAGTAGTCCCTGGCCAGGGCAAACGAGATATACTGGTAGGTTTCCAGTGTTATCTCAGGGTGTATTGGGCTTCACTCCGGCACGACTTGTACCGCTATTGGGGGACTGACGTTTACCGCCCCCTAGGCCCGCCATGCGATGTAACAGACGAACAGACCGGACTGTACGGAGAATGTCACACTCAGGCTCAGTAGGAGTTCAGATGGGTTTCGCCTCGTCGGTCTTCTTGTCGGCATTACCTGGGGACCGTTACGCACAGCTAGTGCCGCTTGCGGTCTGTGGTTAAACCCACTGCCAGCGTAGTGTCGAGTCTTTAGAGTCCCACACAGAAAGTTTTTCGCCTTTAGGCAAAAGAGTAGAGGTCGCATGGTATTGCGACAGGTCGCATGGTTTTGCGACAGGGTTCGGTCACATCCGTTCACTTGTGCACGTACAGTGTCCGGACAGTTTACACTAGCGGGCTTTGGTTTAAGCCAGATCCTAGTGTACCTTATGGGATTGGATTTATCCAGTTTGCATTCGTGTTCCTCGGAACGCGGATGCGGGTGTGTATGCACAGTTGACAGGGAGGCACAGACAGCGGATTCTCATTAGGGTTGTTGACAGTTGACCGTTGACTTTTTGACTTTTTGCTCAACCCTAATGAGAATATGATATGTGATTAACTATTATATTAATTAAGTATTATGGTGATATGGTTGTTGACTTGTTGACTTTTGTTGACTTGTTGACTTTGGTGACTTGTTGACTTTTGTTGACTTGTTGACCGGTTGACTAGGCTTGACTAGTTGACCATCATGATAACCATGGTTATCATTTCATGCCAAAGACTTTTTCTTGCTTGCTCATTTGAGTAAAATGAGTGCATGACATGATAAGGTTATGGTTGCTTCTAACCATCACATAAGACTTTTTTGATATGATGAGTTATGATCACTTTGGATTATGAGAGGGTGAAAGACAAAAGAGTTGCTCATATTCTTTCTTGCTCATTCTCTCTCTTGTTCTTGAGCTCTCCTCTTGCTCTCACCCTCAACCTCTTGCTCCATCTCTTGATCTATGGTTCTCTTGTCTCATGAGTTGAGAATCAAGAACCATAGATAAAATCCCATTCTATTTCCTCTCTACTCATTCTAGTTCACTAGGTTTAGCAAACCAAGTGAACTAGTTTCTTCAAAGAACGAAGAAGGAGCTAAAGGTTGGAGCTTTCAAGTGGATCTATCTTCGGCGTACGGAGACGACGAGAAGGAGCCATCGGACCACCATCGGAGCTTGAAGAGAAGGAGTTCAAGTTTAGGTATAACCATCTTCATCCGAGTAGCTAAATATCTTTAGCTTAGTATGCTAGTTTTAGTTTAGGTAAAGATCCCGACCTAGCTTAGTCCATGTTGCCTCTTGCGTTAAAATTTTGATTTTATACCGTTTCCGCCTCCCCGTAAGAACCGGGGGTCGCAACGTGGACTTACAGTGGTATCAGAGCCTAACTAAACTTAAACTAGCTTGGTAGTGAAGTGTAACGAAGTTCGGAACCGAAAAAAAATCCAAAAACCTAACTTTTACAAAACCTGAGTTTCTGTTGAAATTTTTTCTGGTCAAAATGAAAAACTTTACACTTGTAAATTCGGCTCAGGGTTTTGTGTGAACACCCAAGAAAAACGATACAGTAATTCGTCCAAACCGCCGCCCTTCCGCCGCGAGATCTAGGCATCCGCCGCGGAACCGCCGCACTTTGTCGTCTTCTGTGCATCGTTTTTCGTGCAGTGTGTGTCTGTGTTGGTTTTGGGATTTTTGGAATATATTATATGTGCCCAGATTTTCCAGAAAAGAAATTTCCTTTTGGGGTCCTATAATTCCGTATTTTTCCGAACTTCACTGCACTTTGACTATGATGGTTATATCTGTGATGTTTGCATGTATTGAACGTCGGCTAATCGCTATAAGTCGATTAGTCGGGGTTATACATGATCTGTAATGTGCTGGAATGTGTATATAAATATGTTGGATTGTCGCGGGTGAATAGCCGGGGGTTGTGAGACGAGAGTTTTCTTTTCTTGCAATTCATGTAAATTTGTAAATTGATGTAATAATTATTTGTATGGCCGCACAACCGGGTCGGGGTTGTAGCCGTCATTGTATAATTTCTTTTTACTGTTTTTGCTCCTAGGATAGACCCATGGAGGGGTGCACAAACTACCGGGTATGCCGAAGTGTCGAGTGGCCTACTCATGGAGATGAGGGAGGTTGCTACGCTTCGGGTACTTGGCGGGTAGTTTGCCGCACCCGTAGGGGTCTTGGGTGGGGTTTTGGCTATTCACCGCGACCGTGTAATCTGTTTTTGTTACAGGCTCGTACAAATTACAGATTCCTAGTATATCCAATGTATTTATCTGTGATCTGAAATGTTTATCATTGCAGTATATCTATATATGATATTATTTAGGCGTTGCTTATGTTTTACAGACGCGCTAGCCCAGCCCCCGCTCTGTCGTTAGTTAAGTAACCTAACGGGTAATGACGGGGCCCCGTGGCGAATGCGAATGGCATAAGCGTACGTCATATTTTGGTTGTTTTCTGCAATGGTAGGATTAAATGATGGGACGCATTAAAAGAACTAATGCAAGAATATCACGCATTAAAAGAACTAATGCAAGATAATAAACCAAGTTAAAGTCGTTGGAACACTTTCGAAAAACCACTCGGTTCTTTTCAAAACAACTTTTAAATACGGAGCTTGAGCCACTCCTTTTAAAAGCTATCTCGTTCCATCGACCAAATCAAGTTCACTACGTTCACGGTTTTGCCAAAACCATCCGTAGCCCTCCGTCGTTTCACATGAATAGTCAATAGTATTCAAGCTGTGTTTGTTGGCCAAAGTCAAGGCACAGTGATTGGTAGCTATTGGGTATTCATGTGCAGCATAGATAGATGCGTTGGTTTGGAACAGTCGTACTGCCTTGTTGGCCAAAGTCAAGGGTAGGTGCGGGTGGATTCAAATTAACCTGGAGAACGACGGGCAGAACTTGACATGTGACTTATGATTTGTTGGCCAAAGTCAAGGTCATAAGAGCATGGGGTAAAAATCCACATCGGGAGTTTCATAAGTACTGAAACTTGCTAGATTTGCATACCATTTGGAGTGTGATGATTCTGGTAGGATTCCTTCAGTTTCGTCACGCGATGATATTTGGATCCCGATCCTACTGTGAGTATATGCTACTCCTCGGGAAATTTCTCACTTAACGATCAATGCTATAAGCCTAGTAGGTGCCTAGAAAGGTGTTAGCGGGGCTACGCCCCCAGGGAAAAGAGGTTCTCTAATTAAGGAACTTCGCGAAAGCGTTGGAAAACCTCCCTCGAAGTACCGACACCGGCCTGGCTGAACGGTTAAGCAAGTATTGTACGGTGGGATTGATCCTGACTAATTCTTCCTTTATGGTTTGAGGAGGGATTCAAGAAACAGTGGGAGCCATCCTGTTTAGACAAACTAAAAACCACTCTAAACTTGCAAGAGCATCATGCTGATTGTTTCTTCTTCTCTCTCCTAATTGCAGCGACCAATCAACATGACTGGACTTAAGTTACTCCTAGATAAAAACAAACTGACAGGGCCAAACTACAAAGATTGGCTCAGGAATGTCAAGATAGCAATCACTTATGACAAGCTGGGGTATCTTCTTACCACCAAAGCTCCCCCTGTCCCTGGTCCAACTTCCAGTGTCGCGGATAAGGAAATCCGTAAGACTTGGGAGATTGATAGCGCGAAGGCCAAATGCCTCCTGCTTGCCTCGATGGACAACGAACATCAGAGGAGGCATGAGAATATGGACATGGAGTCCATATTGCTCCATACAAAAGAACTGTATGGAGAGCAATCACGTATCGCAAGATACGAAGCGTCGAAAAAGTTATTTTCGACAAGAATGGCCGTCGGATCATCAGTAGCCGAGCACGTGCTAAAGATGATCGGCTTCATTGAGGAGCTCGCTGACCTAGGGATCACATTGGAGAGTGAGCTATATACGGATATAGTTCTCCAGTCCCTTCCTTCCACTTACGCCCAGTTTATACTGAACTTCAACTTACAAGAAAAAGAGGTTGAACTTTCAGAGCTCCTCAACATGCTGAGGAGCGCAGAGGGCACCCTACAGAAAGGTAGGGATACATCCACTTTGTTTGTAGGAGGATCATCTTCTTCTAGGTCCAAGGCGAAAGCCAAGGGAAAGAAGAAGAAGGCCCCCGCCAAACCAAGGGGCGGTGTTAGTAAAGTGGATACGAAGGGAAAAGCAAAAGCAACAAAGATAGCGGGGAAGCTTATGGATAAGGAAGAATGCTTCTATTGTCATAAGAAAGGACACTGGAAGAATGATTGCAGGGCCTGGAAGGCCAGAACACAGGAATTGAAGCAGGTTGCAGCTTCAGCTTCAGGTGTGTATGTTGTTGAAAACTGTCTTTCAATAAACTCTACTTCCTGGGTATTGGATACCGGATCAGGATCTCATATCTGTAATTCTTTGCAGGCGTTGAGAAACCGTAGGGTTTTGAAGGCAGGTGACATGACCCTCAAAGTTACAAACGGAGCTAGCATGGATGCTAAAGCCGTGGGGGACTATCACCTGGGAATGTCAGATGGACATGTTTTGGTTTTGCGTAATTGCTTTTTTGTACCCAACGCAACTTGTAATATCATTTCTGTATCTTTAGTTTCTAAAGAAGGTTATGAATTTGCGTTTGTAAGTAATGTTGTAAACATTCACCTTAATCAAGTTTTGATTGGGTCAGGTACATTGAGTAATGGTATATACGTGTTAAACCAACCACAAATTTTCAACGTCCAGAATACACACAAAAGAAAGTCTCCAGAAATAAATCATACTTTCTTATGGCATTGTAGATTGGGTCACATCAATGAGAGAAGGTTGACTAAGTTACATACAGAAGGATATTTGAATGCGTTCGAATATCAATCGTATGCCACTTGTCAATCTTGTCTCAAAGGAAAGATGACAAAGACTCCGTTTACTGGACATGGAGTAAGAGCGAGCGAGCTCTTCGGACTCGTACACAGTGACGTGTGCGGTCCAATGTCTACACATGCCCGAAGCGGACATTCTTACTTCATTACTTTTACGGATGACTTCTCAAGGTACGGTTATGTCTTCTTGATGAAACATAAGTCCGAGGCCTTTGGAAAATTCCAGGAGTATAAGAATGAAGTAGAGAAACAGACCGGCAAAAGTATTAAGATTCTAAGATCGGATCGAGGTGGAGAATACTTAAGTGCCGAGTTCCTGGACTATTTAAAAGAGAACGGAATTCTCTCTCAGCTTACTCCTCCATACACCCCGCAACATAACGGTGTATCGGAGAGACGGAACCGCACCCTATTGGATATGGTGCGGTCCATGATGGGTAATGCTGAGTTACCGCGATCATTCTGGGGGTATGCGCTAGAATCAGCAGCGTACCTTTTGAACCGAGTTCCGACTAAGACTGTGCCTTCCACACCATATGAAATGTGGTGTGGGAAGAGACCCTATCTTAAGCACATTAAGACATGGGGATGTCCGGCTTTTGTCAAAAAGCAGCATGCGGACAAGCTCGAGGCACGCTCAGTACAGTGCAAGTTTGTGGGGTATCCAAAGAACTCAAAAGGATATTTCTTCTACTGTGAAGAGGAACAAAAAGTTCTTGTTTCTCGTCATGCCTACTTCTTGGAAACTGAGTTTTTGGAAAACCAGATAAGTGGGAGCACAGTAGAACTGGAAGAAATTCCAGAACCACGGACTGTTACTGAAAGTTTAGTGGAACCAGAAGGTTCGGAAGAACAGGACATTCCTACGCCGCTCTGCAGAAATAGTAGGCAGTCTCATCCGCCCGAGAGATACTACGGTTTTCTCATAGATGGGGATAGAGAGGATTGCATCATAGATTATGATGAGCCTACTAGCTTCCAGCAGGCCGTTCAGAGCGTTGACTCAGTGAAATGGCTGGATGCAATGCGGACCGAAATGGAGTCCATGTACACCAACAAGGTATGGACGTTGGACATTGCTCCAGACGGGGTAAAACCCGTAGGATGCAAGTGGATCTTCAAAAGGAAGATTGGTGTAGATGGACAGGTTGAGACCTATAAAGCTAGGCTGGTAGCAAAGGGTTTTCGTCAACGACCTGGCTTGGACTACGACGAAACCTTTTCTCCAGTAGCCATGCTGAAATCCATTCGGATCCTTCTTGCCATTGCTGCCTTCCACGATTATGAGATCTGGCAAATGGACGTAAAGACAGCTTTTCTAAATGGAAATTTAGAGGAGTGTGTCTATATAGACCAGCCAGAGGGTTTCATTCAGAGTGGGAGCAGCAGAAAGGTGTGCAAGTTGCTTAAGTCCATCTATGGACTAAAGCAGGCATCGCGGAGTTGGAACATCTGTTTTGATGAGACGGTCAAAGAATTTGGCTTTATCAAAAATCCAGATGAACCATGCATCTATAGTAGATTTGTAGCGAGAACTGTAGTATTCCTCGTTTTATACGTGGATGACATTCTCTTAAATAGGAAATGACATTCCTATGCTACAATCTGTCAAGGGGTTCTTGTCACACAGGTTCTCCATGAAAGACCTGGGTGATGCCTCATACATTCTGGGTATCCGGATCTACCGTGACAGATCCAAGAGGATATTAGGACTTTCGCAGTCCAGGTACATCGACACCATACTGAAGAGGTTCAGTATGGAAGATTCCAAGCGTGGTAACCTACCGGCTTGTCACGGGATCACCCTCTCTAAAGAGATGTCTCCCAAGACTGATTTGGAGAGGGATCGCATGTCTATTATACCCTACGCTTCTGCGGTAGGCTCTATAATGTATGCGATGTTGTGTACCAGACCGGATGTAGCTTATGCACTGAGTGTGGTAAGCCGGTATCAGTCTAACCCTGGGGAGAAACACTGGATAGCGGTAAAGAACATTCTCAAGTACCTGAGAAGGACTAAGGAGATGTTCTTGGTGTATGGCGGAAAAGACCTCCAGATCGAGGCCTTTGCTGACTCCAGCTTCCAGAGTGACAAGGATGATTCCAAGTCCATGTCGGGTTTTGTCTTTACCCTCAATGGAGGGGCGGTGTGTTGGAAGAGTTCCAAACAGGAAACCGTTGCAGACTCGACGATGGAAGCGGAATACATCGCTGCATCTGATGCCGCAAAAGAAGCTGTCTGGATGAGGAAGTTCTTGAAAGAACTTCAGGTGGTTCCGTCCATTGTTGATCCAATACCTCTGTATTGCGACAACAACGGGGCTATAGCTTTAGCGAAGGAACCCAGGTCCCATCAGAGATCCAGGCACATCTTGAGGCGGTATCACCTGATCAGGGAGATCGTGGATCGCCAGGAGATCGAGGTTCGGAGAGTCGCTTCAGAAGATAACACTGCAGATCCATTCACCAAGGCCTTGCCCCAGACTCAGTTCGAGCGGCTGATCGAGATGATAGGTCTTCGATACGCCAGTACATGGCCTTAGTGCAAGTGGGAGATTGTTAGTGTATATGCCCTAGAGGCCATTACTGTATCATACTAGTTTGTATATTACTTAATGGATGCTTGGGATATTCACCTTGTATATACAATCTTGCTCAAAATAGTAGTATGCTACTTGGTTTGTTTCTACTTCAATGTGTACTTGTGTTTATTTCAGTATATCACTTATACGCATTAGTGGAGCCCTTAGGATCTTTGCTTGATTACCAGCGAGGTGATGGCCGTCACACTAGTGGGGCTGGGTAATCTATAAGCACATCCTTATGCAGGTCCCTGGTCGCAGGACTATCGAGACAGGGCATCGATACTCCGGAGTAGACCAGCGCATGCGCTTCTCATACCAGTGTGGGAGACGGTCTGTCCCACAGCCGTCAGTACGTCGTACTTGAGATAGTATGCGGGTGCTCGTTAGGTTACGGGTACACTGGACAGGACTCGTCGGGAACTGACTAGTTGGTATTATACCTATCGTCAGTTATCAGTTCCCAGGTGACATGAGTACATCTTAGTCCGCTGACTTGACACTGTCACTTCGCCTCGGGTGTGTTCCCACTGTACTTTGATCACTACCCTACCACGGCTCTAAGGAGTCGTGCAAACAGGTGGTGGTTGGGTGCAGTCCCGAAGCACTTGGAGGCAGTGACGGTTAGACAGGATTCGTCTCTCCCGGTATTGGGGGTTGACATCGCGCTGTGTCTAGGAGAGCCATTACACGAGTAGTCCTTGGCCAGGGCAAACGAGATATACTGGTAGGTTTCCAGTGTTATCTCAGGGTGTATTGGGCTTCACTCCGGCACGACTTGTACCGCTATTGGGGGACTGACGTTTACCGCCCCCTAGGCCCGCCATGCGATGTATCAGACGAACAGACCGGACTGTACGGAGAATGTCACACTCAGGCTCAGTAGGAGTTCAGATGGGTTTCGCCTCGTCGGTCTTCTTGTCGGCATTACCTGGGGACCGTTACGCACAGCTAGTGCCGCTTGCGGTCTGTGGTTAAACCCACTGCCAGCGTAGTGTCGAGTCTTTAGAGTCCCACACAGAAAGCTTTTCGCCTTTAGGCAAAAGAGTAGAGGTCGCATGGTATTGCGACAGGTCGCATGGTTTTGCGACAGGGTTCGGTCACATCCGTGCACTTGTGCACGTACAGTGTCCGGACAGTTTACACTAGCGGGCTTTGGTTTAAGCCAGATCCTAGTGTACCTTATGGGATTGGATTTATCCAGTTTGCATTCGTGTTCCTCGGAACGCGGATGCGGGTGTGTATGCACAGTTGACAGGGAGGCACAGACAGCGGATTCTCATTAGGGTTGTTGACAGTTGACCGTTGACTTTTTGACTTTTTGCTCAACCCTAATGAGAATATGATATGTGATTAACTATTATATTAATTAAGTATTATGGTGATATGGTTGTTGACTTGTTGACTTTTGTTGACTTGTTGACTTTGGTGACTTGTTGACTTTTGTTGACTTGTTGACCGGTTGACTAGGCTTGACTAGTTGACCATCATGATAACCATGGTTATCATTTCATGCCAAAGACTTTTTCTTGCTTGCTCATTTGAGTAAAATGAGTGCATGACATGATAAGGTTATGGTTGCTTCTAACCATCACATAAGACTTTTTTGATATGATGAGTTATGATCACTTTGGATTATGAGAGGGTGAAAGACAAAAGAGTTGCTCATATTCTTTCTTGCTCATTCTCTCTCTTGTTCTTGAGCTCTCCTCTTGCTCTCACCCTCAACCTCTTGCTCACTCTCTTGATCTATGGTTCTCTTGTCTCATGAGTTGAGAATCAAGAACCATAGATAAAATCCCATTCTATTTCCTCTCTACTCATTCTAGTTCACTAGGTTTAGCAAACCAAGTGAACTAGTTTCTTCAAAGAACGAAGAAGGAGCTAAAGGTTGGAGCTTTCAAGTGGATCTATCTTCGGCGTACGGAGACGACGAGAAGGAGCCATCGGACCACCATCGGAGCTTGAAGAGAAGGAGTTCAAGTTTAGGTATAACCATCTTCATCCGAGTAGCTAAATATCTTTAGCTTAGTATGCTAGTTTTAGTTTAGGTAAAGATCCCGACCTAGCTTAGTCCATGTTGCCTCTTGCGTTAAAATTTTGATTTTATACCGTTTCCGCCTCCCCGTAAGAACCGGGGGTCGCAACGTGGACTTACACACACAACCAAATACAAATCCCAATATCATAACCAAGCATCCTAAAATATGGAAAACATAGCTAAAAACACCCCAATGTGCTCCCAGATTTTACCCTAGGCTAAATTGGTCAATTCTGCACATATGGAGGGTCTAATTTACTGAAGATAAAGCCCTGGACAAAGCATGAACCAATTTGGAAGTACCAAGGCCGTAATTTGCGGCCCAAATGATTAAATCTGCGGCCTGGGTAGGGGGTTTGGGCCTCTTGTCTTTAGGGTAGCCTCTAGGTTGCCTGAGTAATCGCTAAATAATTTTTTGGGTCCCCGGGTGTTACCAGATTCCAAAATACCCTCACAATTCACACAATTATCCGATGTCGGGGTTTCTAAGTTCATGTATTGGGGTTTAAGTCTCTGGTTCCAGTCCAAAATACCATCACCAAAGGGGGTTTAAGGTCACTACTATTCTCAATTACACTTCACAACCCAAGAATTCCTCAAACCCTAACTTGGAATTTTCTAACCTCACTAAACATCACAATATCATGTCTAAATATGCATGAAAGCTAAATTGAATTAAATACCATTCTAATGGTGAAGAAATTACCTCATTTGGACAACCCAAGAAAAACCCTAGCTTCTCCAAGTCATCAAAATCAAACTTTTCTTGGTCCAAAGTGTAGAGAGTGAAGAAGGGATCACTTTTAATGAAAGGGGTTTAGGGTTTTGATGGAGATTTGGAGATGATTTCTTGGGGTGAAGGTGGAGAGAAGGTGAAGATGAAGAAGATGAAAAGAAATGGGGAGAAAAAGAAATGAGGCAGCCCCTCACTCTCTCCTCACTTATTCAAACCCCCTCTCTCAATATTAACCCTTATACCCTTTCTCTTTTTAACCCTTTTCTTATTTATTTAAAACCAAACCATATAATACCATAAAACAACATAAGAAACAACATTTAACCAGAATGCGATATGCCATGGTGCACCATCCATGAAAAACTGTAAAACACGGATTTGGCCTAATCGCGATTAGCAGTGCACTAATCGGGTTTTCATTTAAACTGCATATAATAAATCATAAAAATGCCAAATCCTTTAAATATATTTTTAAATGAATAAATCATTTTAACTTTCCATTTATTTCACAATAATCGGTATATATTTATACCCTTTTTCGAAAACCCCAATTTCGCAAATCAGGCAGTTTTTTGGGAAATATATTATTTTAATATTAAATTCAAAAAATAATATTTTATATTTTCTGAATGTTACAGTCTTCCCCCTTTAAATAAATTTTGTCCCCGAATTTAAATTTAAACCCCCAATTCCTAAAACATTTCAATAATCAACTAAATAAACGGGGCTCCGAAATCATGGAAAATCAAAAACAACACAACGCGTCAAGTGCGCATGAAAATGAGTACAAAACTCAAAAACCGAACTCCGTCAAGCGTCATGCAAATCATCGGATTTGCACGCATATCCTCGGAGTTATAATAGAGATACAGATCTCGAAATCTGCTACTGAAACCCAATATGCACTAATCAAAAACTATAATACATATATATAGTACGCATGCTTGAAAAATCTCCAAAAACTGAATGACACACATACAAAATCCTTTTTAAATCTCCGTGTGACGCGTAACTCATGGCATAAGTGATGGACGCTCATTTGTAAAATAATAATATATGTCCATATATGTATTGCTAAATATACGATTCGTCGTTTTTGAAATATCTCAAAAGTTTTTCCTTAGTAAACGTTCGTGTCACTCACGGACACATAGGAAATAGCGAGACTATAGCTCCCTTTTGAAAACCTCTTGTTAACTTTTAATGCATGCTAAGTACTCAGGTACTGTCCTCAGATCAGTCATGTTCGGCTACTACGTAACATAGTGCCCATCATGAAAATAAAATGCTCAAAAGCAAAATTAGCCTCAAAAGGCGCATCCAATAATCACATGCGTCTGGTGCGCACGGAAATCAAATCCAAATACAAATGCCACAATATGCCCAAAAGCAAAACTCAGTGCAACGGGTGTGTACGAAAGCATCTGTCCAGTACAACGGGTGTGCACGACAACAATATCAAGTGCATCTAGAGTGCATCCGGTGCAACTAACATGCACGAATGAAAATTCCAATTGAGTGCATCCGGTGTGCGCAAAACCACATATCATATCATGCGCCCAACATGAGTGAAAATCCAAATCAAGTGCATCCATCATGCACGAAAGAAATTTAAATCAAGTGCATCCAACATGCATGAGTAAAATCTCACTCTAGTGCATCCGATGCGCTCAAAAATCCAAAATCAAGCGCCTAATATGCGCAAAAATCAAACCAAGTGCGTCAGGTTCGTAAGAAAAATCTAGTGCAGTAGCATGCACGAAAACGAACATCAAGTACAAACATGCACAAAAATACAAATCTTGTAAAACGAATGCTTAAGGACATAAATCGAGTGCAACCAAGGTATGGAGTATAAATCCAGTGCGACAATTGCACAAATACCCGTCCGGTGCAACAAATGCAAGAAATGCAAATCTAGTGCAACTAATGTACGAAATACGAATCTGGTGCAGCAAATGCACAAAATACAAATATAGTGCATCCAGTGCACGAAATACGAATACAGTACATCCAGTGCACGAAATACAAATACATAACTCAAATGCGTATAAAACCAACACCGAGTGTACCACGGTGTATAAAATCGTAAACGCGTGCAACTGCGTGCACAAAACACGTATTAATGTACTGTAAGCACATATAAGCTATACCGAGTGCAAAAATCAAATCGAGTGTGTACCATACGCCCAAAATCAATCAACCGTATGAAATCCACGAAATCATAAACATATGCAGCTAAGGCACAAAATCAATATCAAGTGCAATAAATATGCACAAATCGCAACCCAACACAACGGCGTATAAAACATATCTCAAGCGCAATACTATGCAAAAAATGTAAATGCCCAACAGGTGCAGCCATGGTGCACGAAAACCAATATCATGAAACTCAATCATTAAAACTCAAATCCAAACGATATAAGCGTGATACTCGGATCACAAACGCAAATCGCAATAAATGACATCGAGGTACACCTCCTACAATGTCGAAAAATGCCGGTGTTCCCAAAACTGGCAGAGCAAGAACATCCGCTTGCCTTCTTCTCACGGTCTGGCGTCCTCTGTCTCTGGGTCCTCATTTTCTCCTCGGATTACCAATCTCGTAATCCATCGGCTCATCGGCCCGGTCAGGTGTGCTAACGGGAACGATTCTGCTCTAGCACTTCTCTGGTCATCTCTCAGCCAATCATCACGACCACTCATAAAGCAGCACGTTACTGGCGTCGGCCTCTGGTCTTCTAAATACACGCGACACAACTGATCCTGGGTGCAAATCTCATTGCAGCAGTGTCCTGGAAGGAATCCTGCTCAAGGTCTCTTCCTGTCTCGCCTATGCTAAACTGTACGGAGGCTGGTACTCTTACATAATCTTTTCTCGTTTTCTGGACATCTGCGTGTTCCGCACACATTTTCTCGGGAACTGGTCGTATCCCAACGCCTCTGTATGCATATCAGATCTCTAATCTCGACGGGGAGTAACAACAACTCGTCAGCGTCTCGCACGAACCTCTGGTTTCACTCGTCTGTATCATCGTCCACTATGACGTCATGCCATGCTATCTGCGCATTGCAATTGTTCTCGGCCACGGTCAATCCGGAGTCTCTCACACGGACTCGAAGTTACGAACTCGGTATCTTCATCACTCTGTAGAAGATATCTGGCCGAACACGTCCTCGAGAACTCGTCCCAACCGTCGGAGGAATACTCAATACTGGTCTGTCCTCGATCAACTCACAACGCATCTGGGTGAGGTCTCCTATCCGAAGCTGGTCAGCTTACTAGTCTCTTATCACATGATATCCGGATGACGCTAAACTTTTCGATCGAGTCATCGAGGTCACAAAATTTCCCGAAGGCTCAACACCTGTGTACAGTCTAAAAATATCTGGTACATACAATAGTACCTCTGGACCAGCCATAGAAGGGCAAACCCAAGCCTCACTGATGGCACCGCTAAACTGCTGCAAACCCTAAGGTTCAAAAGCGGTTTCATGGTCATCATGTCGAGTTAGAGTTTTATTCTTCTAGAGAGTCCACAGAATTACCTACATGTTCTTCCGAATACTTAAACTTAGAAAAATGGGTTTCTGACATTCATTCGAACTTTTTAACTTCGCCTATACAACATGTGAATACCCTTCGTCCGCATGCTAAACAATGTCTCAATCCTCCAGAAAAGACGATACGTCAACGATCATCTTTGGATCGGTCTGCTTTAGATCTGAGTAAGACTCTATACACCGAAAATCTTCAACTCAACTATGTCACGCCCCGCTTCCCAGAGTGCGCTAAGATAGGCACGTGACAGAGCCAACCATGCTATCTGTGGATAGGAAATATCCTTCCACAGTCACATTACCGATGTAGAGATATCAAGAACAATAATAATAACTATCTAATACATGTCCATGAGCCAGAATAACGAGTCAAGAATAAAATAATGCGGAAGCAAAAAGATCCAATACAAGAATAAACTGAAATGTACATCCCATAATGCGGGCTCACAACAGGAATGAAAATGCATAAATAAAACTAAAATGCTAACAGGTCCTCGCTGCTCAGCCTACTGACTGAAATACTCCTGCTCGGCCTGCAGTAAAGATAAAGAATCTAGGCCATGCAAAACCCATACGTTAGTGCATCATAATATCAAGCAATAATATAAATATGGGGTAGCAAGGCATGCAGGTATGAGTATGAACGGTAAAACAGGTATAACAGTATCATAAATAAGGACAGTGAAGGGTAAGGCACAGGCGATGTGCAATGAGTAATTTAAACTGATCTACTGGGTTAACTACTCTCAAGTATTTAAAATCAATTTGATGAATCATCGATGTAACTCAATAGTATCCCGTGCGTGCCCGGGATCTCGGTCAAGATTCTCCGGCTGAATCCGAGATGTGCCGCTAGGCAGTAAAAGGTAGTATGTAACGATGAATGATGTCAGCCGCATCATCCCGGGGCTTGCCTAGCCCGTAAGACTGATCAGTATAAGTATCGAACTGTCGAGTTACAAGTCAGGTTTCATCATTGATTTCCCCATACCCCAAAGTTATGCGTTCAAGTCAGGTATTGATAAATCTGGAGTTAACGCTAATACAGGATCGAGCAAGTACAGGTTTGTCAGAATAGACAACAGGAAATGTCCGTAGGGACAACAGGTCAAGATTGTCGACATTAGTAACAAGATCAGATAACAGGTCAAGCTGTGGTACATCAGGTCATGTCAGGTAGTGAACAAGTATCAATTATGTCAAGAAGTGCACAGGTATCAAGTCGTGTCAAGTAGTAGTGTATCAAGTCATGTCAAATGTGCACAAGTATCACGTGGGTGCTCATAATCAAACTGTAATAAGCATCGGTACACAAAACAAGTATGGGGTACTATTATAACAATAAAATGGAATAGTGTGATGTGGTATGCAAATAGGTATAGATTCAAACATATGGATGCACAGTTATCGATTAGGGTTACATTTATAGTTCCAATATTAAATAGGATGCAGTTTATTAAACATGGAATGTTAATATCACAGTATTATGTATTAATCTGATTTATGGATGCAATTATATATATATTAGACGAGATAGATGCAAACGGGTATCCGAAAGGGTATAAAACTATAAAATGGTACTATGGGATGCACAACTAAGTACTATGTGATATAAATATTGGTATGGATGCACTATAATGTAATCTACTATGTAACAAGATTAGTTTTCATGATCTAAATCTGAAATGATATAAACGGATGCAAACGGAACATCGAAATGTTATAAAATGAAACATGGGGTACTAGATTTAAACTACAGGTATAATATATATTTAAATAGGTATAAAATGAATTATATAGCATGTAGCAAGATTAACTTGCATCGACGGATCAAGAAACGGATGCGTACGGTACGTCCGACGTCGGTGAAATGTCGCGACGCACGTACGGCACACGCAACGGGTCCAAGAAACGTACAAGGGTGATCACACAAGTCAGGTTCGACGTCTGGATCGTCGGGATCATCGACGTCTCGTCTGGTTTCCAGCGAACTAAACAACAGAGAACCATTTCTATAAAGATAGAAAGATAGGAAAGAAAAGAAAGAAGGAGGAAAGAAGGGGAGGGAGAAGGAAGAGAATGGCTTACTGTGATGCACGGTGATCTGGGAACGAGGGGGCGACGACGAGATCGACGGCGGCGATCAACTCCGGCGGTGATGTGGTGTGCAGGGGGCTCGGGTTCTGCTTTTGGGTGTGCAATGCTTAGGGAAAAAGAGAGGAGGTGGAGGTAATGATGAGAGTGAGGAGGCGGCGAGGTCGGGAAAGGCGTCGTCGGAGGCTTGGGCGACGGCGAGGTGGAGGCAAGCGGGTTAGGGTTCGCACAGAAAGAAAAAAAAGAGAGGAAGGGAGGAAGTTGAAAATAATATATAGGGAGAGAGAGATAGATAAAGGAAGAGAGAGAGAGAGAGGGGGGGAATCGAGAAGAGAGAGAGAGCGAGATCGAGAGGAGAGAGAGTGCGGTGAACAGTTAGGAGATATAAATTCGTTTGTTTGTGGGAGAGAGGGAAAGGAAGAAAGAAAAGAGAGATTGCGAGGGGAGAGAGGAAGAGAAAGAGAAGAGAAAGAGAGAGAGAGAGAGTGTGTGGGGCCCACGGGAGAGCTGGGTTTAGGCTGGAAAAAATGTAATTGGTTTAGAAAAAGATTTTTAAAATTTTAAAAAGGATTTTAGTTTCTTATATTTAACAGGTAACGAGATTTAAATATAAATATTTAATTAGTTACAAATTTAAGTCGTAGATTTATATAAATTAAAAAAAATTGGATTTTCAGATAAATACAAATCTAGTCCAAAATACGTCCGGGTCGGGTCTAAAAATTCAGATTTAAAATACGAAAAATATAAGCGACTTTCAAAATTCAAAACGAACGCTCAGGTAATGAAAATGCATACCCCAAGAATGGATGCACGTACGTGCGCGTAGCCATCAAACACGTCCATTTCACTGAACGGGACGAGAACAAGATACGCGGATGCTACCACGGGGTTAGGGGTATCAAGCAAGCCATGAAATGAAATTTTAAATTATTTTCTGTGACTTAAAATATTATATGGTAAAATATGCTATGCTAGATGAAATGCCAGTATGTACTAATCATGAGATGCACGTGTCTATGTAACAACTCAAGCTAATTCATAAATATGAATCAAACAGGTTCAAGCAAGCGGGTCAGGTCGAATGCATTGTAAAATGTAAAATACCATTCGCACCCAAAATACGTTAAATCAAGAAAATACCACAGATAAGTAAATACGGGAACTGGAATTTGTATAAATGAACTAGGTTGTTACATTATACCCAATTATAAAAAGAATTTCGTCCTCGAAATTCCAAGAACAAGAAATGATAAACAATCAAGAACTACAAGAATAGATGTGGAAATTTCTGTCGGATTTCATCTTCTCATTCCCAAGTTGATTCCCCTGCGAGCGATTACCCCAAGAAACAAGTACAAGAGGGATAACCTTGTTCTTAAGAACCTTTTCCCTTTGGTCCACAATCGACATCGGTTGCTCCTCAAAGGTTAAATCTTCTTGTACAATCAGCTCCGAATGATCCAGTACGTGTGTTTCATCTCGAACATACTTACAGAGTTGAGATACGTGAAACACGTCATGATCATTCGCCAAGGATCGCAGTAAAGCCAATCGATATGCCACTTCTCCAACACGCTCCAAAATCTCAAAAGGTCCAACGAATCGAGGACTAAGATTTCCTCGACTTCCAAAACGAATCACCCCTCTAATCGGTGATATCTTTAAGAACACCAAATCACTAACTGCGAACTCTAGAGGTCTTCTCGATGTATCTGCCCAACTCTTTTGTCGGTCTTGTGCTGCTTTCATTTGATTCCGGATAGTGTTGACTTTCTCCACTGTTTGCACGATCAAATCCGGTCCCAACAATCTTCGTTCTCCAATATCGTCCCAACAAACAGGTGAACGATACTTGCGACCATATAAAGCTTCGAATGGAGCTATCTGAATAGTCGCCTGAAAACTGTTATTGTAAGAAAACTCCACCAAGTGTAGATGATCCTCCCATGAACCCTTGAAGTCTAACATGCAAGCTCTCAACATGTCTTCAAGAGTTTGGATCGTTCTCTCCGACTGGCCATCTGTTTGAGGATGATAAGCTGTGCTAAACTTCAATCGAGTCCCCAAACTATCCTGTAAGCTCCTCCAGAAGTGTGATAAGAAACGAGTGCCTCGGTCGGACACAATGCTCACCGGTACCCCATGCAATCTTACAATCTTCTGCATGTATCGTTCTGCCAATGCTTCTGTTGATTGACCAACTCAAAATAGGATGAAATGAGCTGCCTTGGTCAATCGATCAACAATCACCCAAACTGCATTGTTGCTTTTTGGACTCTGCGGTAAAGCCGTCACGAAATCCATGGTTATATGTTCCCACTTCCACTGAGGAATCGGAAGTGGCTGCAATAAACCAGCAACCCTTTGATGTTCAGCCTTAACTTGCTGACACACCAAGCACTTCGCTACAAAGCGGGCAATCTCCCGTTTCATGCCTTCCCACCAGAAATGCTGTCGTAGATCTCGGTACATCTTCGTGCCTCCTGGATGTACGGAGTAAGAGGAACTGTGTGCCTCCTTCATAACTTCTTCACGAATATCTCCCTTTGGCACAAACAAATGGCTACCATATCGCGACAAACTATCTCCATGGATCAACAAGTCCGTTCGAAGTCCAGCTTCAACATGTTCTCGAAACTTCTGCAATCTTAGGTCTTGCAACTGCGCTGCTTTAATATTCTCGATCAACGACAGCTGTACTTGCAGCTGTATCAACTGTCCCGAAGAATGCGGTAGCACAACTTCCAAATCGAATCTCCAAAAGTCTTCAACAAGTTCCTTCTGTGCGGTCAACATCTGAATTGCTGGCAACCGACTAAACGCATCCGGCACAACATTAACTTTGCCCGGATGGTACTTAAGATCAAGATCGTAGTCAGCCATCAGCTGCAACCATCTACACTGCCTCATATTAAGCTCCTTCTGCATGAACACATACTTCAAGATTTTGTGATCGGTGAATACTTCGACTCTTTCACCCAATAAGTAGTGCCTCCAAATCTTCAAAGCGAAAATCACAGCTGCTAGCTCCAAGTCATGAGTTAGGTAATTCAACTCATGGGTCTTCAACTGTCTCGATGCGTAAGCTATAACCTTCCCATGCTGCATCACAACACATCCCAATCCTTTCCCAGATGCGTTGCTGTGAATCACCAATCCTACGGAATTGTCTGGTACGGTCAAAATAGGAGCGGTTATCAATCTCTGCTTCAACGTCTCAAAAGCTGACGCACACTTATCTGTCCACACAAATGGTATCTCCTTGCGTGTAAGCTTGGTCAAAGGCTCAGCCAGACGAGTAAAGTTCTCCATGAACCTTCTGTAATACCCGTCAAGTCTAAGAAAGCTTCTGATCTCCGCAACGTTCTTCGAAATCGGCCAATCTCGAACTGCTGCGATCTTTTCGGGATCAACGGCGCTTCCATCTCCGGACACGACATGCCCCAAAAACTTCACTTCTTCAAGCCAAAACTCGCACTTGCTCATCTTTGCATACAATCTTTCTTGCCTCAATGTCTGCAGTGCGATCTTCAAGTGTTCTACATACTCTTTGAGTAAACCAGAATATCATCAATGAACACCACTATAAACTGGTCCAAGAATGGTGAAAAGATTCGGTTCATCAAGTCCATAAATATCGCCGGTGCATTTGTTACACCGAAGGGCATCACTAAGTACTCGTAATGTCCATACCGAGTTCTGAACACAATCTTGCAAATATCTTCTGATTTAACTCGGACCTGATGATATCCGGATCACAAATCCAGCTTCGAGAATACCCTTACGCCACATAGCTGCTCAAATAATTCGCCAATGCGAGGGATCGGGTAGTTGTTCTTAATAGTCACCCTGTTTAATTCTCGATAATCGATGCACATCCTCCTTGTGCCATCTTTCTTCTTGACTAGAAGAACTGGAGCTCCCCAAGGTGAGTTACTGCTGCGAATCCAACCCTCCTCAAGTAATTCAGCAACCTGCTTCTTGACTTCTTCCAACTCTACTGGTGCCATCGGATAGTACGCCTTTGAGATTGGCGCTGCACCAGGAACAAGATCGATCACGAACTCCACATCTCATTTTGGCGGTAAACCCGAGATGTCCTCGAACACGTCCATGAAATCTCGAACTATAGCTGAACCTTCTTCCTTATCCACTTCGATAGACGAAAGAACACTATTTGTCGGCCTAGCCCTAAACTCGACTGGCCCGACAGATCTACTTCCTCCAGTAAAGATAAACTCCGGATGTCCGGGAATCTGGAAAATCACTTTCTTTGCCCTACAATCAATGTGAGCGTGGAAAGTGCCGAGAAAATCCATTCCCAAGACGACATCATAGCTGCCGGTATCAATCACCAAGAAATCTGCAAATAACTCCCGTCCGCAAACAACAACAGGACAATCTTTACATTCTCTACTAGATATGATCTTCCCATTCCCAGTGTGTATGTCCCAGCAACTAGACAGGATTGTGCAAGAAATCGAGTGTGTAGCAATAAACTTGGATGACATAAAACAATGGGATGCACCAGAATCGAATAACGATAATGCAGGAAAACCATGAACAAGTAGAATACCTGAAACAACTTCTCCTGAAGCCTTAGCTTCCTCAGCCGTCAGGGTAAATGCTCGAGCTTGATTGGGTCCCTGAGTCAGCTGCTTCTGTCCCTGAAACGGTTTCTGCGGTTGTCTCTGAACATCATCTTTCGTACGAAGCTTTGACGGACAAGCGTTGATAGTATGATCCACCGATCCACAAACCAAACAGAGTCCCCGCATCCTTCGGCAATCTCTTTGCACGTGTCCAGGTAAATGGCAGTACTCACAAATCACGCTCCTTATTTGATCAACGACAACAGGCTTCTTCATAGGTGTTACGTCACGTCGGTTCACCGGAATACCTCTGCGTGAATGCGCTCGGTTCGGTGCAAATGCCGGCTTCCGCACTGTAACTGCTTGCTGCTGTGTACCACCAGTTTTTATAGATTGGATCTACTGCTCTCGGGCCGCTGTAAGTATTTGTGAGAAAGTGGTCAAACCTAGGGATATAATTTGCCTCTGGATGTCCACATCCAAACTGCGCATGAACCTCATTGCTCTATCAGCTTCTTTGGCTACCAAAGGTCCAGCGAATCGACTGAGTCGTGTCCACTCAGCCGTATGCGCATCCACGGATCCGCCGTTCTGCTTTAAACTGATAAACTTTTCTTCCATTTCCTCCCGTGCGGTCTGCGGGAAAAACTTCTCTAAGAAACTCTTCGAAAAATCCGCCCAACTGATCGGCTTGGGCAAGCGGGTCTCTTCCACAAGCCACCATTCACGGGCATAGTCCACTAGTTGAATGCGCACGACATCCACTCTTTTATCTGCTGGAATCTGTGCCGCGACAAGCAAGTTCTCCGTGTCCACCAGCCACGGCTATGCTGGCAATGGTTCTTCCAAACCAGTGAATACCGACGGACCCAGTCTCCTGAAATTCGCCACGGTACCCACACGTTCAACTGGTCTAGCCGCAACATTGTTCACGGTCTGCTGGATGGTCCATAAACCTTCCTGGAACGTCTCGGCCTGCTGCTAGTTCAGCCTGGTCTGCCGTTTTTGTTCCTCCATCATACCACGAATCACTCTGAGTAAAGTGGCATCATCCACACGCCTCTGGTACGTCTTCAAATTTCTGTCTGCCATGTTCCTGAAACCAAAACACCGAAAGAATTAGTAGGATAACAAGATTCAAACTATAGATCAAGGATAGGAATCAAGACTAGAACTCCAAGTTACTTAAATAGAGTACCGCATTGTAACCATGCCGCCGTACATAGCTACAATCACATAACTCCACCCAAGTCGCCTAAGTTCTATAGATAAACAATAGGAAACCAGGTTTCGAGTCGAGATGCAAAGAGGTTTGCATATCGTTAAGGTAGAATCTGGAGGAAGTTAAGATTCAAAAATGGCAAAATGGCAAAGTGGCAGGACATGTTCCTAATCTCGAGTATTCTGATTCGTGTATTGGGTCCAATACCCAACTACAAAAGAATCAAACCCGTTTAACCTAGAACCTGGCTCTGATACCAAACAAACCTTGTCACGCCCCGCTTTCCAGAGTGCGCTAAGATAGGCACGTGACAGAGCCAACCTTGCTACCTGTGGATAGGAAATATTCTTCCACAGTCACATTATGGCTGTAGAGATAACAAGAACAATAATAATAACTATCTAATACATGTCCATAAGCCAGAATAATGAGTCAAGAATAAAATAATGCGGAAGCAAAAAGATCCAATACAAGAATAAACTGGAATGTAGTCCCATAATACGGGCTCACATCAGGAATGAAAATGCATAAATAAAACTAAAATGCTAACAGGTCCTCACTGCTCGGCCTGCTGACTGAAATACTTCTGCTCGGCCTGCAGTAAAGGTAAAGAATCTGGGCCATGCAAAACCCAGAAGTCAGTGCGTCATAATATCAAGTAATAATATAAACATGGGGTAGCAAGACATGAAGGTACGAGTATGAACGGTAATATAGGTATAACAGTATCATAAATAAGGACAGTGAAGGGTAAGGCACAGGTGATGTGCAGTGAGTAATCTAAACTGATCTACTGGGTTAACTACTCTCAAGTCTTTGAAATCAATTTGATGAATCATCGATGCAACTCAATAGTATACCGTGCGTGCCCGGGATCATGGTCAAGCTTCTCGGGCTGAATCCGAGACGTGCCGCTAGGCAGTAAAAGGTAGTATGTAACGATGAATGATGTCAGCCGCATCATCCCGGGGCTGGCCTAGCCCGTAAGACTGATCAGTATAAGTATTGAACTGTCGAGTTACAAGTCAGGTTTCATCATTGATTTCCCCATACCCCTAAGTTATGTCTTCAAGTCAGGTATGGATAAATCTGGAGTTAATGCCAACACAGGATCGAGCAAGTACATGTTTGTCTGAATAGACAACAGGAAATGTCCGTAGGGACAACAGGCAAAGATTGTCGGCATTAGTAACAAGATCAGGTAACAGGTTAAGCTGTGGTACATCAGGTCATGTCAGGTAGTGAACAAGTATCAATCATGTCAAGAAGTGCACAGTTATCAAGTCGTATCAAGTAGCAGTGTATCAAGTCATGTCAAGGGGGCACAAGTATCACGTGGGTGCTCATAATCAAACTGTAATAAGCATGGGTACACAAAACAAGTATGGGGTACTATTATAACAATAAAATGGAATAGTGTGGTGTGGTATGCAAATATGTATAGATTCAAACATATGGATGCACAGTTATCGATTTGGGTTACATTTATAGTTCCAATATTAAATAGGATGCATTTTATTAAACATGGAATGTTAATATCATAGTATAATGTATTAATGTGATTTATGGATGCAATTATATATATATATATATATATATTAGACGAGATAGATGCAAACGGATATCCGAAAGGTTATAAAACTATAAAATGGTACTATGGGATGCACAACTAAGCACTATGTGATATAAATATTGGTATGGATGCACTATAATGTAATCTACTATGTAACAAGATTAGTTTTCATAATCTAAATCTGAAATGATATAAACGGATGCAAACGGAATAGAAATGTTATAAAATGAAACATGGGGTATGTTAGTTATATATATACCCTAGAGGCCATTGTTGTACATGTGACGTATATTATAATGGATGCTTGGATATATATAGAGAGGAATTTCTTGCTCGACATGATAGTATGCTATTTGGTTTCACTTTGTCTTAACATGTTGACTTGTATTAGTTTACTGTCTTGCTCTCACTTGTTGATAAAGCTCTTAGGATATGTACTTGACTACTGGGACTATGATGAGATCATACTAGTGGGGCCAGGATAGTCAATGAGTACATCCTATAACTGTTCCTAGTCGAGGGTGTATCGAGACAGGGCATCGATACACCAGAGTAGACTAGCGTATAAGCATCTTGACCCATATGATGGGCGATGGATGATCTCATATCCATCGGTGTTTGACATCAAGGATGGTGTACGGGTGCTCAGTGGAGACTGGGTACACTGAACGGACTCTCTGAGAACTCCCAAATGGTATTATACCTCACGTCAAATGGCAGTTCTCCGGTGACACTGGTACAGGTTAGTCTGTAGACCCGAGATCGTCATAGAGTCTTGTGTGATTCCCACTGTGCTTTGATTTCCACCTTACCACGTCCAAGGGGGCATGCAAAACGGTGGCTTTTGGGTACAGTCCTGAATCGCATGGAGGCAATGAGCGATAGGAGGGGATTCATCTCTCCCGGTATAGGGAGTTGATGTTGTGCTGTGTTCGATTGGCTATAACTGGAAATCTCTGGCCAGGGCTGATATAGTGATTTACAGGTAAGAGTTATCATTAGTTTCTCGACCTATTATGAGCCTTACATCGACACGACTTATCAGTTACTGGGGTCTGACGTTTTACCACCCCTAGACTAGATATGCGACATATCAGACGAAGAGACCGGACTGTACGGTAGTGTTACTGATTGGATTCAAAGGAGAATGTACAGGCTTGCTTGTTGATCTTCTGATCACTTAATACCTGGGTGGCTATTACGTTTAGCTGACCGCTTGCAGCTTGTGTGTGTTTGATATGATCATCACCCACTGCCGGCGTATTGACGATTCTTTGGAGTCCTACACAGAGGTTTCTTGGCTCAGGCAAAACGGAGTTGGAGCACATATATGATATGTGTGGGACCTAGGATAATACGTTATGAGATACCGTATTCTATTCTCACGATATATAATATCGGCCGGGTATATATGATATAGCCGGGTCATCGGATCAAGTGTTGATTCGATGAATCGGTACATGTTATATTAGTCGGTTATATGCGATATAGCCGGATTGTCGGATCAAGTGTTGATTCGATGATTTAATGTATAATTATATATGCGATATATTACATTACATTATCTAATATAAGCTTGCTTTATTGATTCATTTTCTCACCGGATAATACATTGATATATATGCGATATATGTTAATTGTATTATTTTCTTCTGTTACAAATATATATTATATATGTGATATATAATATTGTAACAAGTTATGATTACAAATGCAACATGATTTGTAGAGATTAAACATAGTTACGGTTTGATTTGGGTTAGCTTTTTCATGAAGCTTCCAGAAGCTTTATTTTGTTTCTAGCTTAGATATTTTGTTAAGATATTTTGCTTAGATATTTCTAACCCAACCCAAACCCTTCACCCTAAGTTTATTCTCTACATGAGTTAAGCCACTCATTCTTAACTCAAGGGTTGTATTTGTAACCATAGCAATAATTTCATTATTCATCACAAAAGACTTCATCTTCTTCTTCCTCCTTGAAAAGCTTACTAGCTTTTGGTTTTGTGATGATTTAGTGTGAGAAATTGAAAATAAAAGAGAGCATAATTCCAACTTAATCATCCTCATCTATTCTAGCCACATAGATCAGGGTGTTCACTTCTCTATTACTTGATTAGAGAAGTGAGAGCTTGAGTTAAAGATTCTTCAAGGTAGATCATCTTCGAAAAGGAAGACTTTAAGCAAGAATGGATCATTCGACTTGTGGAGCCTCTCTTGAGTCCGGGAGGTCATAGATCACGGCGAAGGGACTTCTATTCGGAGCTTATGAAGCGAAGGAATGGACTACAAAGGTTGTAATCCCTCTCTCTTAGATGTAAAGTTGTTTACATGCTATGTTTAACCTAATAATCTAGCAAAGATCCTCGCTTTAGATTGTTCGGCACTTGAAAATTTTAAATTCGGCATGGTTGATACCTTATAGACCCTTGTGACAATGCCTAGTAACCCTACAGTGGTATCAGAACCAAGCTAAGGCATTAGAAGACGTGTATACGAAGTTAAAAGTCCGATCGAACCTCGAAACGTCTATTTTAGACCCCTCTTTGGAAATTTTCTAAAAAATTGTTTTTTTCCATATTAAAAATACTCTATAAATCAAGCAGGTAATTGTATAGATTACTGTGAAATACGGGTCACTGTAGCCCTAAAGTCGCCGCGGAACCGCGGCCTTAACATGCTTTTGGCGGTAGTTCCGCGGCCATACTTGGGTGTCAGTGATTGTTTTTTTCTAGGGTTCATCCGTAGGTATTACTAAATGCTTCTGGAAATTTTTAATCTTACTCAAGTGTTGAGTTTTCTGGAGATATTTTATATTCGTTGATTCAATCGGAAAGTTTAACTTCGTTTAGTTTTTCGGATAATTTAGAACGTGTTAAAATGTTCGAACGGATATCAATAACTCACTTTTTCCCGACACGAAAAACTTTCAAGTGTTGAATTTTTCTTGAGTTTGAATCTTTCGGAAAAATATGCAAGCGTATCTGTGGACCCTCTAGAAGAACGTAACCTTAACTCGATTATGTGACCGTCAAAACTGCCACTAGAACCCTAGGGTTTGTGGTAGTTTAGCGTTGCCACATGTGAGGTGTTGGTTTGACCCTTCTACGGTTGGTTCATTGGGACTGTGACATGTTCTGGGTTTTTTGAACTCCGCTCAAGTGTTGAGCTATTTGGGAAATCTTGGGTGTTTGTTTATTCGATCGGAAAGTTTAATATTGTCTATTTATCTGGAATGTGATACAATATGTGGAATTCATTTAGTTAGGCATGAAATGCGAAGTATGTGATATTTCGGATTTAAGATTTCTAAAGTGATTGTGGATTCCAAATGTTGTAGTTTTACACCTTCTTTTCTGTGACCGTAAGCGTAGTATGTGGTGTATCGCCGGCTTCGTTGCTATACATCAACGACAATCGGGATACGCATACTTGCTTACGTTGATGATATGAGATATTATGTGTTGCTGTGATATGTTATATTGGATCGTCATGTTCTGAATAGCCGAGGGTTTTATGTGAGATGAGGGTTTTTATTTTCATTTATGTAATATTCATTGTATGTAATATTCTTTTATTGGGGCTCTTCCAGGTTGAGGATGATGTCACCATTGTATATTATTTACTTTTCCACATTAGGTGGGATAAAGGAGGGGAGCACAAGTAACCAGGTTCTAGGGTACAGTGGGAGGCCATCTCGAGGAGTTGAGACCGGGACTCCTAACCCTAGAATTGGCAGTGTTACTTGCCGCTCTCGTAGGGGGTCTAGGGATGTGGGTTTGGCTACTCATCGCGACCGTGGAATCCGTGTTTTATACAGGCTCGATACAAAACACGGACGTCCTAGTATATCCAATATTTCATATGTTATCTTCTGCTGTAATGTTCTGTGATGAGATCATATTACTGTCTGAGACGAATGCTTATACTATATATATATGATGATATATAAATATTACTGCTTTCGTTTCTTCTGTGATGCTTAGGAAGCATTAAATGATGGGATTTATTAATGAGATTAATAAAAGAAAAGAAACCTAAAAGATGTTGTAAAATCAAAACTTTATAAAATGGGTAGCTATAGTTTTGCTTTGCATAGCGGTATATATGATATACCCTGCACCTTATTCGATGAGGAAAGAGCCGAGATCCCTTCACCGGGAATGACCTCTTTAGAAAAACTGGCAGATGCTACAAACTCGCGGTTTAGTTTTTAATTGCTTCTAAAGTTTTTTGCTATGGATAGCGGTATATATGATATACCCTGCACCTTATTCGATGAGGAAAGAGCTGAGATCCCTTCACCGGGAATGACCTCTTTAGCAAAACTGGCAGATGCTACAAACACGCGGTTTAGGTTTTGATTGCTTCTAAAGTTTTTTGCTTTGCATAGTGGTATATATGATATACCCTGCACCTTATTTGATGAGGAAAGAGCCGAGATCCCTTCACCGGGAGTGACCTCTTTAGCAAAACTAGTGAAAGCCTCAAAAACACTCCTTTTCAAAAATCACTTGATTCTACGACGATATCAAGTTCATTACGCTCATGGTTTTATGAAAAACCTGCGTAGCCCTCCGACATTTCAGATAGATATTACTTAGTATTCGTGCTACGATAGTTTGGCATTCGTCAAGGCGTAGTGTACGGTAGCTATTTACTACTTATGTGCAGCATATGATGCGATTGGATTAGAGTATTTGTACGGCGTTGTGTGGCATTCGTCAAAGGTCGTGCGGGTGGGTTTAATTCAATCAAGAAATGTATGGGCTGAACTTGACTAGCGAACTATGGGTTGTTTGGCATTCGTCAAGGTCATAGCACGTTAGGGGTAAAAGCATTATCGGGAATTTCAAGTGTTGAAATTCGCAATGAGATTGCATACCTCCTATGAGATAGTTGGATCCCGATACCCACTGTGAGTAAGAGTTACTCCTGGAAGAATTTTACACAGGACAATTAGCCGATCAAGTAGGTGTCTAGAAAGGTGTTAACGGGGTTAAGCCTCTGGGAAAACGAGGTTTATTTTAATTAGGTCCGTGCGAAAGCACGGGGAACCTCCCTCAAAATACCAACACTGATATGGCTGAAAGATTGACGAAATTGTAGGGTATAATTAATCCCGGCTAATCTTACCTTTTAGGGTTTGAAGAAAGATTTGATAAAAACAGTGGGAGACATCCTGATTAGATAAGATAATAACCAATCTAATCATGCAAGAGTATACGCTAAAGTGTTTTCTTTTCTGTCTCTCCAGGTAGCGACCATGTCAGGCCTTAATCAAGATAATAATATTGATGTATTGACTGAACCCGCTTATTATACCGGGCAAGGGAACGTTGGTCCCGTTCTTTCTTGTAAGTGTTATAAGACTGAGCAGGAAATAGGAGATAATCTGGATTCTCAAGCCATCCAAACGAAGAATAAGCATGTTTATGCGTCTTCTTCGGGTGTGTTAGTTATCGAGAACTGTTTCTCAGTTCACTCTACGTCCTGGGTATTAGATACCGGATCGGAATCCCACATATGTAATATATTACGTAGGCTACGTAAAGGTAGAGAACTGGGAATGGGTGATCATTCCGTAAGAGTAGGGAATGGTGCAGATGTTGCAGCTAAGACTGTTGTCGAATATCACCTTGTGTTACCAAATAGTAATACATTGATTCTGAACAAATGCTATTATATATCGAACATGATATGCAACATTATATTTGTTTCTTTATTAAGTAAAGAAGGATATAATTTTGTAGTACAGGATAATGTTATGAACATCTTCCTAAATCAAAAATTGATTGGATCAGGCTCGTTACATAATAGCACATATATTCTAAATCAAACTACAGTTCTTAATATACAGAACACACACAAGAGAAAAAGTTCAGAAATGAACGAATCCTTCTTGTGGCATTGTAGACTTGGTCATATCAATGCAACACGACTAGCTAAGTTACATAAGGATGGATATCTGAATACGTTCAAATTATCATATTATGAAACTTATCATTCATGTCTCAAAGGCAAAATGACCAAAACTCCGTTTAGTGGACACGGAGAAAGAGTTACGGAACTCTTGGGACTGATACATAGTGATGTATGCGGTTCCATGTCTACACATGCCAAGAACGGTTCTTCCTACTTCATTACATTCACTGACGATATCTCAAGATACGAACATGTGTTCCTGATGAAACACAAGTCTGAGGCTTTTGAGAAATTCAGGGAATATAAGCACGAAGTAGAGAACCAAACGGGAAAAAGTATTAAAATCCTTCGATCTGATCGAGGAGGAGAATACTTAAGCAATGAGTTTCTGGACTATCTAAAAGAGAATGGGATTCTCTCTCAGCTTACTCCTCCTTATACACCACAGCACAACGGTGTATCGGAGCGGAGGAATCGCACCCTATTAGATATGGTGCGCTCTATGATGACCAATGCTGAGTTGCCTATTTCCTTTTGGGGGTATGCGCTTGAGACAGCCATACAACTATTGAATACGGTTCCTACCAAATCAGTGCCTACCACTCCATATGAGATATGGAAATAGAAGAGACCATCTCTTAGGTATGTTAAGATATGGGGTTGTCCGGCCTATGTCAAAAAGCACAATCCGGACAAACTCGAGGCAAGGTCTGTCTTATGCAAGTTTGTAGGATATCCTAAAAATTCACAAGGGTATATCTTCTATCACGCCGAGGAACAAAAAGTGTTTGTTTCTCGTCATGCCACTTTCTTAGAATAGGGTTTTCTAATGAAAGAAATTAGTGACAATGAGGTAGAACTAGAAGAAGTTCCACCAACACAAACTATGACAGATGATTTAGTGGAACCAGAGGATTCAGTAGTTCCTGACGAACCCCAGCCTCTCCGCCGATCTGGTAGGGTTTTTCATCCACCTGAGAGATACTACGGTTTTCTCGTTGATGGTGGGAGCGAGGATTGCATCATGGAAGATGATGACTCAACTTGTTTCGAGCAGGCCATCACGAGTGGTGACTCTGTGAAATGGCTGGATGCAATGCGATATGAGATGTAATCCATGTACACTAACAAAGTATGGACTTTGGAAGTTGCTCCTGAAGGGGTAAAACCCATTGGGAGCAAATGGATCTTTAAAAGGAAACTTGGTGTAGATGGAAAAGTTAAGACTTTCAAAGCTAGACTTGTTGCAAAGGGTTTTCGTCAACGACCAGGTATGGATTATGACGAAACCTTTTCTCCAGTGGCTATGCTTAAGTCCATCCGGATCTTACTTGCCATTGCTGCATACCATGACTACGAAATTTGGCAAATGGATGTTAAGACAGCCTTTCTAATGGTGATTTAGAAGATTGCGTGTACATGACTCAGCCAGAGGGCTTCGTAGATAGTGGGAGCAGCGGAAAGCTGTGCAAGCTGCTTAAATCCATCTATGGGTTAAAGCAAGCATCGCGGAGTTGGAACATCTGCTTTGATGTTGTAGTCAAAGAGTTTGACTTCATCAAAAACATAGATGGACCTCGTATCTATAAGAAGGTTGCAGAGAGTAAGGTTGTCTTCCTCGTATTGTACGTGGATGACATACTCTTGATAGGAAATGATGTTCCTATACTGCAATCGGTCAAGCTCTTCTTATCACAAAGATTCTCAATAAAAGATCTAGGTGACGCCTCCTGCATTTTGGGAATTAAGATCTATAGAGATAGATCTAAACGGATACTGGGATTGTCCCAATCCAGGTATATTGACACAATACTAAAGAGGTTTAGTATGGAAGAATCCAAGCGTGGGAACTAACCCACGATCTCTGGACTCACTCTCTCCAAAGAGATGTCTCCCAAGACTGATTTGGAGAGAGCTCGCATGCAAGGGATACCCTATGCTTCGGCAGTAGGCTCTATCATGTATGAGATGCTATGTACCAGACCCGATGTAGCATACTCACTAAGTATAGTGAGTCGGTATCAAGAAGATCCTGGAGAGAGTCACTATATAGCTATGATGAACATTCTCAAGTACTTGAGAAGGACTAAAGAGATATTCTTGGTGTATGGTAACGGAGAACTCCAGGTGGAGTCCTTTACCGATTCGAGCTTCCAGAGTGATAAGGACGACTCTAAGTCGCACTTAGGTTTTGTCTTTACCCTCAATGGAGGGGCGGTGTGTTGGAAGAGTTCCAAACAGGAAACCGTTTCTGACTCGACGATAGAGGCTGAATACATCGCTGTCAAACGATGCTGCCAAAGAGGCTGTCTGGATGAAGAAGTTCATCACTGAACTTGGTGTGGTTCCATCCATTGAGCATCCAATACCTTTGTATTGTGATAACAATGGAGCTGTGGCTTTGGCCAAGGAAACCACGTCCCTTCAGAAGTCCAGATATATTCTGAGGCGGTATCACCTGATCCGGGAGATAGTTGATCGCCAGGAGATCGAGGTCAAGAGAGTTGATACGAAGGACAACACTGTGGATCCACTCACGAAGGTCATTCCCCAGATACAGTTTGAGAGACTCTTCGGGAAGTTGGGTATAAGATACTACAACAGCTGGCCTTAGTGCAAGTGGGAGATTGTTAGTTATATATATGCCCTAGAGGCTATTATTGTACATGTGATATATATTATAATGGATACTTGGATATATATAGAGAGGACTTTCTTTCTCGACATGATAGTATGCTATTTGGTTTCACTTTGTCTTAACATGTTGACTTGCATTAGTTTACTGTCTTGCTCTCACATGTTGATAAAGCCCTTAGGATATGTACTCGACTACTGGGACTATGATGAGATCATACTAGTGGGGCCAGGGTAGTCAACGAGTACATCCTATATCTATTCCTAGTCGAGGGTGTTTCGAGACAGGGCATTGATACACCAGACTAGACTAGCGTATACGCATCTTGACCCATATGATGGGCGATGGATGATCCTATATCCATCGGTGTTTGACATCAAGGATGGTGTACGGATGCTCAGTGGAGACTGGGTACACTGAACGGACTCGCCGAGAACTCCCAGATGGTATTATACCTTACGTCAGATGGTAGTTCTCCGGTGACACTGGTACAGGTTAGTCTGTAGACCAGAGATCGTCATAGAGTCTTGTGTGATTCCTACTGTGCTTTGATTTCCACCTTACCACATCCAAGTGGGTGTGAAAAATGGTGGCTTTTAGGTACAGTCCCGAATCGCATGGAGGCAATGAGCGATAATAGGGGATTCGTCTCTCCAGGTATAGGGAGTTGATATTGTGCTGTGTTCGATTGGCTATAACTGGAAGTACCTGTCCAGGGCTGATATAGAGATTTACTGGTAAGAGTTATCAGTAGTTTCTCGACCTGTTATGAGCCTCACATCGACATGACTTATCGGTTACTAGGGTCTGACGTTTTACCACCCCTAGACTAGATATGCGACATATCAGACGAAGAGACCGGACTGTACGGTAGTGTTACTGATTAGATTCAAAGGAGAATATACAGGCTTGCTTGTTGATCTTTTGATCACTCAATACCTGGGTGGCTGTTATTTTTAGCTGACCGCTTGCAGCTTGTGGGTGTTTGATATGATCATCACCCACTGCCGGCGTATTGACGATTCTTTAGAGTCCTACACAGAGGTTTCTTGGCTCAGGAAAAACGGAGTAGGAGCACATATGTGATATGTGCGCGACCGAAGATAATACGTTATGAGATACCGTATTCTATTCTCGCGATATATGATATCGGCCAGGTATATGTGATATAGCCGGTTTATCGGATCAAGTGTTGATTCGATGAATCGGTACATGTTATATTAGTCGGTTATATACGATATAGCCGGATTGTCGGATCAAGTGATGATTCGATGATTTAATGTATAATTATATATGTGATATATTACATTACATTATCTAATATAAGCTCGCTTTATTGATTCATTTTCTCACCGGATAATACATTGATATATATGCAATATATGTTAATTGTATTATTTTCTTTTGTTTCAAATATATATTGTATATGTGATATACAATACTGTAACAAGTTATGATTACAAATGCAACATGATTTGTGGAGATTAAACATAGTTAGGGTTTGATTTGGGTTAGCTTTTTCATGAAGCTTCTAGAAGTTTTATTTTGTTTCTAGCTTAGATATTTTGTTAAGATATTTTGCTTAGATATTTCTAACCCGACCCAAACCCTTCACCCTTGGTTTATTCTCTACATGAATTAAGCCACTCATTCTTAACTCAAGGGTTGTATTTTTAACCATAGCAATAATTTCATTATTCATCACAAAAGACTTCATCTTCTTCTTCCTCCTTGAAAAGCTTACTAGCTTTTGGTTTTGTGAAGATTTAGTGTGAGAAATTGAAAACAAAAGAGAGCATAATTCCTACTTAATCATTCTCATCTATTCTAGCCACTTAGAATAGGGTGTTCACTTCTCTAATACTTTATTAGAGAAGTGAGAGCTTGAGTTAAAGATTCTTCAAGGTAGATCATCTTTGAAAAGGAAGACTTCAACCAAGAATGGATCATTCGACTTGTGGAGCCTTTCTTGAGTCCGGAAGATCATGGATCACGGTGAAGGGACTTCTACTCGGAGCTTATGAAGCGAAGGAACGGACTACAAAGGTTGTAATCCCTCTCTCTTAGATGTAAAGTTGTTTACATGCTATGTTTAACCTAATAATCTAGCAAAGATCCTCGCTTTAGGTTGTTCGGCACTTGAAAATTTTTAATTCGGTATGTTTGATGCCTTGTAGACCCTTGTGACAGTGCCTAGTAACCCTACGAGTTACTCGATTTAAACTACAGGTATAATATATATTTAAATAGGTATAAAATGAATTATATAGCATGTAGCGAGATTAACTTACCTCGACGGATCAAGAAACGGATGCGTACGGTACGTCCGACGTCGGTGAAATGTCGCGACGCACATACGGCACACGCAACGGGTCCAAGAAACGTACAAGGGTGATCGCACAAGTCAGGTTCGATGTCTGGATCATCAGGATCGTCGACGTCACGTCTGGTTTCCGGCGATCTAAACAACAGAGAACCATTTCTACAAAGATAGAAATATAGGAAAGAAAAGAAAGAAGGAGGAAAGAAGGGGAGAGAGAAGGAAGAAAATGGCTCACTGTGGTGCACGGTGATCTAGGAACGAGGGGGCAACAACGAGATCGACGGCGGCGATCAACTCCGGCGGTGAAGTAGTGTGCAGGGGGCTCGGGTTCTGCTTTTGGGTGTGCAGGGCTTGGGGAATGAGAGAGGAGGTGGAGGTAATGATGAGGGTGTGGAGGCGGTGAGGTCGGGAAAGGCATCGTCAGAGGCATGGGCGACGGTGAGGTGGAGGCAGGCGGGTTAGGGTTTACACAGAAAGAAAAAAATGAGAGGAAGGGAGGAAGTTGAAATTAATATATAGGGGGGAGAGAGAGAGATAAAGCAAGAGAGAGAGAGAGAATCGAGAAGAGAGAGAGAGCGAGATCGAGAGGAGAGAGAGTGCGGTGAACAGTTAGGAGATATAAATTCGTTTGTTTGTGGGAGAGAGAGAAAGGAAGAGAGAAGAGAGAGATTGCGAAAGGAGAGAGGAAGAGAAAGAGAAGAGAAAGAGAGAGAGAGAGTGTGGGGTCCACGGGAGAGCTGGGTTTAGGCTGGAAAAAATGTAATTGGTTTAGAAAAAGATTTTTAAAATTTTAAAAAGGATTTTAGTTTCTTATATTTAACAGGTAACGAGATTTAAATATAAATATTTAGTTAGTTACAAATTTATGTCGTAGATTTATATAAATTAAACAAAATGGATTTTCAGGTAAATATAAATCTAGTCCAAAATACGCCAGGGTCGGGTCTAAAAATTCAGATTTAAAATACGAAAAATATATGCGACTTTCAAAATTCAAAACGAACGCTCGGGTAACGAAAATGCATACCCCCATGAACGGATGCACGTACGTGCGCGTAGCCATCAAACACGTCCGTTTCACTGAACGGGACGAGAATAAGATGCGCGGATGCTACTACGGTGTTAGGGGTATCAAGCAAGCCATGAAATGAAATTTTAAATTATTTTCTATGACTTAAAATGTTATAAGGTAAAATATCTGATACTAGATGAAATGCCAGTATGTATTAATCATGAGATGCACGTGTCTATATAATAAGTCAAGGTAATTCATAAATATGAATCAAACACGTTCAAGCAAGCGGGTCGGGTCGAATTCAATGTAAAATGTAAAATACCATTCGCACCCAAAACACGTTAAATCAAGAAAATACCACAGATTAGTAAATACGGGAACTGGAATTGGTATAAATGAACTAGGTTCTTACAAACTGGGCCTGCATCGGCGCATCAATCTGACGAATCACCTTCATCTCTCAACTCGGGATAGACTAGCTATCATCTGTCGCATTTCTGTCTGGAAGCTCCGACGATCTCAGCTTGTAAGTTCTGGAAGTGACATCCTATCAATCTCAGCAACAGCTGGGTCATCTGTCTGCACGGTAGGCGACATCATAATCACTGAGGTATGTTGTACATCAACAGTCCTCTCATAACTGGCAGCCTCTGTCAATGGCCCGATCATCCGATGCAAAACCAAACACTTGCCTCAACAGGAGGTCACAACACAACACTACATCGAGACGTTCCCATGTCACCAGAAACACAATGGTCAGCCCTCATACCAGACGAGCTCGCCCTGACCGCAACACTAGTAGCAGCTCAAACTGCGCTCAAACCATGGTGACAGGAATCTCAATCGAGTATCGAAGAGAGCAGATCAATGGCAAGAAAGGAAACGACAGATCCAGAATGGATACATGATCATAAGAAGGAACAACATCAATGAGAATATGATCATGGAAACAAATAGAATCAAGGATCTCAAATGGATGTATAATCATGGGTATGACGAGAATAACAGATCTCAAAATATGTATATCCTAAGGTTTCTTAAGTGGAGTATCGTATCGTAAATATGCCGCGGAACATACGTACGGTACGTCACTCTACTCAAGCTACCTACTCCATCAATCAGGGTCAACCTGTGAAATGAAAGTTCGGGTCTAATAACCTCCCGTTCAAGTCTATGTTCCGTAAGGTCAAGCCTAGGTTCCAAAATACATACCCGCCCTAGACTCCGCATAGTCAAAAATAGACTCGAACCAAGGTTAAACCTAGCGCTCTGATACCAACTTTTTCACGACCCGAAATATTAGCTCGTGACCAGCACTTAAATCACGCAACGTCTAGAGGCGTAACGTAATTCGAGTAAGCTGAAACGCAGAAATCTAAACCTTTTTAAGAAAATAAAGGAGGTGATGTTTTGGAATAAAGGTATAATAAAATCAACTTTTCTTAATGCATAGAAAAGGAACAAAAAAATGTAAGTGAAATTTACAAGTTTGAAAACATGTTTCATCTTTTAAAAATTTGCGCAGCACCTCCTTTGTATATTTTGATCCAAAACCACAAATACATAACAAGAATAATGGAATCCCCAAGCGGGAGCTAACTCTTCGCCAAACGGTGGATCACAACCACACAAGACATTATAGGTAAGTATACGACGCCCAACGGCGAAGTTCACAACAAAATGATAAAGAAATAAATAAGACATCAAAACCACAAGTAGCGGAAAACCCCTCGCTCTAAGTCTCGCAACTACAATCTCACTAAGTCTCATTACTTATACAAATTACTAATTTTGATTGATGGAGTTGAGTAGATACAATGTGAAATATAAATACAAGAGTGGGTACGAAATAAATACCCCACTTACCAATGCAAAACACCCAAATGAAGCTATGTGCCAGCGATGCCGTTCCGGATCCATGCGGTCAACCTGCAAGAACTGTGGCATAATGTGGGTGAGTTGCCAACTCGTGAGTAGAAAAACATCCACAAGTAGAAATCGAATAAACAACGACTCCTAGGTCAACTATATCATAAAGGTAATACTATGATATCTAGGGTGACCGGGTCATCATATGTGCCAACAATGTAATCAATACCTATATGTATGCGGATATAATCCAACAATATAATCAATGTATGTATGCATGCGGATCTCGTCCAACCATATAATCAATATATGTATGCATGTGGATCTCGTCCAACCATATAATCAATGTCTGTATGCACGTAAATATCATAAAAGAGTGTGCATGAAAGTATGAGGATATAAATCAACGGTGTCCCTCGCGACACATCAAACTCATGGAACCTGGGTGTCCAACATCGAAACCCGAAAACATCATGAAACCCGTGTCCAGCATCGATACGTAATTCCTCATATCTCGAGCTCCGTCAGTCCGGATCGGCCCACGGGCTCCGTCAATCCGGATCGGCCCATATCATCTCTCGACTCCGGTCGGTATCCTCCGGATATCCGCCGAGCCCAAAATACTATCACCGGTAGGTAGTAGTACTTCTGCCAGGCTCATCGTCATCCACACGAAATCTCTCTCTCTCTCCCCGGGGTACCATACCGGGTCCACCATGTACCGCAAACGGAATCATCCGCCTCCTCGAATCGTGTTTCACATATCACACATCTCAGAAACGAGAAAACGCATGGTGGACGCACTGAAATATCATATCAAGAGAAACCGGGTTTTTAAAACAGTACATGCTTTCTTTTGAAATAGCCACGGTTCTCAAATCCAGAAATCTCATGAAAACAGCATATCTCAATATGTAAAATCATAAAGCATGATATATGCGACATATGATAGAAATGTAAGAATATCCGTATATCATGTAACATGGAACAGTAATATGCACATATCGAGGGAAAACCGCTCTTTTAAATGATTCCAGTTTTTAAAATATATCATGCGGTTCCCAAATCTCCAAAATCGAATGCAATATCGTATAAAGGTGCATATGTGTATATACGCAAGTATGGATGTACAAATGTGTATGTCCGCAAGTATGGGTGAACAATATGTATGCACGCAAGTAAGGTGTACAATATATATGTACGCAAGTATGGTGTACAACATATATGTACGCAAGTATGGTGTACAATATATATGTACGCAAGTATGGTGTACAATATGTATGTACGCAAATATGGATGTACAAGTGGTATATATGCAAGCATGATTGTACAATATGTATGTGTGCCGATATGGATGTATAAGTGGTGTATACGCAAGTATGAGTGTACAATATGTATGTGCGCAAGTATTGATGTACAAGTGGTCTATACGCAAGTTTGAGTGTACAATATGTATGTGTGCCAATATGGATGTACAAGTGGTATATACGCAAGCATTAGTGTACAATATATATGTGCGCAAGTATAGATGTACAAGTGGTATATACGCAAGTATGAGTGTACAATATGTATGTGTGCCAATATGGATGTATAAGTGGTATATACGCGCGTATGTTATGCGAAGAGTCATATCATGATGCAGCAATCCTACTGTGTAGTGACATGGCAATTATTGATGATGAAGTGTGTGATCCTACAATCTGTGTACGTGTAACATACGCATCATCGATAATGGTGCATGTGTACTATCACAGGTATAAGTAATACAATGCGAATAACATGAATGCAGCATAAGGTAAATCATATACAGATGCTGACAGGTTCACGCATCTAACATGATCAAGTTGGTGAATTTATCAATCGGCATCCAGCCTAACAACATCGCGTACGGTATAATTCATCGTACGGCAACCTCTAGTCAAGGGTATGGATCGATCATCAAGTCAAACTCATCACGCACGGAAAATCATTGTACGGCGGCATTAAGCTATCAGGGATCCTGTCAACCTATAAGAAGAGGAGGGTACGGACCTAGTGCCACGTAAGGCTAACACTCACGATTCAAAACACATATAAATATCTCTATATACCTATGTCCCAGGTTGCATCCACAATAATCTCATATCAGGGGACCGGCAGGGTATAAATCATCTCAATCGACTCGCATCTGTATACCAACATATCACCAAATCAACATATCGCGTCATATATCCTTTTCATCACATTTATATCCCTCATCAAGTCAATTTTACAAATGCATTCTACCTTTACTATAAGCATAAGTATATAATCTAACTACACACCCGAACCATACAAACAGATTTTTAAAGATGCGAATCATAGTTTTGAAAGTAGGGGCTACGGTGTTTTTAAAGAAAAGATATCATTTGAAAATCCGTAACGTCCCTCAAGGTATCTGTTTAAAAGATGCATACGATTCTTCAGTTTAGAAATAAGTATGGTTTAGAAATAAGTATGGTTCGGATGACGCATCTACGTCGACTATCTAGTCCTTTAGTACCCTAAACAGTAATATCAACAAATATCGTCCTCAAGTCCCGTCATCACATACTAGTCGTATCATATCGCTTCTAACTATCCTTAGTTTCTAATATAGTTTATCTAACTATCTATTTACTCTATCTATAGTTTTCTATTAAAGGTTTCACTAACCATAATCTACATATAAATCGGTTTCCATCAAAGTGTGCGGGGGTGCTATACGCCATCCACCCGACTTTCCCTGTAGATATAGATCTACTCATCTTGATCCTCGATTACCGAAGTCGATGACGCCATGCTCCGTGTCTCGGAATCGACGCGAGGGTACCTACAACCAATACACAATCGCAAAAGCTTATAAAAATTAAGTTGGAGAAACCAAAACGGCACAAGTTTCACTCATAGGTTAAAACCTATAGCTTCGCGTGCAAAACACGACTAAAAATCCTAGTCGTTGACGTTAAAACGCCACATGACCAAATACAAATCCCAATATCAAAACCAAGCATCCCAAAATACGGAAAACATAGCCAAAAACACCCCAATGTGCTCCCAGATTTTACCCTAGGCCAAATTGGTCAATTCTGCACATATGGAGGGTCTACTTTACTGAAGATAAAGCCCTGGACCAAGAACGAACCAATTTGGACGTACCAAGGCCGCAATTTACGGCCCAAATGATTAAATCGGTGGCCTGGGTTCGGGGTTTGGGGCACTGGTCTTCAGGGTAGCTTCTAGGTTGCCTACATGACTCACAGTAATCGCTAAATAATTTTTTGGGTCCCCGGGTGTTACCAGATTCCTAAATACCCTCACAATTCACACAATTATCCGATGTCGGGGTTTCTAAGTTCATGTATTGGGGTTTAAGTCTCTGGTTCCAGTCCAAAATACCATCACCAAAGGGGGTTTAAGGTCACTACTACTCTCAATTACACTTCACAATCCAAGAATTCCTCAAACCCTAACTTGGAATTTTTTGACCTCACTAAACATCACAATATCGCGTCTAAACTTGCATGAAAACTAAAGTGAATTAAATACCATTCTAATGGTGAAGAAATTACCTCATTTGGGCAACCCAAGAAAAACCCTAGCTTCTCCAAGTCGTCAAAATCAAACTTTTCTTGGTCCAAAGTGTAGAGGGTGAAGAAGGGATCACTTTTAATGAAAGGGGTTTAGGGTTTTGATGGAGATTTGGAGATGATTTATTGGGGTGAAGGTGGAGGGAAGGTGAAGATGAAGAAGATGAAATGAAATGAGGAGGAAAAGAAATGAGGCAGCCCTTCTCCCTCTCCTCACTTTTTCTAACCCTCTCTCTCAATATTTACCCTTATACCCTTTCTCTTTTTAACCCTTTTCTTATTTATTGAAAACCGAACCATATAATACCCTAAAACAACAAAAGAAACCACATGTAACTAGAATGCGACATGCCATGGTGCACAAGCCATGAAAAACTTTAAAAACACGGATTTGGCCTAATCGCGATTAGCAGTGCACTAATCGGGTTTTTATTTAAACTGCATATAATAAATCTTAAAAATGCCAAATCCTTTAAATATATTTTTAAATGAATAAATCATTTTAAATTTCCATTTATTTCACAATTATCGGTACATATTTATACCCTTTTTCGATAACCCCAATTTCGCAAATCGGGCAGTTTTTCGGGAAATATATTATTTTAATATTAAATTCCAAAACTAATATTTTATATTTTCTGAATGTTACAGATAAAAACCAAGTAGCATACTACCATATTTAGCAAGTCTGTCATAAATCTGTGTAAATATCCTAAGATTCCAAAATGTAATATACAAACTAGTACTATACAATAATGGCCTCTAGGGCATATAACACTAACAATCTCCCATTTGCACTAAGGCCATGGGCTGGCCTTTGTGAATGGATCTGCAGTGTTTTTCTCCGTAGCAACTGTTAGTTATATGTATGCCCTAGAGGCCATTACTATACATAGGATGTATATTGTAGTGGATGCTTGAACATATATAGGGAGGATTTTCTTGCTCGACATGATAGTATGCTAACTGGTTGCCCTTTACCTTAACGTGTACACCGATTGTCTCTCTGTTACATGTTGGTAAAGCCCTTAGGATGTGTACTTGACTACCTGGATTATGATGCGGATCATACTAGTGGGGACATGGTAGTCCATAAGTACATCCTTCAAGATCCCTAGTCGTGGGTGTATCTAGACGGGGCATCGATATACCAGAGTAGACTAGCGTATACCTTCTCGACCCATACAGATGGGCGATGGATGATCCCATATCCATTGGTGTTTGACATTAGAGATGATATACGGGTGCTCAGTGGAGACTGGGTACACTGGACGGACTCGCCGAGAGCTCCCAGATGGTATTATACCTTACGTCAGATGGGAGTTCTCTGGTGACACTGGTACAGGTTAGTCTGTAGACCCGAGATCGTCATAGAGTCTTGTGTGATTCCTACTGTGCTTTGATTTCCACCTTACCACGTCCAAGAGGGCGTGCAAAATGGTGGTTTTTGGGTACAGTCCCGAATCACATGGAGGCAATGAGCGATGGGAGGGGATTCGTCTTTCCCGGTATAGGGAGTTGATGTTGCACTGTGTTCGATTGGCTATAACCGGAAATCCCTGGCCAGGGTTGCTGAGATTTACTGGTAAGTGTTACCAGTAGTTTCTCGAACTGTTATAGACCTCATATCGACACGACTTATCGAGCTATTGGGGTCTGACGTTTACCACCCCTAGGCAAGATATGCAACATATCAGACGATCAGACCGGACTGTACGGTAAGTGTTACTTGTTGGATTCACAAGAGTGTGAGCGGGCTTGCTCGTTGATCTTCTGATCGCTCAATACCCGGGTGACCGTTACGTTTAGCAGACCGCTTGCGGCTTGTGGGTGTTTGATATGATCATCACCTACTGCCGGCGTATTGACGAGTCTTTAGAGTCCTACACAGAGGTTTCCTGGCTTAAGCGAAACGAAATAGGAGCGCATATGAGATATGTGCGGGACCAAGAATAATGCGTGTATGTGATACCGTATTCTATTCTCGCGATGAATGTATCGATTCGTTGTATACAATATAACCTAGTTATCGAATCGAGGATTGATTCGATAAGTCGATACATTGGATATTAGTTGGTCATATGCGATATGATCGGATCGTTAAATCAAGTGTTGATTTAATGATTTAATGTATAATTATATATTTGATATATTACTTTACATTAACTAGTATTGGTTCACTTAAGATAATTTTCTCACTTGATGTGCACATTGTATATGTGATATATTTTTGTGCACTTGTTTGTATCATGTTTGATGATACATGCGAAGTTGGGTTTATGTTTGAATTAAACCATGTTTAGTAAATAGTTAGGGTTTCTTTTGACTTATTTATTTATTCATTTATTTTTGGCAAAAATAGAAATGGTGGCTTTCTTTGTTGTTATGCTTGAAGCTTCATGAAGCTTTTCTAGCATCCTTGAAAAGTCTACCATTTTTGTTTTGTCCTTAACCCTAACCCTTTAACTAAACCCTACTTTATTCTCTACATGAGTAAACTTCACCCATGGTTGCATTATGATAAATATTCACTTGAATTATTTTTTTGATAATAATTGATTTTTCATTCTCTTCTTCTTCCTCTTCATGGAGAAAAAGAAAACCATTCTTGAAAATTCTTAAGTGATGAAATCAAGTGAGAAATCCAAATCCAAAGTGAACCCACTTCTTATTTCTTCATCCTCTACCACTTGCCAAGTAGTATAGGGTGTTTTCTTCATAAGTTTCATGACTTGGTGAAGTTGGAGCTTGATCTAGAGTTGCCTCGACGTAGATTATCTTCGGCATCGAAGTCGACGACCTAGCCTGATCATTTCTTCGATGAAACCATCGCGAGAGTCCGGGATCCGATGGGTACAGCGGAGGGACGTCATCACGGAGCTGAGGAAGTGGAGGACTGGATCTACAAAGATTGTAGTCACTTCCCTTTTAGCAGTAAAGTTGTTTACTACTTGTAGTTTCGCCTAATATCTAGTTAACGATCCGTGTTAGGGTTTCTCGGCACCGGAAAATTTTGAATTTGGCATGGTTGATGCCTTGTGAGAACCCATAAGTGTGCCTAGGAACCCTACAGTGGTATCAGAGCCTAGCTAGAGCTTTAGGCGAAATGTAGACGAAATTAGAAGTCCGATCGAACTCATAAACCCCGACAAAACCCTTCTCTGTACATTTTTCAAAACAGTGGATTTTTGTGAATTAAAAATTCTCAGAAAAACAAGCAGGAAAAACTAAGAATTACTGTGAAGTACGGCCCACTAAGTCAAAAATTTGAGCGCGGAACCTCGGCGAAACCAAGGGTTTGGCGGCGGTTCCGCGGCCAAAATTTGACTTAGTCCCTGAAATTTCATATATTTATTCTTAGGTCCTTTCTTAGCAATTTTTAATGGGAATATTTTAATTACACTCAAGTGTTGAGTTTTCTTAGGGTTTTATTGGGGACTCGTTAATTTGATCGGATAATTTAACTTCGTTTATGTTTTTCCGGATATTTTAGAAACTGTTAAAAAGTTCGACCGGATATAAATACCCACTTTTCCCCTGCCGGGAAATTTCCAAGTGTTGGATTTTTCCGTAGTTTAAGACGTTCTAAGTAGTGCAAGTAACGCGATGGACCCTCTACAAGACAACAAACCTTAACTCGATTATGTGACCGTCTTGAACTGCCCTTTGAACCTTAGGGTTTAGGGCAGTACGGCGTGCCACATGTGAGGCGTTGTCTTGACCCTTCTACGGCTAGACCGTTGGTACTGAGGCACGAAGTGAATGTTTTAAAACATATTTCATGTATTGAGCTGTTTCGGGAAAACTTGGGTGTTTGGATGTTCGATCGGAAAGTTTAACATTTTCTATTTATCTGGAATGTGATACAATAATTGGAATTCACAAGTAGTTATGAGATGAATGAATGAATGTTATAAACATAGCACTTTAGCCTCACTTGATCGGTTGCCACGGGATTTTGATGTGATCAAAAGTCCGTCGCAATCACGTAGCGTACGCGGATACTCGCCGGGTAAACTTAATAGACAACTACACCCCTTAGCCCCGACCAAGTGACTGTAGGAGAACCCCGTCGCCGAAAGCATCCGTTCGGGTGCTCGCAGCAGCGGTGTTCCGCCTTGGTGCACTTCGTCGACGGCATCGGGGGTGCCGCTGTCCACTAAATATTGCGACGGGCATTCGATCGGGTTGTCGGGAATCTAGTTGAATTACCCGACTTGATATTAAAAAGAGTTTTCGATAATGAGACTAAAATGCGGGGTTTATAATTGTTAGGCATGCGATGTCTAAGGAATTCATTGATTAGGCATGCGATGTCTAAAGAGGTTGCGGATTCCAACTGTTATAGTTTTACACTTTCTTTTCTGTGACCGTAAGTGTAATATGTGATATCGCCGGTTTCGTTGCTATATGTCAACGACAATTGGGATACGCATGTTTACTTATGTTGATGACATGTGATGTTATGTGTTGCTGGATATGTTATATTGGATTGTCGTGTTTGAATAGCCGGGTTTTTTTTATGTGAGATGAGTGTTTTTTCATTTTCATTCATGCAAAAAACTTGTATGTAATATTCTTTTATTGGGGCACTTCCAGGTTGCGGAAGATGTCACCGTTGATGTATATTATTTACTTTTCCGCATTAGGATAGACCCAAGGAGGGGAGCACAAGTGACCGGGTTCTAGGGTTCAGTGGGAGATCACCTCGAGGAGTCGAGTCCGGGTCTCCTAACCCTAGAATTGGTAGGGTTACTTGCCGCTCTCGTAGGGGTCTAGGGGTGTGGGATTGGCTATTCATCACGACCGTGGAATCCGTGTTTTATACAGGCTCAAAATAAAACACGGACGTCCTAGTATATCCAATATTTCATATGATATTCTTCTGCTGCGATATCTGTGATGTGATCATTTGATATGTTGTGATAGATGCTGTATATAGTATATACAATATATTATATAGACGTTACTTATGTTTTACACCCGCGCTAGCCCTGCCCCGCTCTGCTGTTAGTCACCTAACCTAACGGTGCACGAGGGGACATCGAGGCGAACACGGATGGCATAAGGGTACGTCGTATTTATCTGTGATGTTTAGGTAACTTAAATGATGGGACTTCATTAATATGATTAATGAAAGTAAAAGAAACCTAAAGATGTTGTGGAATCGAATTTCAAAAATAATAAAACAGGTAGCTACAGTTCTTGCTTTGCACAGCGGTATATATGATATATCCTGCACCTTATTCGATGAGGAAAGGGCCGACGATCCCCTCACCGGGAGTGAGCCCTTTAGCAATAACTGGCAGATGCTACACACTCGGTTTGTCTTTTGATAGCTTCTATAGTTTCTGCTTTTCACAGTGATATATATGATATATCCCGCACCTCATTCGACGAGGAAAGGGCCGACGATCCCTTCACCGGGAGTGACCCCTTTAGCAAAACTAGAAAAGCCTAAAAAACACTCCATTTTAAAATCATTTGATTCTACAACGATATCAAGTTCATTACGCAATATGTTTTCAGAAAAACCTGTCGTAGCCCTCTGTCATTTCAGATAAGTACTAGTTAGTATTTGTGCTGCGGTAGTTTGGCCACCGTCAAGGCGTAGTGTACGGTAGCTAACTAGTGCTTATCTGCTAGCATATGATGCGATTGGATTAGGGTATTGGTACGGCGTTGTTTGGCCTCCGACAAGGGTCGTGCGGGTGGGTTTAATTCAATCAGCAAATGACGGGTTGAACTTGACTAGCGGACTATGGGTAGTTTAGCCTCCGTCAAGGTCATAGGACGCTCGAGGCAAAATATTATCGGGAATTTCAAGTGTTGAAATTTGCAATGAGATTGCATACCTTCTATGAGATAGTTGGATCCCGATACCCGCTGCGAGTAATTGTTACTCCTGGGAGAGTTTTACACTTTACAATTAGCCGATCAAGTAGGTGTTTAGAAAGGTGTTAACGAGGTTACGCCTCTAGGAAAACGAGGTTTACATTAATTAGGTTCGTGCGAAAGCACGGGGCACCTCCCTCAAAGTACCGACACTGGCCTGGCTGAAAGATTGGCGAACTTGTAGCGTGTAATTAATCCCGGCTAGTCTTTCCTTTTAGGGTTTGAAGGAAGATTTGATAAAAACAGTGGGAGCCATCCTGATTAGATAAAATAATAACCAATCTGATCTTGCAAGAGGGCATGCAGAGTGTTTTCTTCTCTCTCTCTCCAGGTAGCAACCATATCACGCCTTAATCAAGATAATAATACGGATGTATTGACCGAACCCGCTTGTTATACTGAGCTGGGGAACGTTGGTCCCGCTCCAACCTATAATTGTTATAAGACCGAGCAGGAAATTGGGGATTACCAGAATTCCCGTGCCGCCCAAACGAAGAAAGTGCATACTGATGCATCATCTTCGGGTGTGTTCATTACAGAGAACTGTTTCTCAGTATCCTTTACGTCCTGGGTATGTGATACCGGATCAGGATCCCGCATATGTAATCTGTTACATGGGCTACAGATAGGTAAAGAACTGAGAACGGATGATAAGTTTCATGAGACAGAAAACGGTGCAAGTGTTGCAGCCAAGTCTGTTGGTCACTGTCACCCTGTATTTCCAAATACATTGATTCTGAACAAATGCTATTAGATACCGAACCTGATATACAAAATCATATCAATCTCTTTATTTAATAAAGAAAGGACATAATTTTATATTGTTGGATAATGTTTTGAACATTTCCTATATCAAAAGTTGATCGGTTCAGGCACGTTATCTAAAAGCATTGATGTTCTAAATCAACTACAGTTCTTAGTATACAGAACACACATAAGAGGAAGAGTTCAGAAATGAACGAATCCTTCTTGAGGCATTGTAGACTAGGTCATATCAATGCGACCCGACTGGCTGAAGTTATATTTAGATGCATATTTAAATTAGTTTGAATTTACATCTTTTGAAACTTGCCGGTCATGTCACAAAGATACGATGACCATAGCTCTGTTTACTGGAAACAGAGAAAGAGTTAGTGAACTCTTGGGATGATACATGTTGATGTATGTAGGTCCCCTGTCTACACATGCTAAGACTGGTTCTTTGTATTTCATTACATTCTCTGATAATCTCTCAAGATTCAGACATATGTTCCTGTTGAAACACAAGTCCGAACCTTTTGAGATATTTAAAGAATATAAGTTAGAAGTAGAGAACCAAAACGGGTATAAGTATTATGTCCTTTGATGTGATCAAGGAGGAGAATACTTGAGCACGGAATTCTTGAACTTTTCTAAAGGAGAATGAGATTCTCTCTCAGCATTACTCCTCCGTATACACCATAGCACGATGGTATATCGGGGCGGAGCAATCACACCCTATATGATAAGGTGTGCTCTATGATGAGTACTACTGAGTTACCTATTTCCTTTTGGGAGTTATGCACTTGAGAAGCTGCATACCTATTGAATAGGGTTCAAATCAAATCAGTTGCCTACCACTTCATATGTGATATGGAAAGGGAAGAGCCCATATCTTAAGATGGTTAAGATTTGGGGTTGTCCAGCCTATGTCTAAAAGCAAAATCCGGACAAGCTTGAGGCCAGGTCTGTTATGTAGAACTGGAAAGGTTCCAGCTATACAAACTACAGAAGATGATTTGGTAGAACCAAAGGATTCAGTAGATTCCAACGAACCTCAGCCTCTCCGCCGATCTAGTAGGGTTCCTCACCCACCTAAGAGATACTTCGGTTTCTCTATGATAGTGGGAGCGAGGAATGCATCATAAGATGATGACCCAACTAGTTTCGAGTAGGCCATCAAGAGTGGGGACTCTGTAAGAATGGCTGGATCCTTAGCGATCTGAGATGGAATCCATGTACACCAACAAAGTATGGACTTTGGTTGCTATATCTGAAGGGTTAAATCCCCATCAGGGGCAAGTATATCTCGAGAAGATTACTTGGTGTAGATGGAAAAGTTGAGACTTTCAAAGCTAGACTTGTTAAAGGTTTTCGTCATCGACCAGGCGTAGATAATTATGAAACCTTTTCCAGTGGCTATGCTTAAGTCCATCCGGATCCTACTTGCCACGGCTACATACCATGACTACGATATCTGGGGGTTGGGTGTCATGACTGCTTTTCTAAAATGATGTTTTAGAAGAGAGCGTCTGTAAGTACACAGCCAGAGGGCTTCGTAGACAGTAGGAGCAGCGGAAACGTGAGCAAGATGTTTTATATGATAAAGCAGGCATCGCAGAGTTGGAACATCTGTTTTGATGTGTTAGTCAAAGAGTTTGACATCATCAAAATGGTAGATGAACCTTGTATATACAAAAAGGTAGTAGGGAGTATGGTAATGATCCTCGTAGAGTACGTGGATGACATAATCTTGATAGGGAAAGTGTTTCCTATGCTACGCTCGGTCAATCTCCGCTTATCACAATGATTCTCCATATAGGATCAAAGTGATACCTACTAAATCCTGGGTTTTGGATCTATGAGATAGATCTAATTGGATATTAGGATACTCACCAGTTGTAGTGTGATGGTATAAATCGATCCTGGGGAGAATCACTGGAAGGGTTCCAGGGTGATAAAGACGACTGAATGTCAGTCACAGGCATTGTCTTTACCCTCAGTAAAGGGACGGTATGTTGGAAGAGTTCCAAGCTAGATACCGTGGCATACTAGACGATAAAGGCTGGATACATCGCTACATAAGATGCTACGAAAGAGGAAGTCTGGGTGTATATTAGTTCATGAGATGAACTTCGTTCCTACCATTGTGAGACAATGGAGTTGTGGCTTATGCCTAGGAACGCCCATCCCATCAGTGATCCAGACATATTCTGAGGCAGTGTCACCTGATCATGGAGATGGTTGATCTCCAAGGGATCGAGGTTAGGAGAGCAGACTCAGAGGACAACACGGCGGATCCACTAGCAAAGGCCTTTTCCCAGAGAAAGACTATTATGGGATGGTTGAGTATAGGATACTACAACCACAGCTTCAGATGGCCCTAGTGCAAATGGGAGATTGTTAGTTATATGTATGGCCTAGAGGCCATTACTATACATAGGATGTATATTGCAGTGGATGCTTGGACATATATAGGGAGGACTTTCTTGCTCGACATGATAGTATGCTATCTGGTTGCCCTTTACCTTAACGTGTACACCGATTGTCTCTCTGTTACATGTTGGTAAAGCCCTTAGGATGCGTACTTGACTACCTGGACTATGATGCGGATCATACTAGTGGGGACATGGTAGTCCATAAGTATATCCTTCAAGGTCCCTAGTCGTGGGTGTATCTAGACGGGGCATCGATATACCAGAGTAGACTAACGTATATCTTCTCGACCCATACAGATGGGCGATGGATGATCCCATATCCATTGGTGTTTGACCTCAGAGATGATATACGGGTGCTCAGTGGATACTGGGTACATTGGACGGACTCGCCGAGAACTCCCAGATGGTATTATACCTTACGTCAGATGGCAGTTCTCTGGTGACACTGGTACAGGTTAGTCTGTAGACCCGAGATCGTCATAGAGTCTTGTGTGATTCCCACTGTGCTTTGATTTCCACCTTACCACGTCCAAGAGGGCATGGAAAACGGTGGTTTTTGGGTACAGTCCCGAATCTCATGGAGGCAATGAGCGATATGAGGGGATTCGTCTCTCCCGGTATAGGGAGTTGATGTTGCACTGTGTTCGATTGGCTATAACCGGAAATCCCTGGCCAAGGTTGCTGAGATTTACTGGTAAGTGTTACCAGTAGTTTCTCGAACTGTTATAGACCTCATATCGATATGACTTATCGAGCTATTGGGGTCTGACGTTTACCATCCCAAGGCAAGATATGCGACATATCAGACGATCAGACCGGACTGTACGGTAAGTGTTACTGGTTGGATTCACAGGAGTGTGAGCGGGCTTGCTCGTTGATCTTCTGATCGCTCAATACCCGGGTGGCCGTTACGTTTAGCAGACCGCTTGCGGCTTGTAAGTGTTTGATTTGATCATCACCTACTGCCGGCGTATTGACGAGTCTTTAGAGTCCTACACAGAGCTTTCCTGGCTCAAGCTAAACGAAATAGGAGCACATATGAGATATGTGCGGGACCGAGAATAATGCGTGTATGTGATACCGTATTCTATTCTCGCGATGAATGTATCGATTGGTTGTATTCGATATAACCTAGTTATCGAATCGAGAATTGATTCGATAAGTCGATACATTGGATATTAGTTGGTCATATGCAATATGACCGGATCGTTAAATCAAGTGTTGATTTAATGATTTAATGTATAATTATATATTTAATATATTACTTTACATTAACTAGTATTGGTTCACTTAAGATGATTTTCTCACTTGATGTGCACATTGTATATGTGATATATTTTTTGTGCACTTGTTTGTATCATGTTTGATGATATATGCAAACTTGGGTTTATGTTTGACTTAAACCATGTTTAGTAAATGTTTAGGGTTTCTTTTGACTTATTTATTTATTCATTTATTTTTGGCAAAAATAGAAATGGTGGCTTTCTTTGTTGTTATGCTTGAAGCTTCATGAAGCTTTACTAGCATCCTTGAAAAGTCTACCATTTTTGTTTTGTCCTTAACCCTAACCCTTTAACTAAACCCTAGTTTATTCTCTACATGAGTAAACTTCACCCATGGTTGCATTATGATAAGTATTCACTTGAATTAATTTTTTGATAATAATTGATTTTTCATTCTCTTCTTCTTCTTCTTCATGGAGAAAAAGAAAACCATTCTTGAAAATTCTTAAGTGATGAAATCAAGTGAGAAATCCAAATCCAAAGTGAACCCACTTCCTATTTCTTCATCCTCTATCACTTGCCAAGTAGTATAGGGTGTTTTCTTCACAAGTTTCATGACTTGGTGAAGTTGGAGCTTGATCTAGAGTTGCCTCGACGTAGATCATCTTCGGCATCGAAGTCGACGACCTAGCCCGATCATTTCTTCGATGAAACCACCGCGAGAGTTTGGGATCCGATGGGTACAGCGGAGGGACGTCATCACGGAGCTAAGTAAGTGGAGGACCGGATCTACAAAGGTTGTAGTCACTTCCCTTTTAGCAGTAAAGTTGTTTACTACTTGTAGTTTCGCCTAATATCTAGTTAACGATCTGTATAAGGGTTTCTCGGCACCGGAAAATTTTGTATTTGGCATGGTTGATGCCTTGTGAGACTTCATAAGTGTGCCAAGGAACCCTACAGTGGTTATGTGTATGATTAAACCATGGTTAGGTGAATGGCTAGGGTTTTGATTTACTTATTTCAACCATGCTAAATTCAAAATTTTCCGGTGCCTAGGAACCCTAATGCAACTCTCCGCAATTCGATCTCCTGGCGATCCACGGTCTCCCTGATCAGGTGATACCGCCTCAAGATGTGTCTGGACTTCTGATGGGACATGGGTTCCTTTGATAAAGCTATAGCCCCGTTGTTGTCACAATCCAGAAGTATTGGATCAATAATAGACGGAACCACCCGAATTTCTTTTAAGAACTTCTTCATCCAAACGGCTTCTTTTGCGGCGTCAAAAGCTGCGATATACTCCGTGTTCATATCATAATTTTGCATTATTGTATCGCCTAATCTTAATCATATTACATATAAATAGGTGCTTTTGATCCATGTCTGCTAAATAGTTCCAGGTTACAGGTTCTCAGAACAATACAGTGAAAATTGATAAAAAGACGCTACAAATATGAGACTACGACCAACAATAGAAGAATCCGTATGATACCGCCTACCAGTTAAGGGAACAAATGAAAATCATGAGACAGTTCAATGCACAAAGCATAAGGGTAGCACAAGATTCAAGACTTCAACACGAAGCTCATGGTAAAAGTCCACATAATTCTGCACTGTTGGAAATCTAGAAGAAAATAGAAGAGATTCTGAGGAACCAAGTGAAGAAAACAGAAGATAAAAGCAACTTGAAGAAACCCTAAAGAATTGGGCTCATAAGCCCACCAAATGGCCGCGGATCCGCGGCCCAACAGGCTATTCAGCCGCGGATCCACGTCCGTGCTGTGCACGTGTCGGTGGGTGTCGGTGCTTTGACCCAGTTTTCTTAGGGTAGTATTGTAAATTCAGATGTGGAACAGATGTAAAACCTAGGGTTTCTCCTATCTATAAATAGGAAGGCCTACAGCCTCTTTTGAGTGCCTCTTTTGAGATGCCTCTCTTTAGTTCTTAATCTCTTTTCAATTTCTAGATTTAATTCTCATTTTGTAATGAATCGTTGAGAGGTCATCAATAAAGGTATTTTTTTATTTTTATCTTGCATTCTTTTTATCTGCAATTTTAATTCCTGCAATTTTTATCTGTTTTTTTCATTATCTGCAATTTAGTTTTCTAATATTAAAAATTATAAAAATGAATTTGATTGTCACCTTCCAAATGAGTGAGTAATTCCTCACTTGTTAGGGTTAGGATAAGGAAGTTTTGAGAGAAGGAAATCTCTCTCCCTCCTTTCTTTGCCCAAATAATTTTATTTAAACGACTCTCTTTAAATCAACCATAATCCGCTCACTACGGCACCCTATCCTAAATGATAGCGGTGATTCCATAGTTCGACCGGTTGAGGTTGAATTAACTGGAGGTTAGGGCTAATAGCCAAGAACGGACGGACAAGGACTAAAGGGAAGAAACTTAGTTTCTTCCTAGTCGTGCTAATTCTCGTTGTTGACTATTACCCTAACACCTATATTCTTAATTAGGGCATTGATAGAATCGAGAAGAATCCCTTTTTTGAACTAACCTCATCCTAAACCTAGCAAGTCTATTTATCAACTTATTCTCCTTCATAGATCTACAACAAAACCACAAATTTTTTAGACTTAACTCGTTAGAACATAAAGAAAAGGAATTCATCTTCCTATGGACCGACCCGTACTCAACCGGCTAACTACCAAGCGACACCGTTATTGATTGCGGTATATTCTTAACTTTGATTTTAAAACGCATACGCAAAATCTCTACCAATCAAATGGCGTTGTTGCCGGGGAGACGGTAGTCTCTTTCTTTGTGTAATTTCGGGTTAATAAAAAAAATAAAAATTTATAAAAATAATAAAAATTGAATTTTTTTTAAAAAAATAAATAAAAATAAAAATAAAAATTATCTTGTTATTTTGTGAGGGGTATTGTGTGAATTGTGTAGGAAAAGAAGACGGACAGATTCAGATCTGGAAAATCCCAGTGAACAAATCAAGAAACAGAAGATCTGAACCGACAGAAGAGAACCACAACAGAAAACAGAAAAATCTCGGAGGCCGGAACCAACTTACCCACTACGGAACCGCGGCATTAACAAGCAATTGGCCGCGGAACCGCGGCGGTTTGATGACGTCAGCAACCTGATTTCTCTGTAAGTATTTCTTATCTTCTCTGTAACCCCCTGAACACAACTGAAAAATTTTCCTGCAGGGTTTTTTGCGCAAAATTCTTCTCCCTCTCCAATAAATTGTTTTTGTGCAGGATTCTTTGCGCTGCCAAATAAAAGTTATTGCAAGTGTTTTAGATTTTGTGTGTTTACTGCTTTGCATTTTTAAAACGGACTTTTAAGGGGCTATAACACCAATTCAGATTGGGTGGGGATTTCATCATCCTTCCTAAGACCCCAAAAATCACAAAAATCATATGCATCAACCATTGAGCTAATTAAAAAATATCTAGACTCAGTCAATTAAGGACTGTCGTGCTCATTAGGACAGAGGAAGGTTATGGGCATTCAGTCGTTTATCTAAACCTGACTTTGTGGTGCATAGGCTAGACAAGTGAGAAAGGTAACTTTAAAAGGCCCGTCTCACGGTGATTCGTGAGCGGAACCCTCCTTTCTTCACTTGTGCTTACCTGGCCACAATTGGCGGTGAACAGGCGATTTGAGAGATATCTCACAACTTGTCGCTTTGGAACAGTTAAGAGCAGTCTAGTTAACTTAGGAGACCCTAGCTCTAGGTTTAATTGTGCATGTTTAAACTGTGATAGTTTGAAATTTTGCCATAGATTGGTACAAATTTTTGCAAAAACTCTTTCTAAAAAAACACTTTCAAAAAGTTCAAAACTCCAAAAACAAACAATTTTAAAAAATATATATATAAAAAAAATTAGAAAAGAAAATCCAAATTCTTTTTGTTCTCCTTTCTCTCATCACATCATGAGTACCCCACCTCGCAAAACTCATGCCGAACTTTGGTACTCTCAACCAGACATTACTTCCTACGCTCATTGTTTTGGTCGAATTTCGGACGACCCCTCCATGCCCAAAATTTCTTTGAAAGATCGAATAGACGCGTCTAGGGCATCCAGTTGGACTCCGCAATCCATCTTGTATCAACCATTTCAACCTTCACCACCTTCTTACGTTGATACTCCTTTTTTGAGTCCTGTTGTAACTCCGAAAGCCATGTCTATTGCTGAACATGTTGAACAATCTCGTAAACGATCTTTCACTCCTTTCACCACTGCGAATTATTTGGATCAACAATTCCATTCACCTTCTTATCCAAATGTTGATCCTACTCCTGTCCAACCATTCAATTCCTACCAGCCCTACCCGACTTTTGCACCTTCCCTAGACATCGCTTCTGAACAGCCATTTGGGAGTTTCCAGTATCCAAACAACTTTAAATCTTTTACTAAAACCCCGTCACAAACCATGTTGTTAGTTATATGTATGCTCTAGAGGTCATTACTGTACATACGATGTATATTGTAGTGGATGCTTGGACATATATATTGAGGACTTTCTTACTCGACATGATAGTATGCTATCTGGTTGCACTTTATCTTAATATGTACTCTGATTGTCTCTATGTTACATGTTGATAAAGCCCTTAGGATGAGTACTTGACTACCAAGACTATGATGCAAATCATACTAGTAGGGACAGAGTAGTCACTAAGTACATCCTTCAATTGTTCCTAGTCGTAGGTGTATCGAGATAGGACATCGATATACCAGAGTAGACTAGCGTATGCTTCTCGACCCATGTAGATGGGCGATGGATGATCCTATAACCATTGGTGTTTGATATCAGAGATAGTATACGGGTGCTCAGTGGTGACTGGGTACACTGGATGGACTCGCCGAGAACTCCCAGATGGTAGTATACCTCACGTCAGATGGCAGTTCTCTGGTGACACTGGTACAGAGATCGTCATAGAGTCTTGTGTGATTCCTATTGTGCTTTTATTTCCACCTTACCACATCCTAGAGGGCGTGCAAAAAGGTGGCTTTTAGGTATAGTCCTGATCACATGGAGGCAATGAGAGATAGGAGGGGTTTCGTCTCTCCCGGTATAGGGAGTTGATGTTGCGCTGTGTTCGATTGTTTATAACTGGAAATCCCTGGCCAGGGTTGCTGAGATTTACTGGTAAGTGTTATCAGTAGTTTCTCAAACTGTTATGGACCTCATAACGACACGACTTATAAAGCTACTGGGTCTGACGTTTACCACCCCTAGGTGAGATATGTGACATATCAGACGAAGAGACCGGACTGTACGGGAGTGTTGCTGATTGGATTCGTAGGATAATGTACAGGCTTGCTTGTTGATCTTCTGATCGCTCAATACCTGGGTGGCTGTTACGTTTAGCTGACCGCTTGCAGCTTGTGGGTGTTTGATATGATCATCACCTACTGCCGGCGTATTGACGATTCTTTAGAGTCCTATATAGAGGTTTCCTGGCTCAGGCAAAACGGAGTAGGAGCACATATATGATATGTGCGGGACCGAGAACAATACGTGTATACGATACCGTATTAGATTCTCGCGATATGTGATATCGGCCGGATATATGTGATATAGCCGGGTCATCGGACCAAGTGTTGATTCGATGAACTGATACAGATTATATTAGTCGGTTATTTGTGAAATAGCCGGATTATCGGATCAAGTGTTGATTCGATAATTTAATGTATAATTATATATTTGATATATTATATTACACTGACTAATAATAGCTCACTGAAAGATTCTTTTTCTCACTTGGATAATACATTGATATATATGTGATATATGTTAATTGTATTATTTTCTTTTATTGCAAAAATATATTATATATGTGATATATAATATTGTAACAAGTTAGGGTTATAAATGCAACATATTTTGTGGAGTTTAAACAAGTTAGGGTTTGGATTTGGGTTAGATTTTTCATGAAGGTTCATGAAGCTTTCTTTTGTCTTTAGCTTAGATATTTTGTGTTGATATTTATTAACCCAACCCAAACCTTAGCCTTTAGTTTATTCTCTACAAGGGTTAACTTTATCTTTCTTAACCCATGGTTGGATTTGTAACCATAACAAGAATTTCATTATTCATCACAAAAACTTTTGCTTCTTCTTCTTCTTCTTCTTGCTCTTGAAAAAGCTTTCTAGCTTTTTTTCTTGTGATGAAATAAAGTGAGAAATTGAAAACAAAAGACTGCTAAATTCCTACCTCAAAATCCTCATCTATTCTAGCCACTTAGATTAGGGTGTTTGCTTTACTAATACTTGATTAGTGAAGAAAGAGCTTGGGTTTGAGATTCTTCAAGGTAGATCATCTTAGTATTTGAAGATTAGAAGTAAGGTTGCATCATTCTCTTCATGGAGCCTCTCTAGAGTCAGGGTACTTGATGATCACAGCGAAGAGACCTCAACACGGAGCTTATGAAGCGAAGGAATGGACTACAAAGGTTGTAATCCCAAACTCTTAGAAGTAAAGATGTTTACTTGCTATGTTAACCCTAAGTCTCTAGTTAAGATCTTGGTTAGGGTTTGTTTAGCACCCCAAAATTTTTAAAGTACCATGATTGATGCTTGTCAAAACCTTCCCAAGGTGCTATGCTAACCCTACAGTGGTATCAGAGCCAAGCTAGAGCATTAGGCATTGTCTAGACGAAGTTTACATTCCGATCGAACTCCGAAACCCCGAAAAATCCCACTTTCTGGAAATTTTTTCAAAAGTTAAAATTTTTCATATTAAAAATGCTCAGAAAATCATGCAGGGAATTCTAAGGATTACTGTGAAGTACGAAGCTATAACTCGCTCAAGTGACCGTGGAACGGCAGCCAAACCATGCGTTTGGCGGCGGTTCCGCGGCCAACTTTGGGAGTTAGGGGCTAATACTTCAGGGTATTATTCTTGGGTACTTTTTCATGCTTCTGGGAATTTTTAATTCTACTCAAGTGTTGAGCTTTCTGGGAAATATTGGGAACTCGTTGATCCGATCAGAAAGTTTAACTTCGTTTAAGTTTTTCCGGGTAATTTAGAACGTGTTAAAAGGTTCGAACGGATATCAATAACTTACTTTTTCCCCTGTCGAAAAACTTTCAAGTGTTGGATTTTTCCTGAATTTAAAACTTTCAGAAAATCATGCAAGCGAATAAGTGGACCCTCTAGAAGAACGTATCCTTAACTCGATTATGTGACCGTCAAAACCGCCACTGAACCTTATGGTTTGTGGTAGTTTAGCGTTGCCACATGTAAGGCGTTGGTTTGACCCTTCTACGGCTGGTTCATAGCGGCTGTGACATGTTCTGGGAATTTTTGAACTCCGCTCAAGTGTTGAGCTATTTGGAAAATCTTGGGTGTTTGTTTATTCGATCGGAAATTTTAACATTGTCTATTTATCTGGAATTTGATACAATATGTAGAATTCATATAGTTAGGCATGAAATGCGAAGTATGTGATATTTCGGATTTAAGATGTCTAAAGTGATTGTGGATTCCAAATGTTGTAGTTTTTCACTTTCTTTTCTGCGACCGTAAGTGTAATAAGTGGTGTATCGCCGATTTTGGTGCTATATGTCGACAACTGGGATACGCATATTTACTTACGTTGATGATATGTGATGTTATGTATTGCTGTGATATGTTATATTGGATCGTCGTATTTTGAATAGCCGGGGGTTTTATGTGAGATTAGAGTTTTTCATTTTCATTCATGTAAAATTTATTGTATGTAATATTCTTTTATTGGGGCACTTTCGAGTTGAGGATGATATCACCATTGTATATTGTTTACTTTTCCGCATTAGGATAGACTCAAGGCGGGGAGCACAAGTAACCGGGTTCTAGGGTCCAGTGGGAGACCATCTCGAGGAGTCGCGACTGGGTCTCCTAACTCTAGAATTGGCAGGATTACTTGCCGTTCTCATAGGGGTCTAGGGAAGTGGGTTTGGCTATTCATCGCGACCGTGGAATCCGTGCTTTATACTGGCTTGATATAAAACACGGAAATCTTAGTATATCCAATATTTCATATATGTTCTTCTACTGCAATGTTCTGTGATGAGATCATATTACTGCCTGAGATGAATGTTTATATTATATATATGAGATATATATTATATATATTGTTGATTTCGTTTCAAATGTGATGCTTGTGAAGCATAATAAATGGGACTTCATTAATGAGATTAATGAAATACAAGAAACCTAAAGATGTTGTAGAAACTTTTTTTTAAAACTGGTAGCTCTATTTTTTGCTTTGCATAGCGGTATTCCTTGTAGAATATCCAGCACCTTATTTGATAAGGAAAGAGCCGAGATCCCTTCACCGGGAGTGACCTCTTTAGCGAAACTAGCAGATGCTACACACTCGGTTTGTCTTTTGATTGCTTGTATAGTTTTTGTTTTGCATAGTGGTATTTGTGAAATATCCTGCACCTTTTTCGATAAGGAAAGAGCCGACGATCCCTTCACCGGGAGTGACCTTTTTAGCAAAACTAGTAAAAGCCTAAAAAAAACACTCCATTTAAAATCATTCGATTCTACGACGATATCAAGTTCATTACGCAAAAGGTTTTCTTAAAAACCTGTTGTAGCCCTCCGTCATTTTAGAAAGTAGAGTACTTAGTATTCGTGCTGCGTATGTCGACTATAGCTGAGGAGTAGTGTACGGTAGCTAAGTGATGTCTTCCTACACAGTATATAATGCGATTAATTAGGACAATTATGTGATTATGTCGACCATAGTTGAAGGTCATATGGGTGGGTCTAATTAATCATGAAATGACGGGTAGAACTTGATTAGTGCTTATGATATGTTGACCATAGTTAAGGTCATAAGTACTAGGGGTAAAATATTATCGGGAATTTCAAGTGTTGAAATTTGCAATGAGATTGCATACCTCCTATGAGATAGTTGGATCCCGATACCCACTGCAAGCAAGTGTTGCTCCTGGGAGAGTTTTACACATTACATTTAGCCGATCAAGTAGGTGTCTAGAAAGGTGTTAACAGGGTTACGCCTCTGGGAAAATGAGGTTTATTTTAATTAGGTCCATGCAAAAGCACGGGGAACCTCGTTCAAAGTACCGACACTAGCCTGGCTGAAAGATTGGCGAATTTATAGCGTGTAATTAATCCCGGCTAGTCTTTCCTTTTAGGGTTTGAAGGAAGATTTGACTAAAACAGTGGGTGCCATCCTAATTAAATAAATTAATAATCAATCTAATCTTGCAAGAGCATACGCTGAGTGTTTTCTTCTCTTTCTCTCCAGGTAGCGACCATGTCATGCCTTAATCAAGATAATAATACGGATGTATTGACCGAAACCGCTTGTTATACTGCGCTATGGAACATTGGTCCCGCTCCAACTTATAATTGTTATAAGACTGAGCAGGAGATAGGGGATTACCAGAATTCCCGTGCCGCCCAAACAAAGAAAGTGCATGATGATGCATCTTCTTCGGGTGTGTTCATTACAGCGAACTGTTTCTCAGTATCCTTTACGTCCTGGGTATGAGATACGGATCGGGATCCCGGATATGTAATCTGTTACATCGGCTACAGATAGGTAGAGAACTGAGAACGGGTGATAAATTTTAACAGTTGGAAACGTTGCAATTGTTGCAAGCCAAGTCTGTTGGCAGTTATCACCCTGTATTACCAGAATACATTGATTCTAAACGAATGTTATTAGATACTGAACCTGATATACAACATCATATCAGTCTCTTTATTTAGTAAAGAAGGATATAATTTTGTATTGTTGGATATTGTTTTGAATATTTCCTATATCAAGAGTTGATCGGTTCAGGCACGTTATCTAAAAGCATATACGTTCTAAATAAAACCACAGTTCTTAACGTACAGAACACACACAAAAGGAAGAGTTCAAAAATGAACGAATTCTTCTTGAGGCATTGTAGACTAGGTCATATCAATGCGACCCGACTAACCAAGTTACATTTAGATGTATATTTAAATCTGTTTGAATTTACATCTTGTGAAACTTGCCAGTAATGTCACAAAGAAAAGATGACCATAGCTCCGTTTATTGGAAACAGAGAAAGAGTTAGTAAACTCTTGGGATTGATACATGATGATGTATGATGTCCCCTGTCTACATATGCCAGGACCGGTTCTTTGTACTTCAAAAGTAGAGAACCAAAACGAGTATAAGTATTATGTCCTTTGATGTGATCAAGGAGGAGAATACTTAAGCACGGAGTTTCTGGACTATTCTAAAAGAGAATGAGATTCTCTCTCAGTATTACTCCTCCGAATATACCACAGCACGTCGGTGTTTCGGGACGGAGCAATCACACCCTATGTGATATGGTGTGCTCTATGATGAGTACTACTGAGTTGCCTATTTCCTTTTGGGTTTTATGCACTTGTGAAGCTGCATACCTATTGAATAGGGTTCCAATCAAATCAGACGCCTACCACTCCATGTGTGATATGGTATGGGAAGAGCCCATCTTTTAAGGTTGTTAAGATTTGGGGTTGTCTGGCCTATGTCAAAAGCAAAATTCGGACAAGCTCGAAGCAATGTCAGTTCTGTGGAAGTTTGTTGGATATCCCAAGCATTCGCAAGGGAATATCTTCTACCAAACTGAGGAACAAAAGATGTTTTGTTTTCTCAGCATGCCACCTTTTGGAAAGAGAATTTCTTATGAAGAAATTAGTGGTCATGAGGTAGAACTGGAAGTAGTTCCAGCTATACAAACTGCAGCTGATGATTTGGTAAATCCGGAGGATTCAATAGTATCCAACGAACCTCAGCCTCTCCGCTGATCTAGTAGGGTTCCTCACCCACCTAAGAGATACTTCGGTTTTCTCTATGACAGTGGGAGCAAGGATTGCATCATGAGATGATGACCCAACTAGTTTCGAGTAGGCCATCAAGATTGAGGACTCTGTAAGAATGGCTGGATGCTTAGCGATCTGAGATGGAATCTATATGCACCAACAAAGTATGGACTTTGGTTGCTTTATCTGAAGGGTTAAATCCCCATCAAAAGAATGTATATCTTGAGAAGATTACTTGGTATACATGGAAAAGTTGAGACTTTCAAAGCTATGCTTAAATCCATCCAGATCCTACTTGCCACTGCTATATACCATGACTACGATATCTGGTGGTTGGGTGTCGTGGCTGCTTTTCTAAATGATGATTTAGAAGAGAGAGTCTATAAGTACACAGCTAGAGGGCTTCGTAGACAGTAGGAGCAGCGGAAACGTGTGCAAGTTGTTTTATGGGATAAATCAGGCATCACGGAGTTGGAACGTCTGTTTTGATGTGGTAGTCAAAGAGTTTGACTTCATCAATATGGAAGATGAACCTAGTATATACAAAAAGGTAGTAGAGAGTATGGTGATGATCCTCGTAAAGTACATGGATGGCATACTCTTGATAGAAAAAGAGTTTCCCATGCTACGCTCGGTCAATCTCCTCTTATCACAAGGATTCTCCATATAGGATCAAAGTGATACCTCATAAATCCTGGGTTTTAGATCTATAAGATAGATCTAATTGGATGTTAGGATTCTCACTAGTTGTAATGAGATGGTATCAATTGATCATAGGGAGAATCACTGGAAAGGTTCCAGGGTGATAAGGTCGACTGAAATTCAGTCACAGGCATTGTCTTCACCCTCAGTGGAGGGACGATATGTTGGAAGAGTTCCAAGCTAGATACCATGACATACTAGATGATTAAAGGCAAGATACATCATTACCAAGGATGCTACCAAAGAGGCAGTCTGGATATATATGAGTTCATGAGATGAACTTCGTTCCTACCATTGTGTGACAATGGTGTTGTGGCTTATGCCTACGAACCCCCGTCCCATCTGAGATCCAGACATATTCTTAGGCAATATCACCTGATTATGTAGATGGTTAATCTTTAGGGAGATCGAGGTTAGAAGAGTAGACACAGAGGACAACAGCGCAAATCCACTCACAAAGGCCGATTTCCTAGTAGAGACTTTTATGGGATAGTTGAGTATGAGATACTTCAACCACAGATGATTGTTGGGTATGAGATACTACAACAGATGGCCCAAGTGCAAGTGGGAGATTGTTAGTTATATGTATTCCCTAGAGGCCATTACTGTACATACGATGTATATTGTAGTGGATGCTTGGACATATATAGTGAGGACATTCTTACTCGACATGATAGTATGCTATCTGGTTGCACTTTATCTTAACATGTACTCTGATTGTCTCTATGTTACATGTTGATAAAGCCCTTAGGATGAGTACTTGACTACCAGGACTATGATGCAGATCATACTAGTAGGGACAGAGTAGTCGCTAAGTACATCTTTCAATTGTTCCTAGTCGTAGGTGTATCGAGACAGGGAATCGATATACCAGAGTAGACTAGTGTATGCTTCACGACCCATGTAGATGGGCGATGGATGATCCCATATCCATTGGTGTTTGACATCAGAGATAGTATACGTGTGCTCAGTGGTGACTGGGTATACAGGACGGACTCGTCGAGAACTCCCAGATGGTAGTATACCTCACATCAGATGGCAGTTCTCTGGTGACATTGGTACAGGTTAGTCTGTATACCCGAGATCGTCATAGAGTCTTGTGTGATTCCCACTGTGCTTTGATTTCCACCTTACCATGTCCAAGTGGGTGTGCAAAACGGTGGCTTTTGGGTACAGTCCCGAATCACATGGAGGCAATGAGCAACAGGATGAGTTTTGTCTCTCCCGGTATAGGGAGTTGATGTTGCCCTTTGTTCGATTGGCTATAACTGGAAATCCCTGGACAGGGTTGCTGAGATTTACAGGTATGTGTTATCAGTAGTTTCTCGAACTGGTATGGACCTCATATCGTCACGACTTATCGGTTACTGGGGTCTGACGTTTACCACCCCTAGACTGGATATGCGACATATAAGACGAAGAGACCGGACTGTACGGTAGTGTTACTGATTGGATTCGCAGGAGAATGTACAGGCTTGCTTATTGATCTTCTGATCGCTCAATACCTGGGTGACTGTTACGTTTAGCTGACCGCTTGCAGCTTGTGGGTGTTTGATATGATCATCACCTACTGCCGGCGTATTGACGATTCTTTAAAGTCCTACACAGAGGTTTCCTGGCTCAGGCAAAACGGCGTAGGAGCACATATGTGATATGTGCGGGACCGAGAATAATCCGAGTATCTGATACCGTATTAGATTCTCACGATATGTGATATCGGCCGGGTATATGTGATATAGCCGGGCAATCGAATCAAGTGTTGATTCGATGAACTGATATAGATTATATTAGTCGGTTATTTGTGAAATAGCCAGATTATCGGACAAGTGTTCATTTGATAATTTAATGTATAATTATATATTTGATATATTATATTACATTAACTAATATAAGCTTACTTAAATATTCTTTTTCTCACATGGATAATGCATTGATATATATGCGATATATGTTAATTGTATTATTTTCTTTTCTTACAAAAATATATTATATATGTGATATATAATATTGTCAAAAGTTAGGATTACAAATGCAACATGTTTTATGGAGTTTAAACTAGTTAGGGTTTGGATTTGGGTTAGCTTTTGGGTTAGCTTTTTCATGAAGCTTCATGAAGCTTTCTTTTGTCTTTAGCTTAGATATTTTGTGTTGATATTTATTAACCCAACCCAAACCTTAGCCTCTAGTTTATTCTCTGCAAGGGTTAACTTTATCATTCTTAACCCATGGTTGGATTTGAAACCATAACAAGAATTTCATTATTCATCACAAAAGCTTTTGCTTCTTCTTCTTCTTCTTCTTCTTCTTCTTCTTGCACTTGAAAAAGCTTTCTAGCTTTTTGTGTTGTGATGAAATAATGTGAGAAATTGAAAATAAAAGAGAGCTAAATTCCTACTTCATCATCCTTATCTATTCTAGCCACTTAAATTAGGGTGTTTGCTTTACTAATACTTGATTAGTGAAGCAAGAGCTTGGGTTTGAGATTCTTCAAGGTAAATCATCTTAGTATTTGAAGACTAGAAGCAAGGTTGCATCATTCTCTTCATGGAGCCTCTCTAGAGTCCGGGTACTTGATGATCGCAGCGAAGGGATCTCAACACAGAGCTTATGAAGCGAAGGAACGGACTACAAAGGTTGTAATCCCAAACTCTTAGAAGTAAAGATGTTTACTTGCTATGTTAACCCTAAGTCTCTAGTTAAGATCTTGGTTAGGGTTTGTTTAGCACCCCAAAAATTTTAAAGTAGCATGATTGATGCTTGCCAAAACCTTCCCAAGGTGCTATGCTAACCTACACATGTCTAGTCTGGAACAGTCGTTGGAAGATTTTATGGTAGCGTCAAGACAACAGATTATGGTTTTGAATGCGTCCATGACCGACCTTATACAACCTAGTGACCCGGTAGCTAGTTTGCAACTAGCTCCAAATTTTCCAATGTATGATGAGGCGGTTAGACAGATTGAGAATTTGAGTTGAGAGAGTGAGCCGTGCATCCTTCCAAATCAAACCTACCCATCCCCAATTGAATCCCACAAATCCGATTTTGAATGTCTATCAAGTATTCCAAATGATTCACCAGTTGAAAACAGAACGGTTAATGAGTTGTGCGACTTTGTAGTGTTTGTTTTACCTCATAGTGAAGGGTCCTTTTCGAGTGAACCCACACCCAATCCTTTTGAACTCTACACCTCCACTCTAGAACCTGAATTAATTGATATCCATGCTTTGGATGAGGTGTCTGAGAAATTTAATTTTCACTTGATCGAGGATATTGACGCAAGGAATATTTTGGATGATAAACCCGCAGATTTGACCGAGTTTTTCTCTCTAATTCATCATTCCGAATCATTAAATGTTTTTCCCGAACTTCATACGCGTCTTGATTTTGATGAGAATGGCATGGATAAGCTAAATTTTGAGGAGAATATTGAGGAAATTATTGATGATGAAGCATTTTTACTTGAGGAGTCAGATTATCCAATTCATTCTATCCCTTTCATTGACTACGCACACACTCCTGAATCTTTAACCGATACCCTTCCTCAATCACTTCCCTCCATCCTTGTTCCGACTTTGCAAGAAACCGTTACACTTTCATTTTCAATATTTGGTTTACCAAGTTAAACGTACCTATGTTTTCTCACGAATCTCGAGGGATTTGACCTCATTTCTCAGTGGGTTGATAAATTAGCACAATCGCTTTTTACACATCCGTCATTACAAATTGTGCTAATTTATACACTCCATTTCCACCCTCAAGTTCATATTCCACTGCTTTCTCCCACTTTCTCTGGTTCTTCTTTTAATCTTCTTTTAATGATAGCGAGTACTAATGAATCACAATCTGATATTTTGAGTTCGATAATTCTAGATAAACAACTTGATTTAGACTCTTTTGAGAATAAGGTAGATGAGCCTTACGACTCTCCTAGCTCCGTAATTTTTGAAAAATCACGTGTGTTGAATTCTGGCGCAACACTTATTGACATTGAAATGTTCAATCGGACCATCGATTAAAGTTTCGAAGATATTTTCGCCGACGAACTCGCATTCCTAAATGACACGGATTTTTTGATTAATCAACCTCCACCTGAAGAAGTCGAACCACCACCATTTCTTTTTCCCTTCCGCCATTCTTCTCCTCCACCGAGACCGTATATTGCTTCTATCTCCACACGGTCTCGTGTGTTTCTCATTTCTTTTCTCTACACTCCGTTCTTTCACCAACCATACCATTATAACGATAAAATTTTTGAATGGTTGGTGCTAACCTTTAGCCTGTGTAAGACCTTGTATAGCTTGATACTGTGTTTTTCTCCTCCCTAACTCTGAACTTTAATGCTTCAACAGTGGAAACACTGTTTCACTTAAGTTTGGGGAGAACCTTTTTGTGTATATATTTTGTTTTCTTTCTCTGTTAATGATAATAATAATAAAAAACATGGGAACGCCGACAATTTTGACCCTCTTGGTGTAGCCTGACAGTGAGGGCACTGTCAAGTTTAAGTTTGGGGGTGTGCTCGGTAAGTTTTCCTCCTTCGCATTCATATGTATATTTTTGCATTTGCATACTTATTTTTAAATCCATAAAAATTGAAAAAAATTTAATAATTATAAAAATTGAAAAATTCAATTTTGACCATATTTGACTTAAGTTCAACATGACGGTTCAATAGTAGGGAAAAACTAGATCCTAAACTTAGTAAATTAAAAACCCTAAAAATAACCTTTCTTAAAGTTTAACTGTAGAAAATATATGTCTTTATAGTTTATTTAGAAATAGACAAATTTTGAGTTCAGTTTTTGGGCTAAGTCAAAATAAGGGAAGAGTATTGAAATTTTTATTTGAAGTTTAAGTCTGAAAAATAATTCCGAACCTTAAGTCTAAATTCTGAAAATACATACCTTACAACTAGCACATACATGCACCTTGAAACTTGGGATAGTAGAGGATACCTTGAAATGCACTTGTCTAAAATCCTTAGTATGAGGGAAAATAAAATAAAAAATATAAGTGGTGAATAAAGAGACATAAAAAAATAAACACAGGTTTTGTAATTACTTAAGGCTGAATAAATATAAAATATAGCGAGGGTGCTTTATCACCTAGTGCCTTAAACCAACTGGTTTAGGAGTCACTGCTAAGCCTTAAGTATTTAAAGACGGGGAATTATGCCTAAATGCGCAAGCACATTTTGTAATCGGTCGTTAGTACATTAAGAAGTATTAACGGTCGCATGAAGGATGTGTGAGCAATTTCATCTAAAATTCACCAACTGAAAGTACTTTGGATATGGACAAGAGTATGATAGCTTGAATTGAATTTCCAAGTGAAGGGGTAAAAATTACAAACACGTAGAGGTATATGATTTGGTTTGGATGAGAGATAGGAATGAAAAATAGGGCTTATATCTTCAATAAAGATTATAAAAATTCCTAAGTTAAGATGGAACCTTAGAAGGAAAATTCTAAAGATGCTGAAAGCTTAATAACTTTGCAGAACATATACGATCTTAAGTTAAATAAAAAGTGAGTGTGAAAAATACGGGTTGATGATTTCTAAGTCGAAATAATAGAATTTCTTGCTAGAATACCGAATTGAAGAATGAGAGTCAACATGCTAAATTGATCGGATTTTGTGGGTAGTATCCGCTGAAAACCCTCAGGAGATAACACTCCTCCTACCTGGGACACCTAGATCTTTAACGGCTTGTTGCACGAGCTCAGTGCAATCGCGTTCCCTGCGAAAGTGAGGTTAGGATTTTTCATGGATAAAATTGGCTTTGCTCGGGACGAGCAAAAGATAAGTTTGGGGATATTTGTTCATATCAGAATTTTGCATTATTGTATCGCCCAATCTTAATCATATTACATATAAATAGGTGCTTTTGATCCATGTCTGCTAAATAGTTGCAGGTTACAGATTCTCAGAACAATACAGTGTAAATTGATGAAAAGACGCTACAAATGTGAGACTACGACCAACAATAGAAGAATCCGTATGATGACGCCTACCAGTTAAGGGAACAAATGAAAATCATGATACGGTTCAATGCACAAAGCACAATGGTAGCACAAGATTCAAGACTTCAACGCAAAGCTCACGGTAAAAGTCCACATAATTCTGCACTGTTGGAAATCTGGAAGAAAATAGAAGAGATTCTGAGGAACTAAGTGTAGAAAACAGAAGATAAAAGCAATTTGAAGAAACCCTAACGAATTAGGCCCATAAGCCCACCAAATGGCCGCGGATCCGCGGCCAAACAGGCTATTCAGCCGTGGATCCGCGGCCGTGCTGTGCACGTGTCGGTGCACGTCGGTGCTTTGACCCGACTTTCTTAGGGTAGTATTGTAAATTCAGATGTGGATCAGATGTAAAACCGAGGGTTTCTCCTATCTATAAATAGGAAGGCCTACAGCCTCTTTTGGGGTGTGCCTCTTTTGGGTGCCCCTTTTGAGATGCCTCTCTTTAGTTCTTAATCTCTTTTCAATTTCTAGATTTAATTCTCATTTTGTAATGAATCGTTGAGAGGACATCAATAAAGGTATTTTTTTATTTTTATCCTGCATTCTTTTTATCTGCTATTTTTATTCTTGCAATTTTTATCTGTTTTTTTTCATTATCTGAAATTTAGTTTTCTAATATTAAAAATAATAAAAATGAATTTGATTGTCACCTTTCTAATGAGTGAGTAATTCCTCACTTGTTAGGGTTAGGATAAGGAAGTTTTGAGAGAAGCAAATCTCTCTCCCTCCTTTCTTTACCCAAATAATTTTATTTAAAGGACTCTCTTTAAATCAACCATAATCTGTTCACTATGGCACCATATCCTAAATGATAGCGGTGATTCCCTAGTTCGACCGATTGTGGTTGAATTAACTGGAGGTTAGGGCTAAGAGCCAAGAACGGACGGACAAGGTCCAAAGGGAAGAAACTTAGTCTCTTCCTTGTCGTGCTAATCCCCGTTGTTGACTATTACCCTAACACCTATATTTTTAATTAGGGCATTGATAGAAGCGAGAAGAATCCCTTTTTTGAACTAACCTAATCCTAACCCTAGCAAGCCTTTTTTATCAATTTATTCTCCTTCATAGATCTACAACAAAACCATCAATTTTTTGGACTTAACTCGTTAGAACATAAAGAAAAGGAATCCATCTCCCTGTGGACCGACCCATACTCAACCGGCTAGCTACCAAGCGACACCGTTATTGATTGCGGTATATTCTTAACTTTGATTTTAAAATGCATACGCAAAATCTCTACCAATCACTCCGCTTCCATCGTCGAGTCAGCAATGGTGTTTTTCTTGGAACTCTTCCAACAGACCGTCCCTCTATTGAGGGTAAAGACATAACCTGATATGGACATGGAGTCATCCTTATCACTCTGGAAGCTGGAGTCACCAAAGGCCTCGATCTGGATGTCTTTTCCGCCTCTCCTTAGTCCTTCTCACGTACTTGAGAATATTCTTTGCTGCTATCCAGTGCTTCTCCCCAGGGTTTGGCTGATACCGGCTTACCACGCTCAGTGCATAAGCAACATCTGGTCTGGTACACAACATCGCATACATTATAGAGCCTACCACAGAAGCGTAGGGTATAATAGACATACGATCCCTTTCCAAATTAGTCTTGGGAGACATCTTTTTAGAGAGGGTGATTCCGTGACAAGCTGGTAAATTACTGCGTTTTGAATCTTCCATACTGAATCTCTTCAGTATGGTGTCGATTTACCTGGACTGTGAAAGTCCCAACATTCTCTTAGATCTATCACGATAGATCTGGATTCTCAGAATGTAAGAGGCATCACCCAGGTCTATCATGGTGAACCTTTGTGAAAAGAATCCTTTGACAGATTGTAGAATAGGAATGTCATTTCCTATCAAGAGAATGTCATCCACGTACAAGACGAGGAATACTACAGTTCTCGCTACAATCTTACTATAGATGCATGGTTCATCTGGATTTTTGATAAAGTCAAATTCTTTGACCGTCTCATCAAAACAGATGTTCCAACTCTGCGATGCCTGCTTTAATCCATAAATGGAATTAAGCAACTTGCACACTTTCCCACTGCTCCCACTCTGAATGAAACCCTCTGGCTGGTCTATATAGACGCACTCTTCCAAATTTCTATTTACAAAAGCGGTCTTTATGTCCATCTGCCAAATCTCATAACCGTGGAAGGCAGCAATGGCAAGAAGGATCCGAATGGATTTGAGCATAGCCACTGGAGAGAAGTTTTAATCATAGTCCAAACCAGGTCTTTGACGAAATCCTTTTGCAACAAGTCTATCCTTATAGGTTTCAACATGTCCATCTACACCAATCTTCGTTCTGAAGATCCATTTTCAACCTATGAGATTTACCCCTTCTGGAGCAATATCTAAAGTCCATACTTTGTTGGTGTACATGGACTCCATCTCGGCCCGCATTGCATCCAGCCATTTTACCGAGTCTGTGCTCTGAACGGCTTGCTGGAAGTTAGTTGGCTCATCATTATCAATGATGCAATCTTCTATATCCCCGTCTACGAGAAAACCGTAGTATCTCTCGGGCGGATGAGACAGCCTACTACTCCTGCAGAGTGGTGCAGGAATGTCCTGTTCATTTGAATCTTCTGGTTCCACCAAGCTTTCAGTAATAGCTTATGGTTCTGGAATTTCTTCCAATTCTATTGCGCTCTCACTAGTTTCTTTTTCTAAAAATTGATGTTCCAAAAAATGGGCATGAAAAGAAACAAAAACCTTTTGTTCCTCTGTGTAATAGAAAAGATACCCCCTGGAGTTCTTTGGGTATCCCACAAACTTACATAGTACTGAGCGTGTCTCGAGTTTGTCCGCATGCTTCTTTTTGACAAAAGCTGGACATCCCCATATCTTCAGATACTGAACACAGAGTTTCTTCCCATTCCACATCTGATATGGTGTGTTAGGCACAGTCTTGGTAGGAATCTTGTTCAAAAGATATGCAGCTGATTCGAGTGCATAGCCCCAGAATGATCGCTGTAACTCAGCGTTACTCATCATGGAAAGTACCATAACCAATAGGGTTCGGTTCCGTCTCTCCGATACACCGTTGTGTTGTGGCGTGTACGGAGGAGTAAGTTGAGAGAGAATTCCATTCTCTTTTAGGTAATCCAGGAACTCGGCACTTAAATTTTCACCACCTCGATCAGATCTCAGTGCCTTGATACTTTTTCTGGTTTGTTTTTCCACTTCATTCTTATATTCTCAGAATTTCTCAAAGGCCTCGGATTTATGTTTCATCAAGAAGACATGCCCATACCTAGAGAAATCATCCGTAAAAGTAATGAAATAGGAATAACCACTTCTTGCATGTGTAGAGATCGGACCATACACATCGCTGTGTATAAGTCCCAAGAGCTCGCTCGCTCTTACTCTGTGTCCAGTGAACGGAATCTTTGTCATCTTTCCTTTGAGACATGATTGAAAAGTTGCATAAGATTGATATTCAAACAGATCCAAATATCCTTCTTTATGTAACTAGGTCAACCGCGTTTCGTTGATGTGACCCAGTCTACAATGCCATAAGAAAGCTTTATTTAATTCTGGAGACTTTCTTTTATGTGTGTTCTGGACGTTGAAAACTTGTAGTTGGTTTAATACATATATACCGTTGTTTAGTGTACCTGACCCAATCAAACCATGATTAAGGTGGATGTTTACGACATCGCTTACAAATGTAAAATCATAACCTTTATTTGATAACAAGGATACAGAAATAATATTACAAGTCAAACTAGGTACACAAAAACAGTTGCGTAAAAACAAAATATTTCCACTTGTCAATCCTAAGTGATATTCTCCTACGGACACAGCATCCACGCTCGCTCCGTTCGCAACCCTGAGGGTCATATCACCCGTCTTCAGAACTCTACGACTTCTCAGTGCCTGCATAGAATTACAGATATAAGATTCTGATTCGGTATCCAATACCCAGGAAGTAGAGTTGATTGACAGTCAGTTTTCAATTACAAACACACCTGAAGCCGAAGCCACAACTTGCTTTGGGTCCTGGTTTTTGGCTTTCCAAGCCGTGCAATCTTTCTTCCAATGGCCCTTCTTATGAAAGTAGAAGCATTCTTCCTTTCCTATCGTCGGCCCCGCAACTTTTGCCTTGCCCTTCGCTTCCACCTTACTAACACCGCCTTTCGGTCTGGTGGGGGCCTTCTTCTTCTTTTCCTTGGCTTTCTCCATGGATCTAGAAGAGGAAGCTCCACCAACAAGTAGAGCGGATGTTTCCTTGGATTTCTACAGGGTGCCCTCAGCACTACTCAACAAGTTGAGGAGTTTCGGAAGTGTAACTTCTTTACCTTGAATATTAAAATTCAAGATAAACTGGGCGTAGGTAGAAGGGAGGAACTATAGAATTAAGTCTGTATACATCTCATTCTAAAACGTGGTCCCTAGGTCCGCGAGCACCTCAATGTAGCTGATCATCTTAAGGACGTGGTCCCCTACAGATGACCCGATAGCCTTCCTCACTTGAAATAGCCTCTTCGATGTCTCGTATCTTGCGATACGAGATTGCTCTCCATATAATTCCTTGGTATGGAGGAATATGGACTCAAGATCCATATTCTCGTGTCGCCTCTGATGTTTATTGTCCAAAGAGGCCAGCACGAGGCACTTAGCTTTCGCACTGTCAATTTCCCAGGTCTTACGGATCTCAATATCCACGAAGCTGGAATTTGGACCTAGGACGGCGGGGGCTTTAGTAGTAAGAAGATAGCCCAACTTGTCGTATGTGATTGCCATTTTGACATTCCTGAGCCAATCTTTATAGTTCGGCCTCGTCATTATATTTTTATCTAATAGTAACTTAAGTCCGGTCATATTGGTCGCTGTAATTAAGAGAGAGAAGAAACACTCAGTATGATGCTCTTGCAAATTTAGATTGGTTTTTAGTTTATCTAAACAGGATGGCTCCCACTGTTTCTCGAATCCTTCCTCAAACCATAAAAGAAGAATTAGTCAGGATTAATCTCACCGTACAATTCTTGCTTAACCTTTCAGCCAGGCCAGTGTCGGTAGTTTAAGGAAAGTTTTACGACGCTTTCGCGAAGTTCTTTAATTAAATAACCTCTTTTCACTGGAGGCGTAGCTCCGCTAACACCATTCTAGACACCTACTTGGTTTATGCATTGATCGTTAAGTGAAAAATCTCCTGAGGAGTAGCATATACTCACAGTAGGATCGGGATCCAAACATCATTGTGTGATAAAGTCGAAGGAATCCTACCAAAATTATCACACTCAAAATGGTATGCAACACTATCAAGTTTCGGTTTCTTTAGAAACTCCCGATGTAGATTTTTTCCCCATGCTCTTATGACCTTGATGAAGGCCAAAATATCATAAGTCACATGACGAGTTCCACCCGTCATTGTCCATGTTAATTTGCACCCACCCGTACATACCCTTGACGAAGGCCAAAATAGTAGTACGACTGTTCTAAACCAACGCATCTATCTATGCAACAGATGAATATTTAGCAGCTACCAATCACTATGCCTTGGCGAAGGTCAAAATACATAGCTTGAATACTACTGAATACCCAACTGATATGATGGAGGGCTATGAATGGTTTTGGCGAAACTGTGAACATAATGAACTTGATATAATCGTAAGAACCTGATAGCTTTTAAAAGGAGCGGTTTAAGCTCCGCATTTTTAAAAGTTTGCTGTTTTGAAAAAATCGAGTGGTTTTAAAATTGTTCCAACGATTCAGCTTTGGTTTATTTACTTTGCATTAATGTAATGCAGTCCCATCAATTCACCTACCATTGCAGAAAAAACGAAAATACAACGTACGCTTATGCCATCCGCATTCTCCACGGGGCCCCGTCTTACACCGTTAGGTTACTTAACTAACACTAGAGTTGGGGGCTCGACTAGCGCAGATGCAAAACATAAGCAATGTCTATTATATAATATATATATATATAATAATAATATCCATTCGTCAGACACAATAATAGGCATTCCAGATCACATATGAACACATTGGATATAATAGGAATTCCGCGTTTCGTTTAAGTCTGAAACGAAAGATGGATTCCACGGTCATGATGAATAGCCAAACCCCACCGTAGACCCCTACGGGTGCGGAAAACTCCCCGCCAAATTTCCGAAGTGAAGCAACCTCCCTTAATAAAGTGGGTAGGCCACTCATCAATCTAAAGAACCCGGTAGTTTGTGCACCCCACCTTGGGTCTATCCTAGGAGCAGAAAACAATAAAAGAAATAATACAACGGTGGCTACAACCTCAACCCGGATGTGCCCCGTGAAAAAATATTACATCAGTTTACAATTTATATCGAATGAAAGATAAAACACTCATCTCACATCCCCGGCTATTCGTCCACGACGATCCTATAAGTTCATATAAACAAACCAACATTACAGATCACAGATATGTGCAACCCCCACTAATCGACGTATAGCGATTAGCAGACGTTCATCACATATATCACAACACAAATAAAACCCGATTAGCTAAAGTACTTAGAATTTCGATTGATAACCAAATTTGAATCTACCCCAAGTACAACACTGTACACTGAAGATCCTGGGCATAAACAAAATATCCCAAATAACACAACACAATACAGTAGAACACCAGAAGGAATTTGGACCGAGTCGGAGTCGACTTGGCCGCGGAACGGTTCCGTGGCGGTCTAACCGATTCACACCTCCAAATTTATTCAGTGTACTAACAAAACCCTGCATGTATTTTTAAGGCCTGTGGAAAAAAATTTGGGCCAGTTTTCAAAATCGACAGAAACTAGGGGTTTTGGTCGTGTTTTCCGGATTTCTTTTCCGATCGAATTTCTAACACTTTGCTAACAAGTTAGTTATGGTTTAGTTTGGCTCTGATACCACTGTAAGTCGATGTCACTCACCCCGCAGGTTCACGGGGAGGCGGAATAGGTAAAAAACTATTTTTATAAACATGGTAACATCGACTAGACTCGAGGATCGTAACTAAACCCTAACTAACAAACTAACTAGGAGGTTTGTCTACTATGTAAAAAGGTTATACCTCAAGCTACAAGTCTTTCTTCTCCTTGATGTCTTTCTCCTTGTCGTAAGCTCCTTGGAGTAAGTGTGGATCGCGCCTCCTCTTCGGCTTCTCTACGTCAAAGAAGATCCACCCGAGAGTGTCTGCCTTGAGCTCTAACCTCTAAGATGAGGTAACTAGGGTACTTGGTGTTTTAAACTAAGTAGCCTAGAGTGAGTAGAGAGTGATTTTGGGTGGCTATGTCTTACTAACCCTTGGATTATCAACATATGAGACAGTAAGGGTTGAGAGGAAGAAGATAGTGAACTTGAGGAAAGAGAATGTGTTTTTGATAATGCTAATGAAAATGACTCTTGATTAGACTATAAGCATGGAAAGAAAATATCTCACACAAAATATCTAGTGCTACAAAATATCTCACAAAATATCTAAGTCAACCCAAGCCACAATAGTCAAACCAAGTGGCTATGGTTCAATTATCATTTATAAAAACAACAAATTATTTCCTCCACCTCATAATTGTTTTAATCAAGTAAATAACCAAAACCCTAATAAGGTGCCTCTTTGTAATAGAAATCTTTAGTAATTACAAGAATGCCCCTCTCATCCGTATATACATTCCCGTATCTGTGTTTCGATAAACATGAATACAATGAGACGAAACTGATCCAATAATCTAATACTAGGATCCGACTTAAACCAAAGCTCACTAGAATTATCCGCCCGAACATCAAACGTGCAGAAGTACACGTATGTGAACGAACCATTTCGTAAAACCATACGACCTCTACATCGTTTTGCCCGAAGTAGGGAAACCTTCTGTATGGGACTCTAAAGACTCGACAGTACGCTGGCAGTGGGTTTAACCATAAGCGCGTCAGCGGTACTAGCTGTACGTAACGGCTACCTAGGTATCTGTCGATAAGAAGGCCGATGAGCAAACTCATCCGAACTCCTACTAAGCCTGTTTGTGGAAATCTCCGTACAGTCCGGTATGTTCGTCTAAGAGTATCGCATATCAGGCCTAAGGGGCCGGTAAACGTCAGACCCCTAATAGCGCAATAAGCCGTGTCGGAGTGTAGCCTAAAACACCTTAGGAAACTACTGGTGTACCTACCAGTAAATCTCGTTTGTCCTGGCCAGGGACTTTGTGTAATGGCTCTCCGACTACAGCGTGGCATCGACGCCCAATACCGGGAGAGACGAATCCTATCTAACTGCCACTGCCTCCAAGTGCTTTGGGACACTAATGGTTGTGGGATCAACCATCGCCCCAACAGGGTCAAGAAACGTACACACTAGTCTACTCTGGAATATCGATACCCTGTCTCAATATCCCCTCGACTAGGAATTGTTAAAGGATGTGCTTGTGGACTACACAAGCCCCACTAGTATGATATTGCATCATAGTCCTGGTAGTCAAGCTAATATCCTAAGGGCTTTATCAACATGTATCAAAGAGACAGGATAATAATACAAGTGTACATGTTAAGATAAAGAGAAACAAGATAACATACTATCAGGTCGAGTAAGAAAGTCGTCTCTATATATGTCTAAGCATCTACTATATCATACAATAATGGCCTCTAGGGCATACATATTCCTAACACCTATGACGTCCACGTGAGGTTCACGTGTAGCGCTGGGTGCTGCCCAAATAGTGCTTAGCACTCAGCCGTTTTGGCTCTATATGGAGTGCTAAGCACGAATTATGTGGCGCCCACGTGAGGCGCCGGGCGCTGCCCAATCAGTGCTAAGCACTCAGCCGTTTTAGCTGTAGGTGGAGTGCTAAGAACTTTATTCAGCGCTCACATGTGTTTCATGTGAGGTGCCGGTCTTCTTTTTTGGGCGCCCCTATGTTTTTCATGTGAGGCACTGGGCGCTATTGGGAGGGCGCCCACGTGGAGAACACGTGGGGCGTTAATCTCTTATTTTTTATAGATTAAATCACTGTTAATGACATTTTGACCATTAATGATCAACAAGATCTTTGTTTTCATTTTTGAAGATTTGATTGATCGCGCGCTTGCGCGCTTCGTATTTTAAGTTCTATAGTTCACCGCAATCAGGACGGCGTACCGTGTAGCTAGCCGCGATGAGTACGGGTCGTCCGCAGGGAGACGATGTGTTTTACGTTCTTGTTATCACGAGTTAATGTGAGGTACGGAGCGGTTCGTTTCTAACCTATGTGTTGTATATGCAAAGTATAAGTTGTTAGGATTAGATAGGTTAGTGTAAGTTAGTGAAGCCCGTACTCAATCCTTTGTGCCGAACTTGACCATTGAAGCTAGAGCAATCGGAAACAATATAGATTAGGGTGTTTAAGCACGGTATTAGTGAAATCCAAGGTTTTCTTATAAACCTGTCGTAGCCCTCCGTCATTTAAGATAAGTACTATTTAGTATTCGTGATGCGTTTGTTGGCCTTTATCAAGGTGTAGTGTGCGGTAACTGATTAGTGCTTATCTGCAACCATATGATGCGATTAGATTAGAGTAGTCGTACGACCTTGTTGGCCTTTGTCAAGGGTCATACGGGTGTGTTTAATTCAATCAGGAAATGACGGGTTGAACTTGACTAGCGCCCTATGGTCTGTTGTCCTTTGTCAAGGTCATAGGATGCTAGGGACAAAATATTATTGGAAATTTCAAGTTTTGAAATTTGCAATGAGATTGCATACCTTCTATGAAATAGTTGGATCCTGATACCCACTGCGAGTAGGAGTTAATCCTGGGAGAGTTTTGCACTTTACAATTAGCTAATCAAGTAGGTGTCTAGAAAGGTGTTAACGGGGTTACGCCCGTGGGAAACGAGGTTTATTTTAATTAGTTCCGTGCGAAAGTATGGGAACCTCCCTCAAAGTACCGACACTAGCCTGGCCGAAAGATTGGAAAACTTGTAGGGTGTAATTAATCCCGGCTAGTCTTGTTAGTTATATGTATGCCATAGATGCCACCACTGTACATGCGATGTATATTGTAGTGGATACTTGGACATATATAGGGAGGAATTTCTTGCTCGACATGATAGTATGCTATCTTGTTGCACTTTATCTTAACATGTACACTTATTGTCTCTTTATTACATGTTGATAAAACCCTTAGGATGAGTACTTGACTACCAGGATTATGATGCGGATTGTACTAGTGGGGCAGAGGTATTCGGCAAGCACATCCTTCAATTGTTCCTAGTCGTGGGAGTATCGAGAGAGGGCATCGACATTTCAGAGTAGACTAACGTATGCGCTTCTTGACCTATATGATGGGCAATGGATGATCCCACATCCATTGGTGTTTGACATCATAGAAGGTATACGAGTGCTCAGTGGAGACTGGGTACACTGGACGGACTCACCGAGAACTCCTAAATGGTATTATACCTATCGTCAGATAGCAGTTCTCTGGTGACACTGGTGCAGGTTAGTCTGTCGACTCGAGATCATCATAGAGTCTTGTGTGATTCCCACTGTGCTTTGATTTCCACCATCCCACGTTCAAGATCTCGTGAAAAAAGGTGGTTTTTGAGTACAGTCCCGAGTCACATGGAGGCAATGAGCGATAGGAGGGGATTCGTCTCTCCCGGTATTGGGGGTTGATGTTACGCTATGCTCGATTGGCTATAACAAAAAATCCCTGGCCTGGGTTGCTGAGATCTACAGGTAAGTGTTATAAGTAGTTTCTCGAACAGTTATGGACCTTGCATCGGCATGACTTATCAGGCTATTGGGGTCGGACGTTATGCCACCCCCAGGCTGTGATTTGCGACATATCAGACGAAGAGACTGGACTGTACGGTAGTGTTATTGATCGGATTCGCGGGACTATGTGCAGGCTTGCTTGTTGATCTTCTGATCGCTCAATACCCGGGTGGTCGTTAAGTTTAGCATACTGCTTGCGGCTTGTGGGTGTTTGATATGATCATCACCTACTGCCGGCGTATTGACGAGTCTTTAAAATCAAACATAGAGATTTCCTAGTTCATGCGAAACGAAGTAGAAGCACATGTGTGATATGTGCGGGACCGAGATTAATGCGCGTATGTGATACCGCATTCTATTCTAGCGATATGTGATATCGATCGGTTATATGAGATATAACCGGGTTATCGGATCAGTGTTGTTTCGTTAAGTTGATTCATATGATATTAGTCAGTTGTATGTGTTATAGCCGGATTATTAAATCAAGTGTTGATTTGATAATTTAATGTATAATTATATATTTGATATATTAACTTACATGAACTAATATTTGCTCACTCAGTATTCTTTTTCTCACTTATGTGCATATAGTATATATGTGATATATATTAATATACATTTTATTGTGTCATGCTTGATGCCACATGCTTCATGGGTGTATGAGACTTACACTATAGTTAGGATAATGTAGGGTTTATATTTATCTAAGTAATTCAAAAATAGATAGATTTTTGTTATGGCTACAAGCTTGTAGAAGCTTGTGGAAATATTGACCAAGTCCACTCTTTTTGTTTCACTTGTAGATATTTATTAACCTAACCATTAACCCTAGGCCTAGCTAAGTCTCTACATGAGTTAGTGTATTACACTAACTCACCCATGGTTCATATTCTCACCTCACATGAGTTTTATTCTCATTCTTCACTTGAGCTTCTTCTTCCTCATGAGAGAGCTCACTAGCTTTTCTTAAGGTGAGAAAATATTGTGAGAAAAATAAATCTAAAGTTAGCCCACTTCCTACTTCATCATCCTCTACTATATTAGCCATTTAGTTTAGCATGTTTGCTTCACTAATCTACCATTAGTGAAGAGGTATCATGAGCTTGAGTCTCCTCGACGTAGATCATCTTCGGCCTCAAAGACATTGAGCAAGCTTGTACATTTCTTCACGTGAACCCTTACTAGAGTTTGGATGTTCACTACTTGGAGCGAAGGGACTATTACACGGAGCTTTAGAAGTGAAGGACCTGTCTACAAAGGCTGTAATCCTCATTCACTTTGTATGCAAAGTTGTTTGCATGTTGTATTGTTTAAATCTTTAGTTAAGATTCTAGGATTAGGGTTCTTTAGTACGGCAAAAAGTTGAAAACGGCATGGACGATGCCTCCCGAAACCTTGCTGCCGCGCTATGTAACCCTGCAGTGGTATCATAGCTAAGCTAGAGAATTAAACGATGTTCGTTAGATTACGAAACCGTATCGAATCCGAAACATGAAACCCTCTAAGCTAGTTTCTGTCGAATTTGAAAAGTGCTCTAAAATTATTTTAAACAACTGCAGACTGTTTTATATGATATGACATTAACACAGAAGAAATTTTGAAGGATTTTGGCCGAAATTCGGTCGGCCACAATTAGTAAAAATCCGGTGTCCTCGGTTTTTCAGTGTAGTCTGGGCTTCAAATTTTTTGTGTGTTCCACTCTCTGGGTTTTGGTGTTTCAGGTGTTGCTAGTTTTTGCTAAAATTGCATGTGATGTTAATTTTTAGCGTTGGCAACTCGGACTGTTTCGTATTCATAATTCTAATGTTTGTTTCGGGTATTTTAGACGATGATAAAAAGTTCGAACGGATATCAATAACCCATCTTTTCCCTTTCTGGAAATTTTCCAAGTGTTGGATTTTTCCTAGTTTAAAATATTCGGAAAATCATGCAGGTGATTCTGTAGACCCTCTAGAAGAACGAAACCCTAACTTGATTCTGTGACCGTCGGAACCGCCACTAAACCCTAGGGTTTGTGGTAGTTCAGTGGTGCCACAGGTGAGGCATTGGTTGACCCATCTACGGCTGGTTCATGGGTGTTGTGGCATGTTCTAAGTGCTCTTTTAGACTCGGCTCAAGTGTTGAGCTCGTTGGGAAATTTTGGGTGTTTGTTTGTTCGATCGGAAAGTTTAACATCGTTTAATTATCTTTGATTGTGATACAATATTTGGAATCCACAAAAGTAGTTATGTGATAACTAGTTTGAATTTTATAAATCTAGCAGTTTAGTCTCATTTGATCGGTTGCCACGGAATTTTGATATTGATCAAAAGTCCGTCGCAATTACGTAGTGTACGCGGATACTCGCCGGGTAACCTTACTAGATAGCCATGCCCCATAGCTCCGACCAAGTGACCGTAGGAGAACCCCGTCGCCAAAAGCATCCGTTCGGGTGCTCGCGGCCGCGGTGTTCCGCCTTAGTGCACTTCATCGACGGCATCGGGGGTGCGGCCGTCTACTAATGTTTCCGACGAGTATTCGATCAGGTTATCGGGAATCTTGTTGAATTACCCGACTGGTTATTAGAAAGTGTTTTCAATATCGAGACTAAAATGCGGGGTTAATAATTGTTAGGCATGTGATGTCTAAGGAATTCATTTGGTTGGGCATCAAATCCAAAGTATGTGATACATTGGGTTTATGATGTCTAAGGTGGTTGCGGATTCCAATTGTTGTAGTTTTTCACTTTCTTTTCTGCGACAGTAAGTGTAATATGTGGTGTATCGCCGGTTTCGGTGCTATATGTCAACGACAATTGGGATACGCATATTTATTTACGTTGATGACATGTGATGTTATGTGTTGCTATGATATGTTATATTGGATCGTCGTGTTTGGAATAGCCGGGTTTTTTTTATGTGAGATGAAAGTTTTTCATTTTCATTCATGTAAAAACTTGTATGTAATATTCCTTTATTAGGGCACTTCCGGGTTGAGAATGATGTCACCATTGTTGTATATTATTTACTTTTCCAAATTAGGATAGACCCAAGGTGGGGAGCACAAGTAACCGGGTTCTAGGATCCAGTGGGAGACCATCTCGAGGAGTAGAGACCGGGTCTCCTAACTCTAGAATTGGTTGGGTTACTTGCCGCTCTCGTAGGGATCTAGGGATGTGGGTTTGGCTATTCATCACGATCATGGAATCCGTGTTTTATACTGGTTTAATTTAAAACACGGAATTCTTAGTATATCCAATATTTCATATGTGTTCTTCTGCTGCTGATATTCTGTGATGTGATCACTTGATATAATGAGACGAATACTTATATTATATATATGATGATATATAGTAAATATTGATGCTTTCGTTTTTTCTATGATGCTTAGGAAGCATAAATTGATGGGACTTCATTAATGAGATTAATGAAATAAAAGAATCCTAAAGATGTTGTAGAAACTTGTTTAAAAACTAGTAACTCTAGTTCTTGCTTTGTATAGCGGTATTCCTTATAGAATATCCAGCACCTTATTCGATAAGGAAAGAGCCGAGATCCCTTCACTGGGAGTGACCTCTTTAGCGAAACTGGCAGATGCTACAACCCACTCGGTTTGTCTTTTGATTGCTTTTATAGTTTTTGCTTTGCATAGCGGTATTTGTGAAATATCCTGCACCTTATTCGATAAGGAAAGAGCCGAGATCCCTTCACCGGGAGTGACCTCTTTAGTAAAACTAGTAAAGGTCTAAAAAACACTCCTTTTTCAAATCACTCGATTCTACAATGATATAAAGTTCATTACGCAAAAGGTTTTCTTAAAAACCTATCGTAGCCCTCCATCATTTCAGATAATTACTACTTAGTATTCGTGCTATGTTTGTTTACCATGTTAAGGCGTAATGTGTGGTAGCTGATGAGTGCTTATCTGCATAAGCATCTGATGCGATTGGATTAGGGTAGTCATGCGACTTTGTTGACCATGTTAAGGGTCGTGCGGGTGGGTTTAATTCAATGAGGAAATGACGGGTTGAACTTGGCTAGCGCTTATGATTTATTGACCATCTTAAGGTCATAAGTCGCTAGGGGAAAAATATTATCGATAATTTCAAGTGTTGAAATTTCCAATGAAATTGCATACCTACTATGAGATAGTTGGATCCCGATACCCACTGCGAGTAAGAGTTACTCCTGAGAGAGTTTTACACATTACAATTAGCCGATCAAGTAGGTGTCTAGAAAGGTTTTAACAGGGTTACACCTATGAGAATACGAGGTTTATTTTAATTAGGTCCGTGCGAAAGCATGGGGAACCTCCCTCAAAGTACCGACACTGGCCTGGCCGAAAGATTGGCAAACTTGTAGGGTGTAATTAATCCCGGCTAGTCTTACCTTTTAGGGTTTGAAGGAAGATTTGATAAAAACAGTGGGAGCCATCCTGATTAGATAAAATAATAACCAATCTAATCTTGCAAGAGCGCACGCAGAGTGTTTTCTTCTCTCTCTCTCCTGGTAGCGACCATGTCACGCCTTAATCAAGATAATAATATGATGCATTAACCGAACCTGCTTATTATACTGAGCTAAGGAACGTTGGTTCCCTCTATCTTATAATTGTTATAAGTCCGAGCAGGAAATAGGGGAATATCCGGATTCCCATGCCATCCAATCGAGGATTAAGAATGTTGATGCATATTCTTCGGGTGTGTTCGTTACCGAGAACTATTTCTCAGTATCTTCTACGTCCTAGGTATGTGATACCGGATCAGGATCCCGCATATGTAATATGTTACATGGGCTACAGAAAGGTAGAGAACTGAGAATGAGTGATATTTCTCTAAATGTAGAGAATGTGTAACGTTTTGAAAATCGTTTCGGTGAAATTTCGGAAAAATCGGTAAAATAAGGGGGTTTTCTGTAAAAAGTCAAAATATAAATATCTTTATTATAAAATTAAATATACATATTCCAGATATGTAATTGCTAGTATTTGATATTTATTGAACCACTGGTGAAATTTCAAATTTTCTGAAAAATTTTCCGAAAATAATTATTTTAACATTATTTTAAGACGTCACTAATACATTTAATTAGGGAAAATTACAAATTGGAATGAGTTGAAACAAATTTCGTGCATCATAACAAATTAAACAAAATTTTAACACGTTGTTTTTGTAATGAAATGAAGCTGCCAAACGGTTTTAGAAAATATCGAAGAAAAAGTCTTAAATAGTGAAATTAGTGTAAATAGATTTTGGGGTATAACATTTATCATTTTTTCACTCACCCACACTCACCCACACCCTCTCTCCTCTCTCCAAATCAGCAGCCCCAAGTTGTCCCCCCTCATTTTCCCCACTTGAATTGTTAAAAGAAAAGAAAAATAAAGGAAATGGTAGAAAATTATTAAATGAGAGTGGACTTTGACCTTGGGTTGACTTGATATCATTTTTTCCCCACCTCACTCTCTCTCCTCTCTTCCTTAAAACTGCAATCGAGCCCCCTGTAAGTCCACGTTGCTCATCCCGGTTCTTACGGGGAGGCGGAAACGGTGAAAAACAATTATTTAGCGCAAAGGCAACATGGACTAAAAGCCGGATCTTTGCTAAACTAGAAACTAGCAAACAGCAAGAGGTGTTAACTACTATGCCGTAGAAATTATACCTCACGAAACCTGTCCTTCGGGTCTTCATACCGCTGTTCTGCTCATCCATCAAGCTCCGGGGATCGATCCGGATCTTGGTCACCTCCGCGGCCTTCTTGAGTCGAAGACGATCCACCCGAGAGTTGTACACCGAGCTCCACCTCGAGCCGAGGCAACTAGGGAAACAAGATCGCTAGTCTTGATGTCCTAGGTTGTGTAGAAGAGAAAGATGGAAGTGTTTGTCTATGTGGATTCTTTTTCTCTCAACACATGAGATCAAAAGAATTTTTCAAGAGGAGGAAGATGAAGGAGGAGAAGCAACCATGGAGCTCTTTCTTTCTTCTCACTTTCAAGAGAGAGAATAATAATGAGAAAAATGAAATTGTTAACTAAAGAAAAATGAACCATGGTTGCAATAATACACCAAAGCTATCATTACTAATCCTATCATGATAAAGTTGATGGCACTAATGACTTGACCATTTTCATAACACAAGAAATAAAAAGAAAAAGAAAACCAAAGAAGAGTGTAGACCTTTCATGAAGGTCAAGGTCAACTTTGGTCAACGGGTCAACAAAGTCAAGAGTGGTCAAGGTGATCAAATGGTCAAAGCAATTAGCCATCGTAAAATTATCACTAAAAAGATTAGTAAATAATGTCCGCGGCTCATAATGGTTTTGACTGAACGAATTGCCAAAACCCTAATGAGCCTGCCACATAACGGTTTTGGCCGAACCAACTGCCAAAACCCTAATGAGGCAGCTCCTCCTTCATCGCTCCTCAAAACTGTGCATACACACCCGCATCCGCATTCCGTAGAATGCGAATGCACAGAAGACAAAACAAATCCATCCTTGCAATACTAGGATCCGGCTTAAACCAAAGCCCACTAGTATTGCCTGCCCGAACATCATACGCACACAAGTGCATGTAAGTGATCGCAGCCCTGCCGTAAAACCATACGGCATTTACACGTTTCGTTCAGTGCAGGGAAACTCTCTGTGTAGGACTCTAAAGACTCGACACTAAGCTGGCAGTGGGTTTAACCACAGACCACAAGCGGCACTAGCTGTACGTAACGGTCCCCAGGTAGATGTCGATAAGAAGGCCGATGAGGTAAACCCATCCGAACTCCTACTGAGCCTGTATGTGACAATCTCTGTACAGTCCGGTCTGTTTGTCTGATACATCGCATGGCGGGCCTAGGGGGCGGTAAATGTCAGTCCCCTAATAGCGGTACAAGTAGTATCAGAGTGTAGCCCAGACACCCTGAGATAATACTGGAAACCTACCAGTATATCTCGCTTTCCCTGGCCAGGGACTACTCGTGTAATGGCTCTCCTAGACACAGCGCGATGTCAACCCCGAATACCGGGAGAGACGAATCCTGTCTAACCGTCACTGCCTCCAAGTGCTTCGGGACTGCATCCAACTACTACCTGTTTGTACGACTCCTTTGACCCATGGTAGGGTAGTAATCTAAGTACAGTGGGAACACACTCGAGGCGAAGTGACAGTGTCAAGTCAGCGGACTAAGCTGTACTTATGTCACCTGGGAACTGATAACTGACGATAGGTATAATACCAACCAACAGTTCCCGACGAGTCCTGTCCAGTGTACTCGTAACCCAATGAGCACCCGCATACTATCTCCAGTACGACGTACTGATGGCTGTGGGACAGACCACCTCCCCTGCTGGGATGAGAAGCGCATACGCTAGTCTACTCCGGAGTATCGATGCCCTGTCTCGATAGTCCTACGACTAGGGACCTGTATAAGGATGTGCTTATAGATTACCCAGCCCCCACAAGTGTGACTACCATCACAACGCTGGTAATCAAGCAAAGATCCTAAGGGCTCCACTAATATGTATATAAGCGATATGCAAAAAGAAACACATGCACATATTGAAGTAGAGACAAACCAAATAGCATACTACCATTTTGAGCAAGATTGTCTATACAACTGTGAATATCCCAAGCTTCTATTAAGTAATATACAAGCTAGTATGATACAGTAATGGCCTCTAGGGCATATACACTAATAATCTCCCACTTGCACTAAGGCCATGTACTGGCGTATCGAAGACCTATTATCTCGATCAGCCGCTCGAACTGAGTCTGGGGTAGGGCCTTCGTGAGTGGATCTGCAGTGTTATCCTCTGAATTTACTCTCTTCACCTAGATCTCCCGGCGATCTTCGATCTCCCTGATCATGTGGTACCGCCTCAAAATGTGCTTGAACTTCTGATGGGACCTGGGTTCCTTCGCTAAAGCTATAGCGCCGTTGTTGTCGCAATACAGCGGTATTGGATCAACAATGGTAGGAACCACCTGAAGCTCCGTGAGGAACTTCTTCATCCAGACAGCTTCCTTTGCAGCATCGCAAGCAGCTATGTACTCCGGTTCCATAGTTGAGTCAGCAACGGTCTCCTGCTTGGAACTCTTCCAGCAAACGGCCCCTCTATTGAGGGTGAAGACATAACCCGACATGGACTTGGAGTCATCTTTGTCGCTCTGGAAGCTGGAGTCAGCAAAGGCCTCGATCTGGAGGTCTTTTCCGCCATACACCAAGAACAACTCCTTAGTCCTTCTCAGGTACTTGAGAATGTTCTTTACCGCTATCCAGTGTTTCTCCCCTGGGTCTGACTGATACCGGCTTACAACGCTCAATGCGTATGCTACATCTTGTCTGGTACATAACATCGCATACATTATAGAGCCTACCGTAGAAGCGTAGGGTATAATAGACATGCGATCCCTTTCCAAATCAGTCTTGGGAGATATCTCTTTGGAGAGGGTGATCCCGTGACAAGCCGGCAAATTACCGCGCTTGGAATCTTCCATACTGAACCTTTTAAGTATGGTGTCAATGTACCTGGACTGTGAAAGTCCCAACATCCTCTTAGATCTATCACGATAGATCTGGATCCCCAGAATGTAGTTGGCATCGCCCAGGTCCTTCATGGAGAACCTCTGCGACAAGAATCCTTTGACTGATCATAGGAATATCATTTCCTATTATGAGAATGTCATCCACGTATAAGACGAGGAATACCACAGTTCTCCCTATAATCTTACTGTAAATGCATGGTTCATCTGGGTTTTTGATAAAGTCAAATTCTTTGACAGTATCATCGAAGCAGATGTTCCAACTCCGTGATGCCTGCTTCAGTCCATAGATGGACTTTAGCAACTTGCACACTCTACCGCTGCTCCCACTCTGAATGAATCCTTCCGGCTGATCCATATAGACGCACTCTTCTAAATTTCCATTTAGGAAAGCCGTCTTTACGTCCAGCTGCCAGATTTCATAATCGTGGAAGGCAGCAATGGCAAGAAGGATCCGAATGGATTTCAGTATAGCCACTGGAGAAAAGGTTTCGTCATAGTCCAAACCAGGTCTTTGTTGAAAACCCTTTGGAACAAGTCTAGCTTTATAGGTTTCAACCTGCCCATCTACACCAATCTTCTTTCTGAAGATCCATTTGCATCCTACGGGTTTTACCCCTTCTAGAGCAAAGTCCAAAGTCCAAACTTTGTTGGTGTACATGGACTCCATCTCGGTCCGCATTGCATCCAGCCATTTTACCGAGTCACCGCTCTGAATGGCTTGTTGGAAGCTAGTAGGCTCACCATAATCCATGGTGTAATCCTCTCTATCCCCGTCTATGAGAAAACCGTAGTATCTCTCGGGCGGATGAGACTGCCTACTACTCCTGCGGAGTGGCGCTAGAATTTCCTGTTCTTTCGAACCCTCTGGTTCTACTAAGCTTTCAATAATAGCTTGCGGTTCTGGAATTTCTTCCAGTTCTATTGCGCTCCCACTTATCTGGTTTTCCAAAAACCCAGTTTCCAAAAAGCGGGCATGACGAGAAACAAAAACCTTTTGTTCCTCTGCGTAATAGAAAAGATACCCCTTGGAGTTCTTTGGGTATCCCACAAACTTACACTGTACTGAACGTGCCTCGAGCTTGTCCGCATGCTGCTTTTTGACAAAAGCCGGACATCCCCATGTCTTAAAGTGTTTAAGACTGGGTTTCTTCCCACTCCACATCTGATATGGTGTGGTAGGCACTGACTTAGTAGGAACTTGGTTCAAAAGATATGCAGCTGTTTCTAGTGCATAACTCCAGAAGGATCGCGGCAACTCAGCCTTACTCATTATGGAACGAACCATATCCAATAGGGTTCGATTCCTCCTTTCCGATACACAGTTGTGTTGTGGTGTGTATGGAGGAGTAAGCTGAGAGAGAATTCCATTCTCTTTGAAGAAGCCTAGAAACTCGGCACTTAAGTATTCACCACCTCGATCAGATCTCAGTGTCTTGATACTTTTGCCTGTTTGTTTTTCAACTTCATTCTTGTATTCCCGAAATTTCTCAAAGGCCTCGGATTTATGCTTCATTAAGAAGACATGTCCATACCTAGAGAAATCATCTGTGAAAGTAATGAAGTATGAATAACCACTTCACGCATGTGTAGACATTGGACCACACACGTCACTGTGTATGAGTCCCAAGAGCTCGCTTGCTCTTTCTCCTTGTCCAGTGAAAGGAGTCTTTGTCATCTTTCCCATGAGACAAGATTCACAAGTGGCATAAGACTGGTACTCGAACGAATCCAAGTATCCTTCTTTATGCAACTTCGTCAACCGTGTCTCATTAATGTGACCCATTCTACAATGCCATAAGAAAGCCTGATTTAATTCCGAAGACTTTCTTTTAAATGTGTTCTGGACACTGAAGACCAGAGCTTGATTCAATACGTATATGCCATTTTTCAATGTACCTGACCCAATCAGAGCTTGATTTAGGTGGATGTTCACTACATCGCTTACAAAAGTAAAATCATATCCTTCCTTAGAAAGTAAGGATACAGATATGATATTACAAGTCGCACCTGGTATATAAAAACAGTCACGCAGAATCAATATCTGCCCAGTTGTCAGTCCAAGAAGATATTCCCCTACGGATTCAGCGTACATGCTCATTCCGTTAGCAACCCTGAGAATCATATCACCATTCTTGATAACCCTATGGTTTCTCAGAGCCTGTAACGAATTACAGATAAGATATCCTGATCCGGTATCTGTTGGATATATATGCCCTAGAGGCCTTCATTGTATAGGATACTGGGGATATGTATGTACATAACAGTCTTGCTTAATATGATAGTACCCTATTTGGTTTGTCTTTATCTTAACGTATGATATATTTTGCGTAGTATTCATATATATATATATATATATATATATATATATATATACGTGTTGATAAAGCCCATAGGGTGTTTGCCTGACTTCCGGCGTTATGATGGCAGTCATACTAGCGGTAGCTGGATAGTCAATAGGCACATCCTTAGATGTCCCTGGTCGCAGGAGTATCGAGACTGGGCATCGATACTCCGGAGTAGACAGGTGTATACATATCTAGACCCTGAGGAGGGGCGATGGATTGGTCCCGCAGCCATTGGTGGAGTGCACCTAAGATTGTATACAGATGCTCACTGGGTGTGAGTACACCGGACAGGACTCGCCGAGAACTGACTGGATGGTATTTATATCTAACGTCAGATAGCAGTTCTCAGATGACATGTGTGCAGATAGTCCGTTGACTTAAAGTCATCATTTGTCTCGTGTGAGTTCCCACTGTGCTTTGATTACTACCCTACCACGGTTCGAAGGAGTCGTGCAAACAGGTTTTAGTTGGGCACAGTCCCGAGCCACGTGGAGGCAGTGAGTGACTGTTAGGGATTCGTCTCTCCCGGTTTAGGGAGTTGATATCGCACAGTGATCGGTTGGTCATTACCATAAGTCCCTGGCCAGGGCTGATTAAGAATTACTGATAGATTGATCAGTAGATTCTCGGATGGTGATAAAGCCATACCGACACGACTTGTACGGTGATTAGGGGTCTGACGTTTACCACCTCCCTAGACCATACATGCGATACTCTTAGACGAACAGACCGGACTGGATATTGTCACACACAGGCTCGGTAGGAGTTTGGATAGGTATCCTCACCGGCCTTCTTATCGACATCTACCTGGGGACCGTTACGTACAGCTAGTGACGCTTGCAGTCTGTGGTTAAACCCACTGCCAGCGTAGTAGTCGAGTCTTTAGAGTCCCACACAGAGTTTTCCCAACTCCAGGCGAAAAGATATAGAGGTCGTACGGTTTTACGACAAAGGGTTCGGACGCATACGTATTTAAACGCACGTACGACATTCAGACAGTTTTTACTAGCCGGCTTTGGTTTAAGCCAGATTCTAGTATCGGGTTATTGGATTCATACAGTCTAAAGTTTTTCCGTGTTTTCACGGATGCGAGGGGCGTTCTCATAATTTTTCGGGAAGCTTCTAGAAGGATGGTGACTAAGGAGGTTAAGGTGGCATTTTCATTAAATGCAAATTGTACCTCATTTGTGTGATTCACTATGTCATTAATGCATTATTTATTGCTTAATGACTCACATAGTGAATCACTCATATTGAATTAATGAAACATGGTGAATAATCATTTAAATTCATTTATTTGATAATTCATTATGTTTTTTATATTCAAGTGGGAAGCTTTTCTATTTTCATTATCATCTCCACCTTCTCTCTCCTCAAGCTCACTCTCTCTTCAAACACTAATCCTACCACTCATGAGTTGAGACCAAGGATTGGTATAGACTAAACACTCCATAACCTAACTCTATATCATCTTAGTTACTTTGATTAGCAACTAGAGAAACTAAGTAACCTCAAGTCTAGAGGTTATAGCTTAGATTAGGGTTCTCAGGTGGATCATCTATCACTTGGGGAAGGCCGAGGAGGATGAAGAGATCGTAAAGACGAAGGACTAGAATCATTTGGTATAATTTCTTTACATAGTAGCTTACAACTCTATGCTTGTTGTTAATTATCGTTTAGCAAAGATCTTCGGTTAGTCGATGTTTACATACAAAACAAGATCGTTTTTCATATTTCCGCCTCCCCGCAACTCGTGGGGTGTCGCACATCGACTTACAGTGGTATCAGAGCCTCACTAAATAATAATTAACTCACTTGCAAAGTCGTATGAATTTCGAACGGAAAACAAACCGGAAAATATACCGATATTGCATAGTTTCTGTCGATTTTAAAATGAGGTCCTAAAATTTTTCAGGTTCCTCCAGAACACCCTACATGAAAATATAAGAACACAGAAGAAAAATGGGCTCCTGAATCGGCCACTGAGCCGCGGAACCGCGGCCGATCCTACCGATCCGCCGCGGATCCGCGGCCGAGCTGGGGCCGATTCAGCCCCATTTTCCTCTGTGCATCTTTTGTGATATTTTGTATTTTCTGGTATTGTTTATTTTTAGCTCAGGTTTCAAATTTACAGAGAAGATTTGGAGTAGAATTTAATGTGTTTAATCGATCGAAATTATACGATGTTTGCTTGTTTGATTATATCTGTGAACTGTATTATGTGTTCGTAAACCTCTCCTAACTGCTAGTATGTCGGTTGGCAGGGGATTGCACATATCTGTAATGTTTTTTAGCTGTTTGTGGATATGAACTGTATTGGACTGTTGTGATGATTAGCCGGGTTGTGTGATGGGTTATTGTACTAATTCATTCGATGTAATTGTAATAAAGCTGTAATATTATTTTGCGGGGCACAACCAGGTTACGGTTGTAGCCACCGTTGTATTATTTCTTTTTACTATTTTTGCTCCTAAGATTGACCCAAGGTGGGGTGCACAAACTACCGGTATTTTGAAGTGTTTAGTGGCCTACTCACGTTGTTGAGGGAGACCGCTTCACTTCGGGTACTTGGCGGGTAGTTTGCCGTACCCGTAGGGGTATGGGGTGGGGTTATGGCTATTCATCACAACTGTGTAATCCGTTTTTCATTGCAGGCTCAAAAGAAACGCGGATTGCTTGCAAATCCAATATTGTTTATCTGTGATCTGGAATGCCTATTATTGCGTCTGACGAATGTACAATATCTATATATGATAGCTATATAGACGCCACTTATGTTTTACACCCGCGCTAGCCCAGCCCCCGCTCTGCCGTTAGTTAAGTAACCTAAAGGGTGATGACGGGACCCAGTGGTGAATGCGGATGGCATAAGAGGACGTTGTATTTTCGTTGTTATCTGTAATGATAGGTTAATTGATGGGATGCATTATTATTAATGCAAAGGAAAATAAAACCTATACCGAATCGTTGGAACAATTTCTAAAAACCACTCGGTTTTTCTTCAAAAAGCAAATTTTAAATGCGGAGCTTAAACCACTCCATTTAATAAAAGCTATCATGGTTCCTTCGATCATATCAAGTTCATTACGTTAACGGTTTTTTTGCCAAAAACCAGCCGTAACCCTCCGTCGTTTCAAATAGACAGCACATCGTATTCATGCTATGCTTGTTGGCCTACGTCAAGGCATAGTGAATGGTAGCAGTGTGGCTTGCTTATTTGTTGCATAGATAGATGCATTAGTATAGGACAGACGTACAACCTTGTTGGCCTATGTCAAGGGCATGTACAATGTACCTAAATTAATCAGGACAACGACGGGTAGAACTTGACTTGCGTCTTATGACTTGTTGGCCTACGTCAAGGTCTATAAGAGCTTGGGGTATAAAAAATCACATCGTGAGTTTCAAACATAAAGGAAACTTGCAGATTTAGCATACCTTCTAGAGTGTGGTGACTAGAGTGGCTTCCATCTAGGGCATCATGCAATGATAGGTGGATCCCGATCCCACTGATGAGTAGGATTACTCTCGGGAATTTTTCTCACTTAACAATCAATGCTATAAACCAAGTAGGTGACTAGAAAGGTGTTAGAGGGGCTACGCCTCCAGGGAAAAGTGGTTATTTAATTAAGGAACTTTGCGAAAGTGTTAGAAAACCTCCCTCGAAGTACCAACACCAGCCTGGCTGAAAGGTTAAGCAAGTATTGTAACGTGTGATTAAATCCTGACTAGTTCTTCTTTTAGGTTTTGAAGAAGGATTTGAGGAAACAGTAGGAGCCATCCTGTTTAGATAAACTAATAACCAATCTAAACTTGCAAGAAGCATATGCTGAATGTTTTCTTTTCTCTCTCTCTGGCAGCTACCATGACAGGACTAAAACTATTACTTGAAAAAAATATACTGACCGGGCAGAACTATAAAGATTGGCTAAGGAACGTCAACATTGCACTGACTTATGACAAAGTAGCATATGTTACCACCGCTGTTCCTCCCCTTATCCCTGGACCAGATTCCTCAGTTGTGGACAAGGAAGTTCGCAAAACTTGGGATCTGGATTGTGAGCGAGCTAAGTGTATCGTGCTGGGGTCCATGAACAATGAACTCCAGAAACAGCATGAGAGTATGGATATTGTATCCATCTTTCTCCATGTTAAGGAATTATATGGAGAGCACTCCCGTATTGCAAGGTACGAGACCTCAAGGAAACTCTTCCAGATGAGGTTAGCTCCTGGATCGCCTGTTGGAGAGCACGTCCTCAAAATGATTAGCCTCATTGAGGAACTCGCAAACCTGGGATGCGTGCTAGAGAATGATATGTATATCGACTTGATTTTGCAGTCCCTTCCCCACACCTTCTCTCAATTCGTGCTTAGCTTCAACATGCACGAAATGGAAGCTGATCTTCCAAAGCTCCTCAACATGTTGAGGGTAGCAGAGACCTCCTTGAAAAAGGAGAAGGCCCCCGTTCTATATGCTGGCCAATCATCCTTTTCTAAATCTAAAGCGAAAGCTAAAGGGAAGAAGAAGATGAAAGCCATCAAACCGAAAGGTGGGGTCAAGAAGGTGCAGGGAAAGAACAAGGCAAGAAGGGTGAAAGCGGATATAAATGAATGCCATTATTGTCACAAGCAAGGGCACTGGAAGAAGGACTGTATGGCCTTCAAGGCAAAGGACACGAAGCAAGCGGTTGCTTCTGCTTCAGGTGTGTTCGTAATCGAAAATTGTCTTTCAGTAAACTCTACATCATGGGTACTTGATACCGGTTCTGGTTCTCACATCTGTAATTCATTGCAGGATCTGAGAAATAGTAGAGTACTGGGGACAGGTGATATGACTCTCCGGATGGGCAATGGAATGCATGTAGATGCTGTTGCAATAGGGGAGTATCACCTAGGGTTGACTAGTGGGCACGTTTTGGTGTTGTACAGCTGTTTTTGTATTCCCAGTATTCTGTGTAATATTATATCAGTATCTTTGTTGTCTAATAAAGGATATAATTTTGCGCTTGAAAGTAATGTCATGAACATTCTCCTAAATCAAGAACTGATTGGGTATGACACACTGGAAAACGGCATATACATACTTAATCAACCTCGAATTTTCAATATTCAAAACACACTTAAAAGAAAGGCTCCAGATTCAAATCAAGCCTTCTTATGGCATTGTAGACTTGGTCATATAAACGAAACAAGGTTGACTAAGTTACATAAAGATGGATATCTAGATCCGTTTGAATATTCATCATATGCAACTTGTCAATCATGTATCAAAGGAAAAATGACCAAATCTCCGTTCTCCGGACACAGAGCAAGAGCTACTGAACTCTTGGGACTCGTACACAGTGATGTATGTGGTCCAATATCTACACATGCGCGAAGCGGTCACTCCTACTTCATCACTTTTACTGATGACTTCTCTAGGTATGGACATGTTTTCTTAATGAAACATCAATCAGAGGCCTTTGAGAAGTTTAAGGAGTATAAAAATGAAGTAGAGAAACAAACTGGTAAAAGCATCAAGACACTTTGATCTGATCGAGGTGGAGAATACTTAAGTACCAGTTTCCTTGAATACTTAAAAGAGAATGGAATTCTCTCTCAGCTTACTCCGCCTTATACACCTCAGCATAATGGTGTATCAGAAAGGAGGAATCGCACGCTATTAGATATGGTGCGTTCAATGATGAGTAATGCTGAGTTGCCACTTTCCTTCTGGGGATTTGCTCAAGAATCAGCATCATACATATTGAATACAGTTCCAACTAAGTCTGTGCCTACCACTCCATATGAAATGTGGAGCGGGAAGAGACCATATCTCAAGTATATCAAGATATGGGGGTGTCCGGCATATGTTAAAAAGCATAGACCGGACAAGCTCGAGGCACAATCGGTTTTGTGCAAGTCTGTAGGATACCCCAAACATTCAAGGGGGTACATGGTCTACCACACTGAAGAACAACAGGTGTTTGTCACTCGCCACATTGTCTTCTTAGAAAGCGAATTTCATGCAAAAGAAATTAGTGGGAGCACGGTAGAGCTGGAAGAAATTCCAGAACTTCAAACTGCTACCGAGGACTTAGAAGAACCTCAGATTTCAATAGAACATGACGAACCGACGCCACTCGGCAGATCTAGTAGGTTTTCTCATCCTCCAGAGAGATACTATGGTTTTCTTCTAGATGGGGATCGAGAGGATTGCATCATCGATGATGATGAGCCTACTAGTTTTCAGTAGGCTATCACGAGTATTGACTCAATGAAGTGGCTGGATGCTATGAGATCCGAAATGGAATCCATGTACACTAATAAAGTATGGACTTTAGAAGTTGCTCCTCCTGGGGTGAAACCAGTTGGATGCAAATGGATCTTCAAAAAGAAGATTGGTGCACTTGGACAAGTGGAAACCTACAAGCTAGATTCGTTGCAAAAGGTTTTCGTCAGAGACCAGGATTGGACTATGATGAAACCTTTTCACCTGTAGCTATGCTTAAATCCATTCGGATCCTGCTTGCTATTGCTGCCTTCCATGACTATGAAATCGGGCAAATGGATGTAAAAACAGATTTTCTAAATGGACATTTAGAAGAGAGTGTTTACATGGATCAACCAGAAGGTTTCTTAGATAGTGGGAGCAGCGGAAGAGTGTGCAGGTTGCTTAAATCCATTTATAGATTAAAGCAAGCATCGCGAAGTTGGAACATCTGCTTTGATGAGACAGTCAAAGAGTTTGACTTTATCAAAAATGTAGATGGACCATGTATTTATAGGAAGATTGTAGAAGGAGCAGTAGTCTTCCTCGTTTTGTACGTCGACGACATACTACTGATAGGGAATGATGTCCCTATGCTACAATCAGTAAAGCTCTTCTTGTCACAGAAATTCTCCATGAAAGACTTGGGTGATGCAACTTACATTTTGGGCATTAAGATCTATCGTGATAGATCTAATAGAATGTTGGGACTTTCACAGTCCAGGTATATTGACACTATACTAAAGAGGTTTAGTATGGAAGATTCCAAGAGCGGTAACATGCCCGCTTGTCACGGGATTACCCTCTCTAAAGAAATGTCTCCAAAGACCGATGAAGAGAGGGATCGCATGAGCATTTTACCCTACGCTTCGGCGGTAGGATCTATAATGTATGCGATGTTATGTACAAGACCGGATGTAGCTTACGCACTTGGTGTGGTAAGCAGGTATCAGTCTGACCCAGGTGAGAAACATTGGATAGCGGTAAAGAACATTCTCAAGTACCTGAGAAGGACTAACGAGATATTCTTGATTTACGGTAATGGGGACCTCCAGGTAGAGGCTTTTACCGACTCCGGCTTCCAAAGTGACAAAGATGATTCTAAATCCATTTCGGGTTTTGTGTTTACCCTCAATGGAAGGGCGGTATGTTGGAAGAGTTCCAAACGGGATACCGTCGCAGACTCAACTATGGAGGCTGAGTATATAGCTGCTAGTGAAGCCGCAAAAGTAGCTGTCTGGATAAGGAAGTTCATCTCTGAACTTCACGTAGTTCCGTCCATTGCCAATCCAATACCTTTGTATTGTGATAACAATGGGGCCGTAGCATTGGCGAAGGAACCCAGGTCCCATCAGAAATCCAGGCATATCTTAAGGCGTTTTCACCTGATCAGGGAGATCGTTGATCGTCGGGAGATCGAGGTATGGAGAGTGGATACAAAAGACAACACGACAAATCCATTCACAAAGGCCATCCCTCAAGTTCAGTTCGAGAGGCTGTTTGAGATGTTCGGCATGCGGTACTCCAGCAACTGGATATAGTGAAGACAATGGGTACTCATTATGCCAATTATAGGCCTTAGTGCAAGTGGGAGAATGTTGGATATATATGCCCTAGAGGCCTTCATTGTATAGGATACTGGGGATATGTATGTACATAACAGTCTTGCTTAATATGATAGTACGCTATTTGGTTTGTCTTTATCTTAACGTATGATATATTTTGCGTAGTATTCATATATATATATATATATACGTGTTGATAAAGCCCATAGGGTGTGTGCCTGACTTCCGGCGTTATGATGGCAGTCATACTAGCGGGAGCTAGATAGTCAATAGGCACATCCTTAGATGTCCCTGGTCGTAGGAGTATTGAAACTGGGCATCGATACTCCGGAGTAGACTGGTGTATACATATCTGGACCCTGAGGAGGGGCAATGGATTGGTCCCGCAGCCATTGGTGGAGTGCACCTAAGATTGTATACAGATGCTCATTGGGTGTGAGTACACCGGACAGGACTCGCCGAGAACTGACTGGATGGTATTTATACCTAACGTCAGATAGCAGTTCTCAGGTGACATGTGTGCAGATAGTCCATTGACTTAAAGTCGTCATTTGTCTCGTGTGAGTTCCCACGGTGCTTTGATTACTACCCTACCACGGTTCAAAGGAGTCGTGCAAACAGGTTTTAGTTGGGCACAGTCCCGAGCCACGTGGAGGCAGTGAATGACTGTTAGGGATTCGTCTCTCCCGGTATAGGGAGTTGATATCGCACAGTGATCGGTTGGTCATTACCATAAGTCCCTGGCCAGGGCTGATTGAGAATTACTGATAGATTGATCAGTAGATTCTCGGATGGTGATAAAGCCATACCGACACGACTTGTACGGTTATTAGGGGTCTGACGTTTACCACCTCCCTAGACCATACATGCGATACCCTTAGACGAACAGATCGGACTGCACGGATATTGTCACACACAGGATCAGTAGGAGTTCGGATGGGTATCCTCACCGGCCTTCTTATCGACATCTACCAGGGGACCGTTACGTACAGCTAGTGCCGCTTGCGGTCTGTGGTTAAACCCACTGCCAGCGTAGTAGTCGAGTCATTAGAGTCCCACACAGAGTTTTCCCAACTCCAGGCGAAAAGATATAGAGGTCGTACGGTTTTACGACAAAGGGTTCGGACGCATATGTGTTTAAACGCACGTACGACATTCGGACAGTTTTTACTAGCCGGCTTTGGTTTAAGCCAGTTTCTAGTATCGGGTTATTGGATTTATACAGTGTAAAGTTTTTCCGTGTTTTCACGGATGCGAGGGACGTTCTCGTAATTTTCCGGGAAGCTTCTGGAAGGATGGTGACTAAGGAGGTTAAGGTGGCATTTTCATTAAATGCAAATTGTGACTAATTTGTGTGATTCACTATGTCATTAATGCATTATTTATTGCTTAATGACTCACATAGTGAATCACTCATATTGAATTAATGAAACATGGTGAATAATCATTTAAATTCATTTATTTGATAATTCATTATGTTTTATATATTAAAGTGAGAAGCTTTTCTATTTTCATTATCATCTCCACCTTCTCTCTCCTCAAGCTCACTCTCTCTTCAAATACTAATCCTACAACTCATGAGTTGAGACCAAAGATTAGTATAGACTAAACATTCCATAACCTAACTCTATATCATCTTAGTTACTTTGATTAGCAACTAGAGAAACTAAGTAACCTCAAGTCTAGAGGTTATAGCTTGGATTAGGGTTCTCAGGTGGATCATCTATCACTTGGAGGAGGCCGAGGAGGATGAAGAGATCGTAAAGACGAAGGACTAGAATCATTTGGTATAATCTCTTTACATAGTAGCTTACAACTCTATGCCTGTTGTTAATTATCGTTTAGCAAAGATCTTCGGTTAGTCGATGTTTACATACAAAACAAGATCGTTTTTCATATTTCCGCCTCCCCGCAACTCGTGGGGTGTTGCACATCGACTTACAGTATCCAATACCCAGGAAGTAGGGTTAACTGACATACAGTTCTCTATTACAAACACACCCGAAGCCGAAGCCACAACATGCTTCGAATTATGGCTACTGGCTTTACCAGCCCTGCAATCCTTCTGCCAATGTTCATTCCCATAACAATAGGGACGTCCCTCTTTTACTATATCCAGCCCCAAAACTTATGCCCTTCCCTTTCCTTCTTCTTCCCTGGTTTCCTTCAGGGTGGAAGGTAGAGACTGCAAAATCAAGTCAGCACCTGACTCGTTCTTCAATGAGGTCTTCAGGTCCGTGAGCTCAAAATAGCTGGTCTCTGTAAGGACGTTGCCCCCTACAGATGACCCGATAGCCGACCTCGCTTGAAGCAATTCGTTCGAGATCTCATATCATGCGATACGAGATTGCTCTCCATATAAATCTTTTGTTAGTTATATGTATGCCCTAGAGGCCATTACTGTACATACGATGTATATTGTAGTGGATGCTAGGACATATATAGGGGGGACTTTCTTGCTCGACATGATAGTATGCTATCTGGTTGTACTTTATCTTAACATGTACTCTGATTGTCTCTATGTTACATGTTGATAAAGCCCTTGGGATATGTACTCGACTACTGGGACTATGATGAGATCATACTAGTGGGGCCACGGTAGTCAACGAGTACATCCTATAACTGTTCCTAGTCGAGGGTGTATCGAGACAGGGCATAGCGTATACGCATCTTGACCCATATGATGGGCGATGGATGATCCCATATCCATCGGTGTTTGACATCAAGGATGGTGTACAGGTGCTCAGTAGAGACTGGGTACACTGGACGGACTCGCCGAGAACTCCCAGATGGTATTATACCATACGTCAGATGGCAGTTCTCCGGTGACACTGGTACAGAGTAGTCTGTTGACCCGAGATCGTCATAGAGTCTTGTGTGGTTCCCACTGTGCTTTGATTTCCATCATACCATGTCCAAGAGGGCGTGCAAAAAGGTGGCTTTTGGGTACAGTCCCGAATCACATGGAGGCAATGAGCGATAGGAGGGGATTCGTCTCTCCCGGTATAGGGAGTTGATGTTGCGCTGTGTTCGATTGGCTATAACCGGAAATCCCTGGCCAGGGTTGCTGAGATTTACTGGTAAGTATTATCAGTAGTTTCTCGAACTGTTATAGACCTCATATCGACACGACTTATCAAGCTACTGGGGTCTGACGTTTACCACCCCTAGGCGAGATATGCAACATATCAGACGACAAGACCGGACTGTACGGGAGTGTTACTGTTTGGATTCACAGTAGAAGTTACAGGCTTGCTTGTTGATCTTCTAAGCGCTCAATACCTGGGTGGCTGTTACATTTAGCTGACCGCTTGCAGCTTGTGGGTGTTTGATATGATCATCACCTACTGCCGGCGTATTGACGATTCTTTAGAGTCCTACACAGCGGTTTCTCGGCTCAGGCAAAACGGAGTAGGGGCACATATGTGATATGTGCGGGACCGAGGATAATGCGATATGAGATACCGTATTCTATTCTCGCGATATTTGATATCAGCCGGGTCATCGGATCAAGTGTTGATTCGATGAATCGGTTCGGATAAATATTAGTCGGTTATATGCGATATAGCCGGATTGTCGGATCAAGTGTTGATTCGATAATTTAATGTATAATAATATGTATGATATATTAAATTGCATTAACTAATATTTGCTCACTAAAAGATTCTTTTTCTCACTCGGATAATACATTGATATATATGCGATATATGTTAATTGTATTATTTTATTTTGTTACGATAAATATTATATATGTGATATATAATATTGTAACATGATATGATAACTAATGCAACTTGTTTAGTAGAGATTAAACATGGTTAGGGTTTGATTAGGGTTAAGGTTTTCTAGAAGTTTCTAGAAGCTTTCTTTCTTTGTCTTTGTTAAGATATTATGCTAGATATTTCCTTAACCTAACCAAACCTTTAACCTTAGTCAAATCTCTACAAGGGTTAGTTTGATCATGGTTACATTATTCATCATATCATTTCTTTTCCTATTCATCACAAAAGGATTCTAAGATTATTCATCATCTTCTTCCTTCTTCTTCTTTGCTTGAAATGGTTTCTTGCTTTGATTTTTCTGATGGATAAATATGAGAAAAAGATAAATAAAGAGAGCAAAAATCCTACTTCATCATCCTCATCTTCCCTTGCCATTTAGATGAGGGTGTTCACATCATTTCATGAGTGTTAGCTTGTGTTAAAGAAACTTCAAGGTAGATCATCTTAGTATCGAAGATCGGAAGCAAAGGTTGCGTCTTTCTCTTCGTGGAACCTCTCGAGAGTCCGGATCCCGATGATCGCAGCGAAGGGACCACAACACGGAGCATATGAAGTGAAGGACCGGATCTACAAAGGTTGTAATCCCTCTCACTTAGTGTTAAAATGTTTAGCAAGTTAGTTTTCGCCTAATCTCTAGTTTAAAGTTCCGTATTCGGGTTGTTCGGCACGGCTAAATTTTTATTCGGGCATGGTTGATGCCTCGTAGACCCTTGTGCGCGTGCCTAGTAACCCTACAGCGGTATCAGAGACAAGCTAGAGCTTTAGGCGAAGTCTAGACGAAGTTTGAAGTCCGATCGAACCAAAACCCCCGTCTGAAACATGCTCTCTGGAAATTTTCTAAAAATTGGGATTTTTCCACATTAAAAATATCCAAAAATTACAGCAGGTAATTATAAGAACTACTGTGAAGCACATGAGTGTAAGTCGCCCAAAGAGGCGCGGAACCGCGGCCCCACCCCAACATGTGCGGCGGTTCCGCGGCCACATGGTCGATTCTTGGCACGTGGTTTTCACAGTAACTCCTATTTTGTAATATTGTATTTTCTGGGAATTTTTAATATTTATTCAACTGTTGAATTTTCTGGGGTTGTTTAGGGATTCGATGATTCGGTCGGATTATCAGATTTTGTCTATGTGTTTTTTCTGGATAACTTTTAGAAACTGTTAAAAAGTTCGAACGGATATCAATAACTCACTTTTTCCCCTGTCGGAAATTTTTTCAAAAGTTGGATTTTTTCTCGTGTTTAAGAATGTTCTAAGTCATGCAAGTAACTCGGTGGACCCTCTAGAAGACAACAAACCTTAACTCGATTATGTGACCGTCTTGAACTTCCCTTTGAACCTTAGGGTTTGGGGCAGTACGGCGTGCCACATGTGAGGCGTTGGCTTGACCCTTCTACGGCTGGACCATTGGTACTGTGGCATGTAATGAATGTTTTTAAACTGATTTCAAGTGTTGAGATATATTGGGGAAATCTTGGGTGCTTGATGATTCGATCGGAAAGTTTAATTTTTTCTATTTATCTGGAATGTGATACAATATTTGGAATCCACAGGTAGTTATGAGATAACTGATTTGAATATTATAAACATAGTAGTTTAGTCTCAGTTGATCGGTTGCCACGGAATTTTGATGTGATCAAAAGTCCGTCGCAATCACGTAGTGTACGCGGATACTCGCCGGATAAACTTAATAGACAGCTACGCCCCATAGCCCCGACCAAGTGACTGTAGGAGAACCCCGTCGCCGAAAGCATCCGTTCGGGTGCTCGTGGTAGCGGTGTTCCGCCTTGGTGCACTTCGTCGACGGTATCGGGGGTGCGGCCGTCTACTAAAGTTTGCGACGAGCATTCGATCAGTTTTTCGGGAATCTTGTTGAATTGCCCGACTTGATATTGAAAAGTGTTTTTGATAAATGAGACTAAAATGCGGGGTTTATAATTGTTAGGCATGTGATGTCTAAGGAATTCATTTGGTTAGGCATGCGATGTCTAAGGAAGTTGCGGATTCCAACTGTTGTAGTTTTACACTTTCTTTTCTGTGACCGTAAGCGTAGTATGTGGTGTATCGCCGGCTTCGTTGTTATACATCAACGACAATCGGGATACGCATACTTGTTTACGTTGATGATATGAGATATTATGTGTTGCTGTGATATGTTGTATTGGATCGTCGCATTTGAATAGCCGGGGTTTTATGTGAGATGAGAGTTTTTCTTTTTGATTCATGTAAAATTCATTTGTATGTAATATTCTTTTATTGGGGCACTTCCAGGTAGCGGAAGATGTCACCGTTGTATATTATTTACTTTTCCGCATTAGGTAGACCCAAGGCGGGGAGCACAAGTAACCGGGTTCTAGGGTCCAGTGGGAGACCATCTCGAGGAGACGAGATCGGGTCTCCTAACCCTAGAATTGGCAGTGTTACTTGCCGCTCTCGTAGGGGTCTAGGGATGTGGGTTTGGCTATTCATCGCGACCGTGGAATCCGTGTTTTATACAGGCTCGTATTGAAAACACGGACGTCCTAGTATATCCAATATTTCATATATGTTCTTCTGCTGCAATGTTCTGTGATGAGATCATATTACTGCCTGAGATGAATGTTTATATTATATATATGAGATATATGTTATATTGCAGATTTCGTTTCAAAAGAGATGCTTGTGAAGCATATTAAAATGGGACTTCATTAATGAGATTAATGAAATAAAAGAAACCTAAGATGTTGTGGAATCGAATTTTCAAAAACAGGTAGCTACAGTTCTTGCTTTGCATCGCGGTGTTCCTTGTAGAACATCCTGCACCTTATTCGATAAGTAAAGGACCGAGATCCCTTCACCGGGAGTTACTCCTTTAGCAATAACTGGCAGATGCTACAAACTCGGTTTGTCTTTTGATTGCTTCTATAGTTTCTGCTTTGCATAGTGATATTTGTGAAATATCCTGCACCTTATTCGATGAGGAAAGGGCCGACGATCCCTTCACCGGGAGTGACCCCTTTAGCAAAACTAGAAAAGCCTCAAAAACACTCCATTTAAAATCACTCGATTCTACAACGATATCAAGTTCATTACGCAAAGGGTTTTCTTAAAAACCCGTCGTAGCCCTCCGTCATTTCAGATAAGTACTACTTAGTATTCGTGATGCGGTAGTTTGGCATTCGTCAAGGCGTAGTGTACGGTAGCTAACTAGTGCTTATCTGCTAGCATACGATGCGATTGGATTAGGGTATTCGTACGGCGTTGTTTGGCATTCGTCAAGGGTCGTGCGGGTGGGTTTAATTCAATCAAGAAATGTACGGGTTGAACTTGGCTAGCGGACTATGGGTGGTTTGGCATTCGTCAAGGTCATAGGACGCTAGGGGCAAAATAATATTGGGGATTTCAAGTGTTGAAATTTGCAATGAGATTGCATACCTTCTATGAGATAGTTGGATCCCGATACCCGCTGCGAGTAAGAGTTACTCCAGGGAGAGTTTTACACATTACAATTAGCCGATCAAATAGGTGTCTAGAAAGGTGTCAACGGGGTTACGCCTATGGGAAAACGAGGTTTACTTTAATTAGGTTCATGCGAAAGCACGGGGGACCTCCCTCAAAGTACCGACACTGGCCTGGCTGAAAGATTGGCGAACTTGTAGCGTGTAATTAATCCCGGCTAGTCTTTCCTTTTAGGGTTTGAAGAAAGATTTGACTAAAAACAGTGGGAGACATCCTGATTAGATATATTATATAACCAATCTAATCTTGCAAGAGCATACGCTGAGTGTTTTCTTCTCTCTCTCTCCAGGTAGCGACCATATCACGCCTTAATCAAGATAATAAAACGGATATATTGACCGAACCCGCTTGTTATACTGAGCTGGGGAACGTTGGTCCCGCTCCAACTTATAATTGTTATAAGACAGAGCAGGAAATTGGGGAATACCAGATTTCCCGTGCCGCCCAAACGAAGAAAGTGCATGCTGATGCATCATCTTCGGGTGTGTTCATTACTGAGAACTGTTTCTCAGTATCTTTTACGTCCTGGGTATGTGATACCGGATCAGGATCCCGTATATGTAATCTGTTACATGGGCTACAGATAGGTAGAGAACTGAGAACGGGTGATAAGTTTCATGAGACAGAAAACGGTGCAAGTGTTGCAGCCAAGTCTGTTGGTCACTCTCACCCTGTATTACCAGAATGCATTGATTCTGAACAAATGTTATTAGATACCGAACCCGATATACAAAATCATATCAGTCTCTTTATTAGTAAAGAAAGGATATAATTTTGTATTGTTGGATAATGTTTTGAACATTTCCTATATCAAGAGTTGATCGGTTCAGGCACGTTATCTAAAAGCATTGACATTCTAAATCAAATTACAGTTCTTAGTATACGGAACACACACAAAAGGAAGAGTTCAGAAATGAACGAATCCTTCTTGAGGCATTATAGACTAGGTCATATCAATGCGATCCGACTGGCTGAAGTTAAATATAGATGCATATTTAAATTAGTTTGAATTTACATCTTGTGAAACTTGCCAGTCATGTCACAAAGATAAGATGACCACAGCTCTGTTTGTTGGAAACAGAGAAAGAGTTAGTGAACTTTTGGGATTGATACATGCTGATGTATGAAAGTCCCCTGTCTACATATGCCAAGATCGGTTCTTTGTACTTCTTTACATTCTCTGATAATCTCTCAAGATTCAGACATATGTTCCTGCTGAAACACAAGTCCGAAGCTTTTGAGATATTCACAGAATATAAGTTAGAAGTAGAGAACCAAAATACGGGTATAAGTATTATGTCCTTTGATGAGATCAAGGAGGAGAATACTTGAGCACGGAATTCCTGGACTATTCTAAAGGAGAATGAGATTCTCTCTCGGCATTACTCCTCCGGATACACCATAGAACGATGGTATATCGGGGCGGAGCAATCACACCCTATATGATATGGTGTGCTCTATGATGAGTACTACTGAGTTACCTTTTTCCTATTGGGTGTTATGCACTTGAGAAGTTGCATACCTATTGAATAGGGTTCGAATCAAATCAGTTACCTACCACTTCATATGTGATATGGAAAGGGAAGAGCCCATATCTTAAGTTGGTTAAGATTTGGGGTTGTCCGGCCTATGTCTAAAAGCAAAATCCGGACAAGCTCGAGGCAAGGTCTGTTATGTAGAACTGGAAATGTTCCAGCTATACAGACTGCAGCTGATGATTTGATAGAACCAAAGGATTCAGTAGATTCCAACGAACCTCAGCCTCTCCGCCGATCTAGTAGGGTTCCTCACCCACCTGAGAGATACTTCTGTTTCTCTATGACAGTGGGAGCGAGGATTGCATCATGAGATGATGACCCAACTAGTTTCGAGCTGGCCATCAGGAGTAAGACTCTGTAAGAATGGCTGGATGCTTGTCGATCTGAGATGGAATCCTTATACACCAACAAAGTATGGACTTTGGTTGCTCTATCTGAAGGGTTAAATCCCCATCAGGAGCAAGTATATCTTGAGAAGATTACTAGGTGTACATGGAAAAGTTGAGACTTTCAAAGCTATGCTTAAGTCCATCCAGATCCTACTTGCCACGGCTACATACCATGACTATGATATCTGGTGGTTGGGTGTCATGACTGCTTTTCTAAATGATGTTTTAGAAAAGAGCGTCTATAAGTACACAGCCAGAGGGCTTCGTAGACAGTGGGAGCAGCGGAAACGTGTGTAAGATGTTTTATATGATAAAACAGACATCGCGGAGTTGGAACATATGTTTTGATGTGGTAGTCAAAGAGTTTGACTTCATCAAAATGGTAGATGAACCTTGTATATACGAAAAGGTAGTAGAGAGTATGGTGGTGATCCTCGTAGAGTACGTGGATGACATACTCTTGATAGGGAAGGAGTTTCCTATGCTACGCTCGGTCAATCTCCGCTTATCACAAGGATTCTCCATATAGGATAAAAGTGATACCTCCTAAATCCTGGGTTTTGGATCTATGAGATAGATCTAATTGGATGTTAGGAGATGGTATCAATCGATCCTAGGGAGAATCACTGGAAAGGTTCCAGGGTGATAAGGACGACTGAATGTCAGTCGCGGGCATTGTCTTTACCCTCAGTGGAGGGACGGTATGTTGGAAGAGTTCCAAGTTAGATACCGTGACATACTAGACGATTAAAGGCAAGATACATCGTTACCAAGGATGCTACCAAAGAGACAGTCTGGATATATGTATAAGTTCATAAGATGAACTTCGTTCCTACCATTGTGTGACAATGGAGTTGTGGCTTATGCCAAGGAACTACCGTCACATCAGAAATCCAGATATAATTCTTAGGCAGTATCACCTGATCATGGAGATGGTTGATCTCCAGAGAGATCGAGGTTAGGAGAGTAGACACAGAGGACAACAGCGCGGATCCACTCACAAAGGCCTTTTTCCCAGTAGAGACTTTTACGGGATGGTTGAGTATGAGATACTTCAACCGCAGCTAATTGTTGGGTATGCGATACCATAACAGATGGCCCTAGTGCAAGTGGGAGATTGTTAGTTATATGTATGCCCTATAGGCCATTACTGTACATACGATGTATATTGTAGTGGATGCTAGGACATATATAGGGAGGACTTTCTTGCTCGACATGATAGTATGCTATCTGGTTGTACTTTATCTTAACATGTACTCTGATTGTCTCTATGTTACATGTTGATAAAGCCCTTGGGATATGTACTCGACTACTGGGACTATGATGAGATCATACTAGTGGGGCCACGGTAGTCAACGAGTACATCCTATAACTGTTCCTAGTCGAGGGTGTATCGAGATAGGGCATCGATGCACCAGAGTAGACTAGCGTATACGCATCTTGACCCATATGATGGGCGATGGATGATCCCATATCCATCGGTGTTTGACATCAAGGATGGTGTACGGGTGCTCAGTAGAGACTGGGTACACTGGACAGATTCGCCGAGAACTCCCAGATGGTATTATACCATACGTCAGATGGCAGTTCTCCGGTGACACTGGTACAGAGTAGTCTGTTGACCCGAGATCGTCATAGAGTCTTGTGTGGTTCCCACTGTGCTTTGATTTCCATCATACCACGTCCAAGAGGGCGTGCAAAAAGGTGGCTTTTGGGTACAGTCCCGAATCACATGGAGGCAATGAGCGATAGGAGGGGATTCGTCTCTCCCGGTATAGGGAGTTGATGTTGTGCTGTGTTCGATTGGCTATAACCGGAAATCCCTGGCCAGGGTTGCTGAGATTTACTGGTAAGTGTTATCAGTAGTTTCTCGAACTGTTATAGACCTCATATCGACACGACTTATCAAGCTACTGGGGTCTGACGTTTACCACCCCTAGGCGAGATATGCAACATATCAGACGACGAGACCGGACTGTACGGGAGTGTTACTGTTTGGATTCACAGGAGAAGTTACAGGCTTGCTTGTTGATCTTCTGAGCGCTCAATACCTGGGTGGCTATTACGTTTAGCTGACCGCTTGCAGCTTGTGGGTGTTTGATATGATCATCACCTACTGCCGGCGTATTGACGATTCTTTAGAGTCCTACACAGAGGTTTCTCGGCTCAGGCAAAACGGAGTAGGGGCACATATGTGATATGTGCGGGACCGAGGATAATGCGATATGAGATACCGTATTCTATTCTCGCGATATTTGATATCAGCCGGGTCATCGGATCAAGTGTTGATTCGATGAATCGGTACGGATAAATATTAGTCGGTTATATGCGATATAGCCGGATTGTCGGATCAAGTGTTGATTCGATAATTTAATGTATAATAATATGTATGATATATTAAATTGCATTAACTAATATTTGCTCACTAAAAGATTCTTTTTCTCACTCGGATAATACATTGATATATATGCGATATATGTTAATTGTATTATTTTATTTTGTTACGATAAATATTATATATGTGATATATAATATTGTAACATGATATGATAACTAATGCAACTTGTTTAGTAGAGATTAAACATGGTTAGGGTTTGATTAGGGTTAAGGTTTTCTAGAAGTTTCTAAAAGCTTTCTTTCTTTGTCTTTGTTAAGATATTATGCTAGATATTTCATTAACCTAACCAAACCTTTAACCTTAGTCAAATCTCTACAAGGGTTAGTTTGACCATGGTTACATTATTCATCATATCATTTCTTTTCCTATTCATCACAAAAGGATTCTAAGATTATTCATCATCTTCTTCCTTCTTCTTCTTTGCTTGAAATGGTTTCTTGCTTTGATTTTTGTGATGGATAAATATGAGAAAAAGATAAATAAAGAGAGCAAAAATCCTACATCATCCTCATCATCCCTTTCCATTTAGATGAGGGTGTTCACATCATTTCATGAGTGTTAGCTTGTGTTAAAGAAACTTCAAGGTAGATCATCTTAGTATCGAAGATCGGAAGCAAAGGTTGCGTCTTTCTCTTCGTGGAACCTCTCGAGAGTCCGGATCCCGATGATCGCAGCGAAGGGACCACAACACGGAGCATATGAAGTGAAGGACCGGATCTACAAAGGTTGTAATCCCTCTCACTTAGTGTTAAAATGTTTAACATGTTAGTTTTCGCCTAATCTCTAGTTTAAAGTTCCGTATTCGGGTTGTTCGGCACGGCTAAATTTTTATTCGGGCATGGTTGATGCCTCGTAGACCCTTGTGCGCGTGCCTAGTAACCCTACATCTTTGTTACGGAGGAAGATAGAAACTAAGTCCATCTTCTCGTGCTGCCTCTGGTATGCACCATCAACTGAGGCTAACACGAGGCACTTGGCTTTCGCATATTCCTTTTCCGATGTCCTACGGATATCAATATCTGTGACAGGAGAAACTGGACCTGAGATGGCAGGGGTGGGATTAGTTGAGAGGTGTCCCGGCTTGTTATGGGCAATGGACATCTGGACAGACCTTTGCCAATCATAACAGTCAGATTCAGTCATTTTATTATCTAGATGTAACTTAGGTGTGGTCATGGGGTCGCTGCAATTAAGAGAGAGAGAAGAAAACACTCAGCATGATGCTCTTGAAAGTTTAGATTGGTTTTTAATTTATCTAAATAGGATGGCTCCCATTGTCTCTCGAATCCCTCCTCAAACCATAAAGGAAGAATTAGTCAGGATCAATCTCACCGTACAATACTTGCTTAACCGTTCAGCCAGGCCAGTGTCGGTACTTTGAGGGAGGTTTTCCAACGCTTTTGCGAAGTTCCTTAATTAAATAACCTCTTTTCCCTGGGGGCATAGCCCCGCTAACACCTTTCTAGACACCTACTTTGTTTATAGCATTGATCGTTAAGTGAGAAAGTTCCCGAGGAGTAGCATATACTCAGAGTAGGATCGGGATCAAAATATCATCGCGTGACAAAACTGAAGGAATCCTACCAGAATCATTACACTCCAAATGGTATGCAATGCTAGCAAGTTTCAGTTCTTTTGAAACTCCCAATGTGGATTTTTTCCCCATGCTCTTATGACCTTGACTAAGGCCAACAAATCATAAGTCACATGTCAAGTTCTACCCGTCGTTGTCCAGGTTGATTTGAACCCACCCGTATATACCCTTGACTATGGCTAACAAAGTAATACGACTGTCCCAAACCAACACATCTATCTATGCAACATATGAATACCCACCAGCTACCAAACACTGTGCCTTGACTAGGGCCAACAAACACAGCTTGAATACTGTTGGATATTCATATGAAACGACGGAGGGCTACGAATGGTTTTGGCGAAACCGTGAACGTAATGAACTTGATATAATCGAAGGAACGAGATAGCTTTTAAAAGGAGTGGTTCAAGCTCTGCGTTTAAAAGCTGGTTTTTGAACCCTGGATCTTGACATCTTGCCTTGACATCTTGCGCTTAAGATCCCGCTACTGGATGATGTACTTTAAGCTCTGGTGGTCCGTGAAAATCTGACATGACTCTCCATACAAGTAGTGTCTCCAAATCTTAAGCGCAAAGACCACCGCGGCCATCTCAAGATCATGAGTGGGATAATTCTGTTCGTGCTTCTTCAACTGCCGGGAAGTATAAGCGATAACTCTATCATGCTGCATCAATACACAATCGAGCCCCACTCGAGAAGCATCACAATAAACGACAAAGCTACCCGATCCAGAAGGCAAAGATAAAACTGGTGCAGTCGTTAACCGAGTCTTCAACTGCTGAAAACTCAGCTCGCATGCCTCAGGACAAAGAAAAGGAAACCCTTTCCTGGTCAGTCCGGTCAGCGGTGCAGCGATACTCGAGAAGACCTGCATGAAACGACGGTAATAACTGGCTAAGCCCAAAAAGCTACGGACCTCTGTCATTGATACAGGTCTGGGCCAAAGCTGTATGACCTCGATCTTCCTCGGGTATACATGAATACCGTCTCCCATAACCACATGACCTAGGAAGTCAACTCTATCAATCTAGAAGGCACACTTCGAGAATTTAGCAAGCAGCTGGTGCTATCTCAATGTCTGCAAAGCAATCCTCAAGTGCTACTCATGCTCCTCTCGACTGTTGGAATAAACCAAAATGTCATCAATAAACACAATAATAAACTGGTCGAGGAACGATCTGAAAATCCACTTCATCAAATCCATGAACGATGCTGGGGCATTGGTGAGCCCGAACGACATCACCAAAAACTCATAATGCCCGTAGCGCGTCCCAAAAGCAATCTTCGGAACGTCATCATTCTGAACCCGCAACTGATGATAACCTGATCTCAAATCAATCTTAGAAAAATGTCTCGCACCCTGGAGGTGATCAAACAAATTGTCAATGTGAGGTAAAGGATACCTATTTTCCACCGTAACTCGGTTCAATTAACGATAATCAATGCACAACCTCAAACTGACGTCCTTCTTCTGGACGAACAGGATAGGAGCTCCCCAAGACGAAACACTCGGACGTACAAGTCCCCTATCAAGAAACTCTTGCAGTTGATCCTTAAGCTCTCTAAACTCCGTCGGGGCCATTCGGTATGGCGGTATAGAAATAGGCTCCGTGCCGAGGATCAGATCAATGCAAAACTCAATCTCACGCTCTGGTGGCTGTAGGGTTCCTAGGCACACCCATGAGGTTCTACAAGTGATCAAACATGGCCAATTCAAATTTTTTCTGTGTGCCGAGAATCCCTAAACTAGATCGTTACTAGAGGTAAGGCGATGCAAGCAAGTAAACAACTTTATTGCTAAATGAAAGAGACTACAACCTTTGAAGATCCGGTCCTCCACTTCTCTAGCTCCATGTTGACGTCCCTCCGCTGGGATCATCGGATCCCGGACTCTAGCAATGGTTTCGTCGAAGAAATGATCAGGCTAGGTCGTCGACTTCGATGCCGAAAATGATCTACGTCGAGGCAACTCAAACTCAAGCTCCACCTTCACCAAGTCATGAAACTTGTGAAGAAAACACCCTATACTACATGGCAAGTGGTAGAGGATGAAGAAATAGGAAGTGGGTTCACTTTTGATTTGGATTTCTCACTTGGAATCATCACATAGAAATTTCAAGCAAAGGTTTTTCTTTTTCTCTTCATGAAGAAGATGAAGAAGAAGAATAAAAAAGAATTATTCATAATAAAAAAACAATTGATGGTTATCATAATGCAACCATGGTTAAGTGTAGAGAATAAACTAGGGTTAGGTGAATGGTTAGGTTAAGCAAAAGAAACAAAAATGGTTGAACTTTTCAAAGCTTCATGAAGCTTCAATGTAAATCTAAAAGAAGCAACCATTTCTTTTCTTGCTATAAAGAATAAATAAATAAAATAAATAATCAAGAGAAGATAATAAAAACCCTAACCATTCACTTAAACATGGTTTAAAATAAACACAAACCCAAGTTTGCATGTATCATCAAACATGATACAAACAAGTGCACAAAAATATATCACATATACAACTTGTGCATTTCAAGTGAGAAAATCAATCTTGAGTGAACCAATACTAGTTAATGCAAAGTAATATATCAAATATATAATTATACATTAAATCATTAAATCAACACTTGATTTAATGATCCGGTCATACTGCATATAACCGACTAATATCATGTGTATCAATGTATCGAATCAACATTTGATTCGGTAACCCGGCTATATCACATATAACCGTCCTATGATACATATCGCGAGAATAGAATACAGTGTTTGTATGAAGTATGACGTACTTCACAAGATTCGCAAGATGTCAAGGCACAGTGTTTGTATGAAGAAATCTACACCACCAGAGCTTAAAGTACATCAAAGCTGAACATCAGAGGAGGCACGAGAATATGGACCTAGAGTCCATATTTCTTCATACAAAAGAACTGTATGGAGAGCAGTTTCGTATCGCAAGATACGAAGTGTCGAAGAAGTTGTTTTCGGCAAGGTTGGCCGTCGGATCATCGGTAGCAGAACACGTGCTTAAGATGATTGGCTACATTGAGGAGCTCGCGGACCTTGGGACCACGTTGGAGAATGAACTCTATACTGATTTGATTCTCCAGTCCCTTCCTTCCACTTACGCCCAGTTTATTCTTAACTTCAACATGCAAGGAAAGGAGGTTGAACTTTCCGAACTTCTGAACATTTTGAGGAGTGCTGAGGGCACCCTACAGAAGGGTAGGGAGACATCCACTTTGTTTGTAGTAGGATCTTCCTCTTCTAGGTCCAGGGCGAAAGCCAAGGGCAAGAAGAAGAAAGCCCCCGCCAAACCAAGAGGCGGTGTCAGTAAAGTGGATACGAAGGGAAAAGGAAAAGCAACAAAGGTAACGGGAAAGCTGGTGGGGAAGGAAGAATGCTTCTATTGTCACAAAAGTGGTCACTAGAAACAGGATTGCAAGGCTTGGAAGGCCAGAACACAGGATTTGAAGCGAGTTGCAGCTTTAGCTTCAGGTGTGTATGTTATTGAAAACTGTCTATCAATAAACTCTACATCCTGGGTATTGGATACCGGATCAGGATCTCATATCTGTAATTCTTTGCAGGCGTTGAGAAAGCGTAGAGTTTTGAAGGCAGGTGACATGACCCTCAGAGTTGCAAACGGTGCTAGCATGGATGCTGAGGCCGTGGGGGACTATCACCTGGGATTGTCGGATGGACACTTTTTGGTTTTGCATAGTTGTTATTATGTACCAAATGCAACCTGTAATATCATTTCTGTATCTTTATTATCTAAAGAAGGTTATGAATTTGCATTTGTAAGTAATGTAGTGAACATTCACCTTAATCAAGTTTTGATTGGGTCAGGTACATTGAACAACGGTATATACGTATTAAACCAGCCACAGATTTTCAATGTCCAGAATACACACAAAAGAAAGTCTCCAGAAATCGATAAAACTTTCTTATGGCATTGTAGACTGGGTCACATCAATGAGAGAAGATTGACTAAGTTACATGCAGAAGGATATTTGGATTCGTTCGAATATCAATCGCATGAAACTTGTCAATCCTGTATCAAAGGAAAGATGACAAAGACTCCGTTCACTGGACACGGAGTAAGAGCGAGCGAGCTCTTGGGACTCGTACACAGCGACGTGTGCGGTCTAATGTCTATACAAGCACGAAGCGGTTATTCTTACTTCATTACTTTTACGGATGACTTTTCAAGGTACGGTTATGTCTTCTTAATGAAACATAAATCCGAGGCTTTTGAAAAATTCCAGGAATATAAGAATGAAGTAGAAAAACAAACAGGCAAAAGTATCAAGGCACTGAGATCTGATCGAGGTGGTGAATACTTGAGTGCCGAGTTCCTGGGTTACTTAAAAGAGAATGGAATTCTCTCTCAGCTTACTCCTCCATACACTCCGCAACATAACGGTGTATCGGAGAGACGGAACCGAATCCTATTAGATATGGTACGGTCCATGATGAGTAATGCTGAGTTGCCGCGATCGTTCTGGGGATATGCGCTAGAATCAGCTGCATACCTTTTAAACCGAGTTCCAACTAAGACTGTGCCTACTACACCATATCAGATGTGGTGTGGGAAGAGACCCTATCTTAATCACATTAAGACATGGGGATGTCCAGCTTTTGTAAAAAAGCAGCATGCGGACAAGCTCGAGGCACGCTCAGTACAGTGCAAGTTTGTGGGATATCTAAAGAACTCCAAGGGATATTACTTCTATTGCGAAGAGGAACAAAAAGTCATTGTTTCTCGCCATACCCACTTTCTAGAACACCAGTTCATAGAAAAAGAATCAAGTGGGAGCGCAATAGAACTGGAAGAAATTCCAGAACCACAAGCTATTACTGAAAGCTTAGTAGAACCAGAGGGTTCGAAAGATCAGGACATTCCCACCCCATTCCGCAGGAGTAGTAGGCAGTCTCATCCGCCCGAGAGATACTACGGTTTTCTCATTGACGGGGATAGAGATGATTGCATCATAGAGTTTGATGAGCCTACTAGCTTCCAGCAAGCCATTCAGAGCGTCGACTCGGTAAAATGGCTGGATGCAATGCGGACCGAAATGGAGTCCATGTACACCAACAAAGTATGGACGTTGGACATTGCTCCAGATGGGGTAAAACCTGTAGGATGCAAGTGGATCTTCAAAAGGAAGATTGGTGTAGATGGACAGGTTGAGACCTATAAAGCTAGACTGGTAGCAAATGGTTTTCGTCAGCGACCTGGTTTGGACTATGACGAAACTTTTTCTCCAGTAGCTATGCTGAAATCCATTCGGATCCTTCTTACCATTGCTGCCTTCCACGATTATGAGATTTGGCAGATGGACGTAAAGACAGCTTTTCTAAATGGACAGTTAGAGGGGTGTGTCTATATGGATCAGCCAGAGGGTTTCATTCAGAGTGGGAGCAGCGGAAAGGTGTGCAAGTTGCTTAAGTCCATTTATGGACTAAAGCAGGCATCGCGGAGTTGGAACATCTGTTTTGATGAGACGGTCAAGGAATTTGGCTTTATCAAAAATCCAGATGAACCATGCATCTATTGTAGATTTGTAGTGAGAACTGTAGTATTCCTCGTTTTATACGTGGATGACATTCTCTTAATAGGAAATGACATTCCTATGCTACAATCTGTCAAGGGGTTCTTGTCACACAGGTTCTCCATGAAAGACCTGGGTGATGCCTCATACATTCTGGGTATCCGGATCTACCGTGACAGATCCAAGAGGATATTAGGACTTTCGCAGTCCAGGTACATCGACACTATACTGAAGAGATTCAGTATGGAAGATTCCAAGCACGGTAATCTACCGGCTTGTCACGGGATCACCCTCTCCAAAGAGATGTCTCCCAAGACTGATTTGGAGAGGGATCGCATGTCTATTATACCCTACGCTTCTGCGGTAGGCTCTATAATGTATGGTGTTAGTTATGTATATGCCCTAGAAGCCATTGTTGTACATATGATGTATATTATAATGGATGCTTGGTTATATATAGAGATGACTTTCTTGCTCGTCATGATAGTATGCTATTTGGTTTCACTTTATCTTAACATGTTGACTTGTATTGGTTTACTGTTTTACTCTCACATGTTGATAAAGCCCTTAGGATTTGTACTCGACTACTGGGACTATAATGAGATCATACTAGTGGGGCCGCGGTAGTCAATGAGTACATCCTATAACTGTTCCTAGTCGAGGGTATATCGAGACAGGGCATCGATACACCAGAGTAGACTAGCGTATACGCATCTTGACCCATATGATGGGCGATGGATGATCCCATATCCATCGGTGTTAGACATCAGAGATGGTGTACGGGTGCTCAGTGGAGACTGGGTACACTGGACGGACTCGCCGAGAACTCCCAGATGGTGATATACCACACGTCAGATGGCAGTTCTCCGGTGACACTGGTACTGCGTAGTCTGTAGACCCGAGATCATCATGGAGTCTTGTGTGATTCCCACTGTGCTTTGATTTCTACCTTACCACGTCCAAGAGGGCGTGCAAAACGGTGGCTTTTGGGTACAGTCCCGAATCACATGGAGGCAATGAGCGATAGGAGGGGATTCGTCTCTCCCGGTATAGGGAGTTGATGTTGTGCTGTGTTCGATTGGCTATAACTGGAAGTCCCTGGCCAGGGCTGATATAGAGATTTACTGGTAAGTGTTACTAGTAGTTTCTCGACCCGTTATGAGCCATACATCGACACGACTTATCGGTTACTGGGGTCTGACGTATACCACCCCTAGACTTGATATGCGACATATCAGACGAACAGACCGGACTGTACGGGAGTGTTACTGGTTGGATTCACAGGAGAACGCACAGGCTAGCTTGTTGATCTTCTGATCGCTCAATACCTGGGTGGCTGTTACGTTTAGCTGACCGCTTGCAGCTTGTGGGTGTTTGATATGATCATCACCTGCTACCGGCGTATTGACGATTCTTTAGAGTCCTACACAGAGGTTTCTTGGCTCAGGCGAAACGGAGTAGTGGCGCATATGTGATATGCGCAGGAACGAGAATAATGCGATATAGGATACCGTATTATATTCTCGCGATATATGGATATGAACCGGGTCATCGAATCAAGTGTTGATTCAATGAATCGGTACATGATATATTAGTCGGTAATATTCGATATAGCCGGATCATCGATTCAAGTGTTGATTCGATGATTTAATGTATAATAATATATATGATATGTTGTATTACATTATCTAATATTGGCTCTCTTTATTATTTCATTTTCTCAGTGGATGATACATTGATATATATGCGATATATGTTAACTGTATTATTTTCTTTTGTTGCAAATATATAATATATATGTGATATATATTATTGTGACATGATATGATTAATTGTTAAACATGTTTAAGGATGATTAATTGAGGTTAGGGTTTGATTAGGGTTAGTAGCTTCAAGTTCCTTCTAGAAGCTTTATTCTTTTGTCATGGTTAAGATATTTGTTGATGACACATTCTTAACTCAACCAAACCCTAACCCTAGTTTATTCTCTACACATTCTTAGCCACTCATCCTTGACCATGGTTAATAATCAATCATATAGATTTATTCTATTCATCACAAAAGAAAAAGGATTATCATTATCTTTTCATGATCATCTTCTTGCTTCTTCATGAAAGCTTGCTAGTTTTTCTTCAAGTGATGAAATAAAATGAGAAAATGATTTAAAAAGAAAGCAAAATTACTACTCTCTCATCCTCATCTCATCTAGCCCATGGGATTAGTGTGTTCTACTCTTTTGAGTGAGAAAGCTTGAGTCGTAGCAACTTCAAGGTAGATCATCGGAGATTTGGAATACTTCGAGCTAGCATGGATCGTTCGAGTCGTGGAGCCTCTCATGAGTCCGGGAGATCGTGGATCGCGGCAAAGGGACTTCTACTCGGAGCTTGTGAAGTGAAAGAGCGGACTACAAAGGTTGTAATCCCTCACACTTAGATAAAAGTTATCTTAATTCATGTTAAACCCTAATAATCTAGCAAAGATCCCGGCTTTGGGTTGTTCGGCACGTCTAAAATTTAATCCGGGCATGTTTGATGCCTTATGAACCTTCACAATAGTGCCTAGGAACCCTACAGTGGTATCAGAGCCAGGTTAGAGCATTAGGCGATGTGTTTACGAAGTTAAAACTCCGATCGAACCCGAAACGACGAAACTTGACCCCTCTCTGGAAATTTTTTAAATTTTGGGATTTTTCTGAATTAAAAATATGTAAAAAAATCAGCAGGGAATTCTAAGAGTTACCATGAAACCCGAGCCCCTAATTCCACTAAACGGCCGCGGAACCGCCGCGCAAGCCATGCTTGCGCCGCGGTTCCGCCGCAGATTGATGAGATCATGACACGTGGCTTCATGGTATAGCCCGTAGGTACTTGCTGACTATTCTGGATATTTTTAATCAGTTCCAGGTGTTTAAAATTCTGGGGTTTGTTTTGTAATAGTAGACTCGATCGGAAATTTTAAAATTCGTATTTTTCCGGGATATTTAGAAACTGTTAAACTATTTGAACGGATATCATTAACTTACTGTTTCCCGGTACGGCAAATTTTCAAGTGTTGAAATTTATTCGGGTTTAAATCTTTTGGAAAAATTGTACAAGTTAAACGGTGGACCCTCTAGAAGACACAAACCTTAACTCGATTATGTGACCGTCTTGAACTGCCTTTTGAACCTTCGGGTTTGGGGCAGTACGGCGTGCCACATGTGAGGCGTTGGCTTGACCCTTCTACGGCTGGATCACCGGTACTGTGACATATTCTGGGATTATTTGAACCCCGCTCAAGTGTTGAGCAGTTTAGGAAATTTTGGGTGTTTGATTATCTATTCAGAAAGTTTAATAATGTTTATTTATCTGGAATGTGATACAATATGTGGAATTCATAGAGTTAGCCATGAAATGCGGAGTATGTGATATTTCGGATTTACGATGTCTAAAGTGATTGTGGATTCCAAATATTGTAGTTTTACACTTTCTTTTCTGTGACCGTAAGTGTAATATGTGATATCGCCGGTTTCGTTGCTATATGCCAACGACAATTGGGATGCGCACATTTACTTACATTGATGATATGAGATATTATGTGTTGCTGTGATATGTTATATTGGATCGTCGCGTTCTGAATAGCCGGGGGTTTTATGTGAGATGAGGGTTTTTATTTTCATTCATGTAAAATTCATTTGTAATGTAATATTCTTTTATTTGGGGCACTTCCAGGTTGCGGTTGCTGTCACCAGTGTATATTATTTACTTTTCCGCATTAGGTAGACCCAAGGAGGGGAGCACAAGTAACCGGGTTCTAGGGTCCAGTGGGAGGCCATCTCGAGGAGTCGAGACCGGGTCTCCTAACCCTAGAATTGGCAGTGTTACTTGCCGCTCTCGTAGGGGTCTTGGGATGTGGGTTTGGCTATTCGTCGCGACCGTGGAATCCGTGTTTTATACAGGCTCGTATTGAAAACACGGACGTCCTAGTATATCCAATATTTCATATATGTTCTTCTGCTGCAATGTTCTGTGATGAGATCATATTACTGCCTGAGACGAATGCTTATACTATATATATATGCTGATATATAAATATTACTGCTTTCGTTTCTTCTGTGATGCTTAGGAAGCATAAGCTGATGGGATTTTTATTAATGTGATTAATAAAAGAAAAGAAACCTAAAGATGTTGTAGAATCAAAACTTTATAAAAGGGGTAGCTACAGTTTTGCTTTGCCCAGTGATATATACGATATATCCTGCACCTTATTCGATGAGGAAAGGACCGAGATCCCTTCACCGGGAGTGACTCCTTTAGCAAAACTGGCAGATGCTACAAAACGCGGTTTGTCTTTTGATTGTTTTAAGTGTTTTGCTTTGCACAGCGGTATATATGATATATCCTGCACCTTATTCGATGAGGAAAGGGCCGACGATCCCTTCACCGGGAGTGACCCCTTTAGCGAAACTAAGAAAAGCCTAAAAAACACTCCTTTTCAAAACTTCACTTGATTCTACGACGATATCAAGTTCATTGCGCTCAGGGTTTTCTGAAAAACCTGCGTAGCCCTCCGTCATTTCAGATAAGTAATATTTAGTATTCGTGCTACGGTAGTTTGGCATGCGTCAAGGCGTAGTGTACGGTAGCTGATTATTACTTATCTGCAGCATGAGATGCGATTGGATTAGGGTATTCGTACGGCGTTGTTTGGCATGCGTCAAGGGTCGTACGAGTGGGTTTAATTCAATCACGAAATGTACGGGTTGAACTTGACTAGTGCACTATGAGTTGTTTGGCATGCGTCAAGGTCATAGCACACTAGGGGTAAAAGCTTTATCGGGAATTTCAAGTGTTGAAATTTGCAATGAGATTGCATACCTCCTATGAGATAGTTGGATCCTGATACCCACTGCGAGTAAGAGTTACTCCTGGGAGACTTTTACACAAGACAATTAGCCGATCAAGTAGGTGTCTAGAAAAGTGTTAACGGGGTTACGCCTCTGGGAAAACGAGGTTTACATTAATTAGGTCCGTGCGAGAGCACGGGGAACCTCCCTCAAAGTACCGACACTGATCTGGCTGAAAGATTGACGAAATTGTTGGGTGTAATTAATCCCGGCTAATCTTACCTTTTAGGGTTTTAAGGTAGATTTGATAAAAACAGTGGGAGACATCCTGATTAGATAAGATAATAACCAATCTAATCTTGCAAGAGCATACGCTAAAGTGTTTTCTTCTCTCTCTCTCCAGGTAGCGACCATATCATGCCATAATCAAGATAATAATATGGATGTATTGACTAAACCTAATTATTGTACTGAGCAAGGGAATGTTGGACCCGTTCTTTCTTATAAGAGTTATAAGACTGAACAGGAAACAGGAGAATATCTGGATTCCCACGCCGCCCAAAAGAACATGCATGTTGATGCATCTTCTTCGGGTGTGTTAGTTATTGAGAACTGTTTCTCAGTTCACCCTACGTCCTGGGTATTAGATACCGGATCAGGATCCCACATATGTAAACAGTTACATGGGCTACGTAAAGGTAGAGAACTGGGAAAAGGTGAACATTCCGTTCAAGTAGGGAACGGTGCAAGTATTATAGCCAAAGAAGTTGGCGAATATCACCTTGTATTACCAAGTCGTAATACACTGATTCTAAATGAGTGCTATTATATACCGAACATGATGTGCAACATTATATCAGTTTCTTTATTGAGTAAAGAGGGATATAATTTTGTAGTACAGGATAATGTTATGAACATATTCCTAGATCAAAAGTTGATTGCATCAGGCTCGTTACATAATGGCATATTCATTCTAAATCAGAATACAGTCCTGAATATACAAAACACACACAAGAGGAAAAGTTCAGATATGAACGAATCCTACTTGTGGCATTGTAGACTTGGTCATATCAATGCGACACGACTGGCTAAGTTGCATAAAGATGGTTATTTGAATCCGTTCGAATTATCATCTTATGATACTTGCCATTCATGTCTCAAAGGAAAAATGACCAAAGCTCCGTTTAGTGGACACGGAGAAAGAGTTACCGAACTCTTAGGACTGGTACATAGTGATGTATGCGGTCCCATGTCTACGCATGCCAGGAACGGTTCTTCCTACTTCATTACATTCACTGACGATCTCTCAAGATTCGGATATGTATTCCTGATGAAACACAAGTCTGAAGCTTTTGAGAAATTCAGAGAATATAAGCAAGAAGTAGAGAATCAAACGGGCAAAAGTATTAAGATTCTTCGATCTGATCGAGGAGGTGAATACTTAAGCAGTGAGTTCCTAGATTATCTAAAAGAGAATGGGATTCTCTCTCAGCTTACTCCTCCTTATACACCACAGCACAACGGTGTATCTGAGCGAAGAAATCGCACCCTATTAGATATGGTGCGCTCGATGATGAGTACAGCTGAGTTACCTATTTCTTTTTGGGGGTATGCGCTTGAGACAGCCATAGACCTATTGAATAGAGTTCCTACCAAATCTGTGCCTACCACTCCATATGAGATATGGAAAGGGAAGAGACCACATCTTAATTACATTAAGATATGGGGTTGTCCGGCCTATGTCAAAAGACAAAATCCGGACAAACTCGAGGCAAGATCTGTTTTATGTAAGTTTGTAGGATATCCCAAAAACTCAGAAGGGTATATCTTCTACCACCCCGAGGAACAAAAGGTGTTTGTTTCTCGACATGCCACTTTCTTAGAAAAAGGTTTTCTTATGAAACAGAACAGTAGCATTGAGGTAGAACTGGAAGAGGTTCCAGCAGAACAAACTACAACAGATGATTTAGTGGAACCAGAGGATTCAGTAGTACCCGACGAACCCCAGCCTCTCCGCCGATCTAGTAGGGTTTCTCGTCCACCTGAGAGATACTACGGTTTTCTCATTGATGGTGGAAGCGAGGATTGCATCATGGATGATGATGACCCGACTAGTTTCGAGCAGGCCATCACGAGTGGTGACTCTGTGAAATGGCTAGATGCAATGCGATCTGAGATGGAATCCATGTACACCAATAAAGTATGGATTTTAGAAAATGCTCCTGAAGGGGTAAAACCCATTGGGAGCAAGTGGATTTTTAAAAAGAAATTTGGTGTAGATGGAAAAGTTGAGACTTTCAAAGCTAGACTTGTAGCAAAAGGTTTTCGTCAACGACCAGGTGTGGATTATGACGAAACCTTTTCTCCAGTGGCTATGCTTAAGTCCATCCGGATCTTACTTGCCATTGCTGCATACCATGACTACGAAATCTGGCAAATGGATGTTAAGACCGCCTTTCTAAACGGTGATTTAGAAGAGAGCGTGTACATGACTCAGCCAGAGGGCTTCGTAGATAGTGGGAGAAGCGGAAAGGTGTGCAAGCTGCTTAAATCCATTTATGGGTTAAAGCAAGCATCGCGGAGTTGGAACATCTGTTTTGATGTTGTAGTCAAAGAGTTTGACTTCATCAAAAATATAGATGAACCTTGTATCTATAAGAAGGTGGCAGAGGGTAAGGTTGTCTTTCTCGTATTGTACGTGGATGACATACTCTTGATAGGAAATGATATTCCTATGCTGCAATCAGTCAAGCTCTTCTTATCACAGAGATTCTCAATGAAAGATCTAGGTGATGCCTCCTGCATATTGGGAATCATGATCTATAGAGATAGATCTAAACGGATACTGGGATTGTCCCAATCCAGGTACATTGACACCATACTAATGAGGTTTAGTATGGAAGAATCCAAACATGGGAATCAGCCCACGATCTCTGGACTCACTCTCTCCAAAGAGATGTCTCCCAAGACTGATTTGGAGAGAGCTCGCATGCAAGGGATACCCTATGCTTCGGCAGTAGGCTCTATCATGTATGCGATGCTATGTACCAGACCCGATGTAGCATACTCACTAAGTGTAGTGAGTCGGTATCAAGCAGATCCTGGAGAGAGTCACTGGACAGCTGTGAAGAACATTCTCAAGTACTTACGAAGAACTAAGGAGATGTTCTTGGTGTATGGTAACGGAGAACTCCAGGTGGAGTCCTTTACCGATTCCAGCTTCCAAAGTGATAAGGACGACTCTAAGTCGCATTCGGGTTTTGTCTTTACCCTCAATGGAAGGGCGGTATGTTGGAAGAGTTCCAAACAGGATACCGTTGCAGACTCAACGATGGAGGCTGAATACATCGCTGCCAACGATGCTGCCAAAGAGGCTGTCTGGATCAAGAAGTTCATTAGTGAACTTGGAGTGGTTCCATCCATTGAGCATCCAATACCTCTGTATTGCGATAACAATGGAGCTGTGGCTTTGGCCAAGGAACCCAGGTCCCATCAAAAGTCCAGACATATTCTGAGGCGGTATCACCTGATCAGGGAGATAGTTGATCGCCGGGAGATCGAGGTCAGGAGAGAAGATACGAAGGATAACACTGCGGATCCATTCACGAAGGCTATTCCCCAGATACAGTTTGAGAGATTATTCGGGATGCTAGGTATGCGATACTACAGCAGCTGGCCTTAGTGCAAGTGGGAGATTGTTAGTTATGTATATGCCCTAGAGGCCATTGTTGTACATATGATGTATATTATAATGGATGCTTGGTGATATATAGAGATGACTTTCTTGCTCGTCATGATAGTATGCTATTTGGTTTCACTTTATCTTAACATGTTGACTTGTATTGGTTTACTGTTTTACTCTCACATGTTGATAAAGCCCTTAGGATTTGTACTCGACTACTGGGACTATGATGAGATCATACTAGTGGGGCCGCGGTAGTCAATGAGTACATCCTATAACTGTTCCTAGTCGAGGGTATATCGAGACAGGGCATCGATACACCAGAGTAGACTAGCGTATACGCATCTTGACCCATATGATGGGCGATGGATGATCCCATATCCATCGGTGTTAGACATCAGAGATGGTGTACGGGTGCTCAGTGGAGACTGGGTACACTGGACGGACTCGCCGAGAACTCCCAGATGGTGATATACCACACGTCAGATGGCAGTTCTCCGGTGACACTGGTACAGCGTAGTCTGTAGACCCGAGATCATCTTGGAGTCTTGTGTGATTCCCACTGTGCTTTGATTTCCACCTTACCACGTCCAAGAGGGCGTGCAAAACGGTGGCTTTTGGGTACAGTCCCGAATCACATGGAGGCAATGAGCGATAGGAGGGGATTCGTCTCTCCCGGTATAGGGAGTTGATGTTGTGCTGTGTTCGATTGGCTATAACTGGAAGTCCCTGGCCAGGGCTGATATAGAGATTTACTGGTAAGTGTTACTAGTAGTTTCTCGACCCGTTATGAGCCATACATCGACACGACTTATCGGTTACTGGGGTCTGACGTATACCACCCCTAGACTTGATATGCGACATATCAGACGAACAGACCGGACTGTACGGGAGTGTTACTGGTTGGATTCACAGGAGAACGCACAGGCTAGCTTGTTGATCTTCTGATCGCTCAATACCTGGGTGGCTGTTACGTTTAGCTGACCGCTTGCAGCTTGTGGGTGTTTGATATGATCATCACCTGCTACCGGCGTATTGACGATTCTTTAGAGTCCTACACAGAGGTTTCTTGGCTCAGGAGAAACGGGGTAGTGGCGCATATGTGATATGCGCAGGAACGAGAATAATGCGATATAGGATACCGTATTATATTCTCGCGATATACGGATATGAACCGGGTCATCGAATCAAGTGTTGATTCAATGAATCGGTACATGATATATTAGTCGGTAATATTCGATATAGCCGGATCATCGATTCAAGTGTTGATTCGATGATTTAATGTATAATAATATATATGATATGTTGTATTACATTATCTAATATTGGCTCTCTTTATTATTTCATTTTCTCAGTGGATGATACATTGATATATATGCGATATATGTTAACTGTATTATTTTCTTTTGTTGCAAATATATAATATATATGTGATATATATTATTGTGACATGATATGATTAATTGTTAAACATGTTTAAGGATGATTAATTGAGGTTAGGGTTTGATTAGGGTTAGTAGCTTCAAGTTCCTTCTAGAAGCTTTATTCTTTTGTCATGGTTAAGATATTTGTTGATGACACATTCTTAACTCAACCAAACCCTAACCCTAGTTTATTCTCTACACATTCTTAGCCACTCATCCTTGACCATGGTTAATAATCAATCATATAGATTTATTCTATTCATCACAAAAGAAAAAGGATTATCATTATCTTTTCATGATCATCTTCTTGCTTCTTCATGAAAGCTTGCTAGTTTTTCTTCAAGTGATGAAATAAAATGAGAAAATGATTTAAAAAGAAAGCAAAATTACTACTCTCTCATCCTCATCTCATCTAGCCCATGGGATTAGTGTGTTCTACTCTTTTGAGTGAGAAAGCTTGAGTCGTAGCAACTTCAAGGTAGATCATCGGAGATTTGGAATACTTCGAGCTAGCATGGATCGTTCGAGTCGTGGAGCCTCTCATGAGTCCGGAAGATCGTGGATCGCGGCAAAGGGACTTCTACTCGGAGCTTGTGAAGTGAAGGAGCGGACTACAAAGGTTGTAATCCCTCACACTTAGATAAAAGTTATCTTAATGCATGTTAAACCCTAATAATCTAGCAAAGATCCCGGCTTTGGGTTGTTCGGCACGTCTAAAATTTAATCCGGGCATGTTTGATGCCTTATGAACCTTCACAAGAGTGCCTAGGAACCCTACATATGGGATGTTGTGTACCAGACCGGATGTGGCTTATTCACTGAGTGTGGTAAGCAGGTATCAGTCAAACCCTGGGGAGAAACATTGGATAGCAGTAAAGAATATTCTCAAGTACCTGAGAAGGACTAAGGAGATGTTCTTGGTGTATGGCGGAAAAGACCTGCAGATTGAGGCCTTTGCTGACTCCAGCTTTCAGAGTGACAAGGATGATTCCAAGTCCATGTCGGGTTTTGTCTTTACCCTCAATGGAGGGGCGGTGTGTTGGAAGAGCTCCAAACAGGAAACCGTTGCTGACTCGACTATGGAAGTGGAATACATCGCTGCATCTGATGCCGCAAAAGAAGCTGTCTGGATAAGGAAGTTCTTGAGAGAACTTCAGGTGGTTCCGTCCATTGTTGACCCAATACCTCTGTATTGCGACAACAACGGGGCTATAGCTTTAGCAAAGGAACCCAGGTCCCATCAGAAATCCAGACACATCTTGAGGCGGTATCACCTGATCAGGGAGATCGTGGATCGCCAGGAGATCGAGGTTCGGAGGGTTGCTTCAGAAGATAACACAGCAGATCCATTCACCAAGGCCTTGCCCCAGACTCAGTTCGAGCGGCTGATCGAGATGATAGGTCTTCGATATGCCAGTACATGGCCTTAGTGCAAGTGGGAGATTGTTAGTGTATATGCCCTAGAGGTCATTACTGTATCATACTAGTTTGTATATTACTTAATGGAAGCTTGGGATATTCACAGTTATTTATACAATCTTGCTCGAAATGGTAGTATGCTATTTGGTTTGTCTCTGCTTTAATATGTGCATGTGTTTCTTTTAGCATATTGCTGATATACATATTGGTAGAGCCCTTAGGATCTTTGCTTGATTACCAGCGTTGTGATGGCGCTCACACTCGTGGGAGCTGGGTGATCTATAAGCACATCCTTATACAAGTCCCTAGTCGTTGGACTATTGAGACAGGGCATCGATACTCCGGAGTAGACTAGCGTATGCGCTTCTCATCCCAGCGTGGAAGACGGTCTGTCCCACAGCCGTCAGTACATCGTACTTGAGATAGTATGCGGGTGCTCGTTAGGTTACGACTACACTGGACAGGACTCGTCGGGAACTGTTGGTTGGTATTATACCTATCGTCAGTTATTAGTTCCCAGGTGACATGAGTACAGCTTAGTCCGCTGACTTGACACTGTCACTTCGCCTCGAGTGTGTTCCCACTGCACTTTGATTGCTACCCTACCACGGCTGAAAGGAGTCGTGCAAACAGGTAGTTTTTGGGTGCAGTCCCAAAGCACTTGGAGGCAGTGACGGTTAGACAGGATTCGTCTCTCCCGGTATTGGGGGTTGACATCGCGCTGTGTCCAGGAGAGCCATTACACGAGTAGTCCCTGGCCAGGGAAATCGAGATATACTGGTAGGTTTCCAGTGTTATCTCAGGGTGTTCTGGGCTACACTCCAACACGACTTGTACCGCTATTAGGGGACTGACATTCACCGCCTCCCTAGGCCCGCCATGCGATGTATCAGACGAACAGACCGGACTGTACGGAGATTGTCACATACAGGCTCAGTAGGAGTTTAGATGGGGTTCACCTCGTCAGTCTTCTTATCGATATCTACCTGGGGACCGTTACGTACAGCTAGTGCCGCTTGCGGTCTGTGGTAAAACCCACTGCTAGCGTAGTGTCGAGTCTTTAGAATCCCACACAGAGACCTATTCGCCTTTAGGCAAAATGAGTAGAGGTCGCATGGTTTTGCGACAGGGTTCGTTCACATCCGCGCACTTGTGCACGTTTGCAGTCCGGACAGCTTATACTAGCGGGCTTTGGTTTAAGCCGGATCCTAGTATATGATTTGGGATTGGTTTTTCTCATTGTATTTGTGTTCCTCGGATCACGAATACGGGTGCGTATGCACAGTTGCTTGAGACAGAGGGAGAGGACTTTGATTAGGGTTAATAACTATTGTCATTTTATTAACCCTAATGCTTATGTGTGTATTATTGTTAATTGATATTAGTTTAATAATTGTGCATGGTTATGGTTGTTGACCATTTGACCCATCTTGACTTGTTGACCTTGTTGACACTTTGAACATCATCATTTCATTTGGAAGATGCTCTTTGATCCTTGCAATTTGCATTAAAAATGAAATGATAATGGTCATGTCTTGATTAACCATGACAATTATCTAGCTAATTATTTAATTACAATAATTCACACATATATGTGAGAATGGTTCATATTATTCTCTCATTCTATCATTTACTTTCTCTCTCTTGTTCTTCCTCTCCCTCAAGCTCTCCTCTCTCATGTGTTGAGAAACACTTGAGCTTGAGAAAAACCCTCTCTTGATAATCTCTACTCTCATCTAGGGTTCAAGGATTAGCACTTCTTGCACCCTAGTTACTTCTAGCTTGGAGTTGAAGCCAAAGGTTGAGGCTTTCGGGTGGATCTTTCTTCGACGTGAGAAGATGACTAAGGTGACCTCCTTCCACCACTCCAAGGAGCAAGGAGAGAAGGACATAAAGCCCAAGGTATAACCTTTCTAGCACTTAGCTAGTTTCTAGTTAGCTTTAGCTTGTTTTTGTTTAGCAAAGATCCTTCATAGTCAAGTCCATGTTGCCTAAGCTCATAAAAATTCGATTTTTATTCCGTTTTCCGCCTCCCCGCAAGTACCGGGATGGGCAACCTGGACTTACAATTCATACATCATCCATATGATACATTGCTACCTGAGGCACTGACACGAGCACTTGGTATTACCGTTGTATAGAGGTATACCCTAGCCATTATTATAGGTTGCTGGTTATGTATTTGAGGATATATTATTATTGTTGACCTAGGATTACGTTGTTCATACGATTTTTGTTCGTAGATGTTTTTCTATTCACGAGTTGGAAACTCACCCCTGTTGTGCCACAGTTTCTTGCAGGTTTGCCGTACAGGTTTCATTACGGCTTTGCTGGCACTGTTTCTTTTCGGGTGACTTGCTAGCAGGTGGGTTTATTTGTATCGTACCCATCATTATACCTTGTATATTATTATTCTGTTGTATCTAGAAGTTCCATCAACCAAACATGTATTTATTTTTGAGATAGAGACCAGTGATGTTATTCTTTCGACCTTAGTCGCGCGTTATATTTCTGTGGATTTCTTGTTGTTTTGAGTTTCCTTTTGAGTTTTGATCCTCGCCCTTGGCGTTGTATATTATATTGTTTGTGTGGTTGTGACCGTCGATTGACGAAGAGCTAGCTCCCGCTTGGGGATGCCTTTTATTGATTTCGTATGCTATTCATGTTGTATCCCGTTTGGGGGCCAGTATTTACAAAGGAGACTCTGCCGAAATTTTCAGTAAATATTTGATGTTTTAAAAAAACGCATATTTCGGCTTATGCTATTAAAACTACTTGATTTAAATTGGTTTTCCTTCACTCTACTACTTTTCTTGGTTTGGATTTCTGGGTTTTCGGCTTAGATTACGTACGCCTCGAGACGTGTCGTAGTTTAAGTGCCGGTCATGTTCCGTACTTTCGGGACGTGACAAAATTGGTATCAAAGTGTTAGGTTTTACCTTCGGAGCGTAGGATGACCCTTGGTTGATGGAATATATGACTAAAGTAGAGTGACGTACCGTGGTATGTTCCGCGGCATACTTAAGATACGCTACTCCACTTAAGGAGCCTTAGGATATACATTTCTTTGCTCAGTATCATATTAATTCCTAATCTAGCCTCATCGGTACCAGTTACGGTTTGCTGCCACGATTACGGGCAGGGAGAGCTACGGCTAGAGTTGCGGTCAGCATGAGCTCGTCACGAACGAGGACTGACCAGGGTGTAATTCCGGCGACACACGATTATGGAGATGTGTCTTTTTACTGTGTTTTCGCGCCACAAGCGTTTGGCGGATCCCCTTTACGAGATTTCTCGGACGTGCCGATCAGTACCAAAGGATTGAGCCAATGATAGAGGCCAGCCAGATTTTGATGACCGTTGGTGTATTGCTTACTCCTGATGATTGAGGCACTGTTCAGCGTGCAGACGAGTGAGCCAGTTATTGTTGCAAACAATGAGATATTGCTCCAGATGTTGGAGCTATTGCAGTATGAGTGTTACTGAGAGATGATAGAAGGTCGCTAGTCACCCGAGGATAAATGACTAGGACAGGTGGTTCGTTCGCCTACCCCGATGCGAGGTCATCAGATAGGTTGATTCCAGCTAGAGACAACTTCACGTGGAGACGTTGAGAGTCGACAGAGACGATCGAATGTCAGAAACCTATTATTCCAAGTTTAAAGTATTCGGAAAGACATGCAGGCAATTCTATGGACCCTCTAAAAGAATGAAACCCAAACTCGACTTAATGACCGTGTGAAAGCCTTTGAACCATAGGGTTTGCGGCAGTTCCGCGGTGCCATTAGCGAGGCTTGGGTTTGCCCTTCTACGGCTGGACCATCGATGCTGTGGTACGTACTTGATAGTATTAAACTGTACCTAAGATGTTGAGCTCTTGGGGGATTATGAGGTTTTGACAAATCGAACGGATGGTTCGACTTCATTCGGAGGCCAGGTGGTGAGATGCATTTCTTGGGAGACTCCAGATACGAGGATAGCCGTAGGAGCTCAGTCCATGCAGCCACGACGAGATGAGTCCGAAGCAGTCGACATTAGAGAAAGTGGAGTAAGGTTCGTACGAGATCTTGATGAGACGACGTTCCACTCCGCCGACATCAGAGATGCGATACGCATGCCGAGACATTGTACTTGGATATACCTTTCAGAAGGAGTCGCGATGAGTATGCAGCCGTTCCGGAACGAGAACAGATCTAGTAAGGGACGATGACTTTCGGACAGTTCGGCAGAGATGAGATTTGGGAGAGATTTCGACAGGACCTTTCTTGAATGAATTACGAGAAGACTTGGACCCAGGAGTGGTCATGTTACGCACACCGGCAGGCCAGAGTTCAGGATCGTCGACGAGACATGCTATAAGTGACCACGACAGTTGGCCAGAGGTTCTTAGAGGAAGTGCTTGAGCGGGTACTATTCCGCCATATTTGATTTCGGTATTTTGGGCGATCTATTCGCATGATTGATTTTGATGATTGAGTTTCATGATATTTGTTTTCATGGACCATGGTTGCACCTGCTAAATATTTGCGATTTTTGCACAGTTGTTGCACTTGATCTCGTTTTCGTGTCTTGGTTTCTCACGTTTATGATTTTATGGGTTTCATACAGTTGAGTTGATTTCGTGTGTATTTACACACACGATTTGGTTTTGCACTCGGTATGATTCACATATGCTTGTAGTGCAGTGATTCGCATTTGGTGCACTTAGATGCACTGGATTTCGACTTCGATTGTGATGTTCGATATTTGTTTTGTGCACCTGATTAAATTTTGCGCATGTTCGGCGCTTGATATTGGATTTCATGATTTTGTGCATGATGGATGCACCGGATTTAGATTTTCGCGCATGTTGAGTGCATGTTTGAGATGCGATTTTGGTGCACACCAGATGCACTAAATCGAGATTTTTCGTGCATGTCAGATACACCTGACTTTGCTGTCAGGCACACACGTTGCCTATGACAAATGTTGTGTGTACACCGATGCACTTAGATGTTGTTTCTGTGCGCATGTATGGCACATTTATGGATTTTGATTTCCGTGCGCACAAGACGCACGTAGTATTCATATGCACGTTTTGGGATTGATTTCTTATGGAGCAGTACGTTTTTGTGAGGTTTTATCATTGTTTTCGTACTGAGCAGTACTAGTCAGAGGACAGTACCTGAATATATTTTGCATGCATTGATAGTTATTGAAGGGATTTCCAAAAGCGAGCTATAGTCTCATTATTTACATACGTGTCCGATATGACACGAAACGTTTAAAACAGGGAACCCTTCTAAATTGTTTCCAAAACGGCGAACGTACATATTAAACATAGGATATATATATATATGTAGTTATTTTCTTACAATAGACGTCCGCCACTGTGCAGTGCTGCGAGCATCGAACAGCGATTTGAAGAAGATTTGGCATGCATTGCTTCCAGATATTTTAATGATGTATACCATATTGATTTTCATTTTGGATTTAAACATTGTGTCTTCACCATGACTCCGATGATTGCGGGATGCTGGATGGAGTTTTGATTTTGAGTTACATGCTCATTTTTCATGCCCATGCGCTGCGCTACGATTTGTTTTATCTATTTATGATTTCGGAGCCCCGACGACTTGATAGTTTTGCTTAGATGTTTTAGTATTTGGGGGGAGTTTTAATTTAAATTTGGGGACCGAATTTCTTTAAGGGGGAAGATTGTAACGTTTTGAAAATCGTTTCGGTGAAATTTCGGAAAAATCGGTAAAATAAGGGGGTTTTCTGTAAAAACTCAAAATATTAATATCTTTATTATAAAATTAAATATACATATTTTAGCTATGTAATTTCTAGTATTTGATTTTTATTGAGCCACTGGTGAAATTTCAAATTTTCTGAAATTTTTTCCGAAAATAATTATTTTAATATTATTTTAAGACGTCACTAATACATTTAATTAGGGAAAATTACAAATTAGAATGAGTTGAAACAAATTTCATGCATCATAACAAATTAAACAAAATTTTAACACGTTATTTTTGTAATGAAATGAAGCTGCCAAACGGTTTTAGAAAATATCGAAGAAAAAAGGCTTAAATAGTGAAATTAGTGTAAATAGATTTTGGGCTATAACATTTATCATTTTTTCCCTCACCCACACTCACCCACACCCTCTCTCCTCTACCCAAATCCAGCCCCAAGTTGTCCCCCCTCATTTTCCCCACTTAAATTGTTAAAAGAAAATAAAAACAAAGGAAATGGTAGAAAATTGTTAAATGAGAGTGGACTTTGACCTTGGGTTGACTTGATATCATTTTATCTCCACCTCACTCTCTCTCCTCTCTTCTTTAAACCTGCAGCTGAGCCCCCCTCTTGCTGTCCAAAAATTTCCCCCAAAATCTCCCCCAAAATCCCACTTCATTTTGGCCTCAAAAATGTCCAAAATTCTATCTAAAATCAAGCTAAAATCCAAATCCGACTCCTACCCATTTTTCCTTAACCCTAATAGCATGGATCTTGGTGGAAAGTTTGCATTTTGGGGGCTATGTTTTGGCAAGTGTGGATCTCATTTCAAACTAGTTAGAGGTATAACCCTTTTCCAATTGATACCTGTTCTAATCTATGATTGTAATTAAGTGTTAATTTGGTTCTTGTTGCTAATTTGAGAATTCAAGAATATGGTTTGAAGCTAATTTGGGTTTAACCATCACTATTAGGATAATCAAGTGTAGATTATCATCTTGTGGAATTGTAAAACCTTACCTAGTAACTAGTTTGTTAATTGTTATTTTTAAATTTTACTAATTAAGCTATTTTGCTAACTAGGGTTTTTGGAAAATTATTAAATGCTTTAGATTAAAATATAATTATGGTTTCATGTCATTATTAATATTATAATGAGTGGTTTAATGCCTTTGGACCATGCAAAACAAAGCGTAGTTGTTGTTTTGTGCATTTTTTAGTTGAAATTGTTAAAATTAGATAAATTGCAAAACTAGAATTTTTATTTTTATAAGAATTGATGAGATTAAATTTTTGAAATGGGTTGTATGACTTATTTAAGATGTTTAATAAGTATTATGGCCGCTAGATTTGTTTAAACGTCGAGTTTTGTACTAAAACAGGTAATTTTTGCTTGCTAGATTTTCGGAAAAATGGCTTTTAAATTGAGTTTGGGGTTTTTGTGAATTTTAAACTATTTTATATTATAATTAGTGTTCGTGAATGCGCAAATGAGTGTGTTTGGGTTTTTATCGATGGTTTGACATTTGTACATCGACATCGAGGGTTGGTTTGGCTATTCTTGCATGCGTAGGCGATAGGTTTTGACCTATGCGTAATACGCGTGCCGATTTGATTTTCGTATGCCGTTTCGATTTCGAATTTGGTTTTAATGTGATACGGTGTGTTATGATATGTAGGTACCCCATGTGGACTTCGAGACGACAAGCAAGCGCGTGGCGACGTCGGCACCGGTGAGCGAGGACCAGGTGAGTAGATTTATATCTACAGGGAGAAGTCGGGTGGATGGCGTATAGCACCCCTACAGTTCGTGGTGATGTATATGAATACGTATACACACATATATTGATTATATATTGTTTGATGTTATTGATGATAAAGATGGATATTTGGGGTGATTGAATAGGTTTAGTGTTGCGAACCCTAGAGTAGAGGTTGCACCACATTTACACACATACACCCATACTTGCATACATTCTTTTCATATGTGCGTATATGGGATTATATAGTCATGTGTTCACATGGGTATGGGACTAGGTATTAATATACTGGATCTGAGGATGATACTTGGGATTGAGATGAGTCGATGAGATTATGATATCGGTGATATGGCAGGATTCGTACTTGAGATACGTCCTGATGTTATAGCGGATCTTTAGATGACGATGCCATGTGAACAGTGATATATATATAAAATGGTTGACATGTGATCGTGATATGAGGTATGATATGATATGATAAGATATTTATAATGGGTCGCGTTGGGCGGTGTATACCTCTTTAGTATGATATGTGCTGATAATATCGATTTGTACGAGACTGTTGATCAGTAGTCAAATCATGGTTATATTGATGATATTAGTATTGTACTAGACGTGGATCGGTACCCCGGATTATGATCTTTGATAAATAGGATACCAGATGAATAATATGATGAATGTGATACTGACCCGTACCCAGATTTGGGGATGTCGTACGACGGATTTACGTATGAGCTATATATTGATGTTTGATCCGCACTCTTGACTTGGGATGTCTGACTATAGATATTGTATCAGATGTGATATTATCGAGGCAGGATCACCGACTATATATATATATATGTATTGACTCAGATGTTAGGCGGTTTCCTTACCTTTAGTTTAGCTTGTTAGCTCGGCCGTATAGTTTAGTGTAGCTGTATGACTCATATTACATTAAATGCAGATTTGTTATCATTGTGCCTAGTATTTAGCTCCCGCTCATCATTGTTGTTCGCTCCGCATCGCATGCTTATATTATGATTCATATTCTATTGTTGATATCCTGCTGTTAGGACACCAACACCGTTACCGATAACGCGTATATACCACGTACACTTACTTGTCGGCTCACACACATCTTCATCGGTAATTGTCATGTCACGAACACTTTAGAAAATACTATTTCATTGGCATAGGTTGTTAGCTAATAGTTTAGACATGATATTAGTGTACTTGCCTTATATGCTAGTTTAGACATTGTAGTTATTGCCTGCTACTTCATGCATGTTATTATTCACTGTTGTGCCGCATTCATGGATTTTCATGCCTATATTCTCTGTTTACATTCTATTGAGGATTTGGATTCGGATTTTCATGAGATTTCCTGGATTTGGGGGAAAACCGTAAAAACATTTATAAACTTCTTTTCTCTCTTTTAAATGAAAAGTGCGCTTTTCCCATGATGTATGAGTCGTCCACCATGAGTTTGTTGATGGATTTCGGGACCCGAGTTCGAGGAGTGGAGAAACCGTTTCGGGTACATGGTGGACCCGGTACGGTACCCCGGGGCAAGAGGATCGCAGATGATGGCGTTGAGCCTAGCAGGGGAGCACTACCGACCGGTGATTTTACCCGACGCGTCAGATATCCGGAGGATACCGTCGTAGTCTTGAGATGGATGGTAGGGGTCGGTCTGGACTGACGGCGCCCTAGATATTGAGATTGAGACATTGAGATTTTGAGATATTGAGGTACTGAGATTTGATGATACAGGCCAGTCCGGATAGCCGCAACCTGAGATTTTGAGACATTGAGATTTATGTTTTGTGTCGATGCTAGACACTGTTTATGCTGATTTCATTTATGATACCTCTTTTAAAAAGATACAGAAATCTCACTAATTTATGAAAGCAGTTTTCTTCAGTACATGCATTCTGTTTCATGCATTCATACATCATCCATATGATACATTGCTACCTGAGGCACTGACACGAGCACTTGGTATTATCGTTGTTTAGAGGTATACCCTAGCCATTGTTATAGGCTGCTGGTTATATATTTGAGGATATATTATGATTGTTGACCTAGGATTGCGTTGTTGATGCGATTTCTATTCGTAGATGTTTTTCTATTCACGAGTTGGCAACTCACCCCCGTTGTGCCACAGTTTCTTGCAGGTTTGCAGTACAGGTTTCATTACGGCTTTGCTAGCACTGTTTCTTTTCGGGTGACTTGCTAGCAGGTGTGTTTATTAGTATCGTACCCATCATTATACCTTATATATTATTATTCTGTTGTATCTAGAAGTTCCATCAACCAAACATGTATTTATTTTTGAGATAGAGACCAGTGATGTTATTCTTTCGACCTTAGAGTCACGCGTTATATTTCTGTAGATTTCTTGTTGTTTTGAGTATCCTTTTGAGTTTTGATCCTCGCCCTTGGTGTTGTATATTATATTGCTTGTATGGTTGTGACCGTCGATTGACGAAGAGATAGCTCCCGCTTGGGGATGCCTTTTATTGATTTCGTATACTGTTCATGTTGTATCCTTTTTGGGGGCCAGTATTTACAAAGGAGGCTCTGCCGAAATTTTCAGTAAATATTTGATGTTTTAAAAAAACGCATAATTCGGCTTATGCTATTAAAACTACTTGATTTAAATTGGTTTTCCTTCACTCTACTACTTTTCTTGGTTTGGATTTCTGGATTTTCGGCTTACTTAGATTACGTACGCCTCGAGACGTGTCGTAGTTTAAGTGCCGGTCATGTTCCGTACTTTTGGGATGTGACAGAATGGTGCAAGTGTTGCAGCCAAAGCAGTTGGCATATATCACCTTTTATTAAATACATTGATTCTGAACGATTGTTATTAGATACCGAACCTGATATACAACATTACATTAATTTCTTTATTAAGTTAAAGAAGGATATAATTTTGTATTGGAGGATAATGTTGTGAATATTTTCCTGAATCAAGAGTTGATTGGATCAGGCATGTTCTATAATAGCATATACGTTCTAAATCAAACCACAATTCAAAGTAGAACACACAAGAGTAGTAGTTCAGAAATGAACGAATCCTTCTTGTGGCATTGTAGAATAGGTCATATCAATGCAACACGACCAGCCAAGTTACATGTGGATGAATATGAGAATCTGTTCGAATTTTCATCTTATGATACTTTCTAGTCTTGTCTCAAAAATAAAATGACCAATACTCCGTTTACTGGAAACAGAGAAAGAGTTAACGAACTCTTGGGACGGATACATGATGATGTATACGGTCCTATGTCTACAAATGCCAGGGAAGGTTCTTGGTACTTCATTACATTCATCGACTATCTCTCAAGATTCGGACATGTGTTCCTGTTGAAACACAAGTCTGAAACTTTTGAGAAATTCAAGGAATATAAGCTTGAAATTGAGAACCAGACGGGTAGAGGTATTAAAGTCCTACGATATGATCGAGGAGGCGAATACTTGGGCATGGAGTTCCTGGATTTTCTAAACAGAGAATGGGATTCTCTCTCGGCTTACTCCTTCGTATACATCCCAGCATAACGGTGTATCAGGGAGGAGGTATCGCACCCTATGAGATATAGCGCGCTCTATGATGAGTACTGCTGAGTTACCTATTTCCTTTTGGTGTTATGCACTTGAGAAGCTGCATAACTATCGAATGGGGTTCCATCCAAATCAGTGCTTACCACTCCATATAAGATATGGTACGGGAAGAGACCATCTCTTAAACGAGTTTCGATATGGGGTTGTCCGGGCTATGTTGAAAATCAAAATCCGGACAAGCTCGAGGCAACGTCAGTTCTGTATGAGCTTGTTAGGATATCCCAAACATTTGCGAGGGAATATCTTCTACCATACTGAGGAGCAAAAGATGTTTTGTTTCTCAACATGCCAACTTTTTAGAAAAGGAATTTCTTGTCAAGAAATTTGTGGTCATGAGGTAGAACTGGAAGGAGTTCCAGCTAGACAAACTAGTAGCTGATGATTTGGTGAAACCAAAGGATTCAATAGTCTCCAACGAACTTCAGCCTCTCCGCAAATATGGTAGGGTTCCTCATCTACTTGAGAGATACTACGGTCTTCTCGGTGACAGTGGGAGCGAGGATTGCATCATGGTAGATGATGGCCCAACTAGGTTTAGGCATGCCATCATGAGTGGGGACTCTATAAAATGGCTGGATCTATGCGACCAAAGATGGAATCCATATACACCAACAAAGTATGACTTTGAATGTTGAACCTAAAGGGGTAAAACCCATCGGGAGAAAATGGATCTTGAGAAGATTCTTGGTGTAAATAGAGAAGTTGAGCCTTTCAAAGCTATGCTTAAGTCCATCAGGATCAATGCAATCATCGCGGAGTTGGAACATCTGTTTTGATGTGGCAGTCAATGAGTTTGACTTCATCAAAAAGATAGATGAACCTTGTATATACACGAAGATAGTAGAGAGTGAGGTTATCTTACACGTATTGTACGTAGATGAAATACTCTTGATTGGAAATGGTTTCCTATACTACACTCGGTCAAGCTCCTCTTATTACGAGGATTCTCAATAGAATATCTGAATGATACCTACTACATCTTGTGGATTATGATCTATGGTGATAGATCTAATTGGATATTGGGAGTGTCCCAAATCCAGGTACATTAACACCATACTAAAGATGTTTAGTATCGAGGATTCTAAGCGTGGTGGTTCGCCCACTTACTCAGGAATCACTCTCTCCAAAAAGATGTCTTCCGTGACCGATTGGAGAGAGCTCGCGTGCAAGGGATACCCTATGCTTCGGCAGTAGGCTCTATCATGTATGCGATGTTATGTACCAGACCAGATGTAGATGACTCACTAGGTGTAGTGATCTGGAATCAATCGGATCTTGGGAGAATCACTGGACAGCTGTGGAGGACATTCTTAAGTACTTGAGAAGCACTAAAAGAATGTTCTTGGTTCAAGCTTCCAGAGTGATAAGGTCGACTGAAAGTCAGTCGCATGCATTGTCTTTACCCTCAGTGGCGGGACGGTATGTTGGAAGAGTTCCAAGCTAGATACCGTGACATTACTAGACGATAAAGGCTAAATACATTGCTACCAACGATGCTACCAAAGTAGATGTCTGGATAATTCTTATTCATGAGATAAACATGGTTCCTACCATTGAGCGTCCAATTATTGTTATTGTGACAACAATGGAGTTGTGGCTTTGGCCTAGGAACGCAGGTCCCATCAGCGTTCTGGACATATTCTGAGGCAAGTATCGCCTGATCTGGGAGATGGTTGATCTCCAAGGGATCGAGGTCAGGATAGAAGACACGAAGGATAACACAGCGGATCCACTAACAAAGGCCTTTCCCTAGAGAGACTTCTATAGGACGTTGAGTATGAGATACTGCAACAAATGACCTTAGTGAAAGTGGGAGATTGTTAGTTATATGTATACCCTAGAGGCCATTACTGTACATGCGATGTATATTGTAGTGGATGCTTGGACATATATAGGGAAGACTTTCTTGCTCGACGTGATAGTATGCTATCTGGTTGGGCTTTATCTTAACATGTACACTTAATGTCTCTCTATTACATATTGATAAAGCCCTTGTTCCGCTCTGAATGGCGGCCAAGACATGGACCTCTTGCCTGAGATTCGGGGAAGATGCTATTTGATTTTATCTGTCCACCTCTCCGAAAATGCGAAGTTGATTTATGGCACCGTGTATCGGAGGTTTAGACGGATGCGACCGATGTAGCAGACTTCGTCAGATTCCTCCTCGCTTGAGGGGTTTTTGATTGTGGGGACGCTCTTCCCTGCAGGCGCAAGCCCCTGCAGTTAATTACGCTACCGCATTGCAGTAACAACTTTCTCCTTCTCCAGCTGGTCACTTCGTGTCGTGGGTGTTTGTTTTGTGTTTGGTTGCCCGTGGATTGTATACGGAGACTAAGTTATGTTGTCGCCCGTAGGGCGTGGACTAGTCCAAATTCGTATTTTCTTAGATTTGGGTTTAAGGTCTTGGTTTAAGGATATGTTAGCCATATTTGAGGCTAAGATCAACTTAAATAGTTGTTAAGGATACGTTAGTCCAATTTGAGACTAAGATCAACTTAACGGGATCGTTTAGATCCGACAAAAGAGCGTTTGGGGGCTCTATTGTTCCTGTTTAGGGACATAGTGGTCCATTGCATGTATGGTTGTCGGGACCCCTCACATCTCTGACGACGTTGAAGGATTATAACGACAGGTATCAGAGGAGTTCAGAGATGTACCCTTGAACCAAAGTTGATTGGGGGGATTTATAGTCTAATTTGGGACTAAAGTCTGTTTGAAGCTTTAAGGATACGTTAGCCATATTTGAGGCTAAGATCAACTTAAACGGTTGTTAAGGATACGTTAGTCCAGTTTGGGACTAAGATTGACTTAACGAGATCGTTTAGATCCGACAAAAGAGCATTTGGGGGCTCTATCGTTCCAGTTTAGGGGTATAGTGGTCCATTACCAGTTTAGGGACATGGTGGTCCAATACCAGTTTAAGGACATAGTGGTCCAATGCTAGTTTAAGGACATAGTGGTCCATTGCATGTATGGTCGTCAGGACCCGTCACCTCTCTGATGACGTTGAAGGATTACGACGACAGGTGTCAGAAAAGTTCAGAGATGTACCCTTGAACCAAAGTTGATTGGGGGGATTTATAGTCTAATTTCGGACTAAAGTCTGTTTGAAGGTTTAAGGATACATTAGCCGTATTTGAGACTAAGATCAACTTAAACGGTTGTTAAGGATACGCTAGTCCAGTTTGGGACTGAGATCGACTTAACGGGATCGTTTAGATCCGACAAAAGAGCATTTGGGGGCTCTATTTTTCCAGTTTAGGAACATGATGGTCCATTGCCAGTTTAGGGACATGGTGGTCCAATACCAGTTTAACGACATAGTGATCTAATGCCAGTTTAAGGTCATAGTGGTCCCTAAAATGTATGGCTGTCGGGACACAACACCTCTCTGAAGACGTTGAAGGATTACAACGACAAATATCAGAGGAGTTCAGAGATGTACCCTTGAACCAATGAGTTGGTTGAAAGAGCAGATGTGCTTAGTTCAAGATGATTTGAGGACTTATGGCCAGTTTGGGCTAAGTCCAATTATGTTTGAAATATTGGCCCTTTGGACCATTAGACATTTGTCTGGGTTCAGCCCCTTATCATTCAGCTGTGCTAAACAGAGGTTTGGGGGCTCTGACAAGATTTTGTCTTTGATTTCCTCAATTTTGAGATTCATTTGGAGGATGGACTTTTTTCTCTAGAAAATTAGCCAGTTTGGCTAAAAGTAGTGTTAAATATTAGAGAACAACAGTGTTAAACACTGGAGGTAGAACTCTCGAATTAGTGTTAAACCCTAAAAGACAATCAGTGTTAAATACTGGAAATATAATCTTCAATTCAGTGTTAAACACTAGAAACAATCAGTGTTAAACACTGAAAATATAATCCCCAAATTAGTGTTAAACACTAAAGAAAGAGGGGTCACGTGTGGACACGTGAGAGCGCCCAAAAGTGGGACCAGATCACTTTTCTTCGTTCTGCAATTAAGTGTTAAACACTTTTATTTTTATTTTGAGCATCACGTGTTGACACGTGATGGGGATTTATGCGCTGACTGTTAAAGCATTTGCCAAGGGGTCACGTGGTAACACGTGAGAGCGCCCAAAGCCTTCATTTCCTTTTCTTTTTCTTTCTGCGTTTTAGGAGTCACGTGGGAGCACGTGAGGCATTGCCTCAAAGCTGTTTCCTTTTCATTTCTGGGGATCTCTTCAGGGGTCACATGGGAACACGTGGCCTTGGCCTTTTGCATGCATGGAGGTCTTTTGAGTTCTCTGTTATTTTTAAGAATTAAATTCTTGATTAGGGTTAAACCCTAGTTCCATTTTTTTTAAAGAGGAATTAAATTCCTGTGGATTTGAGAGAATTAAATTCTCAATTAGGGTTAGACCCTAGTTCTGTTTTGGGAGAATTAAATTCTCTAAACTCAATTCCCCCTCTAAGTTTTGGATCTGCATGGCAGGATCTCAACCCGATGAGAATTAAATTCTCATCCTATGGGGAGATGTGCTCTGTACAGATCTTCAACCAGAAGAAGAACTAAGTTCTTTATTTGCAAAAGAGTTAAACTCTTAGATTTTGAGAATTAAATTCTCTTTTTGAAGTTGATCTTTTTCCCTTTTCTGACCTAGGGTTTTTTTTGTTGAGAATTGAAATCTCCTTTCTTTTCTCTCTGCAATTTCAAGATCCCAAAATTCTCTCTCTAAAGTTTTCTCTCTCCAAATTCTCTCCAAAAAAGTAGATCCCTTCTCTTCTCTTCTTGGCTCCAATTTATTGGAGAAGGAAAAGAATCAATTTGTTTAGCAAATCTCTCATTGAAAGATTTGATCTGTTTTCATCATTAATATGATCCTTTAAATCATTCAGTGCATTTTTATTCACCGTTGGATTTTAAATCCAAAGATATTCTGTTTGTTATTTTCGGTGAGATTTTAGGGGAAATCTTTTCTTATCTAAGATTTTTCCATAAATTGGTGATTTTTAATCACCCTTAGATCTTTAATCCAACGGTCCCCATAATCTTTTTCCATTTGGAAAGATTTAGATAAATTTAGAATTTTAATTCTATTTGGAATGATTTAGAGAAATTTAGAATTTTAATTCTATTAACTGTGAGGCTTTCAAAGCCTGTCACGTGCTGGCACGTGACCTTTGGTCAGGTGGGGGCACGTGACCCCCAATTGGTTCTTTTCTCAGCGTTTATTTATGCTTCAGTTTTAACCATCACGTGTCAACACGTGACCATTGGTCACGTGTGAGCACGTGATACCTCATTGAGTTATTTCCTTCAGCCATTTGTTTTTTATTTCTGTTTTAACTATCACGTGTCAACACGTGACCATTGATCACGTGCGAGCACGTGATACCTCATTGAGGTAATTCCTGATTTTTAATCAAGGAACAGTGCATAGCATATTTGCTCATAACTTTTGATCCCAGATGAATTATGAAGCCCATAATATATCAAATCGAAGGGTTTTTCGAGATGCTTCCAATATCATCAGAAGTTAGCTGTTTCTCATTTAGGAGTTTATCAAAAAACAGCCCGGAAGATACCGGTTCGCATTTTCTTAAGCGTATCACTGCCATTTGATACCTTGGACTCTTTTGCGCAGAAATTTTTGGCGGGAACAAATGCCCCCACTATTTTGCCCACGTAAGTATGTACGTAGGTGAAGTAGTGCAGAGTTACGAGTAGCCATGGAATTGAGGGCTTAGGAGACAGGTTTAGGGTCCTTGTAGCCTAAGACTTTTCAACTTTATGAGCCGTGAGGGTCTCACAAAGACTTTTCTCCCTACGGATCGAGAGGATCTCGTAGGTGTATTTTCTCCTTAGGGGTCGGGAGGACTCCTAAGTGTGTTTTCTCTTATAAGTCCTAAGGATCTTATAAGAGAATTTTCCCTCTTACGAGTCAAGAGGACCCGTAAGCGGTTGTTTCCCTCCTTGTCGAGATTCGACTTTGGAGAGTGTAACCCGTGGTTAGTATGCAAGAGACCGTTTTGGGCCGAGACGAATCGAGCATTTCTCACAAGAATATCCTAACGTCACAGTTAACCTCTGCTCTTCACGATAGAGGTCCGTTAGGGTCTGTGGTACTTACGGTTTTGTCCGTTGTACTGCCGCATCGGCTGATGTATTCCCCGATAGGCAGTTTTGCTGTTCGAGTAGCCCTGCGATTGTCGTGTCTCTGATCCCTTCGGGGGCTGGACAAGACGTCTTCAAGCAATCCTCCTAGGCAGTTTGACCGTCGGAAGAGCAAGCGTTAGGAATTTTGCCATACTGGTTTTTACTTGAGGTTAGGCTCATTTTGGAGAGCCCCGATGAGTCATAACCACTCCGCGCTGGTGTGGGATGATCTCCGATAGTCTTTCAGGCTTTATATGACTTGCCGCTAAGACCCTGAAGCTAGGAATTTGGCCTTTGCTTCGTTTGCTGGCATCGCTTCTGCTGTATCGAGACGAATGTCGCGGTTGTCTCTAGGTTGCTGGTGAACCGTCGAGGTTTGGAACCAGGGATTTTGCCGTGACTCCTTTTGGTGATGTCGCGTCTGCTGTGTCAAGACGAACGTCGAGGTGGTGACCACTCCGCACTGGTGCGAGATAATCTCCGATTGTCTTTCAGGCTTTATATGACTTGCTATTAAGACCTTGAAACTAGGAATTTGGCCTTTACTTCGTTTGCTTGCATTGCGTTTGCTGTATCGAAACGAATGTCGTGGTTGTCTCTAGGTTGCTAGTGAACCGTCGAGGTTTGGAACCAGGGATTTTGCCTTGACTCCTTTTGGTGATGTTGCGTCTACTGTGTCGAGACGAACGTCAAGGTGGTGACCACTCCGCGCAGATGTGGGATGATCACCGATAGTCTTTCAGGTTTTATATGAGTTGTCGTTAAGACCTTGAAGCTAGGAATTTGGCTTTTGCTTCATTTGCTTGCATTGCGTCTGTTGTATCGAGACGAATGTCGTGGTTGTCTCTAGGTTGCTGGTGAACCGTCGAGGTTTAGAACCAGGGATTTTGCCGTGACTCCTTTTGGTGATGTTGTGTCTGCTGTGTCGAGACGAATGTCGAGGTGGTGACCACTCCGCGCTAATGTGGGATGACCTCCGATTGTCTTTCAGGCTTTATATGACTTGCCGTCAAGACCCTGAAGCTAGGAATTTGTCCTTTGCTTCATTTGCTGGCATTGCGTCTGCTGTAACGAGACGAATGTCGAGGTGGAGCTCGGATTTTTCCGTCACTCTGCTTTATTTCGACCATGAGGTCTTTTGTTGACGCTGCTTCTGCATCCTGCTGGGCTGCGAAGGAACGTCGTTGTTGACATTGCATCTGCTGTAACGAGACGAATGCTGAGGGGGAGCTGGGATTTTTTCGTCACTCCGCTTAGCTGACCATGGGGTCTTTCATTGACGTTGCATCTACATCCTGCTGGACTGCGAAGGAACGCCGTTGTTGACCTTGCATCTGCTGTATCGAGACGAATGCCGAGGTGGAGTTGGGATTTTGCCGTCACTCCGCTTTACTGACCATGGGGTCTTTTATTGACGTTGCATCTGCATCCTGCTGGACTGCGAAGGAACGCCGTTGTTGACATTGCGTCTGCTGTAATGAGACGAATGCCGAGGTGGAGTTGGGATTTTGCCATCACTCCGCATTGTTTCGACCATGGGGTCTCTTGTTGACGTTGCATCTGCATCCTGCTGGACTGCAAAGGAACGCCGTTGCTGATTCTTAGGCTATAGATATTGCCGTTAAGATTTGGAACTAGAGACTTTGCTATGGTTCCGTTTCGTTGCGACTCTGAGGTCGATTGTTGACGCCACGTCTGTATCAGGTTGGAATGAGAAGAAACGCCATTGGTGATCTCTAAGTTGTCGATATCGACGTCGAGACCGTGAAGCTAGGGATCTTCTTTTGCTTCGTTTGTTGATATTGTGTCTGCAATATTGCGACAAATGTCGAGATTGTCTCTAGGCTTTCTATGAACCGTCGAGATTTGGCTTCGCTTTCTGATGGAGCCTGTTTGGAAGGTATAGTTCCCTCTTTGTTTGTGCCCCTGGATTGTATACAGGGATCGACGTGATCTCACCTGTAGGTCATAAATTTCATTTTAATTTTATTTCTTTTTCCGCGATGCTCTATCATTTCAGCTTTTATATCGTGAAGGTCGCGATTGCCCAATCATTTCGGCTATTTATCGCGGTGCCCAATCATTTCGGCTATTTATTTTATTTTTACTCGCTGCTTTTTATTGCGAATTGCCCAATCATTTCGGCTATTTATTTTATTTTTACTCGCTGCTTTTTATTGCGAGTTGCCCAATCATTTCGGCTGTTTTTGTATGCATACATTTTTACTTGCTGATTTCGTTGCAAGTTGCCCCATCATTTCGGCTATTTCATATGCATTTTTGGCTGGCTGATTTTCTTTATCGCGAGTGTGGAACTTGGAATCTGATGCCAATCTTAGCATCAGCATCGCTACGACTGGAATATTGGCAGGAGCGAATCATCATTAGCCATGAAAGGACTTGGAATTTGATACCGATTTAGGCATCAGCATCGCTACAATTGGGATATTGCTAGGAGCGAATCATCATTTGCTTCTGTCGACGTCGAACAAAGGTGGCTTAGCAAACAGGGTTAGGGTCCTGTCGACTAAGGCTTTTGACTTCATGAGCCCTAAGGGTCTCACAAAGGTATTTCTCCCTACAAGTCGTGAGGATCTCGTAGGTGTGTTTTCTTCTTAGGGATCGTGAGGATTCCTAAGTGTATGTTCTCTTATAAGTCGTAAGGATCTTACAAGAGTGTTTTCTCCTTATGAGTCGAGAGGACTCACAAGGGTTGTTCACCATGCTAACATATCCACAGTCACGGATGGGACTTGGTTAGGGAAATGTTTATTCGTGCCCGTGGATTGTATACAAGGGTCGGTATGAGCCGCTTGTAGGGCAATATCGAGGGTAGTGGGGGTTTGCTTAAGAACAGGTTCAGGTTTCTGTAACTTAAGACTTTCAAATCTTATGAGCCGTGAGGGTCCCATAAGAGAGTTCTCCTTACGAGTCGTGAGGATCTCGCAAGTGTAATTTCTCTTTAGGAATCGTGAGGACTCCTAAGTGTGTTGCTCCCTTGTGGGTCGTAAGGATCTCACGCGGGTGGTTTCTCCTTACAAGGTCGTGAGGACCCTGCAAGTTTCTTTTAATGAGGTTGCGCCCTTTCGGGTTTCCACAAACACTCGCCGGTAGCCCTGCTGTTTTTACTCACGGAGCCCTTTCGGGTTTTCATCCATGCCCACTTTTCTTATGGACATACCGTTGTTTTTTTGTTTTTTTTGTTTTTTTTTCTTTTTTTTAACGAGTCTACGCCTTTTCGGGTTTTTACAAACATCGCCAGTAGTCCTGCTGTTTTTACACACGGCGCCCTTTCGGGTTTTCATCCGTGCCCATCTCGCTTGTGGACGTACCGTTTTTTTTTACCACGTCAGCCTGAAGATGCCGCGGGTTGGGAGTAGTTTAACGACGTTTTGGTCATTTGCAAGTTTTAGGACATTGCGGTCCACCGTTGCCGTATTTGAGGCGAATTTCTAGTTTACGGACTTTTCGGTCCATAGGGCTTTCCCTGTGAATGAGCATGATGCCCCCGGAATATCCACCTTTCTCGGAGCATGTAGTTGTGGCGGGCTTACCTTCCAGTTTTCGGACAGCGCGAACTTGCCCTGTTGGTATTGGTCTTCAACCCAGTTTTTGAAGATGTAGCAATTTTCGATCGGATGGCCCAATACTTAGTGGTAAGGACAGTAATTAAGATTGTTGACCTCATTCAGTTGTAGCTGGCATTTCGTCTCCTGTAGAGTGATAAGCCCGCCGCGCACTGCTAGTTCGAACAGCCACCTTGTTTCGTCCCGGGGAAACGAGTAAGGACATTTCAACTTTTCATAGAGGGGTTGCCGCTTGTTGTTTAGCGAACAACCGTTCTAGGGCTACTCGACTGTTGTTGAGTGTTGGCGACGAAGGCCATTTTTCCCTTTCCTTTATCCTTTTTGTTCGAACCGTTGCTTGCGGGTCCGAGATTTTTTCCGGGTATCGTACAATTGCAAGGCTGAATGCTCTCGTAACTCCTCAATTCTTTCTTTTTAGAAATGGATTCCTTGAAGAGAGGGCCGAGGGCTACTTTTTGTCGGAGTCGCTATCGAAGGTGAGAACTCGCGGTCCCTCGGGATCAACCCTATGACAATCGCCAGCAATTCTTTTATGCTCATCTGTCTCATTCTTCCGCCAGCAATTCCTAGGCACTCTTGTGAAGGTTCATAAGGCATCAAACATGCCCGAATAAAATTTTAGACGTGCCGAAAAATCCAAAGCCGGGATCTTTGCTAGATTATTAGGGTTAAGCATGCAAGATAACAACTTTATTACTAAGTGTGAGGGATTACAACCTTTGTAGTCCGCTCCTTCGCTTCATAAGCTCTGAGTAGAAGTCCCTTCACCGCGATCCACGATCTCCCGGACTCAAGAGAGGCTCCACGACTCGAACGATCCATGCTAGCTTGTAGTGTTCCGTTTCTCCGATGATCTACGTCGAAGTTGCTATAACCCAAGCTCTCTCACTCTAATGAGGTGAAGACCCTAATCTAATGGGCTAGATTAGATGAGGATGATGTAGTAGTATTTATGCTATCATTTTATATCATAATCTCACATGAAATCATCACAAAAGGAATTTCAAGTAAGCTTTCTCAAAACTAAAGAGAGAAGAAGAAGAAGAAGAATGAGATCATTCCTTTTGTCATGAATAATGAAATGTATATATGAATTAATAATATAACCATAGTTTAGTACGACAAGGATAACCCTTGTAGAGAATAAACTAGAGCTAGGGTTTGGTTAGGTTAAAAATGAGTCATGGATAAATATCAACCATAATATCTTAACCAAGACAAAAAAGAAAGCTTCTAGAATGTGCAAGAAGGAACTAACCCTAATCAAACCCTAACCTTATTTAATCTTAACCAAACATGTTCCATTATTAATCATATCATGTCACAATAATATATATCACATATATATTATATATTTGCAATAAAAGAAAATAATACAATTAACATATATCGCATATATATCAATGTATTATCCGGTGAGAAAATGAAATAATAAAGCGAGCCAATATTAGATAATGTAATACAATATATCATATATATTATTATACATTAAATTATCGAATCAACACTTGATCCGACAATCCGGCTATATCGAATATAACCGACTAATATATCATTTACCGATTCATAGAATCAACACTTGATCCGATGTCCCGGTTCATATCTAAATATCGCGAGAATATAATACGGTATCTCATATCGCATTATCCTCGGTCCTGCACATATCACATATGTGCCACTACTCCGTTTTGCCTGAGTCAAGAAACCTCTGTGTAGGACTCTAAAGAATCGTCAATACGCCGGTAGCAGGTGATGATCATATCAAACACCCACAAGCTGCAAGCGGTCAGCTAAACGTAATAGCCACCCAGGTATTGAGCGATCAGAAGATCAACAAGCTAGCCTGTGCATTCTCCTGTGAATCCAATCAGTAACACTCCCGTACAGTCCGGTCTCTTCGTCTGATATGTCGCATATCAAGTCTAGGGGTGGAAAACGTCAGACCCCAGTAATCGATAAGTCGTGTTGATGTGTGGCTCATAACAGGTCGAGAAACTACTGGTAATACTTACCAGTAAATCTCTATATTAGTCCTGGCCAGGGACTTCCAGTTATAGCCAATCGAACACAGCACAACCTCAACTCCCTATACCGGGAGGGACGAATCCCCTCCTATCGCTCATTGCCTCCATGTGATTCGGGACTGTACCCAAAAGCCACCGTTTTGCACGCCCTCTTGGACGTGGTAAGGTGGAAATCAAAGCACAGTGGGAATCACACAAGACTCTATGACGATCTCGGGTCTACAAACTACCCTGTACCAGTGTCATCGGAGAACTGCCATCTGACGTGTGGTATATCACCATCTGGGAGTTCTCGGCGAGTCCGTCCAGTGTACCCAGTCTCCACTGAGCACCCGTACACCATCTCTGATGTCAAACACCGATAGATATGGGATCATCCATCGCCCATCATATGGGTCAAGATGCGTATACGCTAGTCTACTCTGGTGTATCGATGCCCTGTCTCGATATACCCTCGACTAGGAACAGTTATAGGATGTACTCATCGAGTACCGTGGCCCCACTAGTATGATCTCATCATAGTCCTAGGTAGTCGAGTATAGATCCTAAGCGCTTTATCAACATGTGAGAGAAAAACAGTAAAACAATACTAGTCAACATGTTAAGATAAAGTGAAACCAAATAGCATACTATCATTACGAGCAAGAAAGTCCTCTCTATATATATCCAAGCATCCATCATAATATACATCATATGTACAACAATGGCCTCTAGGGCATATACATAACTAATGATCTCCCACTTGCACTAAGGCCAGCTGCTGTAGTATCTCATACCTAGCATCTCGAATAATCTCTCAAACTGTATCTGGGGAATAGCCTTCGTGAGTGGATCCGCAGTGTTGTCCTTCGTATTTACTCTCCTGACCTCGATCTCCCGGCGATCAACTATCTCCCTGATCAGGTGATACCGCCTCAGAATATGTCTGGACTTCTGATGGGACCTGGGTTCCTTGGCCAAAGCCACAACTCCATTGTTATCGCAATACAGAGGTATTGGATGCTCAATGGATGGAACCACACCAAGTTCACTAATGAACTTCTTTATCCAGATAGCCTCTTTGGCAGTATCGTTGGCAACGATGTATTCAGCCTCCATCGTCGAGTCTGCAACGGTATCCTGTTTGGAACTCTTCCAACATACCGTCCCTCCATTGAGGGTAAAGACAAATCCCGAGTGAGACTTAGAGTCGTCCTTATCACTTTAGAAGCTGGAATCGGTAAAGGACTCTACCCGGAGTTCTCCATTATCATACACCAAGAACATGTCTCTAGTCCTTCGCAAGTACTTGAGAATGTTCTTTACAGCTGTCCAATGACTCTCTCCAGGATCTGCTTGATACCGACTCACTACACTTTGTGAGTATGCTACATCGGGTCTGGTACATAGCATCACATACATGATAGAGCCTACTGCCGAAGCATAGGGTATCCCTTGCATGCGAGCTCTCTCCAAATCAGTCTTGGGAGACATCTCTTTGGAGAGAGTGAGTCCAGAGATCTTGGGTTGGTTCCCACGCTTGGATTCTTCCATACTAAAGCTCTTTAGTATGGTGTCAATATACCTGGATTGGGACAATCCCAGTATCTGTTTAGATCTATCTCTATAGATCATGATTCACAATATGCAGGAGGCATCACCTAGATCTTTCATTGAGAATCTTTGTGATAAGAAGAGCTTGACTGATTACAGCATAGGAATATCATTTCCTATCAAGAGTATGTCATCCACGTACAATACGAGGAAGACAACCTTACTCTCTGCTACCTTCTTATAGATACAAAGTTCATCTATATTTTTGATGAAGTCAAACTCTTTGACTACAACATCAAAACAGATGTTTCAACTCCGCGATGCTTGCTTTAACCCATAAATGGATTTAAGCTGCTTGCACACCTTTCCGCTGCTCCCACTATCTACGAAGCCCTCTGGCTGAGTCATGTACACGTACTCTTCTAAATCACCGTTTAGAAAGGCGGTCTTAACATCCATTTACCAGATTTCGTAGTCATGGTATGCAGCAATTGTAAGCAAGATCCGGATGGACTTAAGCATAGCCATTGGAGAAAAGGTTTCGTCATAATCCACAGCTGGTCGTTGACGAAAAGCCTTTGCAATAAGTCTAGCTTTGAAAGTCTCAACCTTTCCATCTACACCAAATTTCCTTTTAAAGATCCACTTGCTCCCAATGGGTTTTACCCCTTCAAGAGCATTTTCCAAAGTCCATATTTTGTTGGTGTACATGGATTCCATCTCAGATCGCATTGCATCCAGCCATTTCACAGAGTCACCACTCGTGATGGCCTGCTCGAAACTAGTTGGGTTATCATTTTCCATGATGCAATCCTCGCTTCCACCATCAATGAGAAAACCGTAGTATCTCTCAGGTGGATGAGAAACCCTACTGGATCGGCGGAGAGGCTGGGGTTCGTCGGGTACTACTGAATCTTCTAGTTCCAACAAATCATCAGTTGTAGTTTGTGGTTCTGGAACTTCTTCCAGCTCTACCTCTTTGCCACTAATTTCTTTTGCAAGAAATTCCTTTTCTAAAAAGGTGGCATATTGAGAAACAAACACTTTTTGTTCCTTAGCGTGATAGAAAATATATCCTTGAGAATTCTTTGGATATCCCATAAACTTGCAAAGAACTGATCGTGCCTCGAGTTTGTCCGGATTTTGCCTTTTTACATAGGACGGACAACCCCATATCTTAAACCTTTTAAAATATGGTCTTATTCCCCTCCATATCTCATATGGGGTTGTAGGCACTGATTTAGACGGAACTTGATTAAATAATTATGCTGCTGTCTCAAGTGCATAACCCCAGAAGGAAATAGGTAACTCAGCAGTGCTCATCATTGAGCGCACCATATCTAATAGGGTGCGATTTCTCCGTTCCGATACACCGTTGTGCTGTGGTGTATAAGGAGGAGTAAGCTGAGAGAGAATCCCATTCTCTTTTAGATAATCTAGAAAATCATTGCTTAAATATTCTCCTCCTCGATCAGATCGAAGAATCTTAATACTTTTGCCCGTTTGGTTCTCTACTTCGTGCTTATATTCTCTGAATTTCTCAAAAGCTTCAGACTTGTGTTTCATCAGAAACACATGTCCGTATCTAGAGAGATCGTCAGTGAATGTAATGAAGTAGGAAGAACCGTTCCTGGAATGCGTAGACATGGGACCACATACATCATTATGTATCAGTCCTAAGAGTTCTGTAACTCTTTCTCCGTGTCTACTAAACGGAGCTTTGGTCATTTTTCCTTTGAGACATGAATGGCAAGTATCATAAGATGATAATTCGAACGGATTTAAATATACATCTTTATGCAACTTAGCTAGCCGTGTCGCATTGATATGACCAAGTCTACAATGCCACAAGAAAGATTCGTTCATTTCTGAACTTTTCCTCTTGTGTGTGTTTTGTATATTGAGGACTGTATTTTGATTGAGAATGAATATGCCATTATGTAACGAGCCTGATGCAATCAACTTTTGATTTAGGAAGATATTCATAACATTATCCTATACTACAAAATTATATCCTTCCTTACTTAATAAAGAAACTGATATAATGTTGCACATCATGTTCGGTATATAATAGCACTCATTCAGTATCAGTGTATTACGACTTGGTAATACTAGGTGATATTCGCCAACTGCTTTGGCTGCAATACTTGCACCATTCCCTACTTGAACGGAATGATCACCTTTTCCCAGTTCTCTACCTTTATGTAGCCCATGTAACAATTTACATATATGGGATCCTGATCCGGTATCTAATACCTAGGACGTAGGGTGAACTGAGAAACAGTTCTCAATAACTAACGCACCTGAAGAAGATGCATCAACATGCATGTTCTTTTGGGCGGCTTGAGAATCCAGATATTCTCCTATTCCCTGTTCAGTCTTATAACTCTTATAAGAAAGAACGGGTCCAACGTTCCCCTGCTCAGTATAATAAGCGGGTTCAGTCAATACATCCATATTATTATCTTGATTATAGCCTGACATGGTAGCTACCTGGAGAGAAAGAGAAGAAAACACTTTAGCGTATGCTCTTACAAGATTAGATTGGTTATTATCTTATCTAATCAGGATATCTCCCACTGTTTTTATCAAATCTACCTTCAAACCCTAAAAGGTAAGATTAGCCGGGATTAATTACACCCTACAATTTCGTCAATTTTTTAGCCAGATCAGTGTCGGTACTTGAGGGAGGTTCCCCGTGCTTTTGCACGGACCTAATTAAAGTAAACCTCGTTTTCCCAGAGGCGTAACCTCGTTAACACTTTTCTAGACACCTACTTGATCGGCTAATTGTCCTGTGTAAAACTCTCACAGAAGTAACTCTTACTCGCAGTGGGTATCGGGATCCGACTATCTCATCGGAGGTATGCAATCTCATAGCAAATTTCAACACTTGAAATACCCAATAATATTTTGCCCCTACCAACTCATGACCTTAACATGGTCAACAAATCATAAGCGCTAGCCAAGTTCAACCCGTCATTTCCCGATTGAATTAAACCCACTCGTACGACCCTTAACATGGTCAACAAAGTCGTACGACTACCCTAATCCAATCACATCACATGTTTTAGCAGATAAGCACTAATTAGCTACCGCACACTACGCCTTAACATGGTCAACAAACGTAGCACGAATACTAAGTAGGACTTATCTGAAATGACGGAGGGCTACGACAGGTTTTTCAGAAAACCTTGAGCGTAATGAACTTGATTTCGTCGTAGAATCGAGTGATTTTGAAAAGGAGTGTTTTTGAGGCTTCTAGTTTTGCTAAAGAGGTCACTCTCGGTGAAGGGATCTCGGCTCTTTCCCCATCGAATAAGGTGCAGGATATATCACATATACCGCTGTGCAAAGCAAGAACTATATAAGCTGTCAAAAACTAAACCGCGAGTTTGTAGTATCTGCCAGTTTCGCTAAAGAGGTCACTCCCGGTGAAGGGATCTCGGCACTTTCCCCATCGAATAAGGTGCAGGATATATCATATATACCGCTGTGCAAAGCAAAACTGTAGCTACCCTTTTTATAAAGTTTTGATTCTACAACATCTTTTAGGTTTCTTTTCTTTTTATTAATCTCATTAATAAATCCCATCAGCTTATGCTTCCTAAGCATCACAGAAGAAACGAAAGCAGTAATATTTATATATCAGCATATATATATATATATATATATATATAGTATAAACATTCGTCTCAGGCAGTAATATGATCTCATCACAGAACATTGCAGCAGAAGAACATATATGAAATATTGGATATACTAGGATGTCCGTGATTTCAATACGAGCCTGTATAAAACACGGATTCCACGGTCGTGATGAATAGCCAAACCCACATCCCTAGACCCCTACGAGAGCGGCAAGTAACAATGCCAATTCTAAGGTTAGGAGACCCGGTCTCGACTCGTCGAGATGGCCTCCCACTGGACCCCAGAACCCGGTTACTTGTGCTCCCCTCCTTGGGTCTACCTAATGCGGAAAAGTAAATAATATACACTAGTGACATCAACCTCAACCTGGAAGTGCCCCAATAAAAGAATATTACATACAAATGAATTTTACATGAATGAAAATAAAAACTCCCATCTCACAAAAAACCCCGGCTATTCAGAACACGACGATCCAATATAACATATCACAGCAACACATAATATCACATATCATCAACGTAAGTAAGTATGCATACACCGATCGTCGTTGATGTATAGCAACGAAAACCGGCAATACAACTACATACTACACTTACGGTCACAGAAAAGAAATTGTAAAACTACAATATTTGGAATCCACAATCACTTTAGACATCGTAAATCCGAAATATCACATACTTCGCATTTCATGCCTAACTATATGAATTCCACATACTGTATCACATTCCAGATTAATAGACAGTATTAAACTTTCCGAACAGATAATCAAATACCCAAGATTTCCTAAATAGCTCAACACTTGAGCGGAGTTCAAATAATCCCAGAATGTGTCACAGTACCGATGATCCAGCCGTAGAAGGGTCAAGCCAACGCCTCACATGTGGCACGCCGTACTGCCCCAAACCTTAAGGCTTAGAGGCAGTTCAAGACGGTCACATAATCGAGTTAAGGTTTGTTGTCTTCTAGAGGGTCCACCGCGTTACTTGCACATTTTTCCGAAAGATTTAAACCCGATAAAAATTCAACACTTGAAAGTTTTTCGTGCCAGGAAAAAGTGAGTTAATGATATCCGTTCGAACATTTTAACAGTTTCTAAATATCCGGAAATAAAAACGAATTTAAATTTTCCAATCGAATCTTCGATTACAAAATAAACCCCAGATTGCTCAACACTTGAGTCACTTTAAAAATACCCAGAAGAATCAACAAGCACCTACGGATATTACCATGAAGCCACGTGTCACAATCCCAAAGTTCGGCCGCGGAACCGCCGCGGGAAGCAGGTTCCCGCCGCGGTTCCGCGGTGACTTAATGGAATTGTGATCTCGTATTTCATAGTAATTCTTAGAATTCCCTGCTGATTTTTTTAGGTATTTTTAATACAGAAAAATCATAGTTTTTAAAAATTGTCCAGAGAGGGGTTCGTTCCGTCGTATCGGAGTTCGTTCGGAGTTTTAACATCGTATACACGTCGCCTAATGCTCTAGCTAGGCTCTGATACCACTGTAGGGTTCCTAGGCACTCTTGTGAAGATTCATAAGACATCAAACATGCCCGAATAAAATTTTAGACGTGCCGAACAACACAAAGCCGGGATCTTTGCTAGATTATTAGGGTTAAGCATGCAAGATAACAACTTTATTACTAAGTATGAGGGATTACAACCTTTGTAGTCCGCTCCTTCGCTTCATAAGCTTCGAGTAGAAGTCCCTTCGCCGCGATCCACGATCTCCCGGACTCAAGAGAGGCTCCACGACTCGAACGATCCATGCTAGCTTGTAGTGTTCCGTTTCTCCGATGATCTACGTCGAAGTTGCTATAACCCAAGCTCTCTCACTCTAATGAGGTGAACACCCTAATCTGATGGGCTAGATTAGATGAGGATGATGGACTAGTATTTATGCTATCTTTTTATATCATAATCTCATATGAAATCATCACAAAAGGAATTTCAAGTAAGCTTTCTCAAAGCTAAAGAGAGAAGAAGAAGAAGAATAATGAGATCATTCCTTTTGTCATGAATAATGAAATGTATATATGAATTAAAAATGTAACCATAGTTTAGTATGACATGGATAACCGTTGTAGAGAATAAACAAGAGCCAGGGTTTGGTTAGGTTAAAAATGAGTCATGGATAAATATCAACCATAATATCTTAACCAAGATAAAAGAGAAAGCTTCTAGAATGTGCAAGAAGGAGCTAACCCTAATCAAACCCTAACCTTATTTAATCTTAACCAAACATGTTCCATTATTAATCATATCATGTCACAATAATATATATCACATATATATTATATATTTGCAACAAAAGAAAATAATACAATTAACATATATCGCATATATATCAATGTATTATCCGGTGAGAAAATAAAATAATAAAGCGAGGCAATATTAGATAATGTAATACAATATATCATATATATTATTATACATTAAATCATCGAATCAACACTTGATCGGACAATCCGGCTATATCGAATATAACCGACTAATATATTATGTACCGATTCATCGAATCAACACTTGATCCGATGTCTCGGTTCATATCTAAATATCGCGAGAATATAACACGGTATCTCATATCGCATTATCCTCGGTCCTGCACATATCACATATGTGCCACTACTCCGTTTTGCCTGAGTCAAGAAACCTCTGTGTAGGACTCTAAAGAATCGTCAATACGCCGGTAGCAGGTGATGATCATATCAAACACCCACAAGCTGCAAGCGGTCAGCTAAACGTAACAGCCACCCATGTATTGAGCGATCAGAAGATCAACAAGCTAGCCTGTGCGTTCTACCGTGAATCCAATCAGTAACACTCCCGTACAGTGTTAGTTATATGTATGCCCTAGAGGCCATTACTGTACATTGGATGTATATTGTAGTGGATGCTGGGACATATATAGGGAGGACTTTCTTGCTCGACATGATAGTATGCTATCTGGTTACCCTTTACCTTAACGTGTATACTGATTGTCTCTCTGTTACATGTTGGTAAAGCCCTTAGGATGTATACTTGACTACCTGGACTATGATGCGGATCATACTAGTGGGGACATGGTAGTCTATAAGTACATCCTTCAAAGTCCTTAGTCGTGGGTGTATCGAGACGGGGCATCGATATACCAGAGTAGACTAGCGTGTACCTTCTCGACCCATACAGATGGGCGATGGATGATCCCATATCCATTGGTGTTTGACATCAGAGATGATATACGGGTGCTCAGTGGAGACTGGGTACACTGGACGGACTCGCCGAGAACTCCCAGATGGTATTATACTTTACGTCAGATGGCAGTTCTCTGGTGACACTGGTACAGAGTAGTCTGTTGACCCGAGATCGTCATAGAGTCTTGTGTGGTTCCCACTGTGCTTTGATTTCCATCTTACCATGTCCAAGAGGGCGTGCAAAACGGTGGTTTTTGGGTACAGTCCCGAATCACATGGAGGCAATGAGCGATAGGAGGGGATTCGTCTCTCCCGGTATAGGGAGTTGATGTTGCGCTGTGTTCGATTGGCTATAACCGGAAATCCGTGGCCAGGGTTGCTGAGATTTACTGGTAAGTGTTACCAGTAGTTTCTCGAATTGTTATAGACCTATCGACACGACTTATCGAGCTATTGGGGTCTGACGTTTACCACCCCTAGGCGAGATATGCGACATATCAGACGATCAGACCGGACTGTACGGTAGTGTTACTGGTTGGATTCACTGGAGTGTGAGCAGGCTTGCTCGTCGATCTTCTGATCGTTCAATACCCGGGTGGCCGTTACGTTTAGCAGACCGCTTGCGGCTTGTGGATGTTTGATATGATCATCATCCGCTGCCGGCGTATTGACGAGTCTTTAGAGTCCTACACAGAGGTTTCCTGGCTCAAGCGAAACGAAATAGGAGCGCATATGAGATATGTGCGGGACCGAGAATAATACGTGTATGTGATACCGCATTCCATTCTCGCGATGAATGTATCGGAAGGTTGTATGCGATATAACCTAGTTATCGAATCATGGATTGATTCGATAAGCCGATACATTGGATATTAGTCGGTTATATGTGATATGACCGGATCGTTAAATCAAGTGTTGATTTAATGATTTAATGTATAATTATATATTTGATATATTACTTTGCATTAACTAGTATCGGTTCACTTTAAATGGATATTCTCACTCGGATGTGCACATTGTATATGTGATATACTTTTTGTGCACTTGCATGTATCATGATTGATGATACATGTTTGCTAGGGTTTGTGTAAAGAATTAAACCTTGGTTAAGTACATGGTTAGGGTTTTTATTTTGTTATTCATTCATTTATCTTTTTAATTGGATTAAAAAGAAATGGATAAGAAAACAAAATGGTGGCTTTCTTTGTTTGCATCTTGAATCTTCATGAAGCTTTGACCAAAGTCACCACTTTGTCTTCATCTTTAACCCTAACCATTCATCTAACCTTAGTCAATTCTCTACACTTGACCATAGTTGATTATGATAAGTATTCTTTTATTTTCTATTTTCTAAAATACTTATCATAATATTATCTTCATCTTCTTCTTCTTCACTTGAAGAAAACCTTTCTTCATCAATGGTGATTGATGAAAATGAGTGAGAAATCCAATTCTAAAGTCTACCCACTTCCTATTTCTTCATCCTCTACCTCTTGCCAAGTAGTAGAGTGTGTTTCCTTCACAAGTTTTCTTGACTTGGTGAAGTTGGAGCTTGATCTAGCGATGCCTCGACGTAGATCATCTTCGGCACGTCGTCGATGACCTAGCCCGCTTCTTCTCCGATGAAGCCGACGCTAGAGCCCGGGATTGCATGAGGATAGCGGAGAGGACTTCATCATGGAGCCATGAAGGTGGAGGACCGGATCTACAAAGGTTGTATTTCCGTATTCTTGTAGTTAAGTGTTAACTAGTTTGTTTTTCGCCTAAACATCTAGCCAACGATCCGTATTAGGGTTTCTCGGCACCGTTAAAATTTGAAATTGGCATGGTTGATGCCTTATGAGACCTCTTGAGAGTGCCTAGGAACCCTACAGTGGTATCAGAGCTACTAGACATTGGATGTCGACCTATGGGGGGTTCTCACTGTGTGACAGTGTGGCGAAGCATAGGCTCTTACCCCCAGGGTGTCCCGAGACCGGAAGGTGTTCCGGCGGGTTGTAGTCCTCGTGAGGGGGCATGCGTAAAAAGTAGCTGCTAAGGGACCCGTTGGTGCCACGGCGACCCCATTGGATGGGGTTGCTGCCTGACCTACAGTGGTATCAGAGCCTAGCTAGAGCGTTAGGCGAAGTCTAGACGGAGTTTGAAATCCGAACGAACCCGAAACCCCAACTCAAAACGGCTCTCTGGACTTTTTCTGAATTTGTGGATTTTTGAGTATTAAAAATATGCAGAAAAATCAGCAGGAAATTCTAAGGGTTACTGTAAAATTCGTATGCCTAATTCCATCAATGAGCCGCGGTTCCACGGCACGAGCATGGCTCGTGCGGCGGTTCCGCGGTGGTTTTGTCTTTTGTGGCATCAAAATTTGCACAGTAATTCTTAGTTTAAAGTGCTGGTTTTCCTGGGAATTTTTAATATTTTTTCAAGAGTTGAATTTTCTGGGTTGTTTTGGGGATTCGAATGTTCGATCGGATTATCAGATTTTGTCTATGTGGCTTTCCGGATAAATTTTAGAATATGTTAAAAAGTTCGATCGGATATAAATACCCAACTTTTCCCCTGTCGGGAAATTTCCAAGTGTTGGATTTTTCCGTAGTTTAACGACGTTCTAAGTAGTGCAAGTAACGTGATGGTCCCTCTAGAAGACAACAAACCTTAACTCGATTATGTGACCGTCTTGAACTGCCCTTTGAACCTTCGGGTTTGGGGCAGTACGGCGTGCCACATGTGAGGCATTGGCTTGACCCTTCTACGGCTGGACCGTTGGTACTGAGGCACGAACTGAATGTTTTTAGACTTGTTTCATGTGTTGATCTGTTTCGGGAAAACTTGGGTGTTTGACTGTTCGATTGAAAAGTTTAACATTTTCTATTTATCCGGAATGGGATACAATAATTGGAATTCACAAGAAGTTATGAGATAACTGAATGAATGTTATAAACATAGCAGATTAGTCTCACTTGATCGGTTGCCACGGAATTTTGATGTGATCAAAAGTCCGTCGCAATCACGTAGCGTACGCGGATACTCGCCGGGTAAACTTAATAGACAGCCTCACTCCATAGCCCCGACCAAGTGACTGTAGGAGAACCCCGTCGCCGAAAGCATCCGTCAGGGTGCTCGCGGTAGCGGTGTTCCGCCTTGGTGCACTTCGTCGACGGTATCAGGGGTGCGGCCGTCTACTGAAGTTTGCGACGAGCATTCGATCAGGATGTCGGGAATCTTGTTGAATTGCCGACTTGATATTGAAAAGTGTTTTCGATAATGAGACTGAAATGCGGGGTTTATAATTGTTAGGCATGTGATGTCTAAGGAATTCATTTGGTCAGGCATGCGATGTCTGAGGTGGTTGCGGATTCCAACTGTTGTAGTTTTACACTTTCTTTTCTGTGACCGTAAGTGTAATATGTGACATCGCCGGTTTCGTTGCTATATGTCAACGACAATTGGGATGCGCATATTTACTTACGTTGATGACATGTGATGTTATGTGTTGCTGGATATGTTATATTGGATCGTCGTGTTTGAATAGCCGGGGGTTTTTATGTGACATGAGTGTTTTTCATTTTCATTCATGTAAAAACTTGTATGTAATATTCTTTTATTGGGGCACTTCCAGGTTGCGAAAGTTGTCACCGTTTGTATATTATTTACTTTACTGCACTAGGATAGACCCAAGGAGGAGAGCACAAGTAACCGGGTTCTGGAGTCCAGTAGGAGACCAACTCGAGGAGTCGAGTCCGGGTCTCCTAACACTAGAATTGGTAGGGTTGCTTGCCGCTCTCGTAGGGGTCTAGGGGTGTGGGTTTGGCTATTCATCGCGACCGTGGAATCCGTGTTTTATACTGGCTCGTATTGAAAACACGGACATCCTAGTATATCCAATATTTCATATGATTCTTCTGCTGCGATATCTGTGATGTGATCATGTGATGTTCTGTGATAGATACTTTATATAGTATATATGATATATTATATAGACGTTACTTATGTTTTACACCAGCGCTAGCCCTGCCCCGCTCTGCCGTTAGTTACCTAACCTAACGGTGCACGAGGGGACATCGAGGCGAATGCGGATGGCATAAGTGTACGTCGTATTTATCTGTGATGTTTAGGTACTTAAATGATGGGACTTCATTAATGTGATTAATGAAAGTAAAAGAAACCTAAGATGTTGTAGAATCGAATTTCAAAACAAAACAGGTAGCTACAGTTCTTGCTTTGCACAGCGGTATATATGATATATTCTGCACCTTATTCGATGAGGAAAGGACCGAGATCCCTTCACCGGGAGTGACTCCTTTAGCAATAACTGGAAGATGCTACACACTCGGTTTGTCTTTTGATTGCTTTTAAGAGTTTTTGCTTTGCACAGTGATATATATGATATATCCAGCACCTCATTCGACGAGGAAAGGACCGACGATCCCTTCACCGGGAGTGACTCCTTTAGCAAAACTAGAAAAGCCTCAAAAACACTCCATTTTAAAATCATTTGATTCTACAACGATATCAAGTTCATTACGCAATAGGTTTTCAGAAAAACCTGTCGTAGCCCTCCGTCATTTCAGATAAGTTGTATATAGTATTCGTGCTGCATTTGTTGGCTTTCGTCAAGGTGCAGTGTGCGGTAGCTATGTGCTGCTTATCTGCCAGCATACGATGCGATTGGATTAGGGTAGTCGTGCGGCTTTGTTGGCTTTGGCTTTCGTCAAGGGTCGTGCGGGTGGGTTTAATTCAATCAAGAAATGTACGGGTTGAACTTGACTAGCGGGCTATGGTTTGTTGGCTTTCGTCAAGGTCATAGCACGTTAGGGGCAAAATATTATCGGGAATTTCAAGTGTTGAAATTTGCAATGAGATTGCATACCTCCTATGAGATAGTTGGATCCCGATACCCGCTGCGAGTAAGAGTTACTCCTGGAAGAGTTTTACACATTACAATTAACCGATCAAGTAGGTGTCTAGAAAAGTGTCAACGAGGTTACGCCTCTGGGAAAACGAGGTTTACATTAATTAGGTTCGTGCGAAAGCACGGGGGACCTCCCTCAAAGTACCGACACTGGCCTGGCTGAAAGATTGGCGAACTTGTAGCGTGTAATTAATCCCGGCTAGTCTTTCCTTTTTGGGTTTGAAGGAAGATTTGATAAAAAGCAGTGGGAGCCATCCTGATTAGATAAAAAAATAACCAATCTATTCTTGCAAGAGCGCACGCTGAGTGTTTTCTTCTCTCTCTCTCCTGGTAGCGACCATATCACGCCTTAATCAAGATAATAAAACGGAATATTGACCGAACCCGCTTGTTATACTGAGCTGGGGAACGTTGGTCCCGCTCCAACTTATAATTGTTATAAGACAGAGCAGAAAATTGGGGAATATCAGATTTCCCGTGCCGCCCAAACGAAGAGAGTGCATGCTGATGCATCATCTTCGGGTGTGTTCATTACAAAGAACTGTTTCTCTGTATCCTCTACGTCTTGGGTATGTGATACCAGATCAGGATCCCAGATATGTAATCTGTTACACAGGGCTACAGAAAGGTAGAGAACTGAGAACGGGTGATAAGTTTCATGAGGCAGAAAACGGGGCAAGTGTTGCAGCCAAGTCTGTTGGTCACTGTCACCCTGTATTGTCAATACATTGATTCTGAACGAATGTTATTAGATACCGAACCTGATATACAAAATCATATCAGTCTCTTTATCAGTAAAGAAATGATAAAATTTTGTACTGTTGGATAATGTTTTGAACATTTCCTATATCAAAAGTTGATCGGTTAAGGCACGTTATCTAAAAGCATTGATGTTCTAAATCAAACTACAGTTCTTAGTATACGGAACACACACAAGAGGAAGAGTTCAGAACTGAACGAATCCTTCTTGAGGTATTGTAGACTAGGTCAGATCAATGTGACCCGACTAGCTAGAGTTACATAAAGATGCATATTTAAATCTGTTTGAATTTACATCTTATGAAACTTGCCAGTCATGTCACAAAGATACGATGACCACAGCTCTGTTTACTGGAAACAGAGAAAGAGTTAGTAAACTCTTGGGATGATACATGTTGATGTATGTAGGTCCCCTGTCTACACATGCCAAGACTGGTTCTTTGTACTTCGTTACATTCTCTGATAATCTCTCAAGATTCAGACCTATGTTCCTGTTGAAACACAAGTCCGAACCTTTTGAGATATTCACAGAATATAAGTTAGAAGTAGAGAACCAAAATACGGGTAAAAGTATTATGTCCTTTGATGTAATCAGGGAGGAGAATACTTGAGCACGGAATTCCTGGACTATTCTAAAGGAGAATGAGATTCTCTCTCAGCATTACTCCTCCGTATACACCATAGCACGATGGTATATCGGGGCGGAGCAGATACACCCTATTTGATATGGTGTGCTCTATGATGAGTACTGCTGAGTTACCTTTTTCCTTTTGGGAGTTATGCACTTATGAAGTTGCACACCTATTGAATAGGGTTCCAATCAAATCAGTTGCCTACCATTTCATATGTGATATGGAAAGGGAAGAGCCCATGTCTTAAGCTAGTTAAGATTTGGGGTTGACCGGCCTATGTCTAAAAGCAAAATCCGGACAAACTCGAGGCAAGATCTGTTATGTACAACTGGAAAGGTTCCAGCTATGCAAACTATAGCAGATGATTTGGTAGAACCAAAGGATTCAATAGATACCAACGAACCTCAGCCTCTCCGCCGATCTAGTAGGGTTCCTCACCCACCGGAGAGATACTTCGGTTTCTCTATGACAATGGGAGCGAGGATTGCATCATGAGATGATGACCCAACTATTTTCGAGCTGGCCATCAGGAGTAAGACTCTATAAGAATGGCTGGATGCTTAGTGATCTGAGATGGAATCCTTATACACCAACAAAGTATGGACTTTGGTTGCTATATCTGAAGGGTTAAATCCCCATCAGGAGCAAGTATATCTTGAGAAGATTACATGGTGTAGATGGAAAAGTTGAGACTTTCAAAGCTAGACTTGTTAAAGGTTTTCCTCATCGACCAGGCGTGGATAATGATGAAACCTTGTTCCAGTATCTATGCTTAAGTCTATCCAGATTCTACTTGCCACGGCTACATACCATGACTACGATATCTGGTGGTTGGGTGTCATGACAGCTTTTCTAAATGATGTTTTAGAAGAGGGAGTCTATAAGTACACAGCCAGAAGGCCTCGTAGACAGTGGGAGCAGCGGAAACGTGTGCAAAATGCTTTATAGGATAAAGCAGACATCGCGGAGTTGGAACATCTGTTTTGATGGATTAGTCAAAGAAGTTGACATCATCAAAATGGTAGATGAACCTTGTATATATAAAAAGGTAGTAGGGAGTATGGTGATAATCCTCGTAGAGTACATGGATGACATACTGTTGATGGGGAAAGAGTTTCCTATGCTACGCTCGATCAATCTCCACTTATCACAATGATTCTCCACATAGGATCAAAGTGATACCTCCTAAATCCTGGGTTTTGGATCTATGAGATAGATCTAAATGGATGTTAGGATTCTCACTAGTTGTTGTGAGATGGTATCAATCGATCCTGGGGAGAATCACTGGAAGTGTTCCAGGGTGATAAAGACGACTGAGTGTCAGTCACAGGCATTGTCTTTACCCTCAGTAAAAGGACGGTATGTTGGAAGAGTTCCAAACTAGATACCGTGACATACTAGACGATAAAGGCAGGATACATCGCTACTTAAGATGCTACCAAAGAGGCTGTCTAGGTGTATATTAGTTCATAAGATGAACTTTGTTCCTCCCATTGTGTGACAATGGAGTTGTGGCTTATGCCAAGGAACGCCGGTCCCATCAGTGATCCAGACATATTCTAAGGCAGTGTCACCTGATCATGGAGATGGATGATCTCCAGAGTGATCGAGGTTTGGAGAATAGACTCAGAGGACAACACAGCGGATCCACTCACAAAGGCCTGTTCCCAGAGAGAGATTTTTATAGGATGGTTGCGTATGAGATACTACAACCACTGCTACAGATGGCCCTAGTGCAAGTGGGAGATTGTTAGTTATATGTATGCCCTAGAGGCCATTACTGTACATTGGATGTATATTGTAGTGGATGCTGGGACATATATAGGGAGGACTTTCTTGCTCGACATGATAGTATGCTATCTGGTTACCCTTTACCTTAACGTGTATACTGATTGTCTCTCTGTTACATGTTGGTAAAGCCCTTAGGATGTATACTTGACTACCTGGACTATGATGCGGATCATACTAGTGGGGACATGGTAGTCTATAAGTACATCCTTCAAAGTCCCTAGTCGTGGGTGTATCGAGACGGGGCATTGATATACCAGAGTAGACTAGCGTGTACCTTCTCGACCCATACAGATAGGCGATGGATGATCCCATATCCATTGGTGTTTGACATCAGAGATGATATACGGGTACTCAGTGGAGACTGGGTACACTGGACGGACTCGCCGAGAACTCCCAGATGGTATTATACCTTACGTCAGATGGCAGTTCTCTGGTGACACTGGTACAGAGTAGTCTGTTGACCCGAGATCGTCATAGAGTCTTGTGTGGTTCCCACTGTGCTTTGATTTCCATCTTACCATGTCCAAAAGGGCGTGCAAAACGGTGGTTTTTGGGTACAGTCCCGAATCACATGGAGGCAATGAGCGATAGGAGGGGATTCGTCTCTCCCGGTATAGGGAGTTGATGTTGCGCTGTGTTCGATTGGCTATAACCGGAAATCCCTGGCCAGGGTTGCTGAGATTTACTGGTAAGTGTTACCAGTAGTTTCTCGAATTGTTATAGACCTCATATCGACACGACTTATCAAGCTATTGGGGTCTGACGTTTACCACCCCTAGGCGAGATATGCGACATATCAGACGATCAGACCGGACTGTACGGTAGTGTTACTGGTTGGATTCACTGGAGTGTGAGCGGGCTTGCTCGTCGATCTTCTGATCGCTCAATACCCGGGTGGCCGTTACATTTAGCAGACCGCTTGCGGCTTGTGGATGTTTGATATGATCATCATCCGCTGCCGGCGTATTGACGAGTCTTTAGAGTCCTACACAGAGGTTTCCTGGCTCAAGAGAAACGAAATAGGAGCGCATATGAGATATGTGCGGGACCGAGAATAATACGTGTATGTGATACCGCATTCCATTCTCGTGATGAATGTATCGGAAGGTTGTATGCGATATAACCTAATTATCGAATCATGGATTGATTCGATAAGCCGATACATTGGATATTAGTCGGTTATATGTGATATGACCGGATCGTTAAATCAAGTGTTGATTTAATAATTTAATGTATAATTATATATTTGATATATTACTTTGCATTAACTAGTATCGGTTCACTTTAAATGGATATTCTCACTCGGATGTGCACATTGTATATGTGATATACTTTTTATGCACTTGCATGTATCATGATTGATGATACATGTTTGCTAGGGTTTGTGTAAAGAATTAAACCTTGGTTAAGTAAATGGTTAGGGTTTTTATTTTGTTATTCATTCATTTATCTTTTTAATTGGATTAAAAAGAAATGGATAAGAAAACAAAATGGTGGCTTTCTTTGTTTGCATCTTGAATCTTCATGAAGCTTTGACCAAAGTCACCACTTTGTCTTCATCTTTAACCCTAACCATTCATCTAACCTTAGTCAATTCTCTACACTTGACCATAGTTGATTATGATAAGTATTCTTTTATTTCTATTTTCTAAAATACTTATCATAATATTATCTTCATCTTCTTCTTCTTCACTTGAAGAAAACCTTTCTTCATCAATGGTGATTGATGAAAATGAGTGAGAAATCCAATTCTAAAGTCTACCCACTTCCTATTTCTTCATCCTCTACCTCTTGCCAAGTAGTAGAGTGTGTTTCCTTCACAAGTTTTCTTGACTTGGTGAAGTTGGAGCTTGATCTAGCGATGCCTCGACGTAGATCATCTTCGGTACGTCGTCGATGACCTAGCCCGCTTCTTCTCCGATGAAGCCGACGCTAGAGCCCGGGATTGCATGAGGACAGCGGAGAGGACTTCATCATAGAGCCATGAAGGTGGAGGACCGGATCTACAAAGGTTGTATTTCCGTATTCTTGTAGTTAAGTGTTAACTAGTTTGTTTTTCGCCTAAACATCTAGCCAACGATCCGTATTAGGGTTTCTCGGCACCGTTAAAATTTGAAATTGGCATGGTTGATGCCTTGTGAGACCTCTTGAGAGTGCCTAGGAACCCTACATACAGTCCGGTCTCTTCGTTTGATATGTCGCATATCAAGTCTAGGGGTGGTAAACGTCAGACCCCAGTAACCGATAAGTCATATCGATGTGTGGCTCATAACAGGTCGAGAAACTACTGGTAACACTTACCAGTAAATCTCTATATCAGCTCTGGCCAGGGACTTCCAGTTATAGCCAATCGAACACAGCACAACATCAACTCCCTATACCGGGATAGACGAATCCCCTCTTATCGCTCATTGCCTCCATGTGATTCGGGACTGTACCCAAAATCCACCGTTTTGCACGCCCTCTTGGACGTGGTAAGGTGGAAATCAAAGCATATTAGGAATCACACAAGACTCTATGACGATCTCGGGTCTACAGACTACCCTGTACCAGTGTCACCGGAGAACTGCCATCTGACGTGTGGTATATCACCATCTGGGAGTTCTCGGCGAGTCCGTCCAGTGTACCCAGTCTCCATTGAGCACCCGTACACCATCTCGGATGTCAAATACCGATGGATATGGGATCATCCATCGCCCATCATATGGGTCAAGATGCGTATACGCTAGTATACTCTGGTGTATCGATGCCCTGTCTCGATATACCCTCGACTAGGAACAGTTATAGGATGTACTCATCAACTACAGTGGCCCCACTAGTATGATCTCATCATAGTCCCAGGTAGTCGAGTACAGATCCTAAAGGCTTTATCAACATGTGAGAGAAAAATAGTAAACCAATACAAGTCAATATGTTAAGATAAAGTGAAACCAAATAGCATACTATCATTACGAGCAAGAAAGTCCTCTCTATATATATCCAAGCATCCATCATAATATACATCATATGTACAATAATGGCCTCTAGGGCATATACGTAACTAACACCCTGTCCCTTTATATACGTAGAACTTAGGGATCGTATATCCCGGGGGGTAACTGATTTGGTCATACCAGCTTGGGTAGGGCCGTCTGGTTCTAACAATTTGCGCAGCCGCTTCATTCGCCTAATGAGCCCGTATTTGCTGAGCTATATAGTCATCCAGTGCGGCTTTGGAAAGGGCTTCTTCCTTGGCTGCTGAAAGAGCCGGAGGAGGATTAGATGTCTCCCTTCTATCGTCTTCAACAATGATTGGAGGGTCATCAGCTGGAGGGTCCGGCTGTAACATCATCCCTACCATATCTTGGAAAAGGAAAGCCATTTGTTTTATGTTAGCCGTTTGTTCTGCGGCTTCTTTGTCCTTCTTTTCGAGGACTCTACGTAAGAAATCAACATCAGTCTCTTGTTCGTGACGCTGTTCTGATGGCGCCTTCGAGCTTTCTTTTGGCCTGGTAAGTGCAGCCATTGCAGTCATCATTTCCTGAAGCTTCTGTTGCTGCTCCTGGGCTTTTGTCACGGATCGGGTAAGCGGTCGGTGACCCGTCGAAGCACGGCTTTCCTCCTTTCTGGCAGCCATATAAACAGTATGCACCACCATGCCCCCAGACTTGGGGCGTTTAGATTCAGCGCTTTTACGGTTCGCCATGTTCACAGGGGCTTTTTGCGGCCTCCTTTTCTTTTGAGTGATTGACGTTGAGGGAGCCGTTGCAGTGGGCACCGATCCAGCTGTTGCTTTTTCCGTCCTGACAGAGTAGTTCTTCTCCTGCCGAACCTTCATCTTTTTCCGTCGGCGGAGATAGTCTTGATTTATTACGGAGTCTTGGACTTGAATCCAGACCTTGTAAATTTTAGAGGACAGCCGTTGAGGGGGCTGCTCCAGCTTCTTTTCGGTATCATTCTCCACGGGTGGAGAAGATCTCTTCAGCACTGCAGTAGGAGAGTTTCTGCGCACCCTGTTTAGCAGCACAAAGCTGTTCCTGGTTGGAACAGCAACATCAATCTCCACCGTTGGAGCTGGTGGAGTAAATCCAGAGGAGGAGTTGCCCCCAGCCTTCCTTACTCGGCGCCAGTGGTGACGTCGAGCGTGTCGTGCGGATGGAGTTGTTTCGGCCGTAGGGGCGACTTCGTCATGCCCTCTGCTTTGAGGAGAGACTGTTATTGGTGCTAGCCTGTCGAAGACAGACACCCGTTGAGAAGCAATATCTAATCCGTCAAAGACAGACCTCTGAGCAGGGGAGGCAGCTTTGAGGTCTTCGTCTGGAACGGGAGCAGAAATAGTCAGTCTTGTGAAAACCAACCCTTCGGCAGGAGAAACAGCCTTGACGATTTTGGGAGCAGAGGTGGCTATCTTCCTCGGGATGGCCACTTCAGGGTTCATGGGCTTCTTGGCGGGCCCATCGGAGTTCTGGTTCATCCTGCAAAAAACAGAGGCTGCCGGCTTGATATTGGACGACTCGTTGAAAGGGGCCGTTGTAGCAGTGAGCCGATCAAAGACCGACTTCTTTTGCGCTTCCGGTGCGGGCACTAGAATGGTGAAGCTTGCTGGCGGAAGCATGGTCCCGAAAAACAAACCGGTGGTGGCCTGAGTCACTTGTTCCACCGGCATGGAAAGGATGGAGGCCGCTTGAGGCCCATAGGCTACACCTCCAGGTGAGGCGGAGTGTCGGTTGCACTTGTATTTCGAGCAGCTCGAGCAGTTGGATGCTATTGATGTTCAATTTCTGCGCCAGGCAAAAGTCCAAATCTTAGTAACTTGAAACCCAAAGGCAACCATTAACAAACCGCGATTCGTTAGCGAAGACGACACACGAAGTGTGGAGTGGAAAGAGGAAAAGGTCCTACCGGGCGTGCCAGAATCTGTTCCCCTACGAATGGCGGCCAAGACATGGACGTCTTGCCTGAGATTCGGAGCAGACGCTATTTGGTTTTATCTGTCCACCTCTCCGAAAATGCCAAGTTGATTTATGGTTCCGTGTATCGGAGGTTTAGACGGATGCGACCGATGTAGCAGACTTCGTCAGATTCCCCCTCGCTTGAGGGTTTTTTGATTGTGGGGACGCTCATCCCTGCAGGCGCAAGCCCCTGCAGTTAATTACGCTACTGCATCGCGGTAACAACTTTCTCCTTCTCCAGCTGGTCACTTCATGTCGTGGGTGTTTGTTTTGTGTTTGGTTGCCCGTGGATTGTATACGGAGACTAAGTTATGTTGTCGCCCGTAGGACGTGGACTAGTCCAAATCCGTATTTTCTTAGATTTGAGTTTGGGGTCTTGGTTTAAGGATACGTTAGCCATATTTGAGGCTAAGATCAACTTAAACAGTTGTTAAGGATACGTTAGTCCAATTTGAGACTAAGATCAACTTAACGGGATTGTTTAGATCCGACAAAAGAGAATTTGGGGGCTCTATTGTTCCAGTTTAGGGACATAGTGGTCCACTGCATGTATGGTCGTCGGGACGCGTCACCTCTCTGACGACGTTGAAGGATTATAACGACAGGTGTCAGAGAAGTTCAGAGATGTACCCTTAAACCAAAGTTGATTGGGGGGATTTATAGTCTAATTTGGGACTAAAATCTGTTTGAAGGTTTAAGAATACGTTAGCCATATTTGAGGCTAAGATCAACTTAAACGGTTGTTAAGGATACGTTAGTCCAGTTTGGGACTAAGATCGACTTAACGGGATCGTTTAGATCCGACAAAAGAGCATTTGGGGGCTCTATCGTTCCAGTTTAGGGACATAGTGGTCCAATGCCAGTTTATGGACATGGTGGTCCAATGCCAGTTTATGGACATGGTGGTCCAATACCAGTTTAAGGACATCGTGGTCCAATGCCTGTTTAAGGACATAGTGGTCCATTGCATGTATGGTCGTCGGGACCCGTCACCTCTATGACGACGTTGAAGGATTACAACGACAGGTGTCAGAGGAGTTCAGAGATGTACCCTTAAACCAAAGTTGATTGGGGGGATTTATAGTCCAATTTGGGACTAAAGTCTGTTTGAAGGTTTAAGGATACGTTAGCCATATTTGAGACTAAGATCAACTTAAACGGTTGTTAAGGATACGCTAGTCCAGTTTGGGACTGAGATCGACTTAACAGGATCATTTAGATCTGACAAAAGAGCATTTGGGGGCTCTATTGTTCCAGTTTAGGGATATGGTGGTCCATTGCCAGTTTAGGGATATGGTGGTCCAATACCAGTTTAAGGACATAGTGGTCCAATGCCAGTTTAAGGACATAGTGGTCCATAAAATGTGTGGCTGTCGGGACCCATTACCTCTATGAAGACGTTGAAGGATTACAACGACAAATATCAGAGGAGTTCAGAGATGTACCCTTGAACCAATGAGTTGGTTGAAAGAGCAGATGTGCTCAGTTCAAGATGATTTGAGGACTTATGACCAGTTTGGGCTAAGTCCAATTATGATTGAAATATTGGCCCTTTGGACCATTAGACATTTGTCTGGGTTCAGCCCCTTATCATTCAGCAGTGCTAAACAGAGGTTTGGGGGCTCTGACAACATTTTGTCTTTGATTTCCTCAATTTTGAGATTCATTTGGAGGATGGACTTTTGTCTCTGGAAAATTAGCCAGTTTGGCTAAAAGTAGTGTTAAATATTGAGAACAACAGTGTTAAACACTAGAGGTAGAACTCTCGAATTAGTGTTAAACACTGAAAACATAATCTTCAATTTAGTGTTAAACACTAGAAACAATCAGTGTTAAACACTGGAAATATAATCCCCAAATTAGTGTTAAATACTAAAGAAAGAGGGGTCACGTGTGGACACGTGAGAGCGCCCAAAAGTGGGACCAGATCCCTTTTCTTCGTTATGCAATTAAGTGTTAAACACTTTTATTTTTATTTTGAGTATCACGTGTTGACACGCGATGGGGATTTATGCGCTGACTGTTAAAGCGTTTGCCAAGGGGTCACGTGGTAACACGTGAGAGCGCCTAAAGCCTTCATTTCCTTTGCTTTTTCTTTCTGCGTTTTGGGAGTCATGTGGGAGCACGTGAGGCATTGCCTCAAAGCTGTTTCCTTTTCATTTCTTGGGATCTCTTCAGGGGTCACGTGGGGACACGTGACCTTGGTCTTTTGCATGCATGGAGATCTTTTGAGTTCTCTGTTATTTTTAAGAATTAAATTCTTGATTAGGGTTAAACCCTAGTTCCATTTTTTTTAATGAGGAATTAAATTCCTGTGGATTTGAGAGAATTAAATTCTCAATTAGGGTTAGACCCTAGTTCTGTTTTGGGGGAATTAAATTCTCTAAACTCAATTCCCCCTCTAAGTTTTGGATCTGCATGGTAGGATCTCAACCCGATGAGAATTAAATTCTCATCCTATGGGGAGATATGCTTTGTACAGATCTTCAACCAGAAGAAGAACTAAGTTCTTTATTTGCAGAAGAGTTAAACTTTTGGATTTTGAGAATTAAATTCACTTTTTGAAGTCGATCTTTTTCCCTTTTCTCACCTAGGGTTTTCTTTGTTGAGAATTGAATTCTCCTTTCTTTTCGCTCTGCAATTTCAAGATCCCAAAATTCTCTCTCCAAAGTTTTCTCTCTCCAAATTCTTTCCAAAAAAGTAGATCTCTTCTCTTCTCTTCTTGGCTCCTATTTATAGGAGAAGGAAAAGAATCAATTTGTTTAGCAAATCTCTCATTGAAAGATTTGATCTGTTTTCATCATTAATATGATCCTTTATATCATTTAGTGAATTTTTATTCACCGTTGGATTTTAAATCCGAAGATATTCTGTTTGTTATTTTCGGTGAGATTTTAGGGGAAATCTTTTCTTGTCTAAAATTTTTTCATAAATTGGTGATTTTTAATCACCTTTGGATCTTTAATCCAACGGTCCCCATAATCCTTTACCATTTGGAAAGATTTACAAAAATTTAGAATTTTAATTCTATTTGGAAAGATTTAGAGAAATTTAGAATTTTAATTCTATTTGGAAAGATTTAGAGAAATTTAGAATTTTAATTCTATTAACTGTAAGGCTTTCAAAGCCTGTCACGTGCTGGCACATACCCTTGGTCACATGTGAGCACGTGACCCCCAATTGGTTCTTTTCTCAGCGTTTATTTATGTTTCAGTTTTAACCATCACGTGTCAACACGTGACCATTGGTCACGTGTGAGCACGTGATATCTCATTGAGGTATTTCCTTCAGCCATTTGTTTTTTTATTTCTGTTTTAACTATCACGTGTCAACACGTGACCATTGATCACGTGCGAGCACGTGATACCTCATTGAGGTAATTCCTGATTTTTAATCAAGGAACAGTGCATAACATATTTGCTCATAACTTTTGATCCCGGATGAATTATGAGGCCTATAATATATCAAATCGAAGGGTTTTTCGAGATGCTTCCAATATCATTAGAATTTAGTTGTTTCTCATTTGGTAGTTTATCAAAAAACAGCCCGGAAAATACTGGTTCGCATTTTCTTAAGCGTATCACTGCCATTTGATACCTTGGGCTCTTTCGCGCAGAAATTTTTGGCGGGAACAACACTTAGGATGAGTACTTGACTACCAGGATTATGGTACAGATCATACTAGTGGTGCAGAGGTTGTCGGCAAGTACATCCTTCAATTGTTCCTAGTCGTGGGAGTATCGAGACAGGGCATCGATACTCCAGAGTAGACCAGCGTATGCACTTCTTGACCCATATGATGGGCAATGGATGATCCCACATCCATTGGTATTTGACATCAGAAAAGGTATACGGGTGCTCAGTAGAGACTGGGTACACTGGACGGACTCGCCGAGAACTCCAAGATGGTATTATACCTGTCGTCAGATAGCAGTTCTCTAGTGATACTGGTACAGGTTAGTCTGTCGATCCGAGATCGTCATAGAGTGTTGTGCGATTCCCACTGTGCTTTGATTTCCACCATACTACGTTCAAGAGATCTTGTAAAAAGGTGGTTTTTGGGTACAGTCCCGAGTCACATTGAGGCAATGAGCGATAGGAGGGGATTCGTCTCTCCCTGTATTGGGGGTTGATGTTGCGCTATGCTCGATTGGCCATAACAGGAAATCCCTGGCCAGGGTTGCTGAGATCTACTGGTAAGTGTTATTAGTAGTTTCTCGAACCGTTGTACACCTTGCATCAGCATGACTTATCAGGCTATTGGGGTCTGACGTTATACCACCCTCAGGCTGTGATCTGCGACATATCAGACGAAGAGACCGGACTGTACGGTAGTGTTACTGATTGGATACGCAGGATTATGTGCAGGCTTGCTTGTTGATCTTCTGATTGCTTAATACCCGGGTGGTCATCACGTTTAGCAGACCGCTTGCGGCTTGTGGGTGTTTGATATGATCATCACCTACTGCCGGCGTATTGACGAGTCTTTAGAGTCCTACACAGAGGTTTCCTGGTTCATGCGAAACGAAGTAGGAGCACATATGTGATATGTGTGGGACCGAGATTAATGCCCGTATGTGATACCGCATTCTATTCTCGTGATATGTGATATCGATCGGTTATATGAGATATAGCCGGGTTATCGGATCAAGTGTTGATTCGATAAGTTGATTCATATGATATTAGTCGGTTGTCTGTGTTATAACCGGATTATTAAATCAAGTATTGATTTGATAATTTAATTTATAATCATATACTTACATGAACTAATATTTGCTCACTGAGTATTCTTTTTCTCACTTATGTGCATATAGTATATATGTGATATATATTAATGTACATTTTATTGTGTCATGCTTGATGCCACATGCTTCATGGGTGTATGAAACTTACACTATAGTTAGATAATTCAGGGTTTATATTTATCTAAGTAATTCAAAAATAGATAGATTTTTGTCATGGCTACAAGCTTGTAGAAACTTGTGGAAACATTGACCAAGTCCACTCTTTTTGTTTCACTTGTAGATATTTATTAACCTACCCATTAACCCTAGCCCTAGTTAAGTCTTTACATGAGTTAGTGTACGAAACTAACTCACCCATGGTTCATATTATCACCTCACATGAGTTTGATTCTTATTCTTCACTTGAGCTTCTTCTTCCTTATGAGAGAGCTCACTATCTTTTCTCAAGGTGAGAAAATATTGTGAGAAAAATAAATCTAAAGTGAGCCCACTAACTTCATCATCCTCTACTATATTAGCCATTTAGTTTAGGGTGTTTGCTTCACTAATCTACTATTAGTGAAGAGATAGCATGAGCTTGAGTCTCCTCGACGTAGATCATCTTCGGCCTCAAAGACATCGAGCAAGCTTGTTCATTTCTTCATGTGAACCCTTAGTAGAGTTTGGGTGTTCACTACTTGGAGCGAAGGGACTACTACACGGAGCATCAGAAGTGAATGACCGGTCTACAAAGGTTGTATTCCTCATTTACTTTGTATGCAAAGTTGTTTGCATGTTGTATTGTTTAAATCTCAAGTTAAGATTCTAGGGTTATGGTTCTTTAGTACGGCGAAAATTTGAAAACGGCATGGACGATGCCTCCCGAAACCTTGCTGTCGCGCTACGTAACCCTACAAGTCTTACCTTTTAGGGTTTGAAGGAAGATTTGATAAAAACAGTGGGAGCCATCCTGATTAGATAAGATAATAACTAATCTAATCTTGCAAGAGCATACGCTAAGTGTTTTTCTCTCTCTCTCTCTCTCTCTCCAGGTAAAGACCATGTAACTCCTTAATCATGATAATAATATTGATGTATTGACCGAACCCGCTTGCTATACTGAGCTGGGGAACGTTGGTTCCGCTCTACCTTATAATTGTTATAAGTCTGAGCAGAGAATAGGGGAATACCAGGATTCCCATTCCACCTGAACGAATAATGAGCATGTTGATGCATCTTCTTCGGGTGTGTTCGTTACCGAGAGCTGTTTCTCAGTATGCTTTACGTTCTGGGTATTAGATATCGGATCAGGATCCCACATATGTAATCTGTTACATAGGCTTAGGAGAGGTAGAGAACTAGGAATGGATGATAAGGAAATATGTCACGCCCCGCTTCCCAAAATACGGAATACAAGGGGTTGACAAGGCCAGCCATGCTCTTACGGTCAAGGAAATATCCTGCCGTAGTCATACTTCGGCTTCTAGCTTTACGTGGTAATCAGTAAACAACGCACAGGTAATGAGAAATGCAGTAACTGAGACAAAACAGATACACGGAACTAACCTGATGGAGATCAAAAGAGTATAGCTCTGGATAGCTGATCAAGATATCCATGATGCACGTCTGGTCCTGGTCCAGGCTAGATCCACTCCTTACTCTGAGCATGCATACTCAGGTCGTCAGAGCGACACGATAGTAATAAATATATAGATGCATGTGGTAACTCTTACAGTAATAATGGATGTATAACAGTAAACCAAGACAGTGGAGATATGAACATGAAGTAACTAATGCGGGTGTCTAAAAGAGCGGGTGAACAGTAAAGCAGTAAAATAGTATGTCAGGTGTGTCAATACAGTAAGTAATGCATTTCAATGTTACTATCCCTATCAGTCTCTAAGTCTCACTGTACAGGTCACTAAGCCTATCGTCAGTCCAAGTATGAGAGTCAACCACTCGTCAGTGTCCTCTACCCAAGGGTAGGACCCAAGGACAAGGGACCACGGGCCCAAAATATAACTCACGGTAATAATCATGTACCCTGTAAATCTCCATATATCTCCATATATATAAGCCGACATGGGACTCCCGAGATTCTGTTGAACTCACACTCAAACTACTCCACACCCCGTGGTCTACATCAAACGCCAACCATAACCTCAAATACCGGTCGGTCCAAGACAAGTCTGCACGAGAACTGGAGACAGAATCTCCATCAAGCACGTCCCGACTGATACCCAAGATAAATGGACAGTTTCTGGTGCCTTACCTGTGACACCCATACAAGTGCTTCCATAATTGTCCCATACCACTTATAGTCACACTTATTCGCGTCCCACAGACGTCGACAATGCAATAGAACAATAGGGTCCACTGATTGTGTACAAGTATATGTCACTTTCACTAATCCACTCATGCACGAACATTAACGTACTTGCCACAATCACCACTAATACCTAACACTAGGTAATGCACATGATCACTAGGTTACCAATGCAATGACATATATATATGATGTGATGAGAAAACAGTATGTACAGCATTATTAAGATGTCATATGTCGGTATCCTACCACTTACAGAATTTATCATAAATCATACATGGCAAATTTAGCGAAACAATAAATAGGGGATAAGTAGTGTGCTTGATTATCTATCCAGCAAATTTGGTTTCAGGTCAATCGGGTTCCAGGATCACTAGATATGGCCATTTCATTTTAAGCGTTCACTGCTGGAAATCCGGTTTCAGAATCGGAAGTACGTTTCGTGACGCAAATTAAACCTAGTTGGGATCAAAATTAGGCGACGCTACAGTTGAACTATATTTAGGATTTCCAGTCAAGTTTCCACCTCATTGGAGGATCAGTATTTTATTACTCCGACAGAGAGTTATGGCCAGATTAAGTTAAGGGTGTAAAATCTGCCTCTGCAGAATTCAGCAAGACATGTCGATAGGATAAAATGAATTTAAAATAACAAACGGTGGAGGAAACTGGTGAAGCCAGTCGGGTAAGGAATATAATTCAATTTCCTACTTAACGGTATAGGATTCCATGCATTCTCTTACATGAGCAGCGATAAACAGGGGTTTAACAACAGGGGTTAACCTGGATTTCCATTCTGGACTACAGTCCAAAATCATAATCCACCGCAGTTATCTCTATCATAATGTACTAAAATTCAATGATTAATAATATTTTACAGTAGGTTAACCAGTTAGCTTCGTTAAGAGCCACCAAACGCTAAAATCCTATTCATACACAATTTATTATAAATTTTATAGTTTGGGGTGTACGAGGTTTTCAGGTTTCACGACAAACATTGGGGCGCCATTATATGCGAGCAAACGATCTTATTTTGCAACCAAACTCTTAAGGGGTATTCACTATAATGCGGGCCATCCAAGGTTCCCTAGCGCCGTCAATTTAATAGGGTTTGCAAGTCACGATTCACATCGAATACTCACTTATAACAATTTACATGAAAGTAAGTATGGGAATTTTGGTAACTATAAATTTAATATAAGAAATAGCATGAAGCAAGTATTAAACTTGCCTGGTGACGAGTCGTCAATAATACTGCAATGGCAACAGCACGATCGCGTCACGAACGCCGCATCGGTTCATCCTTTGGAATCAGGTAAAGTCGTCCAACCTAGATAGCTACCGTGCACTCGTTCTTAGCAGCTCCAAGTTTTAGACATACTTTGATTTGATGTGGGGGCGGGGAGGCGGAGGCGCTGTGAGAGAGAAAGAGAGAGCGAAAGATTTAGAGAGACAGAGAGAGATTTAGAGAGAGACAGAGAGATTGAGAGAGATAAAAATAGAGAGATAGAGAGAGAGACTGAGAGAGAGACAGAGAGCAAATTAGAGGGATAGAGAGAGAGAGAGAGGGAGAGAGAAAAACAGAGGGAGAGAGAAACAGAGAGATAGAGGGAGGGAGAGAAAAACAGAGAGAGAGAGAGAGAGAGATAGAGAGAGGGAGAGAAAAACATAGAGAGAGAGAGACTTTGAGAGGCGGGGAGAGTGAGTCTTACATGGGGTCGACGGAGGCGTCGGTGGTCTCTAGGGTGTCGACAGCGGCAGCGAGGGGAGCTCGTCATGGTGCTCAGAGGGTGGCTACGATGGATGTAGGGGCTCAAACTCGGGTGAGGGGCTGAGCCAGTGCAGGGCTCGGGGTTCGTCGGAGTAAGAAGGAGGGTGTGAGGTGGAAGAGGCAAGGTAGCTCGTCGGCGATAATGGGTGCAATGGGCTCGGTGGCGGAAGGCGTGCAGGGGAGGAGTGGAGGAGCTCGGGGTTGGGCGTGGCGGAGCTTCTGGTGTGTGTGGGGATGGAGGTTGTAGTGATGTGAACGGCGATGGTCGACGACGTGGCAGTGCTCGGTTGGGGAAAAGTTTGAGAAAGGGAGTGAGCAGGAGGAGGTGGTTTCTGAGATCGAGAGGTTGGAGGGCGAGAGAGAGTGAGGAGGAGGAGCCGTTGAGGGGAGCGGGTCTTCGGTGATGTGCGCGCGTCGTGAGCGCGAAGAGCGGGGCGACGTGGGTGCGAAGGAGAAATGAGCGGAAGAAATGTTGGACGTGGGGAAGAAGAGTTAACAAAGCGGGTCGGGTTGGTGATAGCGGGCGCGGCTGAAGGGAGATTGGGCCGGGGGAGAGTAAAGGTTTAATTGTTTCACTCTTTTCTTTGTTTGGGCTGCTGGGCTGGGCCGGCTTGGAAGTTAATTAATTAGATTCCCCTTTTTTTTTCTTGGGCCGGAGAAGAGGGTGTGGGTTGAGAGAATTAAATTTAAATGGGAAATATAAAGCGGGCTGGGCTGGGAAAAATAGGGAATATAAGAAATAGGGTTTGGGTTTGGGTTAGATTAAAAGGGAAACGGCTTGGAAAAGGGGAAAAATAAGAATAAGATGAAATAGGGTTTGGGTTTAAAGGAACTAAAACAAAAATCGAAGATAGATGTTGTTGGAGATAGTGCCCTCAGAGTCAATTATTGGATCACAGGCACGTGATTGCAATAATTGAGGGAGGACCTATCCCGGTAGGACAGCCTTACTCAAGATGATAGTATGCTATCTAGTTTATCTTTATCATCGTGTACTGGTTTAGGTGACCTTACGAGTCGCTATTACACGTTGATAGAGCCCCTAGGATTCTTGATTGACTACCAGCAGTATGAGGGCGATCATATACGTGAGAGCTGGTATCTATAAGCACATCCTTAAAAGGTCCCTAGTCGAAGTAGTTTCGAGACAGGGCATCGATTCTCCAGAGTAGACTAGTGTATACAGTCGAGACCCCGACGAGGGACGGTGGCCGGTCTCACAACCCACTGGTGTCAGTTGGTTCACCTAAGATGTATACATGTGCTCATTGGGTTATGAGTACACCGGACAGGACTTGCCGGGAACCTGCTAGTTGGGATTATACCAGACGTCAGATAGCAGTTCCCTTGTGACATGTGTACAGGTTAGCTCATCGACCTGAGATCGTCATTTGTCTCGTGTGAGTTCCCACTGTGCTTTGATTACTACCCTACCACGGCTCAAAGGAGTCGTGCAAACAGGTTTTAGTTGGGTACAGTCCCGAGCCACATGGAGGCAGTGAGCGGATCTGCAGGGGTTCGTCTCTCCCGGTATTGGGGGTGAGGTCGCGCTGTGTCTAGGAGAGCCAGAACATGAAAAGTCCTTGGCCAAGGCAGGAGATTTGCTGGTAGGTATTCCAGTAGTATCTCAGGGTGTTCTGGGCTACACTCCGACACGACTTGTACCGCTTTTGGGGGTCTGACTTTTACCAACCCCCTAGGCCCGCCATGCGATGCTCATAGACGAACGTACCGGACTGTACGGATATTGTCACTGACAGGCTCAGTAGGGTGTCAGGATGAGTTCGCTCATCGACGTCCCTTTTGGTCAGTACCTGGTAGCCCGTTACGTATTGGCTTATACCTCTGACGTGCTAGTGGTTAAATCCACAGCCATAGTATTGACGAGTCTTTAGAGTCCACCGCACTCAGTTACTCAAGTTTCGGGCGAAACGCTGTAGAGGCCGTATGGAGATATGGCAGGGTTCGATCAGATACGTGCGGTATTGCACGGATCGTGATCGGACGGATTTTACTAGCCGGCTTTGGCTTAAGCCGGATCCTAGTATTAGATAGTGTAGATTTTGTCTCTTTGCATTTGTGTTCAGTGGGAATACAAATGCGGGCATGTATTTCCAGTAGTGGGGTTTTCCTGTAATTTATTACGGGATCAATTTTCTGGAGTTGCCAGTTTGCATTCCGTTCCGGCCGGTTTTCCTTTTTTCTTTCCCGGCCGGACTTTTCCGATGGAGGAGGTTATTTGCAAGTTTGCAAATAACATTTAGTGGAGGGGTTTCTTGCATTATTGTAGCCTCTTCATCATGAGATTCCATTCTTGTCTTACTCATTGCTTTTCATGATGGTTTGAAAAAGAGATTGATTAGTGAGATGAGGGTGACCTTTTGATAATTATTTATTCACTTATTTTTCCACTTGAAATATTCCATCATTCTTTCTTGGGGGCCAGCCACTGTTGAAGAGGGGGTGAGGTTTTATTTGTGTGGAAATTTTTTTTCCTCTTTCTTCTTGTTAATTTCGTTGGCCCCCCTTGAGTGTGCTGGTGTTTATTTTGGATGGTGGATTAATTTCCTTAGTGAGGAATGAGCTAAAATGAGTGTGCTGGAATTGAATATTGAGGAGTTGATGAATTAATTTATATATGGTTGCATTGAGCTAATGAAGAGGGGATGAGGGGTTTCTGGCCGAGCTCAATTTTTTACGGAGCATGCTCCATTTCTTTTCCAGCAAGCATTAATGGAAAAATCCTTGTGCATAAATTCCTCCATCATGGCAACTATACAAAACCCCAAAGAGACAACTATTCTACACTTGTTTACAGCACTCCTTGGACGCGTCGGCTGGCCAACTTCGCGCCCGAGTTGCCTCGGTCAAGAGGTGGGAGCCCGTAAAAGATTCCGGCTACGTGGTGCCCTTTCCGACGAGGTCGTGACGGACGAAGATTCCGCGGGAGATCCGAGTGGAGACGAAGTCCGAAGGACACGGATCGCTTGGTATACTTCTCTACTCTTTTCTTGTTTGCTAGCAGCTAGGTTAATGGCCCGATCCGGGTGAAAAGTGCGCGTTGGTGCCGGTCAATAGTTTTTGAAAGTTTTTTTGTTTCCGCGTTTCCGGCGTCGGATCGACGGCCGGGGCGCCCCCGCGGACTTACTTTGGTATCAGAGCCACGCCATTAACCATGCCTAGCTTGCTCTAGTGTGTTTAAAACCCGATCGAACAAAATCCCCAAAATCCGTATTTTCAATGCATTGTGTTTTCTGTCGAAATTTTTTCTGCTCCAAAAATTTTTCAGGTCGTTGCAGAAACACAAGCAGGAAATTCTAAGAATTCTGGGAAAATACGATTCATTGATTCGTTACTATGACCGCGGAAACGCGGCCAAACCCCTAGTTTGGCCGCGGTTCTACGGTGGGTAAGTGGAATCGTTGAAACAAATTTTTCCAGTGGGCTTTTGAATAGGAAATAGGGGTTTTGGGATATTATTTTTGGGCCCAGATTTTCTTTAAGTGCTACAGTATTGCTTGGGGCCCACTTCAATAAATTTGTTCGATCGGATATTTTAAACAGTTCACAGTATTTACATTATATCTGCGACCGTGAATGTCACTTGATCGGTAAATCCAGTCTATCTGCTATAGCCCTTTTAGACGGATTTGCGAACGTGACTTTCATGTTGATGTTCTGTGTTATGCTGTGTTGTTGCGGATCGGTCGTGGGGATACCCTGGATGCAATGTTAGTACAGTTTTGTTTTATATGTACATTTGTTATTGCGGGGCGAGCGTCCGACATGTGGACTGCCGTCACTGCCTGTTTGTATTATTCTTTTGGGGCACGACCAGGTCGAGGTCGATGTACCCGTTGTATGTATATTTTACTTTCTGTACTAGGATTACCCCGCGGAGGGGTGCACGGATAGCCGGGTTCTAGAGGGCAACGAGCCCGCATCTCATGGCATTGAGACGGAGGGGGCTTTACTCTAGAATTGGCGGGCTATTCGCCGCACTCGTAGGGGGTATAGGTTGACCCAGGAGGGGTGCCCAAGTTACCGGATTCCGTGAAGTGCTGGGTGGTCCATTCACGTTGCTGAAGGGGGCTGCCTCGCTTCAGGTTTTGGCGGGTAACTTGCCGCGCCCGTAGGGGTCTAGGATTTCATTGCACAGGCTATCCACACGACCAGGGGAACGTCGGGTTTCAGCAGCGGCTCTGTGAAACCCGGGGATCCCAGATATCTGTATTGATCTGTGTTGCTTTTTATCACGCCTTGAGCGAAAATTATATATTATATATATACTAGTAGATGTTGTATATGTTTTGCATCCGCGCTAGTCCAGTCCCCGCTCTGTCATTAGTTAGCTAACCTAACGGGTGATGACGGGACCCAGTGGCGAATACGGATGACATATACGTACGTCAGTATATTTTCGTTCTTTGTGATGTGATCAATTGATGGGACTGCGTTGATTCGGATCAATGCAAGATAAACAAACCTATTCTGATGTTGTTGGAACACTTTTCAAAAAAAGCTGTTATTGCAAGGACGTTCTCTTTTGTTTTGCATCGTGGTATTCAGTTGGAATATCCTGCTCCTCAGTCGACGAGGCAAGGGCCGAGATCCCTTCACCGGGAGTGACCCCTTGGACAGAAGTTTGTGTCAGGGCAATAACTTCACTATAGACGATTACTTTTGTTTTGCATCGTGGTATTCAGTTGGAATATCCTGCACCTCATTCTACGGGGAAAGAGCCGAGATCCCTTCACCGGGAGTGACCTCTTTAGCGAAGGTTTTCGTCACTATATTTTTCTAAAAAGCTATCAGTTCCTTCAACGATATCAAGTTCATTACGTTAAAGGTTTTCGCCAGAAACCATTCGTAGCCCTCCGTCATTTCATATGGATAGTCAACAGTATTCAAGCTGTGTATGTTGGCCAAAGTCAAGGCACAGTGTTTGGTAGCTGTTGAGTATTCATATGCAGCATAGATAGATGCGTTGGTTTGGGACAGTCGTACTGCCATTTTGGCCAAAGTCAAGGGTAGGTACGGGTGGGTTCAAATTAACCAGGAAAATGATGGGTAGAACTTGACATGTGACTTATGATATGTTGGCCAAAGTCAAGGTCATGAGAGCATGGGGTAAAAATCCACATCGGGAGTTTCAAAAGTACTGAAACTTGCCAGATATGCGCATACCTTCTGGAGTGTGATAGCGTGAGCGGATTCCGTCACGTTATCATGCGATGATAGTTGGATCCCGATTCCCACTGATGAGTTGGTTTACTCCTCGGGTGATCCCGGCTAATTCTTCTTTCAGGTTTGGGGAAGAATTTGACGTTACAGTGGGAGGTTTCCAGATTAGATAAAGTGATAACCATTCTGATCTAGGTTAGAGTGCACGCTGAGTGTTTCTTTTCTCTCTCTCTTTGGCAGCGACCATTGACCCGACCCTAGACTATGACTCAGTGACCAAGTTGACCGAACCTTCTTAACACTGGCTTTTGGATTGTCAGAGTTGCAAACCTCATTGCCACTCCTACTTTTACCCTTTTCTCCAGGACACCCCGTATTACTACGAACGTCCACTTCCATTGGACAAAACCATCGTATGGTTATATACGAACTCGAAGGAATTCGAGGATGGTTTCCGGTTCTGGAGAAAACGAATAGGACTATTCAGTTGTCTTTTCCTTTTACCTTCTCTCAGGTTGCGAGTACTCCTTGGTTTAGGAGATAGTACACCTATTACGCAAATTGGATAGTCTTCTTCCAGACCTTAGGCTGGTGCCGACCGGTAGGGAACGAAGAAAGTCAATTAGCCTAAACGGTGTACAGAAGGTATTAAGTTCAGACAAAGCAAGGGATTAGTAAGAGGGCAAAGTAAATTGCGACTGATATTCACGACCAAACCAAGTATTTCTTCGCCAATCCTAAATCACCTTTGTATTTCTCCAGGACACTCCGTATCACTACGAAGATCCCAAGTTTATTGGATAATCCATCGTATGGTTATATACGAACTCGAAAGGAACTTGTTCCAGTTCGGGGATGGATCCTGGTTCAGGAGAAATAGGAATTAAGTTCATTCGGTTGTCTTTTATCATCACCTTCTCTCGCATTGCGAGTGCTTCTAGGATTAGGACAGTACACCCATTATGCTTATTGGATAGTCTTCTTCCAAACCATAGGCTGGTGCCGAACGGTAGGGAAGGAAGAAAACCAATTGGCCTAAAGGGGTGTACAGAAGGTAATGACTAAAGACATATAAAGGGATTTGGAGAAGTGGCAAAGAATTATACGGTTATAGTTGTGAATCTGGATGATGGAAGAGGCATTACTATGAATACCAAGATACCCCATCGAAACATTTCAATGTTTCAGTTTCACTATGTACTGTTAAAAGAAAACTGATTTCCCAATCAGACACTTGCTCCAGGGTATGTATTTACCAGGTTGGATTCTCACATCTGTATGGTTTTACAGATGATGAGTGGGAGTAAGTTATTGGGAATTAGGTGAGCATCCTCATTATATCGGGATTCGTTGTAATCGGTGATATTTGAGGAAGTCTCCTGGGTTGTTTGCCAGTCGGCAAATATTTGGTTTTGAATATACGTTGTTATGCACCAATTTCAAATTGATATATCTGTACGTCTGTTTTTATAGAGTGAGATATACCTTTTTGAAATTATGTCTATGACATTTACCTATATCAGTGGATGGTTAAGTAAGGAGCATTGAACAGCGGTGTAATTCTTCTTAACCATAAGTACAGTTTTCAACCTACGGCACACAGTGAATGAGTTATTAGACTCAGGGGACTTATACAGAGTATTGTATATTGTCCAGTGTCCATTAGGACAGAGGGGTTGGTCCTCGTACTATATTCGGTTTACTTATGACTTCTCTGGTTCTTAGACAAGTGTTTCGTAGAAACACAGGGTCCAAGTTTTGAGAAGTTATAGGTATAAGAGTAAAGTAGAGAACCAGGTATTGCAAGTATCGGGATTCTTCAAGGTGATCGAAGATGTAGATACTTGTGAATGGTATTCAGTTGATAGTAATGTTTAAGAGATCTGGTTTCTTTTTCAGGTTACTCATAATTGGAAGCATTCCTAAGTTGAGTAACGTTGATCGGCCTCCTTCCATTTAGTTGACATGCACTGGAGACAGCTGCATGATTTGAATCTGGTTCAATTAAATCAGTGCCTCTGTTTCTTGGATATAGAACAGTTCATATCTTGACATTGTTAAGGTACGGGGAGTTGTCCGGCTTATGCTTAAAACCAGACTCCGGATAACTCAAGACACGTTTCTGTAATGGCTGTTTGTGGGTTGACCCGGGCTATGACGAGGGTTGACTTTCTACCATCTGGAAGATCAATAGTGATATTGTTCTTGACTCGCCACAGTTTTAATTAAAAATGGATTTTTTCAGAAAATAGTAGTGGGAGTATGGTATAACTGGAAGTGATTCTAGAACCGCAAACGATTACTGAAGATTTGATAAAGAACCTAAAGATTCAATCTGGTTTGACATTCCATTGGCCACTCCGCAGATATGGTGGGTAATCTCAGGTACCCGAGAGGTACTTCGGTATGCTCAAGGACGGTGGCAGGGAGGTTCTTGTTTACCCAGACTTGCCATTGCTGTTGTTCCAGACTGTGAGACCCGGCAGGAGGATGAGTATAGCGTCGTTCTAAACCAGCTTTAGGAGTGTACGTCTATATGACTCTGCCAGAGGGTTGTCGTGGTCAGTGGGAGCAGCGGAAGCATTGGTCGCTTATGTCCATTTATAGACTAAAGCAAATGTAGCGGAGATAGATCATCTATTTCTGATGTGACAGTCATAGGTTTGACTTCATCAGAATAAGGGATGGATCTGTTAAGAAGATAGTAGGGTGTGATGTCCTAGTATTTGGAAGGCATACACAGAGTGGGAAGTGATATTCCTATACTACAATCGGTTATACATTGGTCGTCACACAGTGGTTTCTCCACTAAGGACTTGGATATTATATCAGACATTCTGGTTACTAGATCTATGGTTTTAGACCTAGATTTGGGTAGTTTCCCAATCTGGGTACTTAGACAGCATTCTATGAGTATTTAGAATGGACGACTCCTGGCACGGTAGTATACCTGCAGATGATGGAGTCACCCTCTCTAAAGGTGTCTTACAGACTAAATGGGAGAGGGATGTGCATGATTGGCAGATCACTTGCTTAGGCAATTGAGTAAATCATGAGATGTCAACTACCACACCAAATGTTGTTCTTGCAGTAGATGCAATAAGTTGATATTAATCCAATCCTGGAGAAACAATCGGAAGCAGTTTTAGAACATAAGTTGATGTTCTAGGGATATGATAACAGCAGCCTCCTTTAGGAGACGGTTATCATTCTAGGCTTCCAAGGTGACCTGGATGGCAGAGTGGCTGTCAGAGTTATAGTTTTCCCTCTGACGAGGGGCAGTATTTTGGACAGATGGTTTAGGTGGATACTGAGGGAAGGCATGGCGCAGGATACTGATTAAGTTCAGTTGACGGTACAGTCTAAGAAGTTTGGATTTGGAGTTCATTTATGAGCTAGGTCCCATCAGACATCCAGACATTCTAAGACATGTATTGCTCATTTCGGGAGATAGATTTCTCCACGAACTTGAGATATAGAGAGACATAGAAAAAAACACCAGAGCGGATCCACTCACTGAGGCTATTCCCCGAACGCAATAGTTTCGCAAACGAGCTTTGTGAGACTGACATGTAGAGGAGTTGGGTGTTCGGTATCACACGGGCTGTGAGTATGCGACATCGCAATAATTAGCCTTAAGTGCAAGTGGGAGATTGTTGGAGATAGTGCCCTCAGAGTCAATTATTGGATCACAGGCACGTGATTGCAATGATTGAGGGAGGACCTATCCCGGTAGGACAGTCTTACTCAAGATGATAGTATGCTATCTGGTTTATCTTTATCATCGTGTACTGATTTAGGTGACCTTACGAGTCGCTATTACACGTTGATAGAGCCCCTAGGATTCTTGCTTGACTACCAGCAGTATGAGGGCGATCATATATGTGAGAGCTGGTGTCTATAAGCACATCCTTAAAAGGTCCCTAGTCGAAGGAGTTTCGAGACAGGGCATCGATTCTCCAGAGTAGACTAGTGTATACAGTCGAGACCCCGACGAGGGACGGTGGCCGGTCTCACAAGCCACTGGTGTCAGTTGGTTCACCTAAGATGTATACAGGTGCTCATTGGGTTATGAGTACACCGGACAGGACTCGCCGGGAACCTGCTAGTTGGGATTATACCAGACGTCAGATAGCAGTTCCCTGGTGACATGTGTACAGGTTAGTTCATCGACCTAAGATCGTCATTTGTCTCGTGTGAGTTCCCACTGTGCTTTGATTACTACCCTACCACGGCTCAAAGGAGTCGTGCAAACAGGTTTTAGTTGGGTACAGTCCCGAGCCATATGGAGGCAGTGAGCGGATCTGCAGGGGTTCGTCTCTCCCGGTATTGGGGGTGAGGTCGCGTTGTGTCTAGGAGAGCCAGAACATGAAAAGTCCTTGGCCAAGGCAGGAGATTTGCTGGTAGGTATTCCAGTAGTATCTCAGGGTGTTCTGGGCTATACTCCGACACGACTTGTACCGCTTTTGGGGGTCTGACTTTTACCAACCCCCTAGGCCCGCCATGCGATGCTCATAGACGAACGTACCGGACTGTACGGATATTGTCACTGACAGGCTCAGTAGGGTGTCAGGATGAGTTCGCTCATCGACGTCCCTTTTGGTCAGTACCTGGTAGCCCGTTACGTATTGGCTTATACCTCTGACGTGCTAGTGGTTAAATCCACAGTCATAGTATTGACGAGTCTTTAGAGTCCACCACACTCAGTTACTCAAGTTTCGGGCGAAACGCTGTAGAGGCCGTATGGAGATATGGCAGGGTTCGATCAGATACGTGCGGTATTGCACGGATTGTGATCGGACGGATTTTACTAGCCGGCTTTGGCTTAAGCCGGATCATAGTATTAGATAGTGTAGATTTTGTCTCTTTGCATTTGTGTTCAGTGGGAATACAAATGCGGGCATGTATTTGCACTAGTGGGGTTTTCCTGTAATTTATTACGGGATCAATTTTCTGGAGTTGCCAGTTTGCATTCCGTTCCGGCCGGTTTTCCTTTTTTCTTTCCCGGCCGGACTTTTCCGATGGAGGGGGTTATTTGCAAGTTTGCAAATAACATTTAGTGGAGGGGTTTCTTGCATAATTGTAGCCTCTTCATCATGAGATTCCATTCTTGTCTTACTCATTGCTTTTCATGATGGTTTGAAAAAGAGATTGATTAGTGGGATGAGGGTGACCTTTTGATAATTATTTATTCACTTATTTTTCCACTTGAAATATTCCATCATTCTTTCTTGGGGGCCGGCCACTGTTGAAGAGGGGGTGAGGTTTTATTTGTGTGGAAATTTTTTTTTCCTCTTTCTTCTTGTTAATTTCGTGGGCCCCCCCTTGAGTGTGCTGGTGTTTATTTTGGATGGTGGATTAATTTCCTTAGTGAGGAATGAGCTAAAATGAGTGTGCTGGAATTGAATATTGAGGAGTTGATGAATTAATTTATATATGGTTGCATTGAGCTAATGAAGAGGGGATGAGGGGTTTCTGGCCGAGCTCAATTTTTTACAGAGCATGCTCCATTTCTTTTCCAGCAAGCATTAATGGAAAAATCCTTGTGCACAAATTCCTCCATCATGGCAACTATACAAAACCCCAAAGAGACAACTATTCTACACTTGTTTACAGCACTCCTTGGACGCGTCGGCTAGCCAACTTCGCGCCCGAGTTGCCTCGGTCAAGAGGTGGGAGCCCGTAAAAGATTCCGGCTACGTGGTGCCCTTTCCGACGAGGTCGTGACGGACGAAGATTCCGCGGGAGATCGGAGTGGAGACGAAGACCGAAGGACACGGATCGCTTGGTATACTTCTCTACTCTTTTCTTGTTTGCTAGCAGCTAGGTTAATGGCCCGATCCGGGTGAAAAGTGCGCGGTGGTGCCGGTCAATAGTTTTGAAAGTTTTTTTGTTTCCGCGTTTCCGGCGTCGGATCAACGGCCGGGGCGCCCCCGCGGACTTACAGATGTGGTGATGTGGCCCGACTAATATGAGGGAAGAAAAATACGAAAGGGAGAAAGGGTAGAAGACGAATTTGAAGAATTGGGGACGGGGTAAATAGAGGAAGAGAAGGATGATAGGGAAAGGGCTCTGGGTCTTTAAAATAATAAATGAATAATAACAATCAAACAAGTAAATTTAAGAGTAACACAATACGGATGTTAATATACGAAAGGACTGGGTATTACATCATACCACCCTTACAAAAATTTCGTCCTCGAAATTTCAAACAAGCGAAAAGCTGTATAAAGTACATGCGAAGAGCTATGACCTCAATACTCACATAAAATGGTTTTCTTAAAATAGTTAAAAATAAAAAATCGAAGGTCTAATTAAGTATAAGGCAGAAATCAACTCTAAGGAAAAACTATACGTACAAGGGAATAAAGATAGCAATATCGAACAATAACACCCGAGACTTGCTAGATAAAATCGAGATCTTAAATATATGCATACATACAGATATTAAAATAGTGCAGCTAAAATAGTATAAGACATTGCCATTTATAATAGCAACGATAAGCACAATACCCGGGAAAGTAAAGTAACAATAATAAAATAGTGTAGGATTTGTCGATAGGTTTAAACATTTTAGAATAGCATATCAATCAGACAATTTTAACATAACTTAGAAAACCACATGGTGAAAATAAGAAACATAGCACCAAAATAATATGCGCAGTATATGGTTGCGCTACCGAAAGATGGGAAGAATAGTAGTACTTAAAATGCACAAAACGGGAGTAGTTAATAACACGCACCTTTCGATTAACACAGAATACTGAAAACTAAATTTTTTGAATAATGATGTCGCTAAGGGTAATAGGAAGTAGCACAAAAATGTAAAGGGCTAGTCAGGGTAGGGATTTGATAGAGTATGGTTTACTCAAAAGGTCAGAGTGTGACGGCTTTAGACTAAAGGTCGAAGAGATTGGGGTCGAGTCAGCACAGGAAGTACGGGTGAACAGTATTGAACCTCAGGAGGGGAAAGGATGTATGGGAATGAAGACGGTCGATACACCAGGCGAATCAAAAATCCGAAGGGTTAGCGAACTCGGAAATTTCACTATCAATTTCTCTTATAGAAGGATCTCAAACAAGGCACATACGAAGGATGAAGGGTGGCCCATTCAAAGGATCGGGGTGCGGTACTTTTTAATCTAAGCGAGGGTCAAGACAGAACAAGGTGCAGGGGTGGACAGTCAGGGATCTCAGAAGGAAAATAAATGTATAGGGGAAACAGTCAAGCCTCATGTGAACCAAGAAGATCAAAAGACTGGCGAACTCAGCAAATTTATTTTATTTCAGAAAAGCCCGAACAAGGCATCCGCGACGAATAAAAGATAGTCCTAAACTATACATAAATCTTATTTGTCCAGGGGAGGCGAAAGCTCAATCACGTCCGTCGCGGTCGTGGAGGGTCAGTAGGTTACGGTAGGCTCGTGCGCTCAGATAGGGGCATCCATTTCCATAGCGTCTCGCAGGGACCGCCATTAGGAGTTCTTCCACAGCATGGTCTTGTTCTTCTGGTCCTTCTTCCTCGGCTGGAGCTTCTTCATCGAGATCTGCTTCTATGTGATTCTCTTCTTCTGGATTCTCTTCCATAGGGTTTCCTTCCACTGGATTCTCCCTAAGGTTTTCCTCCTCTGCATTTTCTTCCATCGGGTCCTTCTCGGAATCTTCCTCTATTGGGTCTTCTCCGAGGTCCTCTCCTTCGTCGTCCGAGTCGCTGATCATGTCAACTTCTGGGGCTGCGAATCCCTTACCCGCGGAATTGTTGTTCCCGAAAATAACCTGTGGACCATTGATCTCGTCATCTGAACTCACCAGCATGCAGTCCAAGGAAGCTCACGACCATGCGTTTTCATCTAGAGGCGGCGCTTCTCCAAAGTGGGCCATGACCTGAAAAGAGGAAGTCATGATTAGACAGTGGGGCACCTTGAGAAGATATCCAAGGATACGGTGGCACAGGGAGGATATGCTGGAGGCAAGGACGGAAAAATTAAATTGTAGAATGCTGATGCAATGAATAGTATAAATAAAGGGAGAAGCATGAGAACGATACATACATCACAACTCAAGGTTTTATTGCATTCAGCTAAAAGTTCGACGGATACAAAATTCTAAACGAAAAGAAATATTTACAAAAACAGTGACATCATTATTATTGAAAGCAGAAAATGTGATAGTTCTTCTTTGATTTCTGGACTACTGCATTCTCGTCTCGTGAGTTGAATCCTGCGCGGGACCCGCACTACCCTCGAAGCTCGAACTACGAAATATCCATCAATTAGCAGGAGTGGGGAGTATGGACGAACTGCCTCCTTGTAGCTCCTTCCTATTAGGGCAACTATTGATAAAGTGTTCGCTGGATCCGCAAATCAAGCATTTCCCCTGGGCGCGGCGACAATCCCTCTGAAGATGTCCTGGCCTCTTGCAGTACCCACAACATTGGGTCTTCTGCTACTTCTGTCGCGGGGAAACAAGTGGGCGCTTCATCTTCCTCTCTTTTCCTCGTCTAACAGGGATCCCTTTACGATTGGAGGCTTCCGCTGGTGCCTGATTCATCTGCCTTCTCAATCCTACAGCTAACAAGTCGTTTGTTCGCTCATGGGCTTCCTTCAGACTTTGCAGTACATTCAGAATCTCCACGGTCTGATTCTGGGGAGTGGAGATAGAGGAAGAGTCGTTGGAAGACACGGTCCTGAAACAACAATTTTGAGGACGATAAAAGGTACAAGCTATAAGAATTAAAATATAATATGGATTGGGCAAGCAATCAAGAATATCGGGTGCGGTGAAATTCAAACAAGTGGGAATCAATTATAGAACTCTAAGTCACTAGAACATAGTACAGTATTGTAACTATGATATAGTTCACAATTACAACCACGTAACTCTGCCAAGTGACCCGAAACCCTAGCGGATGGATAGCAGAATGCACTATGTGAATCAAGATTAAGAATAACAAGTTGACAATCCAGACCGAAGGATGTCTTAGATTGCCGAACACTACACGGAACTGCAATCCCAATCGAAGCAAAACCTGGCTTTGATACCAACAAAATCCTGTCATGCCCCGCTTCCCAAAATACGGATTACGAGGGGTTGACAAGGCCGGCCATGCTCCTACGGTCAAGGAAATATCCTGCCGTAGTCACACTTCGGCTTCTAGCTTTACGTGGTAATCAGTAAACAACGCACAGGTAATGAGAAATGCAGTAACTGAGACAAAACAGATACATGGAACTAACCTGATGGAGATCAAAAGAGTATAGCTCTGGATAGCTGATCAAGATATCCGTGATGCATGTCTGGTCCTGGTCCAGGCTAGATCCACTCCTCACTCTGAGCATGCATACTCAGGTCGCCAGAGCGACACGATAGTAATAAATATATAGATGCACGTGGTAACTCTTACAGTAATAATGGATGTATAACAGTAAACCAAGACAGTGGAGATATGAACATGAAGTAACCAATGCGGGTGTCTAAAAGAGCGGGTGAACAGTAAAGCAGTAAAATAGTATGTCAGGTGTGTCAATACAGTAAGTAATGCATGTCAATGTCACTATCCCTATCAGTCTCTAAGTCTCACTGTACAGGTCACTAAGCCTATCATCAGTCCAAGTGTGAGAGTCAACCACTCGCGAGTGTCCTCCACCCAAAGGTAGGACCCAAGGGCAAGGGACCACGGGCCCAAAATATAACTCACGGTAATAATCATGCACCCTGTAAATCTCCATATATCTCCATATATATAAGTCGACATGGGACTCCCGAGATTCTGTTGAACTCATACTCAAACTACCCCACACCCCGTGGTCTATATCAAACACCAACCATAACCTCAAATACCGGTCGGTCCATGACAAGTCTGTGCGAGAACTGGAGACAGGATCTCCATCAAGCACGTCCCGACTGATACCCAAGATAAATGGACAGTGTCTGGTGCCTTGCCTATGACACCCATACAAGTGCTTCCATAAGTGTCCCATACCACTTATATTCACACTTATTCGCGTCCCACAGACGTTGACAATGCAATAGAACAATAGGGTCCACTGATTGTGTACAAGTACGTGTCACTTTCACTCATGCACGAACACTAACGTACTTGCCACAATCACTACTAATACCTAACACTGGGTAATGCACATGATCACTGGGTTACCAATGCAATGACATATATATATGATGTGATAAGAAAACAGTATGTACAACATGATTAAGATGTCATATGTCAGTATCCTACCACTTACAGAATTTATCATAAATCATACATGCAAAATTTAGAAAAACAATAAATAGAGGATAAGTAGTGTGTTTGATTATCTATCCAACAAATTTTGTTTCACTTCAATTGGGTTTCAGGATCAATAGATATGGTCATTTCATTTTAAGCGTTCAATGCTGGAAATCCGGTTTCAGAATCGGAAGTCCGTTTCGTGACGCAAATTAATCCCAGTTGGGATCAGAATTAGGCGACGCTACAGTTGAACTATATTTAGTATTTCCAGTCAGGTTTCCACCGCAATTGGCGGATCAGTATTTTATTTCTCCGACAGAGAGTTATGGCCAGATTAAGGGGTGTAAAATCTGCCTCTGCAGAATTCAGCAAGACATGTCGATAGGATAAAATGAATTAAAAATATCAAACGGTGGAGGAAACAGGTGAAACCAGTCGGGTAAGGAAGATAATTCAATTTCCTACGTAACGGTATAGGATTCTGCGCATTCTCCTACATGAGCAGCGATAAACAGGGGTTTACCAACAGGGGTTAACCTGGATTTCCATTCTTGACTGCAGTCCAAAATCATAATCCACCGCAGTTATCTCTATCATAATGTACTACAATTCAGTGATTAATAATATTTTACAGTAGGTTAACCAGTTAGCTTCGTTACGAGCCATCAAACGCTAAAATCCTGTTCATACACAATTTATTATAAATTTTATAGTTTGGGGTGTACGAGGTTTTCAGGTTTCACGACAAACATTGGGGCGCCATTATATGCGAGCAAATGATCTTATTTTGTAACCAAACTCTTAAGGGGTATTCACTATAATGCGGGCCATCCAAAGTTCCCTAGTGCCGTCAATTTAATAGGGTTTGCAAGTCACGATTCACATCGAACACACACTTATAACAATTTACATGAAAGTAAGTATGGGAATTTTGGTAACTATAAATGTAATATAAGAAATAGCATGAAGCAAGTATTAAACTTGCCTGGTATCGAGTCGTCAATAATACTGCAGTGGCAACAGCACGATCGCGTCATGAACGCCGCATCGGTTCATCCTTTGGAATCAGGTAAAGTCGTCCAACCTAGGTAGCTACCGTACACTCGTTCTTATCAGCTCTAAGCTTTAGACATACTTTGATTTGATGTGGTGGGGGGGGAGGCGGAGGCGCTGTGAGAGAGAAAGAGAGAGAGAAAGATTTAAAGAGACAGAGAGAGATTTAGAGAGAGACAAAGAGATTGAGAGAGAGATAAAAATAGAGAGATAGAGAGAGAGACAGAGAGAAAATTAGAGGGATAGAGAGAGAGGTTGAGAGAGAGAGAGAGAGATAGAGAGGGAGAGAGAAATAGAGAGATAAAGGGAGGGAGAGAAAAACAGAGAGAGAAAGAGAGAGAGAATTTGAGAGGCGGAGAGAGAGAGTCTTATCTGGGGTCGACGGAGGCGTCAGTGGTCGCTGGGGTGTCGACGGCGGCAGCGAGGGGAGCTCGTCGTGGTGCTCAGAAGGTGGCTGCGGTGGATGTAGGGTCTCGATCTCGGGTGAGGGGGTGAGCCAGTGAAGGGCTCGGGGTTCGTCGGAGTAAGAAGTAGGGGGTGAGGTGGAAAAGGCAAGGAAGCTCGTCGGCGATAATGGGTGCAGTGGGCTCGGTGGCGGAAGGCGTGCAGGGGAGGAGTGGAGGAGCTCGGGGTTGGGCGTGGCGGAGCTTCTGGTGTGTGTGGGGCTGGAGGTTGTAGTGACGTGAACGGCAATGGTCAACGACGTGGCAGTGCTCGGTTGGGGAAAAGTTTGAGAGAGGGAGTGAGCAGGAGGAGGTGGTTCGTGAGATCGAGAGTTTGGAGGGCGAAAGAGAGTGAGGAGAAGGAGCCATTGAGGGGAGCGGGTCTTCGGGGATGTGTGCGTGTCGTGAGCGTGAAGAGCAGGGCGACGTGGGTGCGAAGGAGAAATGAGCGGGAGAAATGTTGGACGTAGGGAAGAAGAGTTAACGAAGCGGATCGGTTTGGTGATAGCGGGCGCGGCTGAAGGGAGATTGGGCCGGGGGAGAGTAAGGGTTTAATTGTCTAACTCTTTTTTTTGTTTGGGCTGCTGGGCTGGGCCGGCTTGGAAGTTAATTTATTAGATTCCCCCCTTTTTTTTCTTGGGCCAGAGAAGAGGGTGTGGGTTGAGAGAATTAAATTTAAATGGGAAATATAAAGCGGGCTGGGCTGGGAAAAATAGGGAATATAAGAAATAGGGTTTGGATTTGGGTTAGATTAAAAGGGAAACGGCTTAGAAAGAGGGAAAAATAAGAATAAGATGAAATAGAGTTTGGGTTTAAAGGAACTAAAACAAAAATCGAAGATAGATGTGGTGAAGTGGCCCGGCTAATAAGAGAGAAGAAAAATACGAAAGGGAGAAAGGGTAGGAGACGAATTTGAAGAATTGGGGACAGGGTAAATAGAGGAAGAGAAGGATGATAAGGAAAGGGCTCAGGGTCTTTAAAATAATAAATGAATAATAACAATGAAACAAGTAAATTTAAGAGTAACACAATACGGATGTTGATATACGAAAGGACTGGGTATTACAAAATATGAGTATGGAATGGTGCAATTATTGCAGCCAAAGCAGTTGGCAATTATCACCTTGTATTACCAAATAGTAATACATTGATTCTGAACGAATGTTATTACATACCGAACCTGATATGCAATATTATATCAGTATCTTTATTAGCTAAAGAAGGATAAAATTTTGTATTACAGGATAATGTTATGAACATTTTCCTGAATCAAAAGTTGATTGGATTAGGCACGTTATGTAATGGCATATACGTTCTAAATAAAACTACAGTTCTCAACGTACAGAACACACACAAGTGGAAAAGTTCATAAATGAACGAATCCTTCTTGTGGCATTGTAGACTAGGTCATATCAATGCGACACGACTAGCTAACTTACATAAAGATGGATATTTGAATCAGTTTGAATTTACATCTTATGAAACTTGTCAGTCATGTCTCAAAGGCAAAATGACCAAAACTCCGTTTACGGGACATGGAGAAAGAGCTACTGAACTCTTGGGACTCATACATAGTGATGTATGCGGTCTTATGTCTACACATGCCAGGAATGGTTCTTCGTACTTCATTACATTCACCGATGATCTCTTAAGATTCGGACATGTGTTCCTATTGAAACACAAGTCTGAAGCTTTTGAGAAATTCAAAGAATATAAATGCGAAGTGGAGAACCAAATGGGTAAAAGTATTAAAATCCTTCGATCTGATCGGGGAAGAGAATACTTAAGCACGGAATTCCTGGACTATTTAAAAGAGAATGGGATTCTCTCTCAGCTTACTCCTCCATATACACCACAGTACAATGGTGTATCGGAGCGGAGAAGTCGCACCCTATTAGATATGGTGCGCTCTATGATGAGTGACGCTGAGTAACCTATTTCCTTTTAGGGTTATGCGCTTGAGACAACAACATACCTATTGAATAAAGTTCCAACCAAATCAGTGCCTACCACACCATATGACATATGGAGTGAGAAGAGACCATGTCTTAAACGAGTTAAGATATGGGGTTGTCCAGCCTATGTCAAAAGGCAAAATCCAGACAAAATCGAGGCACGATCAGTTCTTTGTAAGTTTGTGGGATATCCAAAGAATTCACATAGATATCTATTCTACCACAGCGAGGAACAAAAGGTGTTTATTTCTCAACGTGCCACCTTTTTACAAAAAGGAATTTCTTGCAAAAGAAATTAGTGGTCATGAGGTAGAACTGGAAGAGGTTCCAGCTACACAAACTACAGCCGATGATTTGATAGAGCCGGAGGATTCAATAGTCCCCGACGAACCTCAGCCTCTCCGCCAATTTAGTAGGGTTCCTCGTCCACCAGAGAGATACTACGGTTTTCTCATTGATGGTGGGAGCGAGAATTGCATCATGGAAGATGATGACCCAACTAGATTCAAGTAGGCCATCACGAGCGGAGACTCTATAAAATGGCTGGATGTAATGCGGTCTGAGATGGAATCCATATACACCAACAAAGTATGGACTTTGGAAGTTGCTCCTGAAGGGGTAAAACCCATTAGGAGCAAGTGGATCTTTAAGAAGAAACTTTGTATAGATGGAAAAGTTGAGACTTTCAAAGCTAGACTTGTTGCAAAAGGTTTTCGTCAACGACTAGGTGTTTATTATGAAGAAACCTTTTCTGCAGTGGCTATGCTTAAGTCCATCCGGATCCTACTTTCCATTGCTGCATACCATGACTACGAAATCTGGGAGATGGACGTCAAGACCGCTTTTCTAAATAGTGATTTAGAAGAGAGCGTATACATGACTCAGCAAGAGGGCTTCGTAGATAGTGGGAGCAGCGGAAAGGTGTGCAAGCAGCTTAAATCAATGTACGGATTAAAGCAGGCATCACGGAGTTTGAAAATCTGTTTTGATGTGGTAGTCAAAGAGTTTGACTTCATAAAAAATATAGATGAACCTTGTGTATACAAGAAGGTTGCAGAGAGCAAGGTCGTCTTCCTCGTATTGTATGTGGATGATATACTCTTGATAGGTAATGATGTTCCTATACTGCACTCGGTCAAGCTCTTCTTATTACAAAGATTCTCCATGAAGGATCTGGGTGTTGCCTCCTACATTCTAGGGATTAAGATCTATAGAGATAGATCTAAACGGATGTTGGGATTTTCCAATCCAAGTACATTTACACCATACTAAAGAGCTTTAGTATGAAGGATTCCAAGCATGGGAATTTACCCATGATCTCAGGAATCACTCTCTCCAAAGAGATGTCCCCCAAGACTGATTTGGAGAGGGCTCGCATGCAAGGTATACCCTATGCTTCGGCAGTCGGGTCTATCATGTAGCGTACGTACTTAGTGTTGTAAGCAGGTATCAATCGGATCCTGAGGAGAATCACTGGACAGCTCTGAAGAACATTCTTAAGTACTTAAGAAGGACTAAAGAAATGTTCTTGGTGTATGGTAACGGCGAACTCCAAATGGAATCCTTTACCGATTCGAGCTTCTAGAGTGATAAGGATGACTCTAAGTCGATCTCGGGTTTTGTCTTCACCCTCAATGGAGGGGGACTATGTTGAAAGAGTTCCAAGCAAGATACCGGGCAGACTCGACGAAGGAGGCTGAATACATCGCTGCCAACGATGCCACCAAAGATGCCATCTGGATGAAGAAGTTCATAACTGAACTTGGAGTGGTTCCATCCATTGAGCATCCAATACTTTTGTATTGCGATAACAATAGAGCTGTGGCTTTAGCTAAGGAACCCAGGTCCTATAAGCGATCCAGGCATATTCTGAGGCGGTATCACCTGATCCAGGAGATAGTTGATCACCGGGAGATCGAGATCATGAGAGTTGACACGAAGAATAACACAGCAGATCCACTCACGAAGGCCATTCCCCAGATACAATTTGAGAGACACTTCGGGATGTTTGGTATGAGATACTACTGTTAGTTATATGTATGCCCTAGCGGCCATTACTGTACATACGATGTATATTGTAATGGATGCTTGGGCATATATAGGGAGGACTTTCTTGCTCGACATGATAGTATGCTATCTGGTTGTACTTTATCTTAACATGTACTCTGATTGTCTCTATGTTACATGTTGATAAAGCCCTTAGGATATGTATTCGACTACTAGGACTATGATGAGATCATACTAGTGGGGCCACGGTAGTCGACGAGTACATCCTATAACTGTTCCTAGTCGAGGGTGTATCGAGACAGGGCATCGATACACCAGAGTAGACTAGCATTTATGCATCTTGACCCATATGATGGGTGATGGATGATCCCATATCCATTGGTGTTTGACATCAAGGATGGTGTACGGGTGCTCAGTAGAGACTGGGTACACTGGACGGACTCGCCGAGAACTCCCAGATGGTATTATACCTCACGTCAGATGGTAGTTCTCCGGTGACACTGGTACAGAGTAGTCTGTTGACCCGAGATCGTCATAGAGTCTTGTGTGATTCCCACTGTGCTTTAATTTCCATTATACCATGTCCAAGAGGGCGTGCAAAAAGGTGGCTTTTGGGCACAGTCCCGAATCACATGGAGGCAATGAGCGATAGGAGGGGATTCGTCTCTCCGGGTATAGGAAGTTGATGTTGTGCTGTATTCGATTAGCTATAACTGGAAATCCCTGGCCAGGGTTGCTGAGATTTACTACTAAGTGTTATCAGTAGTTTCTCAAACTGTTATAGACCTCATATTTACATGACTTATCAAGCTACTGGGGTCTGACGTTTACCACCCCTAGGCGAGATATGCGACATATCTGACGAAGAGACCGGACTGTACGGGAGTGTTACTAATTGGATTCGTAGGAGAATGTACAGGCTTGATTTTTGATCTTCTAATCGCTCAATACCTGGGTGGCTATTACGTTTAGTTGACCGCTTGCAGCTTGTCGGTGTTTGATATGATCATCACCTACTGCCGGCGTATTGACGATTGTTTAGAGTCCTACACAGAGGTTTCTTGGCTCAAGCAAAACGGAGTAGGAGCACATATATGATATGTGCGGGATCAAGAACAATACGTGTATGTGATACCGTATTAGATTCTCACGATATGAGATATCGGCCGGGTATATGTGATATAGCCGGGTCATCGGATCAAGTGTTGATTCGATGAACTGATACAGATTATATTAGCCGGTTATTTATGAAATATCCGGATTATCGGATCAAATGTTGATTCGATAATTTAATGTATAATTATATATTTGATATATTAAATTACATTAACTAATATAAGCTCACTAAAAGATTTTTTTCTCACTCGGGTAATACATTGATATATATGCGATATATGTTAATTGTATTATTTTATTTTGTTACAATAAATATTGTATATGTGATATATAATATTGTAACATATTAGGGTTATTAATGCAACGTGATTAGTAGAGATTAAACATGATTAAGGTTTGATTTGGGTTAATATTTTCTAGAAGCTTCTAGAAGGTTTTTCTTTTGTTTCTTGCTAAAGATATTTCTTAAGATATTTATTAACCTAACCCAACTCATGACCATGGTTAAGTCTCTACATGGGTTAAGTTATCATACTTAACCCATGGTTGCAATTCTAACCTCATGACAATTCATTATTCATCACAAAAGGATTCTTCTTCTTCTTCCTCTTTGAAAAGCTTTCCTGCTTTGATTTTTGTGATGAAAGTGAGTGAGAATAAGAAAACAAATGAGAGCTAAAATCCTACTTCATCATCCTCATCTATCCTTGCCATTTATATGAGGGTGTTCACCTCATTAGTGAGTGAGAGCTTGGGTTAATGAAACTTCAAGGTAGATCATCTTTATTATCGAAGATCGGAAGCAAGCTTGCATCTTTCTCTTCGTGGAGCCTCTCTAGAGTCTGGATGCACGATGATCGCAGTGAAGGGACCTCAACACGGAGTTTTAGAAGTGAAGGACAGGATCTACAAAGGTTGTAATCCCTCTCACTTAGTGTTAAAGTGTTTAACATACTTTGTTTCACCTAAACTCTAGTATAAAGATCTTGGTTAGGGTTGTTCGGCACGGCTAAATTTTAAATCAGGCATGGTTGATACCTCGTAGACCCATGTGAGAGTGCCTTGTAACCCTGCAGTAGTATCAGAGCCAAGCTAGAGCTTTAGGCGAAGTCTAGGCGAAATTTAAAGTCCGATCGAACCCCGAAACCCCGGTTAATACCCTTCTCTGGAAATTTTGTAAAAATGTGATTTTTTCTGTATTAAAAATACTTTAAAATATCAGCAGGAATTCTAAGGATAACCCTAAAACATGTGACCCCAAGGTTCTCAAAGAGCCGCGGAACCGCGGCAAGAACATGCTTGCCGCGGCGGTTCCACGGCCAAAATAGTGAACTGGGGACACGTGTTTGTACAGTATTATCCGTAGGTGTTTCCACTTTTTTCTGGGTATTTTTAATTTATACTCAAGTGTTGAGTTTTCTGGGTTGTATTGGGGAATCGTTGATTCTGTAGGGTTCCTCGGCACTCTAACAAGGTTCTACAAGGCATCAACCATACCCGATTAAAAAAAATAGCCGTGCCGAACAACCCTAACCAAGATCTTATACTAGAGATTAAGCAAAAACTAGCAAGTTAAACATTTTAACACTAAGTGAAAATGGATTACAACATTTGTAGATCCGGTCCTTCACTTCTAAAGTTCCGTGTTGACGTCCCTTCGCTGCGATCATCGGGATCCCGGACTCTAGCAATGGTTTCTTCGGAGAAATGAGCGGGCTAGGTCGTTGACTTCGAGGCCGAAGATGATCTACATCGAGGAGACTCAAACTCAAACTCCATCTTCACTAGGTCAAAAACTTTGTGAAGAGAACACCCTAAACTAAATGGCAAGTAGTAGAGAATGATGAAATAGGAAGTGGGTTCACTTTGGATTTGGGTTTCTCACTCTTTTTCTTCACTTGAAATTTTTTCTAGCAAGCTTTTCTTTTTCTTGAAGAAGAAGAAGAAGAAAGAAAAGAATATGAATTATTAGAAAAAAAATAATCAAGTGAAGTCTATCATAATGCAACCATGGGTGAGCTAACCTTTATAGAGACTAAACCATAGTTAATTATAATGGTTTGGTTAATGAATATCTTAATCAAGACAAAATGAGTGGACTTTGTCAAAGTTGCTTCAAGCTTCATGAAGCTTCAAGCCATGACAAAAGAAGCCACCATTTTGAATAATTAAGATAAAAAAAAACCTAAATTATAATTAACATGGTGTATGTCACCCACCCACCCATGTTTGCATGTATCATCAATCATGATACAAACTAGTGCACAAACATATATTACATATACAACTTGTGCACATCAAGTGAGAAAATCAATCTTAAGTGAACCAATACTAGTTAATATAAAGTAATATATCAAATATATAATTATACATTAAATCATTAAATGAACACTTGAATTAATGATCTGGTCATATCGGATATAACCGACTAATATCTAGTGTATCAATATATCGAATCAACACTTGATTCGGTAACCCGGCTATATCTCATATAACCGTCCGATGATACAAATCGCGAGAATAGAATACAGTATCACATACTGGTATTATTCTCGGTCCTGCACATATCTCATATGCGCTCCTATTTCGTTTCGCTTGAGCCAGGAAACCTCTGTGTAGGACTCTAAAGACTCATCAATACACCGGCAGTAGGTGGTGATCATATCAATCAGCCACAAGCCGCAAGCGGTCTGCTAAACGTAACGGCCACCCGGATATTGAGCGATCAGAAGATCAATGAGCAAGCCTGCTCACACTCCTGTGAATCCAATCAGTAACACTTACCGCACAGTCCGGTCTGTTCGTCTGATATGTCGCATATCTCGCCTAGGGGTAGTAAACGGCAGACCCCAGAAGCTTGATAAGTCATGCCGATGTAAGGTCCATAACAAGTATGAAACTACTAATAACACTTACCAGTAAATCAGTGCAACCCTGGCCAGGGATTTCTAGTTATGGCCAGTCGAGCATAGCGCAACATCAACCCCCAATACCCGGAGAGACGAATCCCCTCCTATTGCTCATTGCCTCCATGTGAATCGGGACTGTACCCAAAAACCACCTGTTTGCACGACTCAGTAGAGCCGTGGTAGGGTGGAAATCAAAGCACAGTGGGAGACACACAAGACTCTATGACGATCTCGGGTCAACAGACTAAGCTGCACCAGTGTCACCAGAGAACTGCCATCTGACTTGATGTATAATACCATCTGGGAGTTCTCGGCGAGTCCGTTCAGTGTACCCAGTCTCCACTGAGCACCCGTATACAATCTCTGATGTCAAACACCAATGGATATGGGATCATCCATCGCCCATCACATGGGTCGAGAAGATATACGCTAGTCTACTCTGAAATATCGATGCCCCGTCTCGATATTCCCATGACTAGGAACATTGAAGGATATACTCATGGAATACCCAGGCCCCACTAGTATGATCTGGATCATAGTCCTGCAAGTTGAGTACACATCCTAAGGGCTTTATCAACATGTAATAGAGAGACAGTAAGTATACATGTTAATATAAAGAGCAACCAGATAGCGTACTATCATGTCGAGCAAGAAAGTCCTACCTATATATGTCCCAGCATCCACTACAATATACATCATATGTACAGTAATGGCCTCTAGGGCATACATATAACTAACAATCTCCCACTTTCACTAGGGCCATCTATAGCAGTGGTTGCTGTATTTTATACTCAACCATCCCATAAAATTCTATCTCTGGGAAAAAGCCTTTGTGAGTGGATCCACCGTGTTGTCCTCTGAGTCTACTCTCCTAACCTCGATCACCCTGGAGATCAACTATCTCCATGATTAGGTAATGCTGCCTCAGAATATGTCTGGGTCACTGATGGGACCGGGGTACCTAGGCCAAAGACACACTTCCATTGTCATACAATGGTAGGAACCTAGTTCATCTCATGAACCAATATACACCCAAACTGCCTCTTTGGTAGTATCTTTGATAGCGATGTCACCAGCCTTTATCGTCTAGTTTGCCACGGTATCTAGCTTGGAACTCTTCCAACATACCATCCCTCCACTGAGGGTAAAGACAATGCCTATGACTGACATTCAGTCAACCTTACCACCCTGGAAGCTGTCCAGTGATTCTCCCTAGGATCGATTGATACCATCTCACTACACCTAGTGAGAATCCTAACATCCAATTAGATCTATCTCATAGATATAAAATCTAGGATTTAGGAGGTATCACCTTGATCCTATATGGAGAATTCATGTGATAAGAGGTGATTGACTGAGCGTAGCATAGGAAACTCCTTCCCTATCAAGAGTATGTCATCCACGTACAATACAAGGATAACCACCATACTCCCTACTACCTTTTTGTATATACAAGGTTCATCTACCATTTTGATGAAGTCAAACTCTTTGACTACGACATCAAAACAGACGTTCCAATTTCGCGATGCCTGCTTTAATCTGTAAAGCAACTTGCACACGTTTCCGCTGCTCCCACTGTTTACGAAGCCTTCTGGCTGTGTACTTATAGACGTTCTCTTCTAAATTAGTATTTAGAAAAGCAGTCATGACACCCAACCACCAGATGTCGCAGTTATGGTATGCAGCAATGGCAAGTAGGATCCGGATGGACTTAAGCACAGCCAGTGGAAAAGGTTTCATCATTATCCATGCCTGGTCGATGAAGAAAACCTTTAACAAGTCTAGCTTCGAAAGTCTCAACTTTTCCATCTACACCAAGTAATCTTCTCAAGATATACTTGCTCCTGATGGGAATTTAACCCTTCAGATTTAGAAGCCAAAGTCCATACTTTGTTGGTGTACATGGATTCCATCTCAGATTGCTAAGCATCCAGCCATTCTTACAGAGTCCCTACTCTTGATGGCCTGCTTGAAACTAGTTAGGTCATCATCTCATGATGCATTCCTCGCTCCCACTATCATCGAGAAACCGAAGTATCTCTCAGGCGGATGAGGAACCCTACTAGATCGGCGGAGAGGCTGAGGTTCATTGGGGACTATTGAATCCTTTGGTTCTGTCAAATCATCAGCTGTAGTTTGTATAGCTGGAACTCCTTCCAGTTCTACAGAACTGACCTTGCCTCGATCTTGTCCGAATTTTGCTTTTGATATAGGCCGGACAATCCCAAATCTTAACTTACTTAAGAGATGGGCTCTTCCCATACTATATCTCACATCGAGTGGTAGGCATTGATTTGATTGGAACCTAATTCAATAGGTATGCAGTTTCTCAAGCGCATATCCCCCAAAAGGAAATAGGTAACTCAATAATACTCATCATAGAGCACACCATATCTAATATGGTGCGATTGCTCCGCCCCGATACACCGTTGTGCTGTGGTGTATTCAGAGGAGTAACACTGAGAGAGAATCTAATTCTCCTTTAGAATAGTCCAAGAATTCCATGCACAAGTATTCTCCTCCCTGATCTCATCATAGGACATAATACTTATACCTGTATTGGTTCTCTAATTCTGACTTATATTCTTTGAATTTCTCAAAAGCTTCAGACATGTGTTTCAACAAGAACATGTGTCCGAATCTTGAGAGATCATCAGTGAATGTAAGGAAGTACAAAGAACCAGTCCTGCCAATTGTAGACTGGGGACCTTCATACATCACTATGTATCAGTCCCAAGAGTTCACTAACTTTTTCTCTGTTTCGAGTAAACAGAGCTATGGTCATCTTATCTTTGTGACATGACTGGAAAGTTTCACAAGATGTAAATTCAAACTGATCTAAATATGCATCTAATATATAACTTCAGCCAGTCGGGTCACATTGATATGACCTAGTCTACAATACCTCAAGAAGGAATCGTTCATTTCTGAACTCTTCCTCTTGTGTGTGTTCTGTACGTCAAGAACTGTGGTCTGATTCAGAATGTATATGCTTTTAGATAACGTGCCTGAACCGATCAACTCTTGATATAGGAAATGTGCAAAACATTATCCAACAATACAAAATTATATCCTTCTTTAGTAAATAAAGAGACTGATATGATGTTATATATCAGGTTCGGTATCTAATAACATTCGTTCAGAATCAGTGTATTCTGTGTATTCTGATAATACAGGGTGATAACTGCCAACACTTTGGCTGCAACAATTGCACTGTTTCCAACTCTTGAAATTTATCACCCATTCTCAGTTCTCTACCTTTCAGTAGCCCATGTAACGGATTACATATGTGGGATCCTGATCCGGTATCTCATACCCAGGACGTAAAGGATACTGAGAAATAGTACTCTGTAATGAACACACCCGAAGAAGATGCATCATCATGCACTTTGTTCGTTTGGGCAGCACGGGAATTCTGGTAATCCCCAATTTCCTGCTCTGTCTTATAACAATTATAAGTTGGAACGGGACCAACGTTCCCCAGCTCAGTATTACAAGCGGGTTCGGTCAATACATCTATATTATTATCTTGATTAAAGCGTGACATGGTCGCTACCTGGAGAGAGAGAGATGAAAACACTCTGTGTGTGCTCTTGCAAGATTAGATTGGTTATATATTTTATCTAATCAGGATGGCTCCCACTGTTTTTATCAAATCTTCCTTCAAACCCTAAAAGGAAAGACTAGCCGGGATTAATTACACTCTACAAGTTCGCTAATCTTTCAGCCAGGCCAGTGCCGGTACTTTGAGGGAGGCTCCCCGTGCTTTCGCACGGACCTAATTAAAATAAACCTCGTTTTCCCAGGTGCGTAACTGTAACATTTTCAAAAATATAAAATATTAATTTTGGGAATTTTTATAATTTAATATTATTTTATTGATTATTTTAATATTAAATCTATAATTAAATGCAAATAAATAGGAAAAATGTTAGAAAAATTATGGAAAATTCTAAAATAGGGTAAATTAGAGAATTATGACATTTTAAAGTTTTTGTGATTAGTTTGACACTAATTTAGTGCTAATCGCGATTAAAAATCGCTAATCGGACTTTTCGGCTTTTTGTGCAAAACTTGCACATATCATTTTTATTACACATGTGCATTTTCTTTCATGATATTTGGAGTTACTATTCTTGTGAGAAGGTCTTGGGAATTAAAGAAAAAGAAAAAGGAATAGAAAAGAAAAAGATTAAAGAATGAGGGTAGGTGAGAGAGAGAGAGGTGGACCATTGACCTTGAAAACCCTTAGCCATTTTCTCTCCCTCTCATTCCTCTCCCTCTTCCTCTCCCTTGCTGCTGCTGCCCTAGCCCCTTTCCCTCCCCTCTTCAACTCCTCACTTCATCTCAAAAATCACTCCAAAACCCCAATCTCCTTTCATTAAAATTGTGCAAAATCCCTAGATCTACACATGGAGCTAAAGAAGCAAGGATTTTAGCCACTAGGGGCAACTCAAGAAAATTCTTGAGTTGCTAATGGAGGTAATTTCTGAACCATTAGCTTAATTATAGCCTTTCCTATAACCCCATGTTAAGATTTAATCGATATTGTGTGATATTATGGATTTGGTGAAAACCTAGTTAGGGTTTGAGGGAATTGGTGTTGTATTATGAAATTGAGTTCAGTAGAGGTCTTACCAACACCCTAGTGTATGAATTGGAACCCCAAACCTGAAGCTAAAACCAGAATACTGATTTTAGAAACCGATATCGGGGAAATTGTGAAATCTGTGAAGGTTTACTTGAATCTGCTATCACCCCGAGAACCCTAAAATAATATTGAGTGGACAGTAGCATGTGCAGGCACCCAGGAAGCTAACCCCAAGACCCTAGCCCCCAACTCCCTATCCCGGCCGCCAATTTTCCCCTTTTGGCCGCCAATTGCGGCCTGGGTCACACCATTTTGGGTCGTGTTGGTTATGTAGCTCCTACATGTTCATGTCAGACCCCTGATATATATAGATTTGTATAAACAGACCTAGGTTGAAATCTGGGACACATTTCCTAAGTTGCTATTTTGGATTCGTGTTTCCGTATTCCGTATTTTTGTTTCTGAAATGGTGGATTGTGTTTTGCCTCGACTATTTGTCGTTTATACGACGATATAGAGGATTTATTGATGGTTTTGAAGGCGTGCCATAGGTTCTCACCTATAGGCTCCCTTATCGTATCGTTTTGGATTTCATGCGCCGTTTTAGCTTGGATTTGGTTTTAATGCGCATATACGATATTTGATGTGTAGGTACCCACGAAGACTTCGGGGCGACAAGCAAATGCGTGGTGATGTCCGCAAATGATGATGCAAGGTGAGTAGATTATATCTACAGGGGGAAGTCGGGTGGATGGCGTATAGCACCCCCGCAGTCCGTAGATAGAATACTATGTAGTTTATTGTGATAATAGGTGTATTATGGATAGTGTAGGGTTAGAAGTGACTAGTGTAGTTCATAGTCGCGAACCCTAGGATAGAATTACACCTACACACACACACCCTTGCATATTACTTATACTTGCACTGTGTTTGATGATATGGGATGACTTTGGAGATGTGTCGATGATGTGGGCTTGGTGCCGTGAGATCGGTGATTGGATACGATTCATATGTGGGATATGACTTGTGATTTCTTGCGGGCTTGGGATATGTGTTTACCCCCGCATGCATACTTCATTGATGGTATCGTTTGGTGCTAGACATAGAGTAGGACCCCAGACTATATGATCTGATGATAGTGATACCTGTTATGTGACGAAATAGTGAGATGTTGACCTGTACCCAGCTTTGGGGATGCCGTACGATGATTTACCGTACGAGCCGATATTGATGATAGATCCGCACTCATAACTCGAGGATGTCATACGATATATTGTTGAGGCGGGATCACCGACTATATATCTATATTTATCGACTCAGATTTAGGTGGTTTCCACACCTACCCCTCCTGTTTGACCTAATACTTAGATGTAGTTGCATAGTAGATACTTCACTGTGATGTTGACTACTAGATTTCTGCATCTTCATGCTATTCGCATTGCTGGCATATATTCATTGCTATATTATTATCATGCTGTTAGGACACCAGCACCATTATCGATGATGCGTATGTTCCACGTACACTATTTGCCGGCTCACACACTTCATCATCGATAATTGCCATGCCACTACACTGTAGTACTATTGCATTCATGATATGATTCTTCCTTCGACATATGCACATTACTTCTATGTTACATGATTTCCGATATGATTACTTTTCTTTACATGTCGCATACATCATGGATTGATTGCATAGCACATCGCATTGGATTTACTTCCTGATGTTGGATTTTCATGTGATTTCTGATTTTGAGGACCGTGGGATTATTTAAGAAAAGATACTCTTTTATGAAAAACCCGGTACCTCGTGATATGATATTTCGGTGCGTCCACCACGCGTTTTCTCGGTGCTGAGACGTGTGCTTGAAACCCGATTCGAGGAGGTGATGATCCGTTTGCGGGTTCGTGGTGGGCCCGGTATGGTTCCCCTCGGCAAGATGATCGATGAGTTTGCCGATTGAGCCTGGAGGCGGGCGAGCACCTACCGGTGATTGTTTTTGAGCTCGGCGGATATCTGGGGGATACCGACCGGAGACGAGAGATGGGCGTACTGCCGGGGCCGAGGGCCGATTCCGCAGACATAGCCCACGGGCCGATCCGGACTGACGGAGCCCGTTAGATGAGGATTTACGTGTCGATGCTAGGCACGGGTTTCATGATGTTTTTCCATGCTTTTGTTTATATCCTCACATTGCATACATGATGCTTATCGTCAGTGGGTGACGGGTGGACGGGTTCCACATATATACAGACTAGATTTACATTGATCATACTTCATTTGTATATATAACAGGGTATGAGGGCGCTGTTATATATACCCTTACACCAATATTAGCGGTATGGGACGCTAATATATGTGTATTGATATCATTGATATTTCATCATATTCACATCATGCAGACATACCTTATACTGATGACATGTTATTACCTGAGTACCTGGCACTACATACATGATTAGATGTTACCTTGCCACCTTATCACACTCAAATGTACTCTTGTGGATTATATTACTGATTGTTGACTTAGGTTTATGTCTTGCATTCGGTTTCTTCTTGTAGATGTTTCTATTCACGAGTTGGCAACTCACCCCCGTTGTGCCACAGTTCTTGCAGGTTCTGCCGTACAGGTTTTATTGCGGCATTTCTGGCACACTACCTTCTTGCGGGTGATTTGCTTTGGTAGGTGGATTCTTTCGCATCAAGAACCACCATTGTATTTATTTATTTCATTGTATCTAGTATTTCCATCAACCAAAAACTTGTATATTGTTTCAGACCTAGACTAGTGATGTACTATTCGACCATAGAGTCGCGCTTAGTAGTATTGCGGTTTTCTTGTTGCTTGAGCTTTCTTTTGGTTTTGATCCTCGCCACTTGGCGTTGTATATTATATCATTGCGTGGTTGTGACCGTCGATTGACGAAGAGCTAGCTCCCGCTTGGGGATGCCTTTATCATTGCATATATATATATATTGTTATCCTTGTTGTACCCCATTCGGGGCCAATTTTACAAAAGAGACTCTGCCGAAATTTTTAGAAAAGACTGTACTGTTTTTAATTGCATATTCGGCTTAGTTATTTAAAAACCTTGATTTCCAACATGTTTTTCTTCACTCCTTTAAACAAATTTCTTTACTTATTCTTAAAATGGTTTTAGATTTCTGGGCTTTTGGCTTACTTGGATCAGATGGAGTCCTATAGACTTCATATGGTTCAAGGGCCAGTCACGTGCTCTTTCGGGTCGTGACAAAGTTGGTATCAGAGCGCTAGGTTGACCTTGGTTCGAGTCTAAGTTTGACTATGTGGAGCCTAGGGCGTTACCTATATACGGAACTTAGGCTTGACCTTACGGAACTTAGACTTGGTCGAGGGGGTATTAGACCCGAACTTTCGTCGTATTAGGATGACCCTTGGTTGATGGAATAGGTGACTAAAGTAGAGTGACGTACCGTTGGTATGTTCCGCGGCATACTTACGACACGCCACTCCGCTTAAGGAACCTTAGGATGTACATACTTTCGAGATCAGTGATTCTCTTTATATCCAGGATTATTCATCCATTTGAGATCCCCGATTCTATTAGTTTCATGATCATACCTTCATTGATGCTGTTCCTTCCTATGATCATATATCCACTTTGGATCTGTTGTTTCCTTTCTTGCTATTGATGTGCTCTCTTTGATACTCGATTGAGGTTCCTGTCACCATGTTTGAGCGCAGTTTGGGCTGCTGCTAGGGTTACGGCCGGTGTGAGCTCGTTTGGTACGAGGGCCGACCATTGTGTTTTCTGGTGACATGGGAACGTCTCGAGTTAGTGTTGGTGATTGAGACCTCTAGTGGAGGCGAGTGCTTGGTCTTGCACCGGATGATCGGGCCATTGTTAGAGCTGCCAGTTGAGAGAGGACTGTTGATGTACAGCATACCTCAGAGATTGTGATGTCGCCTACCGTGCAGACAGATGGACCAGCTGTTACTGAGATTGACAGGATGTCGCTTCCGAAGCTTACGAGCTGAGATTGCCGTAGCTTTCAGGCAGATATGCGACAGATGATAGCGAGTCGCTAGTCACCTGAGGATAAATGACTAGGACATGTGGTTCGTTCGTCTACCGATGCGAGGTCATCAGATAGATTGTTTCCAGCTAGAGACGACTTCACGCAGATTCGTTGAGAGTCGATTGAGACGATCGAATGTCAGGAACCTATTTTCTAAGTTTAAAGTATACGGAAAGACATGCAGGTGATTCTATGGACCCTCTAGAAGAATGAAACCCTAACTCGACTTAATGACCGTGTGAAAGCCTTTGAACCTTCGGGTTTGCGGCGGTTCCTCGGCACCATTGGTGAGGCTTGGGTTTGCCCTTCTACGGCTGGACCACCGACGCTGTGGCATGTACTCGATACTATTAAACTGTACCCGAGATGTGAGCTCTTGGGGGATTATGAGGATCTGACGAGTCGATCGGATGGTTCGACATCTTTCGGATATCGTGATGGGACACTGCTTGGGAGACTCCAGATGCGAGCGTAGCCGTCGGAGCGCAGTTCGTGTAGCCACGATGAGTTAAGTCCGAATCAGTCGACATTTGAGCAGAGTGAAGAAAAGAGTTCGTACGAGATTTCGACGAGATGACGTCCCACTCCGCTGACATCAGAGATGTGATACGCACCCGAAGGCATGGTATATGGATATATCTTCCAGAAAGAAGCGCGATAAGTATGCAGCCGTTCCGGAATAAGCTTTAGCTTCAGCATTGGATGATGACTTCCGGGCATTTCGGCAGGATTGAGATTTGAGAAGGAGACCTCGACAGGACCCTTCAGGAAACGATACGAGAAGACCTAGACCCAGGAGTGGTCGTATTTCGCACACCCAGCAGGACAGAGTTCGGCATGGTCGACGAGGTAGTTGACCAGGTTCGGATAAAGGAACTTACCCAGATGCGTTGCGAATTGATCAAGGACGGACGAGTGATGAGTATTCCTCCGATGGTTGGGACGTGTTCCCGAGGACCTGTTCGGCCTGACATCTGCTACAGAATGATGAAGCTACAGAATACGCGATTTCGAGTCCGTGTGAGAGACTTCAGATTGACCGTGGCCGAGAACAGTGCAGTGCGTAGTAGCTTGGCGTGACGTCATAGTGGACGACGATAGAGACAGTTGGAACAAGAGGTTCGTGTGAGACGCTGACGAGCTGTCATTACTTCCCGTCGAGACTAGAAACCTGATATGCTTACAGAGACGTTGGGATGTGACCAGTTTCTGAGAAAATATTGTGTTGAGGACACAGATGTCTCTCCAGTGTAAAGAGGTTATGTAAGAGAGCCAGCCTCCGTACAGATCGGCATAGGCATGTTTGGAAGAGACCTTGAGCAGGATTCCTTCCAGGACGTTGCTGCAATGATGTTTGCACCCAGGATCAAATGTGTGACATGCATTCAGATGAGCCAGAGGCCGACGCCAGTGATATGCTGCCTTACGAGTGGTCGTGAGGATTGATCGAAAGATGACCAGAGAAGTGCCAGAACGGAATCGTCCCCGTTAGCACACCTGACAGGGCCGATGAGCCGATTGACTGCGAGATAGGGAATCCGCAAAGAAGATAAGGACCCAGAGTCAGAGGACGCCAGACCGTGAGCAAGAGGCACGTAGATATCCTGCGCTGCTAGCAGTGGATGCACCGACTCCTTCTCGACCTTGGAGGAGGAACTACCGACGACGGTATTTATGATTTGTGATTTTGTGATTCGATTATCACGTATCCGTCATTTTGGATTTCGGTATTTTGGGCGTTCTGTTTGCATGATTTAGTTTTGATGATTGAGTTTCATGATATTGGTTTCATGCACCCACTGGATATTTATATATTTGCGCAGAGTTATTACATTTGAGATATTGATTGAGATTTCATGCCTACCGTATGCAGTGATTCGATTTGCACTTCCAGCGTGGTTTTCATGCACCTTTAGTGTTTTGATATACGATTTTGGTGCACGCCAGATACACTAAATCGGGATTCTTCGTGCATGTCACATGCACCTGATTTATTTTTCTGTCAGGCACACACGTTGCCTACGACAGATGTTTCGTGCACACCCGTTGCACCTAAATGTTGTTTTGTACACCTGTTTGACACATTTATGGATTTTGATTCCTTGCGCACCAGACGCATAGGATATTCTTATATATACATTTTTGGGGATTGATTTCTAGTACAGCAGTACATTTTTATGATATTCTCTATGTGTTGATGTTTTCGGAGCCCCGACAAATTGGATTATTACTGAAATTGTTTTAGTATTGGGGGTTTAAATTTAAATTCGGGGACCGAATTTCTTTAAGGGAGGTAGATTGTAACATTTTCAAAAATATAAAATATTAATTTTGGGAATTTTTATAATTTAATATTATTTTATTGATTATTTTAATATTAAATCTATAATTAAATGCAAATAAATAGGAAAAATGTTAGAAAAATTATGGAAAATTCTAAAATAGGGTAAATTAGAGAATTATGACATTTTAAAGTTTTTGTGATTAGTTTGACACTAATTTAGTGCTAATCGCGATTAAAAATCGCTAATCGGACTTTTCGGCTTTTTGTGCAAAACTTGCACATATCATTTTTATTACACATGTGCATTTTCTTTCATGATATTTGGAGTTACTATTCTTGTGAGAAGGTCTTGGGAATTAAAGAAAAAGAAAAAGGAATAGAAAAGAAAAAGATTAAAGAATGAGGGTAGGTGAGAGAGAGAGAGGTGGACCATTGACCTTGAAAACCCTTAGCCATTTTCTCTCCCTCTCATTCCTCTCCCTCTTCCTCTCCCTTGCTGCTGCTGCCCTAGCCCCTTTCCCTCCCCTCTTCAACTCCTCACTTCATCTCAAAAATCACTCCAAAACCCCAATCTCCTTTCATTAAAATTGTGCAAAATCCCTAGATCTACACATGGAGCTAAAGAAGCAAGGATTTTAGCCACTAGGGGCAACTCAAGAAAATTCTTGAGTTGCTAATGGAGGTAATTTCTGAACCATTAGCTTAATTATAGCCTTTCCTATAACCCCATGTTAAGATTTAATCGATATTGTGTGATATTATGGATTTGGTGAAAACCTAGTTAGGGTTTGAGGGAATTGGTGTTGTATTATGAAATTGAGTTCAGTAGAGGTCTTACCAACACCCTAGTGTATGAATTGGAACCCCAAACCTGAAGCTAAAACCAGAATACTGATTTTAGAAACCGATATCGGGGAAATTGTGAAATCTGTGAAGGTTTACTTGAATCTGCTATCACCCCGAGAACCCTAAAATAATATTGAGTGGACAGTAGCATGTGCAGGCACCTTTAGTGTTTTGATATACGATTTTGGTGCACGCCAGATACACTAAATCGGGATTCTTCGTGCATGTCACATGCACCTGATTTATTTTTCTGTCAGGCACACACGTTGCCTACGACAGATGTTTCGTGCACACCCGTTGCACCTAAATGTTGTTTTGTACACCTGTTTGACACATTTATGGATTTTGATTCCTTGCGCACCAGACGCATAGGATATTCTTATATATACATTTTTGGGGATTGATTTCTAGTACAGCAGTACATTTTTATGATATTCTCTATGTGTTGATGTTTTCGGAGCCCCGACAAATTGGATTATTACTGAAATTGTTTTAGTATTGGGGGTTTAAATTTAAATTCGGGGACCGAATTTCTTTAAGGGGGGTAGATTGTAACATTTTCAAAAATATAAAATATTAATTTTGGGAATTTTTATAATTTAATATTATTTTATTGATTATTTTAATATTAAATCTATAATTAAATGCAAATAAATAGGAAAAATGTTAGAAAAATTATGGAAAATTCTAAAATAGGGTAAATTAGAGAATTATGACATTTTAAAGTTTTTGTGATTAGTTTGACACTAATTTAGTGCTAATCGCGATTAAAAATCGCTAATCGGACTTTTCGGCTTTTTGTGCAAAACTTGCACATATCATTTTTATTACACATGTGCATTTTCTTTCATGATATTTGGAGTTACTATTCTTGTGAGAAGGTCTTGGGAATTAAAGAAAAAGAAAAAGGAATAGAAAAGAAAAAGATTAAAGAATGAGGGTAGGTGAGAGAGAGAGAGGTGGACCATTGACCTTGAAAACCCTTAGCCATTTTCTCTCCCTCTCATTCCTCTCCCTCTTCCTCTCCCTTGCTGCTGCTGCCCTAGCCCCTTTCCCTCCCCTCTTCAACTCCTCACTTCATCTCAAAAATCACTCCAAAACCCCAATCTCCTTTCATTAAAATTGTGCAAAATCCCTAGATCTACACATGGAGCTAAAGAAGCAAGGATTTTAGCCACTAGGGGCAACTCAAGAAAATTCTTGAGTTGCTAATGGAGGTAATTTCTGAACCATTAGCTTAATTATAGCCTTTCCTATAACCCCATGTTAAGATTTAATCGATATTGTGTGATATTATGGATTTGGTGAAAACCTAGTTAGGGTTTGAGGGAATTGGTGTTGTATTATGAAATTGAGTTCAGTAGAGGTCTTACCAACACCCTAGTGTATGAATTGGAACCCCAAACCTGAAGCTAAAACCAGAATACTGATTTTAGAAACCGATATCGGGGAAATTGTGAAATCTGTGAAGGTTTACTTGAATCTGCTATCACCCCGAGAACCCTAAAATAATATTGAGTGGACAGTAGCATGTGCAGGCACCCAGGAAGCTAACCCCAAGACCCTAGCCCCCAACTCCCTATCCCGGCCGCCAATTTTCCCCTTTTGGCCGCCAATTGCGGCCTGGGTCCCACCATTTTGGGTCGTGTTGGTTATGTAGCTCCTACATGTTCATGTCAGACCCCTGATATATATAGATTTGTATAAACAGACCTAGGTTGAAATCTGGGACACATTTCCTAAGTTGCTATTTTGGATTCGTGTTTCCGTATTCCGTATTTTTGTTTCTGAAATGGTGGATTGTGTTTTGCCTCGACTATTTGTCGTTTATACGACGATATAGAGGATTTATTGATGGTTTTGAAGGCGTGCCATAGGTTCTCACCTATAGGCTCCCTTATCTTATCGTTTTGGATTTCATGCGCCGTTTTAGCTTGGATTTGGTTTTAATGCGCATATACGATATTTGATGTGTAGGTACCCACGAAGACTTCGGGGCGACAAGCAAATGCGTGGTGATGTCCGCAAATGATGATGCAAGGTGAGTAGATTATATCTACAGGGGGTAGTCGGGTGGATGGCGTATAGCACCCCCGCAGTCCGTAGATAGAATACTATGTAGTTTATTGTGATAATAGGTGTATTATGGATAGTGTAGGGTTAGAAGTGACTAGTGTAGTTCATAGTCGCGAACCCTAGGATAGAATTACACCTACACACACACACCCTTGCATATTACTTATACTTGCACTGTGTTTGATGATATGGGATGACTTTGGAGATGAGTCGATGATGTGGGCTTGGTGCCGTGAGATCGGTGATTGGATACGATTCATATGTGGGATATGACTTGTGATTTCTTGCGGGCTTGGGATATGTGTTTATCCCCGCATGCATACTTCATTGATGGTATCGTTTGGTGCTAGACATAGAGTAGTACCCCAGACTATATGATCTGATGATAGTGATACCTGTTATATGACGAAATAGTGAGATGTTGACCTGTACCCAGCTTTGGGGATGCCGTACGATGATTTACCGTACGAGCCGATATTGATGATAGATCCGCACTCATAACTCGAGGATGTCATACGATATATTGTTGAGGCAGGATCACCGACTATATATCTATATTTATCGACTCAGATTTAGGTGGTTTCCACACCTACCCCTCCTGTTTGACCTAATACTTAGATGTAGTTGCATAGTAGATACTTCACTGTGATGTTGACTACTAGATTTCTGCATCTTCATGCTATTCGCATTGCTGGCATATATTCATTGCTATATTATTATCATGCTGTTAGGACACCAGCACCATTATCGATGATGCGTATGTTCCACGTACACTATTTGCCGGCTCACACACTTCATCATCGATAATTGCCATGCCACTACACTGTAGTACTATTGCATTCATGATATGATTCTTCCTTCGACATATGCACATTACTTCTATGTTACATGATTTCCGATATGATTACTTTTCTTTACATGTCGCATACATCATGGATTGATTGCATAGCACATCGCATTGGATTTACTTCCTGATGTTGGATTTTCATGTGATTTCTGATTTTGAGGACCGTGGGATTATTTAAGAAAAGATACTCTTTTATGAAAAACCCGGTACCTCGTGATATGATATTTCGGTGCGTCCACCACGCGTTTTCTCGGTGCTGAGACGTGTGCTTGAAACCCGATTCGAGGAGGTGATGATCCGTTTGCGGGTTCGTGGTGGGCCCGGTATGGTTCCCCTCGGCAAGATGATCGATGAGTTTGCCGATTGAGCCTGGAGGCGGGCGAGCACCTACCGGTGATTGTTTTTGAGCTCGGCGGATATCTGGGGGATACCGACCGGAGACGAGAGATGGGCGTACTGCCGGGGCCGAGGGCCGATTCCGCAGACATAGCCCACGGGCCGATCCGGACTGACGGAGCCCGTTAGATGAGGATTTACGTGTCGATGCTAGGCACGGGTTTCATGATGTTTTTCCATGCTTTTGTTTATATCCTCACATTGCATACATGATGCTTATCGTCAGTGGGTGACGGGTGGACGGGTTCCACATATATACAGACTAGATTTACATTGATCATACTTCATTTGTATATATAACAGGGTATGAGGGCGCTGTTATATATACCCTTACACCAATATTAGCGGTATGGGACGCTAATATATGTGTATTGATATCATTGATATTTCATCATATTCACATCATGCAGACATACCTTATACTGATGACATGTTATTACCTGAGTACCTGGCACTACATACATGATTAGATGTTACCTTGCCACCTTATCACACTCAAATGTACTCTTGTGGATTATATTACTGATTGTTGACTTAGGTTTATGTCTTGCATTCGGTTTCTTCTTGTAGATGTTTCTATTCACGAGTTGGCAACTCACCCCCGTTGTGCCACAGTTCTTGCAGGTTCTGCCGTACAGGTTTTATTGCGGCATTTCTGGCACACTACCTTCTTGCGGGTGATTTGCTTTGGTAGGTGGATTCTTTCGCATCAAGAACCACCATTGTATTTATTTATTTCATTGTATCTAGTATTTCCATCAACCAAAAACTTGTATATTGTTTCAGACCTAGACTAGTGATGTACTATTCGACCATAGAGTCGCGCTTAGTAGTATTGCGGTTTTCTTGTTGCTTGAGCTTTCTTTTGGTTTTGATCCTCGCCACTTGGCGTTGTATATTATATCATTGCGTGGTTGTGACCGTCGATTGACGAAGAGCTAGCTCCCGCTTGGGGATGCCTTTATCATTGCATATATATATTGTTATCCTTGTTGTACCCCATTCGGGGCCAATTTTACAAAAGAGACTCTGCCGAAATTTTTAGAAAAGACTGTACTGTTTTTAATTGCATATTCGGCTTAGTTATTTAAAAACCTTGATTTCCAACATGTTTTTCTTCACTCCTTTAAACAAATTTCTTTACTTATTCTTAAAATGGTTTTAGATTTCTGGGCTTTTGGCTTACTTGGATCAGATGGAGTCCTATAGACTTCATATGGTTCAAGGGCCAGTCACGTGCTCTTTCGGGTCGTGACAGTAGCCCCGTTGACACCTTTCTAGACACCTACTTGATCGGCTAATTGCAAAGTGCAAAACTCTCCCAGGAGTAACAATTATTCGCAGTGGGTATCAGGATCCAACTATCATATAGAAAGTATGCAATCTCATTGCAAATTTCAATACTTGAAACTCCCGATAATGGTTTTTACCCCTAGCACCTATGTCCTTGGCTATGGTCAACAAATCATAAGCACTAGTCAAGTTCTACCCGTCATTTCGTGATTAATTAGACCCACCCACATGATCCTTGGTTAAGGTCAACAAAGTCACATGACTGTCCTAATTAATCGCATCATATGCTGTGTAGCAAGACATCACTTAGCTACCGTACACTACGCCTCGGCTATGGTCGACAAACGCAGCACGAATACTAAGTACTCTACTTCCTAAAATGACGGAGGGTTGCGGATGGTTTTTAATAAAACCTTTAACGCTTTGAACTTGATCTCGCTGCAGAATCAAATGGTTTTTAAATGGAGTGTTTTTGAGGCTTTTGCTAGTTTCGCTAAAGAGGTCACTCCCAGTGAAGGGATCTAGGCTCTTTCCTCGTCGAATGAGGTGCTGGATGTTCTACAAGGAACACCGCTATGCAAACCAACAACTAGAGCTACCTGATTTTTGAAATTCGATTCCACAACATCATTTAGGTTTATTTTCTTTCATTAATCTCATTAATGAATGTCCCATCATTTTAGTCTACCTAAACATCACAGATAAATACAACGTACACTTATGCCATCCGCATTCGCCTCGATGTCCCGTCTGCACCGTTAGGTTAGGTAACTAACGACAGAACGGGGCAGGGCTAGCGCGGGTGTAAAACATAAGCAACATCTATATAATATATCATATATACTATATACAGTATCTATCTGAACATATCACATGATCACATCACAAATAACGCAGCAGAAAATATCATATGAAAATATTGGATATACTAGGACGTCCGTGTTTTATTTTGAGCCTGTATAAAACACGGATTCCACGGTCGTGATGAATAGCCAATCCTACACCCCTAGACCCCTACGATAGCGGCAAGCAACCCTACAAATTCTAGAGTTAGGAGACCCAGACTCGACTCCTCGAGATGGTCTCCCACTGGACCCTAGAACCCGGTTATTTGTGCTCCCCTCCTTGGGTCTATCCTAATGCGGAAAAGTAAATAATATACAATGGTGACATCATCCTCAGCCCGGAAGTGCCCCAATAAAAGAATATTACATACAATGAATTTTACATGAATGAAAAAGAAAAACTCCCATCTCACATAAAACCCCCCGGCTATTCAAACACGACGATCCAATATAACATATCCAGCAACACATAACATCACATATCATCAACGTAAGTAAATATGCGTATCCCAATTGTCGTTGATGTATAGCAACGAAACTGGCGATACACCACATATTACACTTACGGTCGCAGAAAAGAAAGTGTAAAACTACAACAGTTGGAATCCGCAACCTCCTTAGACATCTCATGCCTAACTATTATAAATCCCGCATTTTAGTCTCATTATCGAAAACACTTTTCAATACAAGGTCGGGCAATTCAACAAGATTCCCGACATCCTGATCGAATGCTTGTCGCAAACTTTAGTAGACGGCTGCACCCCCGGATGCTGTCGACGAAGTGCACTAAGGCGGAACACCGCTGCCGCGATCACCCGAATGGATGCTTTAGGCGACGGGATTCTCCTATAGTCACTTGGTCGGGGCTTTGGGGCATAGCTATCTATTAAGTTTACCCGGCGAGTATCCGCGTGCGCTACGTGATTGCGACGGACTTTTGATCACATCAAAATTCCATGGCAACAGATCAAATGAGACTAAAGTGCTAGATTTATAACATTAAAATCAGTTATCTCATAACTATTTGTGGATTCCAAATATTGTATCATATTCCAGATAAATAGACAATGTTAAACTTTCCGATCGAATAATCAAACAACCAAGTTTTCCCACATAGCTCAACACTTGAAATAAGTTTAAACACATCCATTTCATGCCACAGTACCAACGGTCTAGCCGTAGAAGGGTCAAGCCAACGCCTCACATGTTGCACGCCGTACTGCCCCAAACCCTAAGGTTCAAAAGGCAGTTCAAGACAGTCACATAATCGAGTTAAGGTTTGTTGTCTTCTAGAGGGTCCATCGCGTTACTTGCACGACTTAGAACGTTCTTAAACTACGGAAAAATCCAATACTTGGAAATTTTCCGGCGGGGGAAAAAGTGAGTTATTGATATACGTTCGAACTTTTTAACACTTTCTAAAATTACCTGGAAAAACTTAAACGAAGTTAAATAATCCGATCGAATCAATGAGTCCCCAATACAACCCAGAAAACTCAACTCTTGAGTAAGAATTAAAAATTCCCAGAAGAATCAGGAAACACCTACGGAGGTAACTGTAGAAAATGGAGCGCCTAACCATCACATACGGCCGTGGAACCGCCGCTAGAAGTAGGGTAATGCCGCGGTTCCGCGGTGCTACTCTAGAGTTAGGTTGTCGTTTTCTGCAGTTATTCTTAGAATTCCCTGCTATATTTTCTGAGCATTTTTAATTCACAAAAAATCACGATTTCAAAAAATGTCCAGAGAAGGGTATTCGTCGGGGTTTACGGGTTCGATCGGACTTCAAACTTCGTCTAGACTTCGCCTAAAGCTCTAGCTTGTCTCTGATACCATTGTAGGGTTCCTCGGCAATCTAACAAGGTTCTACAAGGCATCAACCATGCCCGATTAAAAAAAATAGCCGTGCCGAACAACCCTAACCAAGATCGTATACTAGAGATTAAGCGAAAACCAGCAAGTTAAACATTTTAACACTAAGTGAAAAGGGATTACAACCATTGTAGATCCGGTCCTTCACTTCTAAAGCTCCGTGTTGACGTCCCTTCGCTGCGATCATCAGGATCCCGGACTCTAGCAATGGTTTCTTCGGAAAAATGAGGGGGCTAGGTCGTTGACTTCGAGGCCGAAGATGATCTACGTCGAGGAGACTCAAACTCAAGCTCCATCTTCACTAGGTCAAATACTTTGTGAAGAGAACACCCTAAACTAAATGGCAAGTAGTAGAGGATGATGAAATAGGAAGTGGGTTCACTTTGGATTTGGGTTTCTCACTCTTTTTCTTCACTTGAAATTTTTTCTAGCAAGCTTTTCTTCTTCTTGAAGAAGAAGAAGAAGAAAGAAAAGAATATAAATTATTAGAAAAAGAATAATCAAGTGAAGTCTATCATAATGCAACCATGGGTGAGATAACCTTTGTAGAGACTAAACCATAGTTAATTATAATGGTTTGGTTAATGAATATCTTAATCAAGACAAAATGAGTGGACTTTGTCAAAGTTGCTTCAAGCTTCATGAAGCTTCAAGCCATGACAAAAGAAGCCACCATTACGAATAATTAAGATAAATAAAAACCTAAATTATAATTAACATGGTGTATATCACACACCCACCCATGTTTGCATGTATCATCAATTATGATACAAACTAGTGCACAAACATATATCACATATACAACTTATGCAAATCAAGTGAGAAAATAAATCTTAAGTAAACCAATACTAGTTAATGTAATGTAATATATCAAATATATAATTATATATTAAATCATTAAATCAACACTCGATTTAACGATCCGGTCATATCGCATATAACCGACTAATATCTAGTTTATCAATATATCGAATCAACACTTGATTCGGTAACCCGGCTATATCTCATATAACCGTCCGATGATACAAATCGCGATAATAGAATACAGTATCACACACTGGTATTATTCTCGGTCCCGCACATATCTCATATGCCCTCCTATTTCGTTTCGCTTGAGCGAGGAAACCTCTGTGTAGGACTCTAAAGACTCGTCAATACGCCGGCAGTAGGTGGTGATCATATCAATCACCCACAAGCCGCAAGCGGTTTGCTAAACGTAACGGCCACCCGGGTATTGAGCGATCAGAAGATCAACGAGCAAGCCTGCTCACACTCCTGCGAATCCAATCAGTAACACTTACCGCACAGTCCGATCTTTTCGTCTGATATGTCGCATATCTCGCTTAAGGGTGGTAAACGTCAGACCCCAGAAGCTTGATAAGTCATGCCGATGTAAGGTCCATAACAAGCTTGAAACTACTGATAACACTTACCCGTAAATCAGTGCAACCCTGGCCAGGGATTACCAGTTATGGCCAGTCGAGCATAGCGCAACATCAACCCCCAATACCGGGAGAGACGAATCTCCTCCTATCGCTCATTGCCTCCATGTGAATCAGGACTGTACCAAAAAACCACCTGTTTGCACGACTCAGCAGAGTCATGGTAGGGTGGAAATCAAAGCACAGTGGGAGACACACAAGACTCTATGACGATCTCGGGTCAACAGACTAAGCTGTACCAGTGTCACCAGAGAACTGCCATCTGACGTGAGGTATAATACAACCTGGGAGTTCTCAGCGAGTACGTTCAGTGTACCCAGTCTCCACTGAGCACCCGCATACCATCTCTGATGTCAAACACCAATGGATATGGGATCATCCATCGCCCATCACATGGGTCGAGAAGATATACGCTAGTCTACTCTGGAATATCGATGCCCCGTCTCGATATTCCCACGACTAGAAACATTGAAGGATGTACTCATGGACTACCCAGGCCCTGTTAGTTATGTATATGCCCTAGAGGCCATTGTTATAAATATGATGTATATTATGATGGATGCTTGGATATATACAGAGAGGACTTTCTTGCTCGTCATGATAGTATGCTATTTGGTTTCACTTTATCTTAACATGTTGACTTGTATTGGTTTACTGTCTTTGTCTCACATGTTGATAAAGCCCTTAGGATCTGTACTCGACTACTGGGATTATGATGAGATCATACTAGAGGGGCCACGGTAGTCAATGAGTACATCCTATAAATGTTCCTAGTCGAAGGTATATCGAGACGGGGCATCGATACACCAGAGTAGACTAGCGTATACGCATCTTGACCCATATGATGAGCGATGGATGATCCCATATCCATCGGTGTTTGACATCAAGGATGGTGTACGGGTGCTCATTGGAGACTGGGTACACTTGACGGACTCACCGAGAACTCCCAGATGGTGATATACCACACGTCAGATGGCAGTTCTCCGGTGACACTGGTACAGGGTGGTCTGTAGACCCGAGATCGTCATAGAGTCTTGTGTGATTCCCACTGCGCTTTGATTTCCACCTTACCACGTCCAAGAGGGCATGCAAAATGGTGGCTTTTGGGTACAGTCCCGAATCACATGGAGGCAATGAGCGATAGGAGGGGATTCGTCTCTCCCGGTATAGGGAGTTGATGTTGTGCTGTGTTCGATTGGCTATAACTGGAAGTCTCTGGCCAGGGCTGATATAGAGATATACTGGTAAGTGTTAACAGTAGTTTCTCGACCTGTTATGAGCCTCACATCGACACGACTTATCGGTTACTGGGGTCTGACGTATACCACACCTAGGCTTGATATGCGACATATCAGACGAACAGATCGGACTGTACGGGAGTGTTACTGATTGGATTCACAGGAGAACGGACAGGCCAGCTTGTTGATCTTCTGATCGCTCAATGCCTGGGTGGCTGTTACATTTAGCTGACCGCTTGCAGCTTGTGGGTGTTTGATATGATCATCACCTACTACCGGCATATTGACGATTCTTTAGAGTCCTACACAGAGGTTTCTTGGCTCAGGCAAAACTGAGTAGAGGCACATATGTGATATGTGCAGGACCAAGGATAATGCGATATGTGATGCCGTATTATATTCTCGCGATATTTAGATATGAACCGGGACATCGGATCAAGTGTTGATTCGATGAATCGGTACATGATATATTAGTCGGTTATATTCGATATAGCCGGATCGTCGGATCAAGTGTTGATTCGATGATTTAATGTATAATGATATACATGATATATTGTATTACATTATCTAATATTGGCTCGCTTTATTATTTCATTTTCTCACCGGATTAATACATTGATATATATGCGATATATGTTAATTGTATTATTTTCTTTTGTTGCAAATATATAATATATATGTGATATATATTATTGTGACATGATATGATTTATTATGAAACATGTTTAGGGATGATAAAAAGAGATTAGGGTTTGATTAGGGTTAGCTCCTTCCTGTTCATTCTAGAAGGATTTTATTTTGTCTTGGTTAAGATATTATGGTTGATACTTATCCATGACTCATTCTTAACCTAACCAAAGCCTAGCTCTAGTTTATTCTCTATATAGGTTAAGCCTCTCATCCTTGACCATGGTTCCATAAGAAATCATATATTCTTATCTACTATTCATCACAAAAGGAATTATCTCATTATTCTTCATCTTCTTCTCTCTTGAGTTTTTGAGAGAGCTCACTTGTGATTTCTTTTGTGATGATTTCTTGTGAGAAAATGATATAAAAAGAAAGCATAAATACTACTCCATTATCCTCATCTAATATAGCTCATTAGATTAGGGTGTTCACCTTAATAGAGTGAGAGAGCTTGAGTTATAGCAACTTCGACGTAGATCATTGGAGAAGCGGAACACTACAAGCTAGCATGGATCGTTCGAGTCGTGAAGCCTCTCTTGAGTTCGGGTGATCGTGGATCATGGCAAAGGGACTTCTACTCGGAGCTTGTAAAGCGAAGGAGCGGACTACAAAGGTTGTAATCCCTCACACTTAGTAGTAAAGATGTTTACTTGCATGTTAAACCCTAATAATCTTGCAAAGATCCCGGCTTTGGGTTGTTCGGCACATCTAAAATTTTATTCGGGCATGTTTGATACTTTATGAACCTTCACAAGAGTGCTTAGGAACCCTACAGTGGTATCAGAGACTAGCTAGAGCATTAGGCGACGTGTTTACGAAGTTAAAATTCCGATCGAACACGAACCGACAAAATAAAACCCCTCTCTGGACTTTTTCTAAAAACTAGGATTTTTCTGAATTAAAAATACCTAAAAAAATCAGCAGGTAAATTCAAGAATATGTGTGAAAAAAGATGATGTCATCCCTACAGAGCGCCGCGGAACCACGGCCGTACCTTGTTTGGGCCGCGGATCCGCGGCACTACTGTTTGAAAAGACACTTCTGTTTTCACAGTAATTCTTTTTGCTGCTTTTATATTTTCAGGATATTTTTTATTCTGACTGAAGTTTTGAATATTCTGGGGTTTATTTTGTAATCATAGATTCGATCGGAATATTTAAATTCGTTATTATTTCCGGATATTTAGAAACTGTTAAAATGTTCGAACGGATATCATTAACTCAATTTTTCCCGGTACGAAAAACATTCAAGTGTTGAATTTTTCTCGGGTTTAAATCTTTCGGAAAAACGTCCATGTGACGCGATGGACCCTCTAGAAGATAATAAACCTTAACTCGATTATGTGACCGTCTTGAACTGCCTTTTGAACCTTCGGGTTTGGGGCAGTACGGCGTGCCACATGTGAGGCATTGGCTTGACCCTTCTACGGCTGGACCGTTACTACTGTGACGTATTCTGGAACTTTTGAACTCCGCTCAAGTGTTGAGCTATTTAGGAAATCTTGGGTATTTGATTATTCGATCGGAAAGTTTAATACTGTCTATTTATCTGGAATGTGATACAATATGTGGAATTCATAGAGTTAGGCATGAAATGCGAAGTATGTGATATTTCGGATTTACGATATCTAAAGTGATTGTGGTTTCCAAATATTGTAGTTTTACAATTTCTTTTCTGTGACCTTAAGTGTAGTATGTAGTTGTATTGCCGGTTTTCGTTGCTATACGACAACGACGATCGGTGTATGCATACTTACTTACGTTGATGATATGTGATATTATGTATTGCTGTGATATGTTATATTAGATCGTCGTGTTCTGAATAGCCGGGGATTTTATGTGAGATGAGGGTTTTTATTTTCATTCATGTAAAATTCATTTGTATGTAATATTCTTTTACTGGGGCACTTCCAGGATGAGGTTGATGTCACCATTGTATATTATTTACTTTTCCGCATTAGGTAGACCCAAGGAGGGGAGCACAAGTAACCGGGTTCTAGGGTCCAGTGGGAGGCCATCTCGAGGAGTCGAGACCGGGTCTCCTAACCCTAGAATTGGCAGCGTTACTTTCCGCTCTCGTAGGGGTCTAGGGATGTGGGTTTGGCTATTCATCGCGACCGTGGAATCCGTGTTTTATACAGGCTTGTATTGAAAACACGGACGTCCTAGTATATCCAATATTTCATATATGTTCTTCTACTGCAATGTTCTGTGATGAGATCATATCACTGCCTGAGACGAATGCTTACACTATATATATATATGCTGATATATAAATATTACTGCTTTCGTTTCTTCTATGATGCTTAGGAAGCATAAGCTGATGGGATTTTATTAATGAGATTAATAAAAGGAAAAGAAACCTAAAAGATGTTGTAGAATCAAAACTTTATAAAAAGGGTAGCTACAGTCTTGCTTTGCATAGTGGTATATATGATATACCCTGCACCTTATTCGATGAGGAAAGAGCCGAGATCCCTTCACCGGGAGTGACCTCTTTAGCGAAACTGGCAGATGCTACAAAACTCGGTTTGTCTTTTTTTTGCTTTTAGAGTTTTGCTTTGCACAGTGATGTATATGATATATCCTGCACCTTATTCCATAAGGAAAGAGCCGAGATCCCTTCACCCGGAGTGACCTCTTTAGCAAAACTAATGAAAGCCTAAAAAACACTCCATTTCAAAATTTCACATGATTCTACGACGATATCAAGTTCATTACGCTCATGGTTTTCTGAAAAACCTGCGTAGCCCTCCGTCATTTCAGATAGATATTATTTAGTATTCGTGCTATGTTTGTTGACTTAGTCAAGGCATAGTGTACGGTAGCTAAGTAGTGTTTATCTGCTAAAACAAGAGATGTGATTGGATTAGGGTATTCGCACGGCCTTGTTGACTTAGTCAAGGGTCATACGGGTAGGTTTAATTCAATCGGGAAATGTACGGGTTGAACTTGACTTGCGATTTATGGTTTGTTGACTTATTCAAGGTCATAGATCGTTAGGGGCAAAATATTATCTGGAATTTCAAGTGTTGAAATTTGCAATGAGATTGCATACCTCCTATTGGATCCCGATACCCACTGCGAGTAAGAGTTACTCCTGGGAGAGTTTTACACAGGACAATTAGCCGATCAAGTAGGTGTCTAGAAAAGTGTTAACGGGGTTACGCCTCTGGGAAAACGCGGTTTACTTTAATTAGGTCCGTGCGAAAGAACGGGGAACCTCCCTCAAATACCGACACTGATCTGGCTGAAAGATTGACGAAATTGTAGGGTGAAATTAATCCCGGCTAATCTTACCTTTTAGGGTTTGAAGGTAGATTTGATAAAAACAGTGGGAGACATCCTGATTAGATAAGATAATAACCAATCTAATCTTGCAAGAGCATACGCTAAAGTGTTTTCTTCTCTCTCTCTCTCTCCAGGTAGCGACCATGTCAGGCCATAATCAAGATAATATTATGGATGTATTGACTGAACCCGCTTATTATACAGAGCAGGGGAACGTTGGACCCGTTCTTTCTTATAAGAGTTATAAGACTGAACAAGGAATATGGGAATATCTGGATTCTCAAGCCGCCCAAAAGAACATGCATATTGATGCATCTTCTTCAGGTGTGTTAGTTATTGAGAACTGTTTCTCAGTTCACCCTACGTCCTGGGTATTAGATACCGGATCAGGATCCCACATATGTAAATTGTTACATGGGCTACGGAAAGGTAGAGAACTAGAAAAAGGTGATCATTCCGTTCAAGTAGGGAATGGGGCAAATGTTGCAGCCAAAGCAGTTGGCGAATATCACCTAGTATTACCAAGTGGCGATACACTGATTCTAAATGAGTGCTATTATATACCGAACATGATGTGCAACATTATATCAGTTTCTTTATTAAGTAAAGAAGGATATAATTTGTAGTAAAGGATAATGTTATGAACATATTCCTAGATCAAAAGTTGATTGCATCAGGCTCGTTACATAATGGCATATTCATTCTAAATCAAAATACAGTTCTCAATATACAAAACACACACAAGAGGAAAAGTTCAGAAATGAACGAATCCTTCTTGTGGCATTATAGACTTGGCCATATCAATGGGACACGGCTAGCAAAGTAACATAAGAATGGATATTTGAATTCATTCGAATTATCATCTCATGACACTTGCCATTCATGTCTCAAAGGAAAAATGACCAAAACTCCGTTTAGTGGACACGGAGAAAGAGTTACTGAACTCTTAGGACCGGTACATAGTGATGTATGCGGTCCTATGTCTACACACGCCAGGAACGGTTCTTCCTACTTCATTACATTCACTGACGATCTCTCTAGATACGGGCATGTGTTCCCGTTGAAATACAAGTCTGAAGCTTTTGAGAAATTCAGAGAATATAAGCACAAAGTAGAGAACCAAACAGGCAAAAGTATTAAGATTCTTCGATCTGATCGAGGAGGTGAATACTTAAGCAATGAGTTCCTAGATTATCTAAAAGAGAACGCGATTCTCTCTCAGCTTACTCCTCCTTATACACCACAGCACAACGGTGTATCGGAGCGGAGGAATCGCACCCTATTAGATATGGTGCGCTCGATGATGAGCGATGCTGAGTTACCTATTTCCTTTTGGGGGTATGCGCTTGAGACAGCCATATATCTATTGAATCTGGTTCCATCTAAATCTGTACCTACCATACCATATGAGATATGGAGTGGGAAGAGACCATATTTTAAACGAGTTAAGATATGGGGTTGTCCGACCTATGTCAAAAGGCAAAATCCGGACAAGCTCGAGGCACGATCAGTTCTTTGCAAATTTGTGGGATATCCAAAGAATTCTCAAGGATATTTTTTCTACCACGCTGAGGAACAAAAAGTGGTTGTTGCTTAACATGCCACCTTTTTGGAAAAGGAATTTCCTGCAAAAGAAATTAGTGGCAAAGAGGTAGAGCTGGAAGAGGTTCCAGCAACACAAACTGCAACTGAAGATTTAGTAGAACCAGAGGATTCAGTAGTACCCGACGAACCCCAGCCTCTCCGCCGATCTAGTAGGGTTTCTCGTCCAGCTGAGAGATACTACGGTTTTCTCATTGATGGTGGAAGCGAGGATTGCATCATGGAAGATGATGACCCGACTAGTTTCGAGCAGGCCATCACGAGTGGTGACTCTGTGAAATGGCTAGATGCAATGCGATCTGAGAAGGAATCCATGTACACCAATAAAGTATGGACTTTGGAAAATGCTCCTGAAGGGGTAAAACCCATTGGGAGCAAGTGGATTTTTAAAAAGAAATTTGGTGTAGATGGAAAAGTTAAGATTTTCAAAGCTAGACTTGTAGCAAAAGGTTTTCGTCAATGACCAGGTGTGGATTATGACGAAACTGTAAGCCCGCGGGGGCGCCCCGGCCGTCGATCCGACGCCGGAGACGCGGAAAACAAAAACACTTTGCGAACTTTGCAACCGGCACCACCGCGGACTTTTTACCCGGATCGGGCCATTAACCTAGCTAGCTAGCAAAAAGAAAAGAGTAGAGATGCTATACCAAACGATCCGTGTCCTTCGGTCTTCGTCTCCATTCCGATCTCCCGCGGAATCTCCGCCACCTCCTCGCTCGTCGGAAAGGGCACCACGTAGCCGGAATCTTTAACGGGCTCCCGCCTCTTGACCGAGGCAACTCGGGCGCGAAGTTGGCTAGCCGACGCGTCCAAGACTTGCTATAGAAATAGTGTAGAAGCTTGTCTCTTTTGGGGTTTATGAGATTGCCATGATTGGAAGAATTTTAGCACAAGCATATTCATGGAGGTTTGAAGAAAATGGAGCATGATTGAAAATGGGCTCGGCCAAGCAATTGTGCTCTCTGCATACAAATTAAGCTCTTTTTCCCTTTAAGAAATTAATCCCTCATCTTATAAGAACCTCCAGCACACTCCATAAGCACACATGGGGGGGGGCCCACGAAATATACATGAAGGGAAATTCTCCCACCAAAAATAAACCACTCCATTAGCACAAAGCAACCATATGTAAATTAATTCATCAACTCCTATTCATACACAGTGGCCGGCCCCATCATTACATGGGTGGAGAAAATGGAATTAAATAAAACAATGAGAAGAAAAGGAATGAATGAATGAGAAATGAGTCACACCAAAATCAAGTATCAATCCTTTCATAAAACCACCTCAATCTTTTTCTCATAAATGCAAGTGATAGACAAGAAAAGAATATCATGATTATGAAGTCACACTCATGCAAAGAAACCCCTCACAAAATGTTAATTGCAAACTTGCAATTAACACCCCCAACGAAAAGTCCGACCGGGAAGGAAAAAGAGAAAACCGGCCGGAACGGAATGCAAACTGGCAACCCCAGAAAACCGATCCCGTAATAAATTACAGGAAAACCCCGCTACTGCAAATACATGCCCGCATTTGTATTCCCACTGAACACAAATGCAAAGAGACAAAACTATACTATCTAATACTAAAATCCGGCTTAAGCCAAAGCCGGCTAGTAAAAACTGTCCGATCATGATCCGTGCAATACCGCACGTATCTGATCGAACCCTGCCATATCTCCATACGGCCTCTACAGCGTTTCGCCCGAAACTTGAGTAACTGTCTGTGTGGTGGACTCTAAAGACTCGTCAATACTATGGCTGTGGATTTAACCACTAGCACGTCAGAGGTATTAGCCATACGTGACGGGCCACCAGCTATTGACCAAAAGGGACGTCGATGAGCGAACTCATCCTGACACCCTACTGAGCCTGTCAGCGACAATATCCGTACAGTCCGGTCCGTTCGTCTATGAGCATCGCATGGCGGGCCTAGGGGGTTGGTAAAAGTCAGACCCCCAAAAGCGGTACAAGTCGTGTCGGAGTGTAGCCCAGAACACCCTGAGATACTACTGGAATACCTACCAGCAAATCTCCTGCCTTGGCCAAGGACTTTTCATGTTCTGGCTCTCCTAGACACAGCACGACCTCACCCCCAATACCGGGAGAGACGAACCCCTGCAGATCCGCTCACTGCCTCCATGTGGCTCGGGACTGTACCCAACTAAAACCTGTTTGCACGACTCCTTTGAGCCGTGGTAGGGTAGTAATCAAAGTACAGTGGGAACTCACACGAGACAAATGACGATCCCAGGTCGATGAACTAACCTGTACACATGTCACCAGGGAACTGCTATCTGACGTCTGGTATAATCCCAACTAGCAGGTTCCCGGCGAGTCCTGTCCGGTGTACTCATAACCCAATGAGCACCTGTATACATCTTAGGTGAACCTACTGACACCAGTGGCTTGTGAGACCGGCCACCGCCCCTCGTCGGGGTCTCGACTGTATACACTAGTCTACTAATGGAGTATCGATGCCCTGTCTCGAAACTCCAACGACTAGGGACCATTTAAGGATGTGCTTGTAGACCTCCAGCTCCCACTTATATGATCGCCCTCATACTGCTGGTGGTCAAGCAAGAATCCTAGGGGCTCTATCAACGTGTAATAGCGACGTGTCAGGTCACCTAAAGCAGTACACGATGATAAAGGTAAACCAGATAGCATACTATCATCTCGAGTAAGACTGTCCTACCGGGATAGGTCCTCCCCTCAATCATTGCAATCACGTGCCTGTGATCTAATAATTGACTCTGAGGGCACTATCTCCAACAATCTCCCACTTGCACTCAAGGCTAATTATTGCGATGTCGCATACTCACAGCCCGTGTGATACCGAACACCCAACTCCTCTACTAGTCAGTCTCACAAAGCTCGTTTGCGAAACTATTGCGTTCGAGGAATAGCCTCAGTGAGTGGATCCGCTTTGATGTTTCTTTCTATGTCTCTCTATATCTCATTCTCGCAGAGAAAACTATCTCCCGAAATGAGCAATACCTGTCTTAGAATGTCTGGATGTCTGATGGGACCTAGCTCATAAGTGAACTCCAAATCCAAACTTCTTAGACTGTATCGACAACTGAACTTAATCAGTGTCCTGCGCCATGCCTTCCCTCAGTTTCCACCTGGACCACCTGTCCAAAATACTGCCCTTCGTCAGAGGGAAAAACTATAACTCTGACAGCCACTCTGCCATCCAGGTCACCTTGGAAGCCTGGAATGATAACCGTCTCGTAAAGGAGGCTGTCGTTATCAATTCCCTAGAACATCAACTTATGTTCTAAAACTGCTTCCGACTGTTTCTCCAGGATTGGATCAATATCAACTTATTGCACCTACTGCAAGAACAACATCTGGTGTGGTACTTGACATCTCATGATTGACTCAATTGCCTAAGCAAGTGATCTGTCAATCATGCGTATCCCTCTCCCCTTTAGTCTGTAAGACACCTTTAGAGAGGGTGACTCCATTACCTGCAGGTACACTACCGTGCCAGGAGTCGTCCATTCTAAATACTCATAGAATGCTGTCAAAGTACCCAGATTGGGAAACCACCCAAATCTAGATCTAAATCTATAGATCTAGTAACCAGAATGTCTGATATAATATCCAAATCCTATGTGGAGAAACTATTGTGTGACGACCAAAGTATAACCGATCGTAGTATAGGAATATCACTTCCTACTCTGTGTATGTCATCAAATACCAGGACATCACACCCTACTACCTTTTTAACAGATCCATCCCTTATTCTGATGAAGTCAAACCTCTGACTGTCACATCAGAAATAGATGATCTATCTCCGCTATATCTGCTTTAGTCTATAAATAGACATAAGCCTGATGTCCACCAATGCTTCCGCTGCGCCCACTGACTACGACAACCCTCTGGCAGAGTCATATAGGCGTACACTTCTGAAGCTAGTTTAGAATGACGCTATACTCATCCTCCTGCCGGGTTTCACAGTCTGGAACAACAGCAATGGCAAGTTTGGGTAAACAAGAACCTCCCTGCCACCGTCCTTGAGCATACCGAAGTACCTCTCGAGTGCCTGAGGTTACCCACCATATCTGCGGAGTGGCTAATGGAATGTCAATCCAGATTGAATCTTTCGGTTCATTATCAAATCTTCAGTAATCGTTTGTGGTTCTGGAATCACTTCCAGTTCTACCATACTCCCACTACTGTTTTCTGAAAAATCCATTTTTAATAAAACTGTGGCAAGTCAAGAACAATATCACTATTGATCTTCCAGATGGTAGAAAGTCAACCCTCGTCATAGCCCGGGTCAACCCACAAACAGCCATTACTGAAACGTGCCTTGAGTTGTCCAGAGTCTGGTTTTAAGCATAAGCCGGACAACTCCCCGTATCTTAACAATGTCAAGATATGAACTGTTCTATATCCAAGAAACAGAGGCACTGATTTAATTGAACCAGATTCAAATCATGCAGCTGTCTCCAGTGCATGTCAACTAAATGGAAGGAGGCCGATCAGCGTTACTCAACTTAGGAACACTTCCAATTATGAGTAACCTGAAAGAGAAACAAGATCTCTTTATCATTACTATCAATTGAATACCATACACAAGTATCTACATCTTCGATCACCTTGAAGAATCCCGATACTTGCTATACCTGGTTCTCTACTCTATTCAAATACCTATAACTCCTCAAAACTTAGACCCTGTGTTTCTACGAAACACATGTCTAAGAACTAGAGAAGTTAAAAGTAAACAGAATATAGTACGAGGACCAACCCCTCTGTCCTAATGGACACTGGACAATATACAATACTCTGTATAAGTCCCTTGAGTCTTGTGACTCATTCACTGTGTGTCGTAGGTTGAAAACTGTACTTTTGGTTAAGAAGAATTACACCGTTGTTCAATGCTCCTTACCTAACCATCCACTGGTATAGGTAAATGTCATAGACATAATTTCAGAAAGGTATATCTCACTCTATAAAAATAGACGTACAGATATATCAATTTGAAATTGGTGCATAACAACGGATATTCAAAACCAAATATTTGCCGACCGGCAAACAACCCAGGTGACTTCCTCAAATATCACCGATTACAACGAATCCCGATATAATGAGGATGGTCACCTAATTCCCAATAACTTACTCCCACTCATCATCTGTAAAACCATACAGATGTGAGAATCCAACCTGGTAAATACATACCCTGGAGCAAGTGCCTAATTGGGAAATCAGTTTTCATTTAACAGTACACAGTGAAACTGAAACATTGAGATGTTTCGATGGGGTATCCTGGTATTCTTAGTAATGCCTCTTCCATTATCCAGATTCACAACTATAACTGTGTAATTCTTTGCCACCTCTCCAAATCCCTTTATATGTCTTTAGTCATTACCTTCTGTACACCCCTTTAGGCCAAATGGTTTTCTTCCTTCCCTACCGTTCGGCACCAGCCTATAGTTTGGAAGAAGACTATCCAATAAGCATAAAGGGTGTACTGTCCTAATCCTAGGAGCACTCGCAATGCGAGAGAAGGTGAGGATAAAAGACAACCGAATGTACTTAATTCATAGGTGATTTAGGATTGACAAAGAAGTACATGGTTTGGTCGTGAATAGCAGTCGCAATTTACTTTGCCCTCTTACTAATCCCTTGCTTTGTCTGAACTTAATACCTTCTGTACACCGTTTAGGCTAATTGGCTTTCTTCATTCCCTACCGGTCGGCACCAGCCTAAGGTTTGGAAGAAGACTATCCAATTTGCATAATAGGTGTACTATCTCCTAAACCAAGGAGTACTCGTAACCTGAGAGAAGGTAAAAGGTAAAGACAACTGAATAGTCCTATTCGTTTTCTCCAGAACCTGAAACCATCCTCGAAGTCCTTCGAGTTCGTATATAACCATACGATGGTTTTGTCCAATGGAAGTGGACGTTCGTAGTGATACGGGGTGTCCCGGAGAAAAGGGTAAAAGTAGGAGTGGCAAAAAGGTCTGCAACTCTGACAATCCAAAAACCAGTGTTAGAAAGGTTCGGTCAACTTGGTCACTGAGTCATAGTCTAGGGTCGGGTCAATGGTCGCTGCCAGAGAGAGAGAGAAAAGAAACACTCAGCGTGCACTCTAACCTAGATCAGAATGGTTGTCACTTTATCTAATCTGGAAACCTCCCACTGTAACGTCAAATTCTTCCCCAAACCTGAAAGAAGAATTAGCCGGGATAACCCGAGGAGTAAACTAACTCATCAGTGGGAATCGGGATCCAACTCTCATCGCATGACAACGTGACGGAATCCGCTCACGTCATCACACTCCAGAAGGTATGCGCATATCTGGCAAGTTTCAGTTCTTTTGAAACTCCCGATGTGATTTCTGCCCCATGCTCTTATGACCTTGACTAAGGCCAACAAATCATAAGTCACATGTCAAGTTCTACCCGTCATTATCCAGGTTAATTTGAATCCACCCGTACAAGCCCTTGACTAAGGCCAACAAGGCTATACGACTGTCCCAAACCAACGCATCTATCTATGCAGCATATGAATACCCAATAGCTACCAAACACTGTGCCTTGACTAAGGCCAACAAACACAGCTTGAATACTATTGACTACCCATATGAAACGACGGAGGGCTACGAATGGTTTCTGGCGAAAACCTTTAACGTAATGAACTTGATATCGTCGAAGGAACGGATAGCTTTTAAAAATATAGTGACGACAACCGTTGCTAAAGAGGTCACTCCCGGTGAAGGGATCTCGGCTCTTTCCCCGTAGAATGGGGTGCAGGATATTCCAAATGAATACCACGATGCAAAGCAAAAAGTAATCGGCTATAGTGAAGTTACTGCCCTGACGCAAACTTTTGTCCAAGGGGTCACTCCCGGTGAAGGGATCTCGGCCCTTGCCTCGTCGACTGAGGAGCAGGATATTCCAACTGAATACCACGGTGCAAAACAAAAGTGAACGCCCCTGCAATAACAGCTTTTTGAAAAAGTGTTCCAACAACATCAGATAGGTTTGTTTAACTTGCATTGATCCGAATCAACGCAGTCCCATCAATTGATCACACCACAAAGAACGAAAATATACTGACGTACGTATATGCCATCCGCATTCGCCACTGGGTCCCGTCATCACTCGTTAGGTTAGCTTACTAACGACAGAGCGGGGACTGGACTAGCGCGGATGAAAAACATATACAACATCTACTAATATATATATGATATATAATTTTCGCTCAAGGCGTGATAAAAATGCAGCAACACAGAAATGTATAGCAATACAGATCAATACAGATATCTGGGATCCCCGGGTTTCACAGAGCCGCTACTGAAACCCGACGTTCCCCTGGTCGTGTGGATAGCCTGTGCAATGAGAATCCTAGACCCCTACGGGCGCGGCAAGTCACCCGCCAAAACCTGAAGCGAGGCAGCCCCCTTCAACGACGTGAATGGACCACCCAGCACTTCACGGAATCCGGTAACTTGGGCACCCCTCCTGGGTCAACCCTATACCCCCTACGAGTGCGGCGAATAGCCCGCCAATCCTAGAGTGAAGCCCCTTCCGTCTCAATGCCATGAGATGCGGGCTTGTTGCCCTCTAGAACCCGGCTATCCGTGCACCCCTCTGCGGGGTAATCCTAGTACAGAAAGTAAAATATACATACAACGGGTGCATCGACCGCAACCAGGTCGTGCCCCAAAATAATAATACAAACGGGCAGTGACGGCAGTCCACATGTCGGACGCTCGCCCCGCAATATCAAATGTACATAATACAACAAAACTGTACTACCACTGCAACCAGGCTATCCCCACCGACCGATCCGCAACAACACAGTACAATCACAGAACATCAACGTGAAAGTCACGTTCGCAAATCCGTCTAACCGGGCTATAGCAGTTAGACGGGATTTACCGATCAAATGACATTCACGGTCGCAGATATAATGTAAAAACTGTGAACTAGCATGTTTAAAATATCCGATCGAACAAATTTATCAAAGTGGGCCCCCAAAAAGAACTGTAGCACTTACAGAAAACCTGGGCCCAAATAAAATATCCCAAAAGCCCTATTTCTTACTCATAAGATTACTGGGAAAATATGGTGCCAAGATTCCTCCTATCCGCCGCGGAAGCGCGGCCAAACCGAGGTTTTAGCCGCCCTTCCGCGGTCGAAGTGAAGAATCATTGGATCGTATTTTCCCATAATTCTTATAATTGCTTGTACATGCCTCTGCAACAACCTGAAAAATTTTAGGAGCTCAAAAAATTTCAACAGAGAACATATGTGCACAAAAATACGGTTTTTGGGGATTTTGTTCGATCGGGTTCTAAACGCGCTAGAGCAAGCTAGGGTAGGTTAACGGCGTGGCTCTGATACCAATGTAAGCCCGCGGGGGCGTTTCCGGCGTCGGATCGACGGCCGGGGCGCCCCCGCGGGCTTACAGAAACCTTTTCTCCAGTAGCTATGCTTAAGTCCATCCGGATCTTACTTGCCATTGCTGCATACCATGACTACGAAATCTGGAAAATGGATGTTAAGACAGCCTTTCTAAATGGTGATTTAGAAGAGTGCGTGTACATGACTCAGCCAGAGGGCTTCGTAGATAGTGGGAGCAGCGGAAAGGTGTGCAAGCTGCTTAAATCTATTTATGGGTTAAAGGAAGGATCGCGGAGTTGGAACATCTGTTTTGATGTTGCAGTCAAAGAGTTTGACTTCATCAAAAATATAGATGAACCTTGTATCTATAAAAGGTAGCAGAGAGTAAGGTTGTCTTCCTCGTATTGTACGTGGATGACATAATCTTGATAGGAAATGATATTCCTATGCTGCAATCAGTCAAGCTCTTCTTATCACAAAGATTCTCAATGAAAGATCTAGGTGATGCCTCCTGCATATTGGGAATCATGATCTATAGAGATAGATCTAAACGGATACCAGGATTGTCCCAATCCAGATACATTGACACCATACTAAAGAGGTTTAGTATGGAAGAATCTAAGCGTGGGAACCAACCCACGATCTCTGGACTCACTCTCTCCAAAGAGATGTCTCCCAAGACTGATTTGGAGAGAGCCCGCATGCAAGAGATACCCTATGCTTCGGCAGTAGGATCTATCATGTATGCGATGCTATGTACCAGACCCAATGTAGCATACTCACTAAGTGTAGTGAGTCGGTATCAAGCAGATCCTGGAGAGAGTCACTGGACAGCTGTGAAGAACATTCTCAAGTACTTGTGAAGGACTAGAGACATGTTCCTAGTGTATGGTAACGGAGAACTCCGGGTGGAGTCTTTTACCGATTCCAGCTTCCAAAGTGATAAGGACGACTCTAAGTCGCACTCGGGATTTGACTTTACCTTCAATGGAGGGGCCGTATGTTGGAAGAGTTCCAAACAGGATACCGTTGCAGACTCGACGATGGAGGCTGAATACATCGCTACCAACGATGCTGCCAAGAGGCTGTCTGGATGAAGAAGTTCATTAGTGAACTTGGTGTGGTCCCATCCATTGAGCATCCAATACCTCTGTATTGCGATAACAATGGAGCTGTGGCTTTGGCCAAGGAACCCAGGTCCCATCAGAAGTCCAGACATATTCTGAGGCGGTATCACCTGATCAGGGAGATAGCTGATCGCCGAGAGATCGAGGTCAGGAGAGTAGATACGAAGGACAACACTGCGGATCCACTCACGAAGGCCATTCCCCAGACACAGTTTGAGAGATTATTCGGGATGCTAGGTATGAGATACCACAGCAGCTGGCCTTAGTGCAAGTGGGAGATTGTTAGTTATGTATATGCCCTAGAGGCCATTGTTGTACATATGATGTATATTATGATGGATGCTTGGATATATACAGAGAGGACTTTCTTGCTCGTCATGATAGTATGCTATTTGGTTTCACTTTATCTTAACATGTTGACTTGTATTGGTTTACTGTCTTTCTCTCACATGTTGATAAAGCCCTTAGGATCTGTACTCGACTACTGGGATTGTAATGAGATCATACTAGTGGGGCCACGGTAGTCAATGAGTATATCCTATAAATATTCCTAGTCGAGGGTATATCGAGACGGGGCATCGATACACCAGAGTAGACTAGCGTATACGCATCTTGACCCATATGATGGGCGATGGATGATCCCATATCCATCGGTGTTTAACATCAAGGATGGTGTATGGGTGCTCGGTGGAGACTGGGTACACTAGACGGACTCGCCGAGAACTCCCAGATGGTGATATACCACACGTCAGATGGCAGTTCTCCGGTGACACTGGTACAGGGTAGTCTGTAGACCCGAGATCGTCATAGAGTCTTGTCTGATTCCCACTGTGCTTTGATTTCCACCTTACCACGTCCAAGAGGGCGTGCAAGACGGTGGCTTTTGGGTACAGTCCCGAATCACATGGAGGCAATGAGCGATAGGAGGGGATTCGTCTCTCCCGGTATAGGGAGTTGATGTTGTGCTGTGTTCGATTGGCTATAACTGGAAGCCCCTGGCCAGGGCTGATATGGAGATATACTGGTAAGTGTTACCAGTAGTTTCTCGACCTGTTATGAGCCTCACATTGACACGACTTATCAGTTACTGGGGTCTAACGTATACCACCCCTAGGCTTGATATGCGACATATCAGACGAACAGACTGGACTGTACGGGAGTGTTACTGATTGGATTCATAGGAGAACGGACAGGCTAGCTTGTTGATCTTCTGATCGCTCAATACCTGGGTGGCTGTTACGTTTAGCTGACCGCTTGCAGCTTGTGGGTGTTTGATATGATCATCACCTGCTACCGGCGTATTGACGGTTCTTTAGAGTCCTACACAGAGGTTTCTTGGCTCTGGCAAAACGGAGTAGAGGCACATATATGATATGTGCAGGACCAAGGATAATGCAATATGTGATACCGTATTATATTCTCGCGATATTTAGATATGAACCGGGACATCAGAACAAGTGTTGATTCGATGAATCGGTACATGATATATTAGTCGGTTATATTCGATATAGCCGGATCGTCGGATCAAGTGTTGATTCGATGATTTAATGCATAATGATATATATGATATATTGTATTACATTATCTAATATTGGTTTGCTTTATTATTTCATTTTCTCACCGGATTAATACATAGATATATATGCGATATATGTTAATTGTATTATTTTCTTTTGTTGCAAATATATAATATATATATATGATATATATTATTGTGACATGATATGATTTATTATGAAACATGTTTAGGGATGATAAAAAGAGTTAAGGTTTGATTAGGGTTAGCTCCTTCTTGTTCATTCTAGAAGGATTTTATTTTGTCTTGGTTAAGATATTATGGTTGATACTTATCCATGACTCATTCTTAACCTAACCAACCCTAACTCTAGTTTATTCTCAACATAGGTTAAGCCTCTCATCCTTGACCATGGTTCCATAAGAAATCATATATTCTTATCTACTATTCATCACAAAAGGAATTATCTCATTATTCTTCATCTTCTTCTCACTTGAGTTTTTGAGAGAGCTCACTTGTGATTTCTTTTGTGATGATTTCTTGTGAGAAAATTTTATAAAAAGAAAGCATAAATACTACTCCATCATCCTCATCTAATCTAGCCCATTAGATTAGGGTGTTCACCTCATTAGAGTGAGAGAGCTTGAGTTATAGCAACTTCAACATAGATCATTGGAGAAGCGGAACACTACAAGCTAGCATGGATCGTTCAAGTCATGGAGCCTCTCTTGAGTCCGGGAGATCGTGGCTCACGGCAAAGGGACTTCTACTCGGAGCTTGTGAAGCGAAGGAGCGGACTACAAAGGTTGTAATCCCTCACACTTAGTAGTAAAGATGTTTACTTGCATGTTAAACCCAAATAATCTAGCAAAGATCCCGGCTTTGGGTTGTTCGGTACATCTAAAATTTTATTCGGGCATGTTTGATGCTTTATGATCCTTCACAAGAGTGCCTAGGAACCCTACAGGCCCTACCAGTATGATCTGCGTCATAGTCCTGCAAGTCGAGTACACATCCTAAGGGCTTTATCAATATGTAATAGAGAGACAGTAAGTCTACATGTTAAGATAAAGAGCAACCAGATAGCGTACTATCATGTCGAGCAAGAAAGTCCTACCTATATATGTCCCAGCATCCACTACAATTTACATCATATGTACAGTAATGGCCTCTAGGGCATACATATAACTAACAGATTCGATCGGATAATTTAACTTCGTTTAAGTTTTTTTCCAGATAATTTAGAACGTGTTAAAAAGTTCGAACGGATATCAATAACTCACTTTTCCCCTGTCGGAAAATATTTCAAAAGTTGGATTTTTTTCTCGAGTTTGAAACTTCCGGAAAATCATGCAAGTAACGCGGTGGACCCTCTAGAATAACACAAACCTTAACTCGATTATGTGACCGTCTGAACCGCCTCTAAACCTTAGGGTTTGAGGCAGTACAGCGTTGCCACATGTGAGGCATTGGCTTGACCCTTCTACGGCTGGACCATTGGTACTGTTGCATGTGATGGAAACTTTTTGAACTTCGCTCAAGTGTTGAGCTATTTGGGAAAACTGTAAGACTACGGTAGCGCCCCGGTCGTTTTTCCGAGGCCAAAATGCGGAAACGAAAATTTTTCTAAACTAGAAAACCGGCGCTATCATATGCTTAAAACCCGGATCGAACCACTAACCTACTACTAGAAACTAAAGAATGGGTAGAGAGGCTATACCGAACGATCCGTGTCCTTCGGTCTTTGGCCACCAGCCCGAGCTCCTCGCGGCATCTCCGGTCTCGATCTTTTCGTCGGAAAGGGCACCACATCATCGAGCCTTTTTATAGGCTCCCACCTCTGAACCAAGGCAACTCGGACACGAAGTGTGCTAGTCAACGTTTCCAAGGTTGCTGTAGACTAAGTGTAGAACGCATTGCCTCAAGGGTTAATCGAAGTTGCCATTTTTGGTGGAGATGGAAATGAGCTTTTGGAAATGGAGCTAATGAATTTTGTGCAAGCAAATGAGATCAAATTTTCCACCACAAAATGAATGAGGCTGTCCAATATGGGGGGCTCAGCTAGTTCAATGGATGAGGAGGAAAAGGGGTGGAGCACAAGAAAAAGGAAGTGGTGATCACAAGAAGAAGAGTCACACCCAAGTCTTTTACAAATCCAATCACATTAAATGCACAAAAGGAATCAATGATGCTAGAAACATCAAGAAGCAAGCATCAAAAGGCCAGGAGCCCCAGCACCACAAAAAAAACCTTGCCTTCATTAATTGGGCATTTGCAAATAAGCCCCTCCAAGGAAAATTTAGCCAAAGAACAATAGAAAAGGAATTTGGCCAAAAAGAGAAAGCAAGCTGGCAACTTCAAAAAGAGATCCGGTAACAAATTACAGGATAACCCCGCGACTGTATATACATACCCGCATTTGTATTCTGACCGAATACAAATGCAATGAGACAAAATCTACACAGTTTAATACTAGGATCCGGCTTAAACCAAAGCCCGCTAGTATTATCCATCTGAATCATGACACGTGCACAAGTGCACGCGTATGTACAAACCCTGCCATAAAACCATATGGCCTCTACAGCGTTTCGTCCGAAACTTGAGAAACTGTCTGTGGGGGACTCTAAAGACTCGTCAATACTTTGGCTATGGATTTAACCACTAGCACGTCAGAGGTATTAGCCGTACGTAATGAGCTACCAGGTATTGACCAAAAGGGAGGTCGATGAGCGAACTCATCCTGACACCCTGCTGAGCCTGTCAGCGACAATATCCGTACAGTCCGGTCCGTTCGTCTATGAGCATCGCATGGCGGGCCTAGGGGGTTGGTAAAAGTCAGACGCCCAAAAGCGGTACAAGTCGTGTCGGAGTGTAGCCCAGAACACCCTGAGATACTACTGGAATACTTACCAGTAAATCTCCTGCCTTGGCCAAGGACTTCGTGTAATAGCTTTCCTAGACACAGCGCGCCTCACCCCTAATACCGGGAGAGACGAACCCCTGCCGATCTGCTCATTGCCTCCATGTGGCTCGGGACTGTACCCAACTAAAACCTGTTTGCACGACTCCTTTGAGCCGTGGTAGGGTAGTAATCAAAGTACAGTAGGAACTCACACGAGACAAATGACGATCTCAGGTCGATGAACTAACCTATACACATGTCACCAGGGAACTGCTATCTGACGTTAGGTATAATACTAACTAGCATGTTCCCGGCGAGTCTTGTCCGGTGTACTCATAACCCAAGGAGCACCTATATACATCTTAGGTGAACCAACTGACACCAATGGCTTGTGAGACCGGCCACCGCCCCTCGTCGGGGTCTCGACTGTATACACTAGTCTACTCTGGAGTATCATGCCCTGTCTCGAAAACACCCACGACTAGGGACCACTTTAAGGATGTGCTTATAGACCCCGGCTCCCACATATATGACCGCCATCATACTGCTGGCAGTCAAGCAAGAATCCTAGGGGCTCTATCAACGTGTAATAGCGACCTGTAATGTCACCTAAAGCAGCACACGATGATAAAGATAAACCAGATAGTATACTATCAACTTGAGTAAGACTATCCTACCGGCATAGGTCCTCCTTCAATCATTGCAATCATGTGCCTGTGATCTAATAATTAACTTTGCGGGCACTATATCCAACAAAAACTTGAATGTTTGATTATTCGATCGGAAAGTTTAACATTTTCTATTTATCTGGAATGTGATACAATATTTGGAATCCACAAGTAGTTATAAGATAACTAATTTGAATGTTATAAATCTAGCAGTTTAGTCTCATTTGATCGGTTGCCATGGAATTTTGATATGATCAAAAATCCGTCGCAATCACGTAGCGTACGCGGATACTCGCCGGGTAAATTTAATAGAGAGCCACTCCCCATAGCCCCGACCAAGTGACTGTAGGAGAACCCCGTCGCCAAAAGCATTCGTTCGGGTGCTCGCGGCAGCGGTGTTCCGCCTTAGTGCACTTCGTCAACGGCATCCGGGGGTGCGGCCGTCTACTAAAGTTTGCGACGAGCATTCGATCAGGATGTCGGGAATCTTGTTGAATTGCCCGACTTGATATTGAAAAGAGTTTTCGATATTGAGACTAAAATACGGGGTTTATAATTGCTAGGCATGTGATGTCTAAGGAGTTCATTTTGTTAGGCATGCGATGTGTAAGGAGGTTGCGGATTCCAACTGTTGTAGTTTTACACTTTCTTTTTTGTGACCGTAAGCATAGTATGTGGTGTATCGCCGACTTCGTTGCTATACATCAACGACAATCGGGATACGCATACTTGCTTATGTTGATGACATGAGATATTATGTGTTGCTGTGATATGTTATATTGGATCGTCGTGTTTGAGTAGCCGGGGGTTTTATGTGAGATAAGAGTTTTTTCATTTTCATTCATGTAAAATTCATTTATATGTAATATTCTTTTATTGGGGCACTTCCGGGCTGAGGATGATGTCACCATTGTATATTATTTACTTTTCCGCATTAGGTAGACCCAAGGCGGGGAGCATAAGTAACCGGGTTCTAGGGTCCAGTGGGAGACCATCTCGAGGAGTCAAGACTGGGTCTCCTAACCCTGGAATTGGCAGTGTTACTTGCCGCTCTCATAGGGGTCTAGGGATGTGGGTTTGGCTATTCATTGCGACCGTGGAATCCGTATTTTATACAGTCTCATATTAAAACACGGACCTCCTAGTATATCCAATATTTCAAATATGTTCTTCTGCTGCAATGTTCTGTGATGAGATCATATTACTGCCTGAGACGAATGCTTATATTATATATATGAGATCTATGTTATATTGCAAATTTCATTTCAAATGTGATGCTTGTGAAGCATAATATAATGGGACTTCATTAATGAGATTAATGAAACTAAAAGAAACCTAAAGATGTTGTAGAAACTTGTTTTAAAAAAAAACTGGTAGCTCTAGTTCTTGCTTTGCATAGCGGTGTTCATTGTAGAACATCCAGCACTTTATTCGATAAGGAAAGAGCCGAGATCTCTTCACCGGAAGTGACCTCTTTAGTGAAACTAGCAAATGCTACAAACACGGTTTGTTTTTTTGATTGCTTCTATAGTTTTTGCTTTGCATAGTGGTATTTATGAAATATCTTGCACCTTATTCGATAAGGAAAGAGCCGACGATCCCTTCACCGGGAGTGACCTCTTTAGCGAAACTAGAAAAGCCTAAAAAACACTCCATTTAAAAATCACTCGATTCTACAACGATATAAAGTTCATTACGCAAAGGGTTTTCTTAAAAACCTGTCGTAGCCCTCCGTCATTTCAGATAAGTAGTTTTTAGTATTCGTGCTGCGTTTGTAGACTTAGTCAAGGCGTAGTATGCCGTAGCTGATTAGTGCTTATCTGCAAAGCATATGATGCGATTGGATTAGGGTAGTCGTGCGACTTTATTGACTCAGTCAAGGGTCGTACGGATGGGTTTAATTCAATTGGAAAATGACGGGTTGAACTTTACTTGCGGTCTATAGTTTGTTGACTTAGTCAAGGTCATAGATCGCTTGGGGCAAAATATTATTGGGAATTTCAAGTGTTGAAATTTGCAATGAGATTGCATACCTTCTATAAGATAGTTCGATCCTGATAGCCGCTGCGAGTAAGAGTTATTTCTGGGAGAGTTTTACACATTACAATTAGCCGATCAAGTAGGTGTCTAGAAAGGTGTCAACGGGGTTACGCCCCTGGGAAAATGAGGTATACTTTAATTAGGTCCGTGCGAAAGCACGGGGAACCTCCCTCAAAGTACCGGCACTGGCCTGGCTGAAAGATTGGCGAACTTGTAGAGTGTGATTAATCCCGGCTAGTCTTTCCTTTTAGGGTTTGAAGGAAGATTTGACTAAAACAGTGGGAGACATCCTGATTAGATAAATTGATAACCAATCTAATCTTGTTAAAGCGCACACTGAGTGTTTTCTTCTCTCTCTTTCCTGGTTATGACTATGTCACGCCTTAATCAAGTTCATAATACGGATGTATTGACCGAACCCGCTTGTTTTACTGCGCTAGGGAATGTTGGTCCGGCTCCAACTTATAATTGTTATAAGATAGAGCAGGAAATAGGGGATTACCAGAATTCCCATGCCGCCCAAACGAAGAAAGTGCATATTGATGCATCTTCTTCGAGTGTGTTCATTATAGAGATCTGTCTCTCAGTATCCTTTACGTCCTAGGTATGAGATACCGGATCAGGATCCCACATATGTAATTTGTTACATGGGCTCCAGATAGGTTGAGAACTGAGAACGAGTGATAAATTTCCTGAGATAGAAACGGTGCAAGTGTTGCAGCCAAATCTGTTGAAAGTTATCACCCTGTATTACCAGAATACATTGATTCTGAACGAATGTTATTAGATACCAAAGCTGATATACAATATCATATCAGTCTCTTTATTAGTAAAGAAAGGATATAATTTTGTATAGGAGAATAATGTTTTGAACATTTCCTATATCAAGAGTTGATCGGTTCAGGCACGTTATCTAAAAGCATAGACGTTCTAAATCAAACCACAGTTCTTAATGTACAGAACACACACAAGAGTAAGAGTTCAGAAATGAACGAATCCTTCTAGAGGTATTGTAGACCAGGTCATATCAATGTGACCCGACTAGCTGAAGTTACATTTAGATGCATATTTAAATGAGTTTGAATTTACATCTTGTGAAACTTGCCGGTCTTGTCACAAAGATAAGATGACCAAAGCTCTGTTTATTGGAAACAGAGAAAGAGTTAGTGAACTCTTGGGATTGATACAAGCTGATGTATGAAGGTCCCCTGTCTACAAATGCCAGCACCGGTTCTTTGTACTTCATTACATTCTCTGATGATCTCTTAAGATTCAGACATATGTTCCTGTTGAAACACAAGTTCGAAGCTTTTGAGATATTCACAGAATATAAGTTAGAAGTAGAGAACCAAAACTGGTATAAGTATTATGTCCTTTGATGAGATCAAGGAGGAGAATACTTAAGCACGGAATTCCTGGACTATTCTAAAGGAAAATGAGATTCTCTCTCAGCAATACTCCTCCGTATACACCATAGCACGATGGTATATCGGGGCGGTGCAATCTCACCCTATGTGATATGGTGCGCTCTATGATGAGTACTACTGAGTTTCCTATTTCCTTTTGGGAGTTATGCACTTGAGAAGCTGCATACCTATTGAATAGGTTTCAAATCAAATCAGTTGCCTACCACTTCATATATGATATGGAATGGGAAGAGCCCATATCTTAAGTATGTTAAGATTTGGGGTTGTCCGGCCTATATCTAAAAAGCAAAATCCGGACAAGCTCGAGGCAAAGTCAGATCTGTGGAAGTTTGTTGGATATCCCAAGTATATGCAAGGGAATATCTTCTACCTAACCGAGGAACAAAAGATGTTTTGTTTCTCAGCATGCCACCTTTGTGAAAGGGAATTTCTTGAGAAGAAATTAGTTGTCATGAGGTAGAACTGGAAAGAGTTCCAGCTATACAAACTGCAGCTGATGATTTGCTAGAACCAAAGGATTCAATAGTTTCTAACGAACCTCAGCCTCTCCACCGATCTAGTAAGGTTCCTAACCACCTGAGAGATACTTCGGTTTTCTCTATGACAGTGGGAACGAGGATTGCATCATGAGATGATGACCCAACTAGTTTTGAGCTGGCCATCAGGAGTGGGACTCTGTAAGAATGGCTGGATGCTTAGCAATCTGAGATGGAATCCTTATACACCAACAAAATATGGACTTTGGTTGCTTTATCTGAAGGGTTAAATCCCCATCAGGAGAAAGTATATCTTGAGAAGATTACTTAGTGTACATGGAAAAGTTGAGACTTTCAAAGCTATGCTTAAGTCCATCCAGATCCTACTTGCTACTGCTACATACCATGACTACGATATCTGGTGGTTGGGTGTCATGACTGCTTTTCTAAATGATGTTTTCTGAAGAGAGCATTTGCAAGTACACAGCCAGAGGGCTTCGTAGATAGTGGGAGCAACGGAAACGTGTGCAGGATGTTTTATGTGATAAAACAGGTATCGCGGAGTTGGAACGTCTGTTTTGATGTGGTAGTCAAAGAGTTTGACTTCATCAAAATGGTAGATGAACCTTGTATATACAAAAAGGTAGTAGAGAGTATGGTGGTGATCCTCGTAGAGTACGTGGATGACATACTCTTGATAGGGAAGGAGTTTCCTATGCTACGCTTGGTCAATCTCCGCTTATCACAAGGATTCTCCATATAGGATCAAAGTGATTCCTCCTAAATCCTGGGATTGGATCTATGAGATAGATCTAATTGTATGTTAGGATTCTCACTAGTTGTAGTGATATGGTATCAATCAATCCTGGGGAGATTCACGGGAAAGGTTCCCGGGTGATAAGGACGACTGAATGTCAGTCGCAAGCATTGTTTTTACCCTCAGTGCAGGGACGGTATGTTGGAAGAGTTCCAAGATATATACCGTGACATACTAGACGATTAAAGGCAAGATACATCGTTACCAAGGATGCTACTAAAGAGTCAGTCTGGATAAATAAGTTCATGAGATGAACTTCGTTCCAACCATTGTGTGACAATGGAGTAAAGGCTTTGGCCTAGGAACCCCCGTCCCATCAGAAATCCAGATATAATTCTTAGGCAGTATCACCTGATCATGGAGATGGTTGATCTCCAGGGAGATCGAGGTTAGGAGAGTAGACACAGAGGACAACAGCGCGGATCCACTCACAAAGGCTTTTTTCCCAGTAGAGACTTTTATGGGATGGTTGAGTATGAGATACTTCAACCACAGCTAATTGTTAGGTATGTGATACCGCAACAGATGGACCTAGTGCAAGTGGGAGATTGTTAGTTATATGTATGCCCTAGAGGCCATTACTGTATATACGATGTATATTGTAATGGATGCTTGGACATATATAGGGAGGACTTTCTTGCTCGACATGATAGTATGCTATCTGGTTGTACTTTATCTTAACATGTACTCTGATTGTCTCTATATTATATGTTGATAAAGCCCTTAGGATATGTACTCGACTACTAGGACTATGATGAGATCATACTAGTGGGGCCACGGTAGTCGACAAGTACATCCTATAACTGTTCCTAGTCGAGGGTATATCGAGACAGGGCATCGATACACCAGAGTAGACTAGCGTATACGCATCTTGACCCATATGATGGGCAATGGATTATCCCATATCCATCGGTGTTTGAAATCAAGGATGGTGTATGGGTGCTCAGTAGAGACTGGGTACACTGCACGGACTCGCCGAGAACTCCCAGATGGTGTTATACCTCACGTCAGATGGCAGTTCTCCAGTGACACTGGTACAGAATAGTCTGTTGACCCGAGATCGTCATAGAGTCTTGTGTGATTCCCACTATACTTTGATTTCCATCATACCACGTCCAACAGGGCGTGCAAAACGGTGGCTTTTGGGTACAGTCCCGAATCACATAGAGGCAATGAGCGATAGGAGGGGATTCATCTCTCCCGGTATTGGGAGTTGATGTTGCGCTGTGTTCGATTGGCTATAACTGGAAATCCTGGCCAGGGTTGCTGAGATTTACTGGTAAGTGTTATCAGTAGTTTCTCGAACTGTTATAAACCTCATATCGACACGACTTATCAAGTTACTGGGGTCTGACGTTTACCACCCCTAGGCGAGATATGCGACATATCTGACGAAGAGACCGGACTGTACGGGAGTGTTACTGATTGGATTCGCAGGAGAAAGTACAGGCTTGCTTGTTGATCTTCTGATCGCTCAATACCTGGGTGGCTGTTATGTTTAGCTGACCGCTTGCAGCTTATGGGTGTTTGATATGATCATCACCTACTGCCGGCGTATTGACGATTGTTTAGAGTCCTACACAAAGGTTTCTTGGCTTAGGCAAAATGGAGTAGGAGCACATATATGATATGTGCGGGATCGAGAACAATACGTGTATGAGATACCGTATTAGATTCTCACGATATGAGATATCGGCCCGGTATATGTGATATAGCCGGGTCATCGGATCAAGTGTTGATTCGATGAACTGATACAGATTATATTAGTCGGTTATTTGTGAAATAGCCAGATTATCGGATCAAGTGTTGATCCGATAATTTAATGTATAATTATATATTTGATATATTAAATTACATTAACTAATATAAGCTCACTAAAAGATTCTTTTTCTCACTCAGGTAATATATTGATATATATGCGATATATGTTAATTGTATTATTTTATTTTGTTACAATAAATATTGTATATATGATATATAATATTGTAACATGTTAGGGTTATTAATGAAACGTGATTAGTAGAGATTAAACATGATTAAGGTTTGATTTGGGTTAGTATTTTCTAGAAGTTTGTAGAAGGTTTTTCTTTTGTTTCTTGCTAAAGATATTTCTTATGATATTTATTAACCCAACCCAACCCATGACCATGTTTAAGTCTCTCCATGGGTTAAGTTATCATACTTAACCCATGGTTGTAATTCTAACCTCATGACAATTCATTATTCATCACAAAAGGATTCATGTTCTTCTTCCTCTTTGAAAAGCTTTCTTGCTTTGATTTTTGTGATGAAAGTGAGTGAGAATAAGAAAACAAATGAGAGCTAAAATCCTACTTCATCATCCTTATCTATCCTTGCCATTTAGATGAGGGTGTTCACCTCATTAGTGAGTGAGAGCTTGGGTTAAGGAAACTTCAAGGTAGATCATCTTTGTTATCGAAGATCGGAAGCAAGCTTGTATCTTTTTCTTCGTGGAGCCTCTTTAGAGGCCGGATGCACGATGATCACAGTGAAGGGACCTTAACACGGAGCTTTAGAAGTGAAGGACAGGATCTACAAAGGTTGTAATCCCTCTCACTTAGTGTTAAAGTGTTTAACATGTTTTGTTTCACCTAAACTCTAGTATAAAGATCGTAGTTAGGGTTGTTCGGTACGGCTAAATTTTAAATCAGGCAAGGTTGATACCTCGTAGACCCTTGTGAGAATGCCTTGTAACCCTACAACTACAACAACTGGCCTTAGCGCAAGTAGGAGATTGTTAGTTGTATGTATGCCCTAGAAGCCATTATTGTACATGATTGTATATTATAATCGATGCTTGGACATATATAGGGAGGACTTTCTTGCTCGACATGATAGTATGCTATCTGGTTACTCTTTATCTTAATATGTATATTAGTATTATGATATTTTCTTTCTCTCACATGTTGGTAAAGCCCTTAGGATGTGTACTTGACAACCAGGATTATGATGAAGATCATACTAGTGGGGCCAGGGTAGTCGCTAAGTACATCATTCAAATGTTCCTAGTCGTAGGTGTATCGAGACAGGGCATCGATATACCAGAGTAGACTAGCGTATAGCTTCTCGACCCATATGATGGGCGATGGATGATCATATATCCATTGGTGTTTGATATCAAATATTGTAAACGGGTGCTCAGGGGAGACTGGGTACACTGAACAGGACTCACTGAGAACTCCTAGATGGTATTATACCTAACGTCAGATAGCAGTTCTCTGGTGACACTGGTACAGGTTAGTCTGTAGACCCAAGATCGTCACAGAGTCTTGTGTGATTCCCACTGTGCTTTGATTTCCACCCTACCACATTCAACAGAGCGTGCAAACAGGTGTTATTTAGGTACAGTCCCGAGTCACATAGAGGCAATGAGCGTGTTGGATATAGTGCCCTCAGAGTCAATTATTGGATCCCAGGCACATGATTGCAATGATTGAGGGAGGACCTATACCGGTAGGACAGTCTTACTCGAGAGGTTTGTATACTATCTGGTTTGTCTTTATCATCGTGTACATGCTTTAGGTGACATTGTAGTTCACTATTACACGTTGATAGAGAATAGTATGCTACCATGGTTTGTTTTTATCATCGTGTACTTCTTTAGGTGACCTTACAGGTCACTATTACACATTGATAGAGCCCTTAGGATTCTTGCTTGACCGCCAGCAGTATGATGGCGATCATATACGTGGGAGCTAGGGTCTATAAGCACATCCTTAAAAGGTCCCTAGTCGTGGGAGTTTTCGAGACAGGGCATCGATACTCCGAAGTAGACTAGTGTATACAGTCGAGACCCCGACGAGGGGCGGTGGCCAATCTCATAAGCCATTGGTGTCAGTTGGTTCACCTAAGATGTATACAGGTGCTCATTGGGTTATGAGTACACCGGACAGGACTCGCCGGGAACATGCTAGTTGGTATTATACCTGACGTCAGATAGCAGTTCCCTGGTGACATGTGTACAGGTTACTTCATTGACCTGAAATCGTCATTTGTCTCGTGTGAGTTCCCACTGTGCTTTGATTACTACCCTACCACGGCTCAAAAGGAGTCGTGCAAACAAGTTTTAGTTGGGTACAGTCCCGAGCCACATGGAGGCAGTGAGCGGATCGGCAGGGGTTTCGTCTCTCCCGGTATTTGGGGTGAGATCGCGCCGTGTCTAGGAGAGCCATTACACGAAGTGTTTAGCCAAGGCAGGAGATTTACTGGTAGGTATTCCAGTAATATCTCAGGGTGTTCTGGGCTACACTCCGACACGACTTGTACCGCTTTTGGGGGTCTAACTTTTACCAACCCCTTAGGCCCGCTATGCGATACTCATAGACGAACGGACCGGACTGTACAGATATTGTCACTGACAGGCTCAGTAGGGTGTCAGGATGAGTTCGCTCATCTACCTCCCTTTTGGTCAATACCTGGTAGCCCGTTACGTACGGATAGTACCTCTGACGTGCTAGTGGTTAAATCCACAGCCAAAGTACTGACGAGTCTTTAGAGTCCCCCACAGACAGTTTTTCAAGTTTCGGGCGAAACGTTGTAGAGGCCGTATGATATATGGCAGGGTTCGATCATATACGTGCAGTAGTGCACGGATCATAATCGGGCGGATCATACTAGTGGGCTTTGGTTTAAGCCGGATCCTAGTATTAGATTTGTTGGATTACTGTAGTCTCATCGCATTCGCATTCGGTCGGAATGCGGATGCAGGTATGTATATACAGGTGAGGGGTATCCTTGTGATCCGTCATGAGTTTACTTTAGATGTTGCCGTATCTTTTTATTGTTGCAAACATTTGGATTAATGTTTGCATATGGAAATTATGAGCTAGAAACCATGATGAGGTGCAATTAATGTGACATGTTCATTTTGGTGACTCATGGTCTCTTTTTGCGTGAACATGTCATGTTAATTGAGTGATTTGAGTGTTGAAATGAGAGGTAGAAAGAGAAGGGGCTGCCATATGAGAGAGGTTAGCTCTTGTATCATTATGCTAGCTCTCACATTATCATTCACAACACAAAAAGAAAAAGAGCCTCTTCTTCTTCTTCTTCCTCTAGCTCACAAATTCCATCAATGGCATCATCTTCAACCTCAATCCATACACTCTCATGTGATGAGAATCAATTGGTGCTTGAGACGAAGTGATCACACACATTCTCTACTTCACCTTGGGCATGTCGGCTAGGAAACTTCATGCCCGAGTTGCTTCGGATGAAGCGGGAGCCCGTAAAAAGACTCGAAGATGTGGTGCCCTTTCCGACGAGGAGATCGAGACCGGAGATGCCGCGAGGAGCTTAGGATGGTGGCCAAAGACCGAAGGACACGGATCGATCGGTATAGCTTTCCAACCCTTTCTCTAGTTGCTAGTTATAGGTTAATGGTTCGATCCGGGTTTTAAGCATACGATAGCGCCGGTTTCTAGTTTAGAAAAAGTTTTTTGTTTCTTCATTTTGGCCTCGGACAGACGGCCGGGTCGCTACCGTAGACTTACATGGTATCCGAGCCAGGCCACTAACCTTTACTAGCTTGCTCTAACGTGTTTAGAACTTCGATCGAACGAAATTTTCCAAAACTTCATTTCCAATCATGAAGTTTCTGTCGAATTTTTATTGTTGTCAAAAAATTATTTTGAGTATTGCAGAAAATCAGGCAGGCTTTTCTAAGAAAACTGCAGAAATTTTGTAGGCTGATTTCACTGTAGCGCGGCGGAATCACGGCCGTACCTACGTTTTGGCCGTGGTTACGCCGCCGTACTGTAGCATCAGTCCACCAAAATTTCCACAGTGGTCTCTGATATGGAAATGGGGTTTCTGGTATTTTTGTTTGGGCCCAGATTTGTTTGAGTACTGGGAATTGTGCTTGGGGTCCACTTCAGGGAAATTTTGTCGATCGAAAATTTTAAACATGTTAGTTTACAGTACTTACATTATATCTGCAGCCGTGAATGTCATTTGATCGGTAAATATTGTCTAATTGCTATAGCCCTTTTAGACGGATTTGCGAACGTGACATTCACGTTGATGTTCTGTGTTGTGTTGTGATGTTGCGAATTTGTCGTGGTGGATATCCTAGATGCAATGGTAGTACAGTTTGGTTGTATATGTACATTTGATATTGCGAGGCGAGCGTCCGACGTGTGGACTGCCGTCACTTCCTGTTTGTATATTATTCTTTTGGGGCACGACCGGGCTGAGGTCGATGTACCCGTTGTATATTTTACTTTCTGTACTAGGATTACCCCGCGGAGGGGTGCACGGGTAATCGAGTTCTAGAGGGCAACGGGCCCGCATCTCATGGCTTTGAGATGGAGGGAGCTTCACTCTAGAATTGGCGGGCTATTCGCCACATTCGTAGGGGGTACAGGTTGACCAAAGTAGGGTGCTCAAGTTACCGGATTCCGTGAATTACTGGGTGGTCCATTCACTTTGTTGAAGGGGGCCGCCTCGCTTCAGGTTTTGGCGGGTACCTTGCCGTGCCCATAGGGGTCTAGGATTTCATTGCACAGGCTATCCACCCGACCAGGGGAACGTCGGGTTTTCAGTAGCGGCTCTACGAAACCCGGGGATCACAGATTATCTGTATTGTTCTGTGATACTTATTACATTTCAGTGATGTTGATTTTATCACGCCTTGAGCGATTATTATATATTGATATATATACTAGTAGATGTTGTATATGTTTTACACCCGCACTAGTCCAGTCCCCGCTTTGTCGTTAGTTAAGTAACCTAACGAGTGATGACGGGACCCAGTGGCAAATGCGGATGGAACATACGTACATCGTATTCTCATTCTTTATTGGTGTGATCAATTGATGGGACAGCATTGATTCGGATCAATGCAAGCTAAACAAACATATTTTATGTTGTTGGAACATTTGTCAGAAAAGCTATTATTACAAGGACGTTCCCTTTTGTTTTGCACAGTGGTATTCGGTTATGAATATCCAGCACCTCAGTCGACGAGGCAAGGGCCGAGATCCCTTCACCGGGAGTGACCCCTTGGACAGAAGTTTCCGTCAGGGTAATGACTTCACTATAGCCGATTACCTTTTGCTTTGCATCGTGGTATTCAGTTGGAATATCCTGCACCTCATTCTACGGGGAAAGAGCCGAGATCCCTTCACCGGGAGTGACCTCTTTAGCCAAGGTTTTCGCCACTATATTTATAAAAAGCTATCCGGTTCCTTCAACGATATCAAGTTCATTACGTTAAAGGTTTTTCGCCAAAAATCTGCCATAGCCCTCCGTCATTTCAGATTAGTATTGCTTAGTATTCGTGCTACGTAATTCGTGCATTGCCGCGGCGTAGTGTTCGGTAGCTCTGTAATGCTTTTCTGCCACACGGATATGTGTATTGGTTAAGACAGTCGTACGGTTATGTTAGCATTGTCAAGGACTCGTACGGGTAGGTTTAACGCAATCAAGATAATGACGGGTTGAACTCGACTAGGACTCTTTGATATGTTGGTATTGTCAAGGTCACTTGGGTCCTAGGGTTAAAAACATACATCGGGAGTTTCTAAAGAAACTGAAACTTGCCAGGCATGCGCATACCTTTTGGAGTGTGATAACGTGAGTGGATTCCATCACGTCATCATGCGATGATAGTTGGATCCCGATTCCAACTGATGAGTTGGTTTACTCCTCGGGTGATCCCGACTAATTCTTCTTTCAGGTTTGGAGGAGAATTTGAGGTTACAGTGGGAGGTTTCCTGATTAGATAAATTGATAACCATTCTGATCTAGGTTAGAGTGCACGCAGAGTGTTTCTTTTCTCCCTCTATTTGGCAGTGACCATGTCCCGACCCTAGACTATGACTCAGTGACCAAGTTGACCGAACCTTCTTAAACACTGGCTTTTAGATTGTCAGAGTTGCATACCTCATTGCCACTCCTACTTTTACCCTTTTCTCCAGAACACCCCGTATTACTATGAACATCCACTTCCATTGGATAAAACCATTGTGTGGTTATATACGAACTTGAAGAAAGTTGTTCCAGATTCGAGGATGGTTTCCGGTTCTGGGAAAAATGAATAGGAATATTCAGTTGTCTTTTCCTTTTACCTTCTCTCAGGATGCGAGTGCTCCTTGGATTAGGACGGTACACCTATTACGCTAATTGGATAGTTTTCTTCCAAATCATAGGCAGGTGCCGAACGGTGGGGAATGAAGAAAACCAATTAACCTAACGATGGTGTACATAAGGTAATAAGTTAAGACAAATAAAGGGATTAGAAAGAGGGCAAAGTAAACTGCGACTGCTATTCACGACCAAACCAAGTATTTCATCGCCACTCCTACTTCACCTTTGTATTTCTCCAGAACACTCCGTATCACTACGAAGATCCACGGTTATTTGGATACTCCATCGTATGGTTATATATGAACTCGAAAGAACTTGTTCCAATTCGGGGATGGATTCTGGTTCAGAAGAAATAGGAATAAGGTTTTATTCAGTTGTCTTTTATCTTTACCTTCACTCGGGTTGCGAGTGCTCCTAGGATTAGAACAGTACACCCATTATGCTTATTGGATAGTCTTCTTCCAAACCATAGGCTGGTGCCAAACGGTAGGGAAGGAAGAAAATCATTTGGCCTAAAGGGGTGTACAGAAGGCAATGACTAAAGACATATATAGGGATTTGGAGAGAAGGCAAAGAAATATACGGTTGCAGTTGTGAATCTGATAATGGAAGAGGAATTACTAGGAATACCTGGATACCCCTTCGAAACATTTACATGTTTCAGTTTTACTGTGTACTGTTAAAAGAGAACTGATTTCCCAATTAGTACTTACTCTAGGGTATGTATTTACCATGTTTGATTCTCACATCTGTATGGTTTTACAGATGATGAGTGGGAGAAAGTTATTGGGAATTAGGTGATTATCCTCATTATATCGGAATTCGTTGTAATTGGTGATATTTAAGGAAATCGCCTGGGCTGTTTGCCGGACGGCAAATATTTGGTTTTGAATATCCGTCGTTATGCACCAATTTCAAATTGATATATCTGTACGTTTATTTTCATAAAGTGAGATATAACTTTTTGAAATTATGTCGGTGACATTTACCTATATCAGTTGATGGTTAGGTAAGGAGCATTAAACAGCGGTGTAATTCTTCATAACTATAGTACAGTTTTCAACCTACGACGCACAGGGTTTGAGTTATTCGACTTAGGGGACTTATACAGAGTATTGTATGTTGTCTAGTGTCCATTAGGAAAGAGGGGTTGGTCCTCGTACTATATTCTGTTTACTTGTGACTTCTCTAGTTCTTAGACATGTGTTTCGTAGAAACACAAGATCCAAGTTTTGAGAAGTTATAGATTTAAGAGTAAAGTAGAGAACCAGATGTTGCAAGTATCGGGATTTTTCAAGATGATCGAAGATGTAGATACTTGTGTGTAGTATTCAGTTAATAGTAATGGTTTTGAGAAACTTATTTATCATTCAGGTTACTCATATCTGGATGCATTCCTAAGTTGAGTAACGCTGATCGGCCTCCTTCCATTTAGTTGACATGCACTGGAGACAGTTGCATGATTTGAATCTGGTTCCAATTAAATTAATGCCTCTGTTTCTATATTGGATATAGAACGGTTCATATCTTAACGATGTTAAGGTACCGGGAGTTGTCCGGCTTATGCTTAAAACCAGACTCTGGATAACTCAAGGCACGTTTCTGTAATGGCTGTTTGTGGGTTGACCCGGGCTATGACGAGGGTTGACTTTCTACCATCTGGAAGATCAATAGTGATATTGTTCTTGACTCGCTACAGTTTTAGTAAAATGGATTTTTTTAGAAAACAGCAGTGGGAGTATGATAGAACTGGAAATGATTTCAGAACCGCAAACGATTACTGAAAATTTAATAGGACCTAAAGATTCAATCTGGATTGACATTCTATTGGACACTCCGCAGATATGGTGGGTAACCTCAGGCACTCGAGAGGTATTTCGGTATGCTCAAAGACGGTGACAGGGAGGTTCTTGTTTACCCAGACTTGCCATTGCTGTTGTTCCAGACTATGAGACACCGCAGGAGGATGAGTGTAGCGTCGTTCTGAACTGGCTTTAGAAGCGTACGTGTATATGACTCTACCAGAGGATTGTCGGAGTCAGTGGGAGCAGCGGAAGTATAGTGGACAAGTAGCTTATGTCTATTTATAGACTAAAGCAGAATATAGAGGAGATAGATCATCTATTTCTGATGTGACAGTCATAGATTTGACTTCATCAGAATAGGGGATGGATCTGTTAAGAAGGTAGTAGGGTGTGACGTCCTGGTATTTGGATAACATACACATAGTAGGAAGTGAAGTTCATATACTACGATCGGTTATGCTTTGGTTGTCACACGGTGGTTTCTCCACATAAAGCTTAGATATTATATCAGAAATTCTGGTCACTAGATCTATGGTTTTAGATCTAGATTTGGGTAGTTTCCTAATTTAGGTACTTAGACAGCATTCTAAAGGTGTTTTAGAATGGACGACTCCTGGCACGGTAGTGTACCTGCAGGAGATGGAGTCACCCTCTCTAAAGGTGTCTTACAGACTAAAGGGGAGAGGGATGTGCATGATCGGCAGATCACTTGCTTAGGCAATTGAGTTGATCATGAGATGTCAAGTACCACACCAGATGTTGTTTTTGCACGAGATGCAATAAGTTGATATTAATCCAATCCTGGAGAAACGATCGGAAGCAGTTTTAGAACATAAATGGATGTTCTAGGGATTTGATAACGGCAGCCTTCTTCGGGAGACGGTTATCATTCCAGGCTTCCAAGGTGACCTGGATGACAGAGTGACTGTCAGAGTTATAGTTTTCCTTCTAACGAGGGGCAGTATTTTGGACAGGTGGTCCAAGCAGATACTGAGGGAGGTGTGGCGCAGGATACTGATTAAATTCAGTTGACGATACAGTCTAAGAAGTTTGGATTTGGAGTTCATTTATGAACTAAGTGCCATCAGATATCCAGACATATTCTAAGACAGGTATTGCTCTTTCAGGGAGATGGCTTTCTTCGCGAACTAGAGATTAAGAGAGACATAGAAAGAAACATCAGGCCGGATCCACTCACTGAGGCTATTCCTCGAACGCAATAGTTTCACAAACGGGTTTTGTGAGACTGATCAGTAGAGGAGTTGGGTATTCGATATCACACGGGCTGTGTGTATGGGACATCGCAATAATTTGCCTTGAGTGCAAGTAGGAGATTGTTGGATAGTGCCCTCAGAGTCAATTTTTTGGATCGCAGGCATGTGATTGCAATGATTGAGGGAGGACCTATACCGGTAGGGCAGTCTTACTCGAGAGGTTTGTATACTATCTGGTTTGTCTTTATCATCGTGTACATGCTTTAGGTGACATTGTAGTTCACTATTACATGTTGATAGAGAATAGTATGCTACCATGATTTGTCTTTATCATCGTGTACTGCTTTAGGTGACCTTACAGGTCATTATTACACATTGATAGAGCCCTTAGGATTCTTGCTTGACTGCCAGCAGTATGATGGCGATCATATATGTAGGAGCTGGGGTCTATAAGCACATCCTTAAAAGGTCCCTAGTCGTGGGAATTTTCGAGACAGGGCATCGATACTCCGGAGTAGACTAGTGTATACAGTCGAGACCCCGACGAGGGGTGGCGGCCGGTCTCACAAGCCATTGGTGTCAGTTTGTTCACCTAAGATGTATACAGGTGGTCATTGGGTTATGAGTACACCGGACAGGACTCGCCGGGAACATGCTAGTTGGTATTATACCTGACGTCAGATAGCAGTTCCCTGGTGACATGTGTACAGGTTAGTTCATCGACCTGAGATCGTCATTTGTCTCGTGTGAGTTCCCACTGTGCTTTGATTACTACACTACCATGGCTCAAAGGAGTCGTGCAAACAGGTTTTAGTTGGGTACAGTCCCGAGCTACATGGAGGCAGTGAGCGGATCGACAGGGGTTTCGCCTCTCCCGGTATTGGGGGTGAGATCGCGCTGTGTCTAGGAGAGCCATTACACGAAGTCCTTGGCCAAGGCAGGAGATTTACTGGTAGGTATTACAGTAATATCTCAGGGTGTTCTGGGCTACACTCCGACACGACTTGTACCGCTTTTGGGGGTCTGACTTTTACCAACCCCCTAGGCCCGCCATGCGATGCTCATAGACGAACGGATCGGACTGTACGGATATTGTCACTGACAGGCTCAGTAGGGTGTCAGGATGAGTTCGCTCATCGACCTCCCTTTTGGTCAATACCTGGTAGCCCGTTACGTACGGCTAGTACCTATGACGTGCTAGTGGTTAAATCCACAGCCAAAGTATTGACTAGTCTTTAGAGTCACCCACAGACTGTTTTTCATGTTTCGGGCGAAACGTTGTAGAGGCCGTATGATATATGGCAGGGTTCGATCATATACGTGCAGTAGTGCACGGATCATGATCGGGCAGATCATACTAGTGGGCTTTGGTTTAAACCGGATCCTGGTATTAGATTTGTTGGATTACTTTAGTCTCATCGCATTCGCATTTGGTCGGAATGCAGATGCAGGTATGTATATACAGGTGAGGGGTATCCTTGTGATCCGTCACGAGTTTACTTTAGATGTTGCCGTATCTTTTTATTGTTGCAAACATTTGGATTAATGTTTGCATATGGAAATTATGAGCTAGAAACCATGATGAGGTTCAATTAATGTGACGTGTTCATTTTGGTGACTCATGGTCTCTTTTTGTGTGAACATGTCATGTTAATTGAGTGATTTGAGTGTTGAAATGAGAGGAAGAAAGAGAAGGGGCTGCCATATGAGAGAGGTTATCTCTTGCATCATTATGCTAGTTCTCACATTATCATTCACAACACAAAAAGAAAAAGAGCCTCTTCTTCTTCTTCCTCTAGCTCACAAATTCCATCAATGGCATCATCTTCAACCTCCATCCATACACTCTCATGTAATGAGAATAAATGGGTTCTTGAGACGAAGTGATCACACACATTCTCTACTTCACCTTGGGCAATTCGGCTAGCAAACTTCGTGCCCGAGTTGCTTCGGATGAAGCGAGAGCCCGTAAAAAGACTCGAAGATGTAGTGCCCTTTCCGACGAGGAGATCGAGACCGGAGATGGCGCGAGGAGCTTGGAATGGTGGCCAAAGACCGAAGGACACGGATCGATCGGTATAGTTTTCCAGCCCTTTCTCTAGTTGCTAGTTATAGGTTAATGATTCGATACGGGTTTTAAGCATACGATAGCGCCAGTTTCTAGTTTAGAAAAAGTTTTTCGTTTCTGCATTTTGGCCTCGGACAGACGGCCGGGGCGCTACCGTAGACTTATAGAGCGATAGGAGGGGTTTCGTCTCTCCCGGTATTAGGGGTTGATGTTGCGCTATGCTCAATTGGCCATGATAGGAAGTCCCTGGCCAGGGCTAATACTTGTTGGGTTACCTATAACGGCAGCAAGGTTTTGGGTGGCATCTCACATGCCAATTTAAAAATTTCCCATTATAGATAACCCTAAACCTAGGATCTTTAACAAGAGAATCAAACAAAACCTAGCATGTTAACACTTTAACATCTATGAGTTAGAGATTACAACCTTTGTAGTCCATTCCTTCGCTTCATAAGCTCCGAGTTGAGGTTCCTTCGCTGCGATCATCAAGTACTCGGACTCTAGAGAGGCTCCATGAAGAGAATAATGCAACCTTGCTTCTAATCTTCAAAAACTAATATGATCTACCTTGAAGAAACACTAACCTAAGCTCTCACTTCACTAATCAAGTATTTGTAAAGCAAACACCCTAATTTAAGTGGCTAGAATAGATGGGGATGATGAAGTAGGAGTTTTTATCTCTTTTGTTTTCTTAATCTCACTTTTAAATCACCACAAACCAAAAAGCTAGCAAAGCTTTTTCAAAGAGGAAGAAGAAGAAGAAAATCCTTTTGTGATGAATATTGAATTGTTGTTGAGGTTAGAAATGCAACCTAGGGTTAAGCATGACATGCTTAACCCTTGTAGAGACTTTACCATGGGTTAAGGTTTGGGTTGGGTTAACAAATATCTCTCCAAAATATCAAAGAAATTGGACAAAGTCAAACCTTCATGAAGCTTCCTCAAAGCTCATCCAAAACCTAATCCAAAAGCTTAACCCTAATCCAAACCCTAACATGGTTAAATCTCAAAACCTTTGTTGCATTTGTAACCCTAACATGTTACAATATTATATATCACATATATAATATTTAATGTAACAAAAGAAACTAATACAATTAACATATATCACATATATATCAATATATCACCATGTGAGAAAAAGAATTTTTAAGTGAGCTTATATTAGTTAATATAATGTAATATATCAAATATATAATTATACATTAAATTATCGAATCAACACTTGATCCGATAATCCGGCTATTTCACAAATAACCGACTAATATAACATGTAACAGTTCATCGAATCAACACTTGATCCGATGACCCGGCTATATCACATATACCCGACCGATATCACATATCGTAAGAATCGAATACGGTATCACGAACACGTATTATTCTCTGTCCCGCACATATCACATATGTGCTCCTACTCCGTTTTTCCTGAGCCAGGAAACCTCTGTGTAGGACTCCAAAGAATCGTCAATACGCTGGCAGTAGGTGATGATCATATCAAACACCCACAAGCTGCAAGCGGTCAGCTAAACGTAACAGCCACCCAGGTATTGAGCGATCAGAAGATCAACAAGAAAGACTGTACATTCTCCTGTGAATCCAATCAGTAACACTCTCGTACAGTCCGGTCTCTTCGTCTGATATGTCGCATATCTAGTCTAGGGGTGGTAAATGTCAGACCCCAGTAACCGATAAGTCGTGTCGATATGAGGTCCATAACGGTTCGAAAAACTACTGATAACACTTACCAGTAAATCTCAGTAACCCTGGCCAGGGATTTCCAGCTATAGACAATCGAACACAGCGAAACATCAACTCCTAATACCGGGAGAGACGAAACCCTTCCTATCGCTCATTGCCTCCATGTGATTCGGGACTGTACCCAAAAGCCACCGTTTTGCACGTTCTCTTGAACGTGGTAAGGTGGAAATCAAAGCACAGTGGGAATCACACAAGACTCTATGACGATCTCGGGTCTACAGACAAACCTGTACCAGTGTCACCAGAGAACTGCCATCTGACGTGAGGTATAATACCATCTACGAGTTCTCGGCGAGCCCGTCCAGTGTACCCAGTCTCCACTGAGCACCCGTATACTTTCCCTGATGTCAAACACCAATGGATATGGGATCATCCATCGTCCATCTACATAGGTCGAGAAGCTATACGCAATTCTGGTATATCGATGCCCTGTCTCGATACACCTACGACTAGGAACATTTGAATGATGTACTTAGCGACTACACTGTCACCACTAGTATGATTTGCACCATAGTCCTTGTAGTCAAGTACTCATCCTAAGGGCTTTATCAATATGTAATATAGAGACAATCAGAGTACATGTTAAGATAAAGAGCAACCAGATAGCATACTATCATTTCGAGCAAGAAAGTCCTCCATATATATGTCCAAGCATCCATTACAATATACATCGTATGTACACTAATGGGCTCTAGGGCATACATATCACTAACAATACTGAGATTTACTGGTAAGTGTTATTAGTAGTTTCTCGACTCGTTTTGAGCCTCACATCAGCATGACTTATCAAGTTATTAGGGTCTGACGTTTACTAACCCCGGACTCGATATGAGACATATCAGACGAAGAAACTGGACTGTATGGTAGTGTTACTCATTGGATTTACGGAAGTATGGACAAGCTTGCTTGCTGATCTTCTGATCGCTCAATACCTTGGTAGCCGTTACGTCCAGCTAGTACTGCTGACGGCTTGTGGGTGACTGATATAATCATCACCTACTGTTGGCGTATTGACGAGTCTTTCGAGTCCTATACAGAGGTTTCCTAGCTCAAGCGAAACAAAGTAGGGCACATATGAGATATGTGCAGGACCGAGATTGATACTTGTATGTGATACAGTATTCTGATCTCACGATATAGGTTATATGTGATATAACCAGATTATTGAATCAAGTATTGATTCAATAATTTGTTATATGTATATTTGATATACATGTAAATGATATTAGTCGGTTGTATAAGATGTAGCCGGATTATTAAATCAAGTGTTGATTTAATAATTTAATGTATAATTATATATTTGATATATTAATATACATTAACAAATATTAGCTCACTTAAGAATTTGTTTGCTACAAATACATACAAATATATATGTGATATATATCAATGTACTTATTTTTGTGTCATGCTAGATAATACATTGGACTTGGGTGTATGAGACTCATACCTAACTAAAGATAATTTGGGTCATTAATTATTAAGGGAAAAATCAAAATTAGGTGGAAATTAGAATGGCTAAGATGCTTGTGGAAGCATGTAGAAGCCTTGACTTAAGTCCACCAATTTTTTTACTCTGGATATTTATTAACCTAACCATTATCTTTAGCTATGGTTAAGTCTCTACATGAGTTTATATAAGATATTTTCTTACCCATGTTTCATTACTTGATCACTTGAGTTTCTTCTTCATCTCTTTCCTTGCTCTCTAGCTTTAAAGTGAGAAGGAAAAGAAAAGGAGAAAAATAATTCTAAAGTTTCCTACTTCATCAATTTATACAAAACTAGCCATTTAGTATAGGTTGTTTACTTCACTAATTCATCAATCAGTGAAGACGTAGCTTGAGTTAGTGTTTCTTCGACGTAGATCATCTTCGGCCTCAAAGATAATTGAGCAAGCCCGTTCCTTTCGTCTAGTGGAGCCTAAGGAGAGTCCGGGACACCACTACTTAGAGCAAATGGACTACTACACGGAGCTTTAGAAGCGAAAGACAGATATACAAAGGTTGTATTCCTATATCACTTAGAGTAAAGTTTGTTTACATGCTATAAAAACTCTAATTCTCTAGTTAAATCCTTGGTTCAGGCTCGCTCAGCACCCTAAATTTTTAAAGTTGCATACTTGATGCTTGCCGAAACCGTGTCGAGGTGCTAAGCGAACCCAGCAGTTTTCCTCTTCCATCAACTCGTGTTGGACGGCCATTCTTAGGCTTGGAACTTTGAATTCGAGCGGGAGGATTGCTTCCACTCCAAAGAGTAGTGAGTATGGAATGGACTGAGTTGGAGTGCGGTGCGTGGTATGATATGCCCACAACGCCTCATGGAGCTTGAGATTCCAGCCGCTCTTATTAGCAGAAGCATTTTTCCTCAGGAGCTTGCATAGAGTTTTATTGAAGGCTTCGCCTAGCCCATTGGCTCTTGGATTATAGATGGAGGAATATTTCCAGTCTATCTTGTGCTGAGTAGCGAACCTTGAGACTTTGAAGCTCTTGAATAAAGGCCCGTTGTCAGAAATGATTCTTCTGGGAGTACCGAAGCGGTATAGAATATTATGCCGGAAGAACGTCAGAATATCTTCTGTCTTGACTTCTTTTAGCGGGACAGCTTTAGCCATCTAGAGAAGTAGTCAGTTGCGGCCAATATGAACCCGTGGCCTTTGGATGATGGAGGATCAATTGGACCAACAATGTTGGTGCCCCAAACTTCGAAGGGCCATAACGCCACCGTAGGATGCAGCGGATTAGGATGCTTGTGAATAAAGTCATTATGAATTTGGCATAGATGATACCTCTTCGCATGCTCTTCACAATCCCTTATCATGGTAGGCCAGTAATATCCAAGACGTTTGATTTGAAGCCACATTTTGAGGTTGGATTGGTGAGCTCCGCAGATGCCTGAGTGAACTTCTTTCATGACTTTTTGGGCTTCGGCCGATGACAGACATCTGAGCCAGAGTTGGTTATATGATCTGCGATATAGTGTATTATTTACAAACACGTATCGAAGAGCTCTCTTCTTCAGCTGAATCCTCGCAGATTTTCCTTCAGGTAGCTTGTCGTATCGGAGGTACTCTATGAAGGGTTCTCTCCAATCAGGCTCATCTTGGACGATCAAAGCTTCTTCGGCAGGATTGTTCTCTTGTTCTACGATTCCATCTTCATGTAAAGAGACCGAAGGTAGAATTTACCGGATTCTGATTGTTATCAGAATTTCATCCATATCGACATCAGCCAGCTCCTTGGTTAAGCGAGCGAGTACGTCAGCTTTTCCATTCAACACCCTAGGAACTCTCAACAATTCAATGTGGGTGAACTGTTTCATTAGCTCCACCACCCGGCTTCTGTACCGAGCTAACTCGGGTTTGTATATCTTATAGTCGCTGCTTACTTGGTTGCTGGGAATCACCGTAGACTCGTAGCCGAAGGATTTCCATTTCTATGGCGAGCTCCAGACCAGCTATCAGAGTATCGTACTCAGCCTCGTTGTTTGTGCGAGGCTCGGTGAGAGCTAAAGAACGTCGTAGGGTTCCCATCGATGGCGTGATGAACACCAATCCTATCCATGCTTTTATCTGTGGGACGCTTGATTTGCTGGAGGTCTTAATTGATGAGGCTCCGTCGAAGTAGAGCTCCCAACATGGCTCGTCATCCTCAAGGTGCAGCACTTGTTCGCCGGGTAACTCGCAATTGAGCGGTGACCCTTCTGGTATGGGATGAGCAACAAGGAAGTCGGCGAGGGCTTGCCCTTTTACTACTTTCTGAGTGTAACGTTTTAGAAATCGTTTAGGTTAATCATCCGATAATCCGTAATATAACTCGTGTTTTCCGTAAAACTTAATTATAATTATTTTTCAACATAGACTTAATTATACCTATTTTAGCTATGTAATTGCCAGTATTTGGTATTTAATTGGTCGCTTATAAATTTCTAGTTTACTTAAATATTTTTCTTAATTAATTTTTTTAAATATTATTTTAAGCCTTCACTTATAAATTTAATTAGTGATAATTACAAATTGGAATAGGTTAATTATACTTTAGTGAACCATGACCACATAGAATCAAGTTTGTAACATGCTCCATTCTTTCTTAATTGTGTCTCAATGGTTCTGGAGATTTCTAGGAAAATATTAATTAAGAAAATAAACTAATTAAGATGTAAGTTAATAGGTGTAATAATTAGGGGGTTTCGAGACTTGACACTCCCTCACTTCACTCACCTCTCCCCTCCCCCCACTACTGGCCGAGCCTAAAACTGTAGCCTCCCCCATTTCTCCACTTATTTTCCTGTCACGACCCAAAATTTGGCACGTGACCGGCTCTTAAACCACGTGACGTCAACAGTCATAACGCAATTTAAGTAAGCCGAAAACCGAGAAATCTAAACCATCAAAAGTAGTAAGTGATAAAAACATTGTTAAAAACATTTGGAAATCTCAAGTAAAAATCTTTAAACTTAAGTTTATTTTTTTAAAAATTTCGGCTGCGCGTCCTTTGTAAAAACTAGCCACAAAACGGGTACAAACATAAAATATAAGTAAGACAACATATGATATAAATACAGCATCCCCAAACAGGAGCAAATCAGGCCCAAAGGTAGAAACAACCACCACAAGTATAATATACGACGCCGTAGCGAAGAAATAGACAATATAAAGTGAAAACAGTATAAGAGATAAAACTGCATAATAAAAGTCGGCTCATACGAGCTCGACACCCAGAGTCACAAAATATACAATATCGTCCTCACAACTCGTCTCTAAGTCAATACATGAAATGGTAGATGGAGAGAACTAGATACAATAAGATTTACAATGAATATAAAATAGGATAACCGCAACCCACCTACAGCAAAACGGCTCACAGCCAACCGTAGTGGTATCCGCTGCAAAAATATACAATGAGATAGCCCTGCCGCGACTACTCTGAGGGTCAGACTGCAAAACACTGTGGCACAACGAAGGTGAGTTGCCAACTCATGAATAGTAAGTAACTTCATACAGGTAATCGCAGGTATGCACGTACTGCGATACCCTATCACATGCAATCTGAAAGTATCAATATGCTAATATGGATATGCAATAATCATGAAAGGTGCTCTATCAGGTACTATAAATACATGAAGTAATGCATATCAATGAATACTGAGTATGGGATAAAACATGTTATCATAAATGAATCATCATGGTGGAAATACCGGTGTCCATCAACGACACCCTAAATCCCAATACCTCAGGCGCCGTCACTCTGATCGGCCCTCATATCCTGTAAATCTCATGGAACCTGAGTGCCCAGCATCGGCGCTCGAAAACATCATGAAATACTCGTGTCCAACAATGACACGCAAATCCAAATATTCGGGCTCCGTCAGTCCGGATCGGCCCACGGGCTCCGTCAGTCCGGATCGGGCCACGGGCTCCGTCTCTCGACTCCCGGATAACCGCCAGGTCCAACCAATTACCGGTAGGTAGTAGTCCCTCTTCCAGGATCATTGTCTAATACACAACATCCATTTATTTCCCCTGGGTACCATACCAGGACCATCATGAACCCGCAAACGGATCATCCAACTCCTCGAATCGGGTTTCTATCACACGTCTCAGAACCGAGAAAACGCATGGTGGACGCACTTAAATATCATATCAAGAGAAATCGGGTTTTCAAAACAATGCATACTTTCTTGAAATAATACCATGGTTCTCAAGTCCATAAATCACATGAAATCCGTTTCTCAATGCGTAAATCCTTAAAATATGATATATGCAACATAAAACCATAATATGAGCATATCAAGGGAAAACCGCTTTTTAAATGAATCCCGTTTTTAAATATATCATGTGGTTCCCAATTTCTCCAAAATCAAATCCAACATCATATAAAGGTGTATATGTAGCTATAGCAAGTATAGGTGTATACATGTAAGTATGTATGCACGATGTATCTCATATGAACAATAGAATAATAATCCATGTGTCAATATCAATAACAATACAATAATGCATATGTGTATAGGTCGTGCATGTCATGGCAATTACCGACGGTGTGGGTGTAGCATACAATTTAGTACTCGTGCAACATGAGCCGTCAGTAATGGTGCAGTGTCCACTAGTTACTAAGTCAAGGCACAACATGTAATGGTATGTAATGATGCTCATGAATAATCAACATATATGAAAATGAACATGCGGCTATAATATCCTATCAAGCCCTGGTGCATAATGCCATACCGGCGATTTCCCCGTAGTTGTTAAATCTACTCACCGGTGATCTCGAGCTCAGTAAATCCGACCACCTGCTTCCCTTTCTTCGTAGCGTCCGAAATCCCCGCCTGCGATCCTATTAACACAAAACACAATAACGCGTAGATTTAGCAAACTACGCAATAATAACGAACATAACGCCAATTTAAAGAATTGGTTACCTTAGGCTACAAAAGGGTCTGCTTAGCGGCTAATGTTAGTGTATATGCCCTAGAGGCCATTATTATATCATACTAGCTTGTATATTACTTAATGGAAGCTTAGGATATTCATAGTTGTATTAACAGTCTTGCTCAAAATGGTATTATGCTACTTGGTTTGTTTCTACTTTAATATGTGCATGTGTTTAATTTTGCATATCGCTTATACATATTAGTAGAGCCCTTAGGATCTTTGCTTGATTACCAGCGTTGTAATGGAATTCACACTAGTGGGGGCTGGGTAATCTACAAGCACATCCTTATATAGGTCCCTAGTCGTAGGATTATCAAAATGGGGCATCGATACTCCAGAGTAGACTAGTGTATACGCTTCTCATCACAGCAGGGGAGATGGTCTGTCCCACAGCCATTAGTACGCCGTACTGGAGATAGTATGCAGGTGCTCGTTAGGTTACGAGTACACCGGACATGACTCGCAGGGAACTGCTGGTGAGTATTATACCTATCGTCAGATAGCAGTTTCCAGGTGACATGAGTACAGCTTAGTCCGTCGACTTGACACTGCCACATCGCCTCAAGTGTGTTCCCACTGTACTTTGATTACTACCCTACCACGGCTCGAAGGAGTCGTGCAAACAGGTAGTAGTTGGGTGCAGTCCTGAAGCATTTGGAGGCAGTGGCGGTTTGACAGGAGTCGTCTCTCCCGGTATTGTGGGATGATATCACGCTGTGTCTGGAGAGCCATTACACAAAGTCCCTGACCAGGGCAAGCGAGATTTACTGGTAGGTGTTCCAGTAGTTTCTCAGGGTGTTCTGGGCTATACTCTGACACGACTTATACCGTTATTAGGGGTCTGACGTTTACCACCCCCTAGGCCCAATATGCGATACTCTTAGACGAACAGACCAGACTGTATGGAGATTGTCACATTCAGGCTCAATAGGAGTTCGGATGGGTTTTCCTCATCGGCCTTCTTATCGACATCTACCTGGGAACCGTTATATACAGCTAATACCGCTGCGGCCTGTGGTTAAACCCACTGCCAGCGTAGTGTCGAGTCATTAGAATCCTACACAGAGAGTTTCCCTGCACAGGGCAAAAGGTGTAGAGCCCGTATGGTTTTACGGCAGGGTTACGATCACTTATGTGCACTTGTGCGCGTATGATGTTCGGGCGGATAATGCTTGTAGGCTTTTGTTTAAGCCATATCCTAGTATTATATATAGATGGATCAGTTGTTGTCTCTTAGTATTCGTATTCTTCGGAATATAGATGCGGGTGTGTATGCACGGATGTGGGGAGTAAAGAAGGAGATGCCTCATTAGGGTTTTGACCATTGACTTGATTAAAACCATTATGAGGTGGACGAAAATGTTCACTAATCTTTTAATGATAATTGTGTCTTGGCTAATTAGTTTGACCATTTGACCATGTTGACCATGGTTGACTTAGATATTTTTGTTAAGCACTAGATATTTTGCTTAGCATTAATGGTGACATGATAATTGTCAAATCAAGGTTGCCATCACAATTATCATGATAAAAGATTTGTTTTCTTTTTCGCTCATAGTTCATTATCTCATACATCTTCTCTCTCTTCGAGAGAGCTCCCATGTTTGCTCTCCTTCTTCTTCCTCACTAAAAATCCATTAAGCTCCCATGTGTTGAGAAAATTAAGGTTTCAATAGACAAACAAATACATCTTCTTACTCTACATCACCTAGGCCATCATGTTTAGCAAGCTTGTTGCCCTAGTTACCTCGGTCTTGAGGTGGAGCTCGGACTATAGACTCTCGGGTGGATCATCTTCGACTCAAGGAGGCCGTTGAAGAAGACACGGTCCGGATTGACCCTTGGAGCCTACGGAGACGAGGAGGACAGCGGAGAAGACCTGAAGGACTTGTAGCATGAGGTATAATCTTCTAGCATAGTAGATAAAACCTCTAGTTTGTTTGTTAGCAATGGTTTAGCAAAGATCCTTAAGCATAGTCTATATTACCTTGTAAGAAAATTTTGATTTTTACCTATTCCGCTTCCCCGCAAACTAGCGGGCTGTATAACATAGACTTATAGTGGTATCAGAGCCAGGCTAAACTATTACTAACATGTTAGTATAGTGATAGAAATTCGATCACCGGAAAAATCACAAAACCACGTCAAAAATGCACGTTTTCTGTCGTTTTTAAAAACTGGTCCAAATTTTTTTCAGGGACCTTAAAAATACGTGCAGGATTTTTTATGGACACCCAAGAAAAACGAGGTCGTGACTCGGTCAGACCACCACAGAAGCGCGGCGAAACCATGCGTTTCGCCACGGATCCGCCGGCCGAGTCGACTCCGAGTCAACTCGTTTTTCCTGCAGAGTGTCTAGCTTGGTGTCTTGTGATTTTTCTGATACTTTGTTTCCACCCAGAATCTTTTGTGTACTGTGTTGCACTTGGGGTAGATTCAAATCTGGTAATCGATCGAAATTCAAAATACTTTAGCTAATCGGATCTTCTGTGATGTGGTATTTGTACTGAACGTCTACTAATCGCTATACGTCGATTAGTGGGGGTTGTACATATCTATGATCTGTGATGTTGGATTGTGTATATGAACTTATTGGATTGTCATGGATAAATAGCCGGGGATGTGAGATGAGCGTTTTATCTTTCATTTGATGTAAATTATAAATTGATGTAATATTATTTTATGGTCGCACATCCGGGTTGAGGTTGTAGTTGTTGGGTATAATGCCCTCAGAGTCAATTATTGGATCACGGGCACGTGATTGCAATGATTGAGAGAGGACCTATACCGTTAGAACAGTCTTACTCAAAATGATAGTATACTATCCGGTTTTCTTTATCATCGTGTACTGCTTTAGGTGACCTTACAGGTCACTATTGCACGTTGATAGAGCCCTTAGGATTCTTGCTTGACGACAGCAGTATGGTGGCGATCATATACGTGGGACCTGGGGTCTATAAGCATATCCTTAAAAGGTCCCTAGTCGTGGTAGTTTCGAGACAGGGCATCGATACTCCAGAGTAGACTAGTGTACACAGTCGAGACCCCGACGAGGGGCGGTGGCCTGTCTCATAAGCCACTGGTGTCAGTTGGTTCACCTAAGATGTATACAGGTGCTCATTGGGTTATGAGTACACCGGACAGGACTCGCCGGGAACATGCTAGTTGGTCTTATACCAGACGTCAGATAGCAGTTCCCTGGTGACATGTGTACAGGTTAGTTCATCGACCTGAGATCGTCATTTGTCTCGTGTGAGTTCCCACTGTACTTTGATTACTACCCTACCACGCTCAAAGGAGACGTGCAAACAGGTTTTAGTTGGGTACAGTCCCGAGCCACATGGAGGCAGTGACCAGATCTTCAGGGGTTCGTCTCTTCCGGTATTGGGGGTGAGGTTGCGCTGTGTCTAGGAGAGCCATTACACGAAATCCTTGGCCAAGGAAGGAGATTTACTGGTAGGTATTCCAGTATTATCTCAGGGTGTTCTGGGCTACGCTCCGACACGACTTGTACCGCTTTTAGGGATATGGCTTTTACCAACCCCCAGGCCCTCCATGCGATGCTCATAGACGAACGGACCGGACTGTACGGATATTGTCACTGACAGGCTCAGTAGGGTGTCAGGATGAGTTCGCTCATCGACGTCCCTTTTGGTCAATACCTGGTAGCCCGTTACGTATGGCTAATACCTCTGACGTGCTAGTAGTTAAATTCACAGCCAAAGTATTGACGAGTCTTTAGAGTCCCCCACAGACCGTTTCTCAAGTTTTGGGCGAAACACTGTAGAGGCCGTATGGAGATATGGCAAGGTTCGATCAGATAGGTGCGGTATTGCACGGATCATGATCGGACGGATAATACTAGCGGGCTTTGGTTTAAGCCGGATCCTAGTATAGTACAGTGTAGATTTTGTCTAATTGCATTTGTATTCGATCGGAATACAAATGCGGGTAAATATATACAGTCGCGGGGTTTTCCTGTAATTTATTACGGGATCGTTTTTTTTAAGTTGCCAGTTTGCTTTCCGTTTCGGCCATTTTTCCTTTGTTCTTTCGTTGGCGGAAAATTGGTGTGTAGGGGCTTATTTGCAAATGTGCAAATTAGCATTGTGGAGGGTGTTTCTTGTAATTGATAGTTTCATGATGGTTCCACCATACATTGACTTCTTGGTTCATGTTTGTTCATCATGGCTTGACTTTTGCTTGATTTGAGTGATGATGGGTTTTGCTTTTTGACTTGGCTGTGATCATTATTCATCATGATAACCCTTTCTCTCTCTTGCATTATTTGCTCACTCTCTCATCTCATTCCATGAAAGTCTTGGCCGGCCATTCTTTTGGGAGAGGGCTGTCCAAATTTGTGTGGGGGTTTTATCATCTCATTTGCTCACACAAAAAATCATATAGCACCATTTCAAAGCATACCTCCCTCCACCTTCAAAAATGGCAACTTCTCCACAACCCCTTGAGACAAAGAGTACTACACTAGCCTACAGCATTTCTTGGACACGTCGACTCGCCAACTTCGTGCCCGAGTTACCTCGGTCCAGAGGTGGGAGCCCGTAAAAGAACCCGGCGATGTGGTGCCCTTCCGACGAGGGGATGAAGACCGGAGATTCCGCGAGGAGATCGGGATGACGACGAGAAGACCGAAGGACACGGATCGCTCGGTATATCTCTCTACCCCTTCTCTAGTTAGCTAGGATTAGGTTAATGGCCCGATCCGGGTTTTTAGTACGCGGTAGCGCCGGTTTTAGTTCATAGAAAAATTTTTGATTCCGCATTTTGGCCTCATTCAGACGGCTGGGGCGCTGCCGTGCACCAACCTGGTATCAGAGCCACGCCATTAACCTAGTCTAGCTTGCTCTAACGTATTTACAAGTTCGATAGAACAAATTTCCAGAAACCACAATTTCTATTGCATCAGTTTCTGTCGATTTTTTTTTAGCTCAAAATTTTTTTCAGTACATTACAGAAATACGTGCAGGGAATTCTAAGAATTCTGTAGAAATCTGGTTGCATGTTTTCACTGTTCCACCACGGAACCGCGGCTAGACCCATGCTCTGGCCACGGTTCCGTGGCCATATTATCTCTTCACTGTACCAGATTTCTACAGTGGGTCTTAGACTGGGAAATGGAGTTTTTGGTATATTCTGTTTGGGCCCAGATTTCCTTTGAGTGCTACAGTTGAGCTTGGGGCCCACTTCGAGAAATTTAGTCGATCGAAAATTTTAAACGTGTTAGTTCACAGTATTTACATTATATCTGCGACCGTGAATGTTATTTGATCGGTAAATCCTGTCTAACTGCTATAGCCCTTTTAGACGGATTTGCGAACGTGACATTCACGTTGATGTTCTGTGTTGTGCTGTGATGTTGCGGATTTTTCGTGGTGGATAGCCTGGATGCAATGGTAGTACAGTTTAGGTTGTTTTTGTACATTTGATATTGCGGGGCGAGCGTCCGACATGTGGACTGCCGTTACTGCCTGTTTGTATATTATTCTTTTGGGGCACGACCGGGCTGAGGTCGATGTACCTGTTATATGTATATTTTACTTTTTGTACTATGATTACCCCGCGGTGGGGTGCACGGATAGCCGGATTCTAGAGGGCAACGGGCCCGCATCTCATGGCGTTTAGACGGAGGGGGCTTCACTCTAGAATTGGCGGGCTATTCGCCGCACTCGTAGGGGGTATAGGTTGACCCAAGGAGGGGTGCCCAAGTTACTGGATTCCATGAAGTGCTGGGTGGTCCATTCACGTTGTTGAAGGGGGCTGCCTCGCTTCAGGTTTTGGCGGGTAACTTGTCGCGCCCGTAGGGGTCTAGGATTTCATTGCACAGGCTATCCACACGACCAGGGGAACGTCGGGTTTCAGTAGCGGCTCTATGAAACCCGGGGATCCCAGAATTCTGTATTGTTCTGTGATACTTATTACATTTCTGTGATGTTGCATTTTATCACGCCTTGAGCGATTATTATATATTGATATATATACTAGTAGATGTTGTATATGTTTTGCATCCACGCTAGTCCAGTCCCCGCTCTGTCGTTAGTTAAGTAACCTAACGGGTAATGACGAGACCCAGTGGCGAATGCGGATGGCATATACGTACGTCATTATTTTTGTTCTTTATTGTTGTGATCAATTGATAGGACTGCATTGATTCGGATCAATGCAAGCTAAAACAAACCTATTCTGATGTTGTTGGAACAATTTTTCAAAAAGCTGTTATTGCAAGGACGTTCTCTTTTGTTTTGCACAGTGGTATTCGGTTATGAATATCCAGCACCTCAGTCGACGAGGCAAGGGCCGAGATCCCTTCACCGGGAGTGACCCCTTGGACAGAAGTTTGCGTCAGGGCAATAACTTCACTATAGTCGATTACTTTTGCTTTGCATTGTGGTATTCAGTTGGAATATCCTGCACCTCATTCTACGGGGAAAGAGCTGAGATCCTTTCACCGGGAGTGACCTCTTTAGCAAAGGTTTTCGTCACTATATTTTTATAAAAAGCTATCCAATTCCTTCAACGATATCAAGTTCATTACGTTAAAGGTTTTTTGCCAAAAACCATTCGTAGCCCTCCGTCATTTCAGACGGGTAGCACGTAGTATTCATGCTATGTTTGTTGACCTTCGTCAAGGCATAGTGAATGGTAGCTGCTTGTTACCTTTCTGCTGCATAGATAGATGCGTTGGTTTGGGACAGTCGTATAGCCTTGTTGACCTTCATTAAGGGCTTGTACGGTTGGGTTCAAATTAACCTGGACAATGATGGGTAGAACTTGACATGTGGCTTATGATTTGTTGACCTTCGTCAAGGTCATAAGAGCATGGGGTAAAAATCACATCGGGAGTTTCTAAAGAAACTGAAACTTGCCAGATATGCGCATACCTTCTGGAGTGTGATAACGTGAGTGGATTCCATCATGTTATCATGCGATGATAGTTGGATCCCGATTCCCACTGATGAGTTGGTTTACTCCTCGGGTGATCCCGGCTAATTCTTCTTTTAGGTTTGGAGGAGAATTTGATGTTACAGTGGAAGGTTTCCTGATTAGATAAAGTGATAACCATTCTGATCTAGGTTAGTGTGCACGCTGAGTGTTTCTTTTCTCTCTCTCTTTGGCAGCGACCATGACCCGACCCTTGACTATGACTCAGTGACCAAAATTAACCGAACCTTCTTAAACACTGGCTTTTGGATTTTCAGAGTTGCATACCTCAATGCCACTCCTACTTTTACCCTTTTCTCCAGAACACCCCGTATTAGTACGAACGTCCACTTCCATTGGATAAAACCATCGTATGGTTATATAAGAATTCAAACGAATTTATTCGAGGATGGTTTCCGGTTCTGGAGAAAACGAATATGACTATTCAGTTGTCTTTTCCTTTTACCTTCTCTCAAGTTGCGAGTGCTCCTTGGATTAGGGGATAGTGCACCCGTTACGCCTATTGGATAGTCTTCTTCCAAACCTTAGGCTGGTGCCGAACGGTAGGGAATGAAGAAAGCCGATTAGCCTAAGTGTGGTGTACAGAAGGTATTAAGTTAAGACAATTAAAGGGATTAGAAGGAGGGCAAAATAAATTGCGACTGCTATTCACGACCAAACCAAGTATTTCATTACCACTCCCACTTCACCTTTGTATTTCTCCAGAACACTCCGTATCACTACGAAGATCCATAGTTATTTGGATACTCCATCGTATGGTTATATACGAACTCGAAAGGAACTTGTTCCAGTTCGCGGATGGATTCTGGTTCAGGAGAAATAGGAATAAGGTTTATTCGGTTGTCTTTTATCTGCACCTTCTCTCGCATTGTGAGTGTTCCTAAGATTAGGACAGTACACCCATTATGCTTATTAGATAGTCTTCTTCCAAACCATAGGCTGGTGCCGAAAGTTAGGGAAAGAAGAAAACCATTTAGCCTAAGAGGCTGTACAGAAGGTAATGACTAAAGACATATAAAGGGATTTGGAGAGGTGGCAAAGAAATATACGGTTATAGTTGTGAATCTGGATAATGGAAGAGGCATTACTAGGAATACCTGGGTACCCCATCGAAACATTTACATGTTTCAGTTTCACTGTGTGCTGTTAAAGGAAAACTGATTTCCCAATTAGCCCTTGCTCCAGGGTATGTATTTACCAGGTATAATTCTCACATCTGTATGGTTTTACAGATGATGAGTGGGAGTAAGTTATTGGGAATTAGCTGATTGTCCTCATTATATCGGAATTCGTTGTAATTAGTGATATTTGAGGAAACCACCTGGGTTGTTTACCAGACGGCAAATATTTGGTTTTGAATATCCGTTGTTATGCACCAATTTCAAATTGTCATATCTATACGTCTATCTTTATAGAGTGAGATATAACCTTTTGAAATTATGTCGATGACATTTACCTATATCAGTTGATGATTAGGTAAGGAGCATTAAACAGCGGTGTAATTCTTCTTAACCATAAGTACAGTTTTCAACCTACGACGCACAGGGTTTGAGTTATTAGACTCAGAGGACTTATACAGAGTATTGTATGTTGTCCAGTATCCATTAGGACAGAGGGGTTGGTCCTCGTACTATATTCGGTTTATTTATGACTTCTCTAGTTCTTAGACAGGTGTTTCGTAGAAACACAGGGTCTAAGTTTTGAGAAGTTATAGGTATAAGAATAAAGTAGGGAACCAGGTGTTGCAAGTATCAGGATTCTTCAAGGTGATCGAAGATGTAGATACTAGTGTATGGTATTCAGTTGATAGTAATGATTAAGAGAACTTGCTTCTCTTTTAGGTTACTCATAATTAGAAGCACTCTTAAGTTGAGTAATGCTGATCGGCCTCTTTCCATTTAGTTGACATGCACTGGAGACAGCTGCATGATTTGAATCTGGTTCAATTAAATCAGTGCGTCTATTTCTATATTGGATATAGAACAGTTCATATCTTAACGATGTTAAGGTACGGGGAGTTGTCCGGCTTATGCTTAAAACCAGACTCTGGATAACTCAAGGCACGTTTCTGTAATGGCTGTTTGTGTGTTGACCCAGGCTATGACGATGGTTGACTTTCTACCATCAGGAAGATCAATAGTGATATTGTTCTAGACTCGCCACGGTTTTAAGAGAAATGGATTTTTTCAGAAAACAGTAGTGGGAGTATGGTAGAACTGGAAGTGATTCCAGAACCGCAAACGATTACTGAAAATTTGATAAGAACCTAAAGATTCGATCTGATTGACATTCCATTGGCCAATCCGCAGATTTGGTGGGTAACCTCATGCACCCGAGAGGTACTCCGGTAGCCTCAAGGACGGTGGCAGGGAGGTTCTTGTTTACCCAGACTTGACGCTGCTGTTGTTCCAGGCTATGAGACCCGGCAGGAGATGAGTATAGCGTCGTTCTAAACTAGCTTTAGAAGTGTACGTGTATATGACTCTGCCAGAGGGTTGTCGTAGTCAGTGGGAGCAGCGGAAGCATAGTGGATAGGTGGCTTATGTCAATTTATAGACTAAAGCAGATATAGCGGAGATAGATCATCTATTTCTGATGTGACAGTCATAGGTTTGACTTCATCAGAATAGGGGATGAATCTGTTAAGAAGGTAGTAGCGTGTGATGTCCTGGTATTTGGATGAGATACACAGAGTAGGAAGTGAAATTCCTTTACTACGGTCGGTTATACTTTGGTCGTCACACAGTGGTTTCTCCACAAAGGAAATGGATTTCATATCAGACATTCTGGTTACTGGATCTATGGTTTTAGATCTAGATTTGGGTAGTTTCCCAATCAGGGTACTTAGACAACATTCTAGAGGTGCTTTAGAATGGACGACTCCTGGCATGGTGGTGTACCTGCAGGTGATGGTGTCACCCTCTCTAAAGGTGTCTTACTGACTAAAGGGGAGAGGGATGTGCATGATTGGCATATCACTTGCTTAGGCAATTGAGTCAATCATGAGATATCAAGTACCACACCAGATGTTGTTTAGGCACGAGCTGCAATAAGTTGATATTAATCCAATCCTGGAGAAACAATCGGAACCAGTTTTAGAACATAAGTGGATGTTCTAGGGATTTGATGACGGCAGCCTCCATTAGGAGACGGTTATCATTCCAGGCTTCCAGGGTGACCTGGACGACAGAGTGACTGTCAGAGTTATAGTTTTCCCTCTGACGAGGGGCAGTGTTTTGGACAGGTGGTCCAAGTGGATACTGAGGGAGGCATGGTGCAAGATACTGATTAAGTTCAGTTGACGATACAGTCTGAGAAGTTTGGATTTGGAGTTCATTTATGAACTAGGTACCATCAGATATCCAGACATACTCTAAGATAGGTATTGCTCATTTCGGGAGATGGCTTTCTCCACGAACTTGAGATAAAGAGAGACATAGAAAGAAACATTAGAGCGGATCCACTCACTGAGGCTATTCCTCGAACGCATTAGTTTTGCAAGCGGGTTTTGTGAGACTGATTGGTAGAGGAGTTGGGTTTTCGGTATCACACGGGCTGTAAGTATGCGACATCGTAATAATTAGCCTTAAGTGCAAGTGGGAGATTGTTGGGTATAATGCCCTCAGAGTCAATTATTGGATCACAGGCACGTGATTGCAATGATTGAGAGAGGACCTATACCATTAGAACGGTCTTACTCAAAATGATAGTATGCTATCTGGTTTATTTTTATCATCGTGTACTGCTTTAGGTGACCTTACAGGTCACTATTGCACGTTGATAGAGCCCTTAGGATTCTTTCTTGACGACCAGCAGTATGATGGCGATCATATACGTGGGAGCTGAGGTCTATAAGCATATCCTTAAAAGGTCCATAGTCATGGGAGTTTCGAGACAGGGCATCGATACTCCAGAGTAGACTAGTGTATACAGTCAAGACCCCGACGAGGGGCGGTGGCCGGTCTCACAAGCCACTGGTGTCAGTTGGTTCACCTAAGATGTATACAGGTGCTCATTGGGTTATGAGTACACCGGACAGGACTCGCCGGGAACATGCTAGTTGGTCTTATACCAGACGTCAGATAGCAGTTCCCTGGTGACATGTGTACAGGTTAGTTCATCGACCTGAGATCATCATTTGTCTCGTGTGAGTTCCCACTGTACTTTGATTACTACCCTAGCACGCTCAAAGGTGACGTGCAAACAGGTTTTAGTTGGGTACAGTCCCGAGCCACATGGAGGCAGTGAGCGGATCTTCAGGGGTTCGTCTATCCCGGTATTGGGGGTGAGGTCGCGCTGTGTCTAGGAGAGCCATTACACGAAGTCCTTGGCCAAAGCAGGAGATTTACTGGTAGGTATTCCAGTAGTATCTCAGGGTGTTCTGGGCTACACTCCGACACGACTTGTACCGCTTTTGGGGGTCTGACTTTTACCAACCCTCTAGGCCCGCCATGCGATGCTCATAGACGAATGGACCGGACTGTACGGATATTGTCACTGACAGGCTCAGTAGGGTGTCAGGATGAGTTCGTTCATCGACGTCCCTTTTGTTCAATACCTGGTACCCCGTTACGTATGGCTAATACCTCTGACATGATAATGGTTAAATCCACAGCCAAAATATTGACGAGTCTTTAGAGTCCCCCACAGACCATTTCTTAAGTTTCGGGCGAAACGCTGTAGAGGCCGTATGGAGATATTGCAGGGTTCGATCAGATAGGTGTGGTATTGCACGGATCATGATCAGACAGATAATACTAGTGGGCTTCGGTTTAAGCCGGATCCTAGTATAGTACAGTGTAGATTTTGTCTCATTGCATTTGTATTCGGTCGGAATACAAATGCGGGTACGTATATACAGTCGCGGGGTTTTCCTGTAATTTATTACGGGATCATTTTTTCTGAAGTTGCCAGTTTGCTTTCCGTTTCGTCCATTTTTCCTTTGTTCTTTCTTTGGCGGAAAATTGGTGTGGAGGGGCTTATTTCCAAATGTGCAAATTAGAATTGTGGAGGGTGTTTCTTGTAAATGGTAGTTTCATGATGGTTCCACCATACATTGACTTCTTAGTTCATGTTTGTTCATCATGGCTTGACTTTTGCTTGATTTGAGTGATGATGGGTTTTGCTTTTTGACTTGGTTGTGATCATTATTCATCATGATAACCCTTTCTCTCTCTTGCATTATTTGCTCATTCTCTCATCTCATTCCATGAGTGTCTTGGCCGGCCATTCTTTTGGGAGAGGGTTGTCCAAATTTGTGTGGGGGTTTTATCATCTCATTTGCTCACACAAAAAATCATATAGCACCATTTCAAAGCATATCTCCCTCCACCTTCAAAAATGGCAACCTCTCCACAACCTCTTGAGACAAAGAGTACTACACTAGCCTACAGCATTTATTGGACACGTCGACTCGCCAACTTCGTACCCGAGTTGCCTCGGTCCAGAGGTGGGAGCCCGTAAAAGAACCCGGCGATGTGGTGCCCTTCCGACGAGGAGATGAAGACCGGAGATTCCGCGAGGAGATCGGGACGACGACGAGAAGACTGAAGGACACGGATCGCTCGGTATATCTCTCTATCCCTTCTCTAGTTAGCAAGGATTAGGTTAATTGCCCGATCCGGGTTTTTAGTACGCGGTAGCGCCGGTTCTAGTTCATAGAAAAGTTTTTGATTCCGCATTTTGGCCTCGTTCAGACGGCCGGGGCGCTGTCGTGCACCAACAGTAGTCACCATTGTATATTATTTCTTTTACTGTTTTCTACTCCTAGGATACACCCAAGGTGGGGTGCACAAACTACCGGATACTTTGAAGTGCCGAGTGGCCTACTCACTTTGTTGAGGGAGGTTGCTTGACTTCGGGTACTTGGCGGGTAGTTTGCCGCATCCGTAGGGGTCTAGAGTGGGGTTTGGCTATTCATCACGACCGTGTAAGCCATCTTTCATTGCAGGCTTAAACGAAACGCAGATTCCTAGTATATCCAATGTGTTCATCTATGTGTAGGGTTACTAGGCACACTAATGAGGTCTCACAAGGCATCAACCATGCCAATTTCAAATTTTACAAGTGCCGAGAAACCCTAATACGGATCGTTAACTAGAATTTTAGGCGAAATATGAAACTGGTTAACAACTTAACTAAAAGAAAGAGGCTACAACCTTTGTAGATCCGGTTCTCCACTTCCTTAGCTCCACGTAGACGTCCCTCCGCTGTACTAATCGGATCTTGGACTCTAGTGTCGGCTTCATCGGAGAAATGGGCGGACTAGGTCATCGACTACGATGCCGAAGATGATCTACGTCGAGGCATCACAAGATCAAGCTCCCACTTCACCAAGTCATGAAACTTGTGAAGAAAACACCCTATACTACTTGGCAAGTGGTAGAGGATGAAGAAATAAGAAGTGGGTTCACTTTAGAATTGGATTTCTCACTCTTTTCATCAAATCACCATTGATGGAAGCAAGCTTTTCTTCTTTGAAGAAGAAGAAGAAGAAGATAATTATCATAAGAATAATGAGAAAAATAGAAAAAAAGATTATTCTTATCATAACTATAACCATGGTTAAGTGTAGAGAGAGAACTATGGTTAAGTGAAATGGTTAGAGTTAAGGATGAGACAAAATGGTCACTTTAGTCAAAGCTTCATGAACAAACAAAGAAAGCCACCATTTTTCTCGTTATCATTTCCATAATAAATAAATAAATAAATAGATATGAAAATTAAAACCCTAACCATTTAAATAACCATGGTTTAATCATTACACAAACTCAAGTAATCATGTATCATCAAACATGATACATACAAGTGCACAAAACTATATTACATATACAATGTGCACATCAAGTGAGAAAATCCATTTAAAGTGAACAAATATTAGTTAATGCAAAGTAATATATCAAATATATAATTATACATTAAATCATTAAATCAACACTTGATTTAACGATCCGGTCATATCGCATATGACCGACTAATATCCAATGTATCGGCTTATCGAATCAATCCTTGATTCGATAACTAGGTTATATCGCATACAACCATTCGACACATTCTTCGCGAGAATAGAATACGGTATCATATACACACATTATTCTCGGTCCCGCACATATCTCATATGCGCTCCTATTTCATTTCGCTTGAGACAGGAAACCTCTGTGTAGGACTCTAAAGACTCGTCAATACGCCGGCAGCAGATGATGATCATGTCAAACACCCACAAGCCGCAAGCGGTCTGCTAAACGTAACGGCCACCCGGGTATTGAGCGATCAGAAGATCGACGAGCAAGCCCGCTCACACTCCTGTGAATCCAACCAGTAACACTTACCGTACAGTCCGGTCTCGTCGTCTGATATGTCGCATATCTCTCCTAGGGGTGGTAAACGTCAGACCCCAATAACTCGATAAGTCGTGTCGATATGAGGTCTATAACAGTTCGAGAAACTACAGGTAACACTTACCAGTAAATCTCAGCAACCCTGGCCAGGGATTTCCGGTTATAGCCAATCGAACACAGCGCAACATCAACTCCCTAAACCGGGAGAGACGAATCCCCTCCTATCGCTCATTGCCTCCATGTGATTCGGGACTGTACCCAAAAACCACCGTTTTGCACGCCCTCTTGGACGTGGTAAGGTGGAAATCAAAGCACAGTGGGAACCACACAAGACTCTATGACGATCTCGGGTCAACAGACTACTCTGTACCAGTGTCACCAGAGAACTGCCATCTGACGTAAGGTATAATACCATCTGGGAGTTCTCGGCGAGTCCGTCCAGTGTACCCAGTCTTCACTGAGCACCCGTATATCATCTCCGATGTCAAACACCAATGGATATGGGATCATCCATCGCCCATCTGTATGGGTCGAGAAGGTATACGCTAGTCTACTCTGGTATATCGATGCCCCGTCTCGATACACCCACGACTAGGGACCTTGAAGGATGTACTTATGGACTACCATTGTCACGACCCGAAAGAGCACGTGACTGGCCCTTGAACCATATGAAGTCTATAGGACCCCATCCGATCCAAGTAAGCCAAAGCCCAGCAATCTAAAACCATTTAAAGAGTAAATAAGGAAAACTGGTTTTGAAAAGTAAAGGAATCATGTTTCGAAAATCAAAGTTTTTAAATAACTAAGCCGAATGTGTATTTTTAAAATGTGTAACCTTATCTGAAAATTTCGGCAGAGTTTCCTTTGTAAAAACTGGCCCCGAACGGGGTACAACAAGAATAATATATATGAGACGATAAAAGGCATCCCCAAGCGGGAGCTAGCTCTTCGTCAATCGACGGTCACAACCACGCAAGCAATAATATACAACGCCAAAGGGCGAGAATCAAAACCCACAAAGAAACTCAAAACAGCCAGAAAACCGTAATACTACAAGCGCGACTCTAAGGTCGAAATAATACAACACTGTTTTCTAAGTCTGAAGCAATATACAAGTTTTGGTTGATGGAAATTCCAGATACAATAAATAATACATGAGCAATGGCGGTTCTGATACAAAGAACCCACCTACCAACGCAAGGCACCCATAAGGAAGCAGTGTGCCAGAAATGCCGCTATGGAATCTGTACGGCAAACCTGCAAGAACTGTGGCACAACGGGGGTGAGTTGCCAACTCGTGAATAGAAAAATACCTACAAGCAGAGATCGAATGCATGACCCATCGTAGGTCAATACGATCAGATATAAATAAACCTCATATGAATAAAGCTGAAGCATGCTAAACTGGCAATGTAATCTCTAAACATGAGTGTAGTGCCAAGTGCTCGTGCTAGTGCCTCAGATAATAGCATGTCATGAATATGAGGTATGATCAAAGTAATCAAATCTGCACACATGTGGATCCCGTCCACTCGTCACCCACTGACAATAACCACCATGCATGTAAATATCATAAATCATGTCCATGGGAAAAATATGAGGATATAAACCATCTGTGTCCCTCGCGACACGTCAAAATCATGGAACCGGAGTGCCCAGCATCGACACTCAAAAACATCATGAAAACTGTGCCCAGCATCGGCACGTAAATCCTCATATATCGGGCTCCGTCAGTCCGGATCGGCCCGCGGGCTCTGTCTGCGGTATCGGCCCTCGGCCCCGGTAGTATGCCCATATCCATCTATCGACACTGGTCAGTATCCTCCGGATAACCGCCAGGTCCAACCAATCACCGGTAGGTACTCGCCCGCCTCAAGGCTCAATCGGCAAAGCTCATCGATCATCTTGCCGAGAGGAACCATACCGGGTCCACCATGTACCCGCAATCGGCTCGTCCACTCCTCGATTCGGGTTTCACATGTCGCTCTCAGCACCGAGAAAACACATGGTGGACGCACTGAAATATCATATCAAGGGTAACCGGGTTTTTAAACCAATGACATATTCTCTTTTGAAACACCCTCGGTTCCCAAATCCAGAAATATCATAGAAACAACATATCTCAATGCGTATAATCAAAGAGCATGAAGTATGCGACATGTGAAGGAAATGTAAGCATATCATTATGTCATGCAAGGATCATATACTGAATGCAATAGTACTACAGTGTAGTGACATGGCAATTATCGATGATGAGTGTGTGAGCCGGCAACAAGTGTACGTGGAATATATGCATCATCGATAATGGTGCTGGTGTCCTAGCAGCATGACTGAAATGTATCAACAATATAAGTGATGCAATGCAAACAGCATGAATGTGCGGAATCGAGTAATCAACGCAACAGTAGAGAACCTGCCTCAATAACTATATCATGCAACCTTGCCTTTTTAAATAAGACGAATCAGGGCTTTTGGTAAACTAAGGGCTACGGTGTTTTAAGAAAAGACGTGTCGTTTGAAAATATCCGTATAAACCCTTTTTGCCTATCTTTAAAATATCCCCGATTCGTTAGTTTTGAAATAGGTATGACTCGGGTCTAGCCTAACGCCTACTATGCGAACTACGAACCCGACAATCAAGCCAATAGAGAGGGGTATGGAAACCACCTAAATCTGAGTCGAATTCACAATATCTCATCATATGATAGGCATCACTACCATCATATCACATCTCCAATACGAACTCTGTCATGTCGCCAAATCTCACGGCCTTAATCGCATTTCATCGACTCATCTCAATCCCACGTATCATCCTCAAAACCCGTATATAAACGCAAAGTCCCATACCCATGTGTAGATATACACACCATCATATGCGCACAGATATATGAAAGGATGTATGCAAGTATGTGTGTATGTGTGAGTGCACCCACTACTCTAGGGTTTCGCACTACTAAACCAATACATCCTTATTGTCAATAATCCATTATTACCATCAATAATCCTAAACAACACATAATAAATATATGTGTGTATACGTATTCGTATACATCACCACGGACTGCGGGGGTCCTATACGCCATCCACCCGACTTCTCCCCGTAGAAATAAATCTACTCACCTTGCGTCTCATGTGTCGGTGTCGATGTCGCCATCTTCATCTTCCTTGCCTCACATCTCGTAGGGTACCTACAAGTATATCACAACGCTAAAGCACATGAAAATCACAACGGAACACCAAATACCAAAATCCATGCTAAAACAAGTCTCAAATCATGCACCAACATAGGATAATCATCCCAGATTTCACCCTAGATGGAATCTGTCAAAACAAGACATACCCAGGGTCAATACTAGAGGAGATAGGGCCATGCACAAAAATCGAGAAAGATCCCTCCTGCTCTGGCCGCAATTTGCGGCCAGATGGAATTAATTGGAGGCCTCAGTTTGGAGTTGGGGGCTAGAGTTTGGTGTGGTGGTTCCATGGTGCCTAAACATCTTACTGTCAACTCAGTTTTATTTTTAAGGTCCCGGGGTGATAGCAGATTACACAAAACAGTGACAGATTTCCAGTTTTTCCGATATCGGTTCCGTAATTCCGTATTTTGGTTTCAATTCCAGGTTTGGGTCCAATTTTGCATTACACCAGGGGTTCTAAGGTCACAATAAGCCTCAATCTCATCTTGATTTCAGTTTTACCCTAAACCCTCACTTGAATTCTCCAAAATCCACAACATGACACAATATCGATATGAAACTAGTATGGATGTAATAGAAATGAGATACTACTCTAATAGGTGCAGAAATTACCTCCTTTGGCAACTCAAGAAAATTCTTAAGTTGCTCAAAGTCCTCCAAATCCAATCTTGCTAGGTTCAATGTGTAGCTAGTGAGCTCGGGAACATTTTTTGTGAAGTGGGAATGGGGTTTTGGCTTTGTTTTCATGGTGGATCTAGGGTTTTAGTGAAGAGGGTGAGAAAGGGAGAGAGAGCAGCAGCAGCCCTAATAAGGGGAGGGAGAGAAAATGAGAAGGGAAATGATGGGGGGGGCATGGGTTAAAAGAGGTGTAGGTTGACTTGGTCCCGTTCTCTCTCTCATCATACTACCTTTTTCTTTTCTTTTCTTCACTAAACTCTTCTCACTTGAATAGTGAATCCAAATGAACCATGGCTACAAAAATGTAACACAAGTGTAACAAGTATGGAAAATGATATGTGCACATTTTTGCACAAAAATGCTAAAAATCCAATTAGCGATTCTTAATCGCGATTAGCACTAAATTAGCATATAACTAATCTTAAAAACTTTAAAATGGCATAATTCCATAAAATACCTTATTTTAGAATTTTCCATAATTTTTTCCCATTTATTTGTATTTAATTAAACCAGAATATTAAAATATTCATTAAAATAATATTAAATTATAAAATTTCCCAAAAATCATATTTTAATATTTTGGAAACGTTACAATCTACCCCCCTTGAAGAAATTCGGTCCCCGAATTTAAATTTAAAACCCCAAATACTAAAATATTTCAATTCCAATTCCAAGTCATCGGGCTCCGAAATCATCAATACATAAAACATCATAGCGCAATGCATGCGCATGAGTACTGAGTAGATAACTCAAAAGCAACACTCCATCAAGCATCCCGCAATCATCGGAGTCATGGTAAAGACACAATGTCAGATCCAATACAAAACCAATATGATATAGATCAGAACTATACATGTGGACATCCAATCTATACATGTAAATAGCTGATGTAAATGCATGCCAAATCTTTTTAAGTCGCTGTGCGATGCGCGTAACACTGCACAGTGGCGGACGTTTTTCACAAGAAAATAACTATATATGTATATATATGTAGGGTTCCTTGACACTCCCAAGAGGTCTCACAAGGCATCAACCATGCCAATTTCAAATTTTAACTGTGCCAAGAAACCCTAATACGGATCGTTGGCTAGAATTCTAGGCGACAGAGCAAACTAGTTAACACTTAACTACTAGAATACGGAAATACAACCTTTGTAGATCCGGTCCTCCACCTCCACGGCTCCGTGATGAAGTCCTCTCCGCTGTCCAAATCAAATCCCGGGCTCTAGCGTCGGCTTCATCGGAGAAAGAGCGGGCTAGGTCATCGACGACATGCCGAAGATGATCTACGTCGAGGCATCGCTAGATCAAGCTCCAACTTCACCAAATCTAGAAACTTGTGAAGAAAACACACTCTACTACTTGGCAAGAGGTAGAGGATGAAGAAATAGGAAGTGGGTTCACTTTAGAATTGGATTTCTCACTCATTTCATCAATCCACCATTGATGAAGTCAAGCTTCTTCAAGTGAAGAAGAAGAAGAAGATGATGATAGAATTATGATAAGTTATTTAAAAATGGAAAAGAAAATCAATACTTATCATAATTTTAACTATAGTTATGTGTAGAGAATTGACCAAGGTTAAAGGAATGGTTAGGGTTAAGGATGAGATAGGAATGGTGGACTAGGTCAAAGCTTCATGAAGTTTCAACTAAACTACAAATAAAGCCACCATTCTTTTCTTATCATTTCTCCAAAAAGAATAAATAGACAAATAAATGAAAAAGAAAACAAAACCCTAATCATAAGTTTAACCATGGTTTAATTCTTTACACTTAACCAAGTAAACATGCATCATCAAACATGATACAATCATTTGCACAAAAAGTATATCACATATACAACTTGTACATCCAAGTGAGAAAATCCTTTAAAGTGAACCAATACTAGTTAATGCAAAGTAATATATCAAATATATAATTATGCATTAAATCATTAAATCAACACTTGATTCAATGATCCGGTCATGTCGCACACAACCGACTAGTATACAATGTATCGATTTATCGAATCAATCCTTGATTCGATAACTAGGTTATATCGCATACAACCATTCGACACATTCATCGCGAGAATGAAATACGGTATCACATACACGCATTATTCTCGGTCCCGCACATATCTCATATGCGCTCCTATTTCGTTTCGCTTGAGCCAGGAAACCTCTGTGTAGGACTCTAAAGACTCGTCAATACGCCGGCAGCAGATGATGATCATATCAAACATCCACAAGCCGCAAGCGGTCTGCTAAACGTAACGGCCACCCGGGTATTGAGCGATCAGAAGATCGACGAGCAAGCCCGCTCACACTCCAGTGAATCCAACCAGTAACACTACCGTACAGTCCGGTCTGATCGTCTGATATGTCGCATATCTCGCCTAGGGGTGGTAAACGTCAGACCCCAATAGCTCGATAAGTCATGTCGATATGAGGTCTATAACAATTCGAGAAACTACAGGTAACACTTACCAGTAAATCTCAGCAACCCTGGCCAGGGATTTCCTGTTATAGCCAATCGAACACAGCGCAACATCAACTCCCTATACCGGGAGAGACGAATCCCCTCCTATCGCCCATTGCCTCCATGTGACTCGGGACTGTACCCAAAAACCACCGTTTTGCACGCCCTCTTGGACGTGGTAAGATGGAAATCAAAGCACAGTGGGAACCACACAAGACTCTATGACGATCTCGGGTCAACAGACTACTCTGTACCAGTGTCACCAGAGAACTGCCATCTGACGTGAGGTATAATACCATCTGGGAGTTCTCGGCGAGTCCGTCCAGTGTACCCAGTCTCCACTGAGAACCCGTATATCATCTCTGATGTCAAACACCAATGGATATGGGATCATCCATCGCCCATCTATATGGGTCGAGAAGGTATACGCTAGTCTACTCTGGTATATCGATGCCCCGTCTCGATACACCCACGACTAGGGACTTTGAAGGATGTACTTATGGACTACCATGTCCCCACTAGTATGATCCGCATCATAGTCCAGGTAGTCAAGTACACATCCTAAGGGCTTTACCAACATGTAACAGAGAGACAATTAGTATACACGTTAAGGTAAAGTTCAACCAGATAGCATACTATCATGTCGAGCAAGAAAGTCCTCCCTATATATGTCCCAGTATCCACTACAATATACATCCAATGTACAGTAATGGCCTCTAGGGCATACATATAACTAACAATCTCCCACTTGCACTAGGGCCTTCTGATAGCAGTGGTTGTAGTATCTCATACTCAACTATCCCATAAAAATCTCTCTCTGGGAACAGGCCTTTGTGAGTGGATCCGCTGTGTTGTCCTCTGAGTCTACTCTCCTGACCTCGATCCCCTGGAGATCAACCATCTTCATGATCAGGTGATACTGCCTTAGAATATGTCTGGATCACTGATGGGACCGTCGTTCCTTGGCATAAGCCACAACTCCATTGTCTCACAATGGTTGGAACGTAGTTCATCTCATGAACCAATATACACCCAGACTGCCTCTTTGGTAGCATCTTAAGTAGCGATGTATCCTGCCTTTATCGTCTAGTATGTCACGGTATCTAGCTTGGAACTCTTCCAACATACCGTCCCTCTGCTTAAGGTAAAGACAATGCCTGTGACTGACATTCAGTCGTCTTTATCACCCTGGAACACTTCCAGTGATTCTCCCAGGGTCGATTGATACCTTCTCACTACAACTAGTGAGAATCCTAACATCCATTTAGATCTATCTCATATATCCAAAACCTAGGATTTTGGAGGTATCATTTTGATCCTATATGGAGAATCATTATGATAAGCGGAGATTGATCGAGCGTAGCATAGGAAACTCCTTCCCTATAAAGAGTATGTTATCCACGTACTCTACGAGGATCGTCACCATACTCCCTACTACCTTTTTGTTTATACAAGGTTCATCTACCATTTTGATGATGTCAAACTCTTTGACTACTTCATCAAAACAGACGTTCCAACTCCGCGATGCCTGCTTTATCCTATAAAGCATCTTGCACACGTTTCCGCTGCTCCCACTGTCTACGAAGCCCTCTGGCTGTGTACTTATAGACGCTCTCTTCTAAAACATCATTTTAGAAAACCAGTCAAGGCACCCAACCGCCAGATATCGTAGTCATGGTATGTGGCCGTGGCAAGTAGGATCTGGATGGACTTAAGCATAGCCACTTGAAAAGGTTTCATCATTATCCACGCCTGGTCGATGACTAAAACCTTTAACAAGTCTAGCTTTCAAAGTCTCAACTTTTCCATCTACACCAAGTAATCTTCTCAAGATATACTTGCTCCTGATGGGGATTTAACCCTTCAGATATAGCAACCAAAGTCCATACTTTGTTGGTGTATAAGGATTCCATCTCAGATCTCTAAGCATCCAGCCATTCTTATAGAGTCTTACTCCTGATGGCCAACTCGAAACTAGTTGGGTCATCATCTCATGATGCAATCCTCGCTCCCACTGTCATAGAGAAACCGAAGTATCTCTCAGGTGGGTGAGGAACCCTACTAGATCGGCGGAGAGGCTGAGGTTCGTTGGAATCTACTGAATCCTTTGCTTCTACCAAATCATCTGCTGTTGTTTCTATAGCTGGAACCTTTCCAGTTCTACATTACAGACTTTGCCTCGAGCTTGTCCGGATTTTGCTTTCAGACATAGGCCGGTCAACCCCAAATCTTAACTAGCTTAAGACATGGGCTCTTCCCTTTCCATATCACATATGAAATGGTAGGCAACTGATTTGATTGGAACCCTATTCAATAGGTATGCAACTTCATAAGTGCATAACTCCCAAAAGGAAAAAGGTAACTCAGCAGTACTCATCATAGAGCACACCATATCAAATAGGGTGTATCTGCTCCGCCCCGATATACCATCGTGCTATGGTGTATACGGAGGAGTAATGCTAAGAGAGAGAATCTCATTCTCCTTTAGAATAGTCCAGGAATTCCGTGCTCTAGTATTCTCCTCCCTGATCACATCAAAGGACATAATACTTATACCCGTATTAGTTCTCTACTTCTAACTTATATTCTGTGAATATCTCAAAAGGTTCGGACTCATGTTTCAACAGGAACATAGGTCTGAATCTCGAAAGATCATCAGAGAATGTAATGAAGTACAAAGAACCAGTCTTGGCATGTGTAGACAGGGGACCTACATACATCAACATGTATCATCCCAAGAGTTCACTAACTCTTTCTCTGTTTCCAATAAACAGAGCTGTGGTCATCTTATCTCTGTGACATGACTGGCAAGTTTCACAAGATGTAAATTCAAACTCATTTAAATATGCATCTTTATGTAACTTCAGCTAGTCGGGTCACATTGATATGACCTAGTCTACAATGCCTCAAGAAGGATTCGTTCATTTTTGAACTCTTCCTCTTGTGTGTGTTCCGTATACTAAAGAAATGTAGTTTGATTTATAATATCAACGCTTTTAGATAGCGTGCCTGAACCGATCAACTTTTGATATAGGAAATGTTCAAAACATTATCTAACAATACAAAATTATATCCTTTCTTTACTAATAAAGAAACTGATATGATTTTGTATATCAGGTTCGGTATCTAATAACATTCGTTCAGAATCAATGTATTGGTAATACAGGGTGACAGTGACCAACAGACTTGGCTGCAACTTTTGCCCCGTTTTCTGCCTCATGAAACTTATCACCCGTTCTCAGTCCTCTACCTTTCTGTAGCCCTATGTAACAGATTACATATCTGGGATCCTGATCTGGTATCACATACCCAGGACGTAAAGGATACTGAGAAACAGTTCTCTGTAATGAACACACCCGAAGATGATGCATCATCATGCACTCTCCTCGTTTGGGCGGCACGGGAATTCTGGTAATCCCCAATTTCCTGCTCTATCTTATAGCAATTATAAGTTGGAGCGGGACCAACGTTCCCCAGCACAGTATAACAAGCGGGTTCGGTCAAATATCCGTATTATTATCTTGATTAAGGCGTGATATGGTCGCTACCAGGAGAGAGAGAGAAGAAAACACTCAGCGTGCGCTCTTTCAAGAATAGATTGGTTATTATTTTATCTAATCAGGATGGCTCCCGCTGCTTTTTATCAAATCTTCCTTCAAACCCTAAAAGGAAAGACTAGCCGGGATTAATTACACACTACAAGTTCGCCAATCTTTCAGCCAGGCCAGTGTCGGTACTTTGAGGGAGGTCCCCCGTGCTTTCGCACGAACCTAATTAATGTAAACCAAGTTTTCCCAGAGGCGTAACCTCGTTGACACCTTTCTAGACACCTACTTGATCGGCTAATTGTAATATATAAAACTCTCCCAGGAGTAACTCTTACTCGCAGCGGGTATCGGGATCCAACTATCTCATAGAAGGTATGCAATCTCATTGCAAATTTCAACACTTGAAATTCCCGATAATATTTTTCCCCTAACCTCCTATGACCTTGACAAAGGCCAACAAACCATAGGATGCTAGTCAAGTTCAACCCGTCGTTTCTTGATTGAATTAAACCCACCCGCACGGCCCTTGACAAAGGCCAACAAGGTCGCACGACTACCCTAACCCAATCTGCATCATATGCATAAGCAGATAAGCACCAGTTAGCTACCGCACACTGCGCCTTGACAAAGGCCAACAAACGCAGCACGAATACTAACTACTACTTATCTGAAATGACGGAGGGCTACGACAGGTTTTTCTGAAAACCTATTGCGTAATGAACTTGATATCGTTGTAGAATCAAATGATTTTTAAAATGGAGTGTTTTTGAGGCTTTTCTAGTTTTGCTAAAGGAGTCACTCCCAGTGAAGGGATCGTCGGTCCTTTCCTCGTCGAATGAGGTGCGGGATATATCATATATATCACTGTGCAAAGCAAAAACACTTAAAAGCAATCAAAAGACAAACCGAGTGTGTAGCATGTGCCAGTTATTGCTAAAGGAGTCACTCCCGGTGAAGGGATCTCGGTCCTTTCCTTATCGAATAAGGTGCAGGATATATCATATATACCGCTGTGCAAAGCAAGAACTGTAGCTACCTGTTTTATTTTGAAATTCGATTCTACAACATCTTAGGTTTCTTTTATTTCATTAATCTCATTAATGAAGTTGTAACATTTTCAAAAGTATAAAATATTAATTTTGGGAATTTTTATAATTTAATATTATTTTATTGATTATTTTAATATTAAATCTATAATTAAATGCAAATAAATAGGAAAAATGTTAGAAAAATTATGAAAATTTTTGGAAAATTCAAAAATAGGGTAAATTAGTGAATTATGACATTTTTGAGTTTTTGTGATTAGTTTGACACTAATTTAGTGCTAATCGCGATTAAAATCGCTAATCGGGTTTTTGGCAATTTTGTGCAAAACATGCACATATCACTTCTTTTCTACACTTGTGCTTTTTCTAGCCATGGTTTTCATTTGGGTTACTATTCTTGTGAGAAGGATTATGGTTTAAAAGAAAAGAAAAGAAAATGAGAATGGGGTTGGTGAGAGAGGTATGGGTGCACTTTTGACTTAGCCATTCCCTTGGTTTTCCTCCTCATTTCTCTCCCTCATCCTTGTGCTGCTGCTGCTGCTGCTACTGCCCATTTTTCCCCTCCACAAAACCCTCTCACTTCATCTCAAAATCTATCTCAAAACTCCACATCCCTTTCACGAAAAAGATGCACAAGCTCGAGATCTACAAGATGGACCAAGAAAGCATGGATTTGGCCACTAGAGGGCAACTCAAGAAAGTTCTTGAGTTGCCAATTGAGGTAATTTCTGGACCATTAGCTAAATTGTAGCATTTCCTTAAACCCCAAGTTAAGATTATATCGATATTGTGTGATATTATGGACTTGATGAAAACCTAGTTAGGGTTTGAGAGAAACTTGAGTTGTAATGTGAAATTGAGCTCAGTAGAGGACTTGTAAACACCCTAGTGCATGAATTGAGACCCTAACCTGAAGCTAGAACCAGAATACGGATTTTAGAAACCGATATCGGGGAAATTGTGTAACCTGTGAAGGTTTATTTGAATCTGCTATCATACGAGGCACCTGAAAATGATATTGAGTGGATAGAGATATGTGCAGGCACCCAGGAAGCTAACCCCAAGACCCTAGCCCCCAATTCCATTTCCCGGCCGCCAATTTTCCCCTTTTGGCCGCCAATTGCGGCCTGGGTCCCACCAATTTGGCTCGTATTGGTTCTGTAGCTCCTACATTGTTAGTTTAGGCCCCTGGTATATATAGATTTGTATAAATTGACCTAGGGTAAAATCTGGGACATATATCCTAAGTTGCTGTTTTGGATTCGTGTTTCCGTATTCCGTATTTTTGATTCTGAAATTGTGGATTGTGTTTTGCCTCGACTATTTGGCGTTTATACGACGATATAGAGGAATTATTGATGGTTTTGAAGGCGTGCCATAGGTTCTAACCTATAGGCCCCCTTATCGTATCGTTTTGGATTTCATGCGCCGTTTTAGCTTTGATTTGGTTTTAATACGCATATACGATACGTTGATGTGTAGGTACCCCATGAAGACTTCGGGACGATAAGCAAATACGTGGTGTCGTCCGCAAATGATGATGCAAGGTGAGTAGATTATATCTACAGGGGGAAGTCGGGGGATGACGTATAGCACCCCCGCAGTCCGTAGTTGATATACTTTATGATAGTTATAGTGCGTCATGGGTATTGTGTTAGGTGTTTTATGGATAGTTTAGGAGTAGAAGTAAACTAGTGTAGTTCATAGCCACGAACCCTAGAATAGGTTTACACCCACACGCACACCCTTGCATATTCACTATATTTACACTGCGTTGATGATAATGTTGGATGACCTGGGAGATGAGTCAATGATATTGGGCTTGGTGCCGTGAGGCCGGTGATTTGATATGATTCGTATTTGGAATACGATATGTGATTCTTGCGGGCTTGGGATGTGTGTTTTACCCCCGCATTCATAATTATATAGATGGTATCGATTTATACTAGAATTAGATTCAGTATCCCGGATTATGTGTTATGATGATAAGAATACCAGGTACTTGATATGATAATGTGATTTGACCTGTACCCAGCTATTGGAATGCCGTACGAAGACTTACCGTACGAGCTTTATGTTGATGATAGATCCGCACTCATGTCTTGAGGATTGTCATATGATATACTGTACTGTAAAAGATACTATTGAGGCGGGATCACTGACTATTTTATGTATATATATATGTTTGTATCGACTCAGACTTAGGTGGTGTCCTTACCCCTCCTGATTTACTTGATACTTAGATTTGTAGCTACACACGGGATGTTAGGCTAGACCCGAGTCACTCTCTTTCAAATGGTATAACCGTATGACATCTACATATGGGTGTAGATTCTTTACTGTTACGTCGATTATTCAATGTCCGCATATTCCTGCTATTCACCTTGCTTGCATATGTTAACAGCTATATTACTATTATGTGGATAGGACACTAGCACCATTATCGATGATGCGTATGTTCCACGTACACTTGCTTGCCGGCTCACATACTTCTTCATCGATAATTGCCATGTCACTACACAGTAGCATTATTGCTTCAGGATATGACCTCGTATGTGCATACTATTATTTCATGTTGCATGATATAGTGTTATACTTGCACTTCATTTAGATGACACATACCCATAATTGTACTCATATATTGACAATTACTCATTTACCATTTATTCTACGGCTCGCATTGCATTGCATGCTCATATGTTAATGATTCATATTCCTTGTGCGCATGCCTTTACATAGTTGCATGCTTATATTAGTGTTCTTGTTGCATGTATTATAATTCATGGATTTCGCACTGTGATATGGTTGCATATGATGATTCTAGATTGTTTTACTCCTGCATATATATATCAGTAGTATGGGACGCTGAAATATATATGTGTACCCCTAGAGTATATATATATTAGTGGTATGGGACGCTGATATATATATATATATATATATATACGCATACTTAAATATATCATCACGATGATCTATGCAAATTTACATAAGCATTTGGAGAGGAGCCTACGTGCTCGGAGCCAATGAGCTCGATGTGAGAGGAGCCTACGTGCTCGGAGCCTATGAGCTCGATGTGAGAGGAGCCTACGTGCTCGGAGCCTATGAGCTCGATGTGAGAGGAGCCTATGTGCTCGGAGCCTATGAGCTCGATGTGAGAGGAGCCTATGTGCTCGGAGCCTATGAGCTCGATGTGAGAGGAGCCTATGTGCTCGGGGACTATAAGCTCGATTGGAGAGGAGCCTATGTGCTCGGGGACTTTATGGTTGATGGTATATTATATCTCCCCTACCCCACATTTATTGGATATGCATTGCATCACCTGTTAGCAGTACCTGATAGAGTACCCTCATGAATGTTGCATACATGTCGGATACATGATACATGGGTTTTATTTGCTATTGAGGTATATAGTTTGTGTCAATGCTCGACGTTGATTTTCTGACGATTTCATTTACGATATCTCCTGTTTTCATTTTACCGCATACATACATCATATCTGTGATACATTGTTACGTGAGGCACTGGTACGAGTACTCGGCACTACACTTATGTTTAGATGTTACATTGCTACTTTACTATGCTTCAAACTTATTCATTTGAGGTTTATGTTATATCTGATCGTTATGACATAGGTTTATGTCTTGCTTCCAATTTTCTGCTTGTAGATATTTTCTATTCACGAGTTGGCAACTCACCCCCGTTGTGCCACAGTTCTTGCAGGTTTGCCGTACAGGTTCCATAGCGGCATTTCCGGCACATTGTTTCCTTGCGGGTGATTTGCTCGGTAGGTGGATTCTTTGCATCAGGACCACCATTGTACTTGTATTATTCTTTGTATCTAGAATTTCCATCAACCAAAGACTTGTATATTGTTTCAGACTCAGACACTAGTGATGTATTATTTCGACCTTAGAGTCGCGCTTATGTAGTGTTGCAGTTTTCATGCTGATCTGGGTTTCTTTTAAATTTTGATCCTCGCCATTCGGCGTTGTATAGTGTATTGCTTGTTGTTTATTTATCCTTAAAATGGTTTTAGATTTCTGGGCTTTCGGCTTACTTGGATCAGATGGAGTCCTATAGACTTCATATGGTTCAAGGGCCAGTCACGTGCTCTTTCGGGCTGTGACAAAGTTGGTATCAGAGCGCTAGGTTGACCTTGGTTCGAGTCTAAGTTTGACTATGTGGAGCCTAGGGCGTTATATATATACGGAACTTAGGCTTGACCTTACGGAACTTAGACTTAATCGAGGGGGTATTAGACCCGAACTTTCGTCGCGTAGGATGACCCTTGGTTGATGGAATAGGTGACTAAAGTAGAGTGACGTACCGTGTGTATGTTCCGCGGCATACTTACGACACGCCACTCCGCTTAAGAAACCTTAGGATGTACATACTTTTGAGATCAGTGATTCTCTTCATATCCAGGATTATACATCCATTTGAGATCCCCGATTATATTAGTTTCATGATCATACCTTCATTGATGTTGTTCCTTTCTATGATCATGTATCCATTTTGGATCTGTTGTTTCCTTCCTTGCCATTGATGTGCCCCTTTTGATACTCGATCGAGGTTCCTGTCACCATGTTTGAGCGCAGTTTGGGCTGCTGCTGGGGTTACGGCCGGTGTGAGCTCGTCTGGTACGAGGGGCGACCATTGTGTTTTCTGGTGACATGGGAACGTCTCGAGTTAGTATTGATGATTGTGACCTCTAGTGGAGGCGAGTGCTTGGTTTTGCACTGGATGATCGGGCCATTGTTAGAGCTGCCAGTTGAGAGAGGACTGTTGATGCACAGCATACCTCAGAGATTATGATGTCGCCTACCGTGCAGACAGATGGACCAGCTGTTGCTGAGATTGATAGGATGTCACTTCCGGAGCTTACGAGCTGAGATTGCAGGAGCTTTCAGGCAGATATGAGGCAGATGATAGCTAGACTACCCGAATTGAGAGGCGAAGGTGATTCGTCCGGTTTATTTTGCGCCGGAGCGGGCCCAGTTGAGTTGAAGATTTCCAGTGTGGGGAGTCTTACTCAGACCTAGAGCAGACCGATTCAGAGATGACCGCCTATGTGTTGCCTTTCCTGGAGGATTGTGGCGTTGTTCGGCGTACAGGCGAATGAGCCAGTTGCTGCTGCAAATGACGGGATATCGCCCAGATGGTTGGAGCTATTGCAGCATGAGCATATACTTAGAGAGATGATAGCGAGTCGTTAGTCACCTGAGGAAGAATGACTAGGACATGTGGTTTGTTCGGTTACCGATGCGAGGTCATCAGATAGATTGATTCCCGCTAGAGACGACTTCACGCAGATTCGTTGAGAGTCGATTGAGACGATCGAATGTCAGGAGCCCATTTTCCAAGTTTAAAGTATACGGAAAGACATGAAGGTGATTCTATGGACCCTCTAGAAGATTGAAACCCTAACTCGACTTGATGACCGTGTGAAAGCCTTTGAACCTTAGGGTTTGCGGCAGTTCCGCGGCGCCATTAGTGAGGCTTGGGTTTGCCCTTCTACGGCTGGACCACCGACGCTGTGGCATATACTCGATACTATTAAACTGTACCCATGATGTTGATCTCTTGGGGGATTATGAAGTTCTGACGAGTCGATCGAATGATTCGACATCATTCGGATATCATGTGATGGGATGCATTGCTTGGGAGACTCCAGATACGAGTATGGCCGTTGGAGCATAGTCCATGCAGCCACGATGAGACGAGTCCGAATCAGTCGACATTGAAGCAGAGTGAGGAAAAGAGTTCGCAAGAGATGTGATACGCACCCAGAGGCGTTGTATATGGATAAATCTTTCAGAAAGAAGCGCGATAAGTATGCAGCCGTTCCGGAATAAGAATTTGCTTCAGCGATGGATGATGACTTCCGGGCAATCCGGCAGGAAAGAGATTTGAGAGAAAAATCTCGATAGGACCTTTCTGGAATACGATACGAGAAGACCTAGACCCAGGGGTGGTCATATTGCGCACACCCAGCAGGCCAGAGTTCGGCATTGTCGACGAGGTAGTTGACCAGGTTCGGATAAAGGAACTTACCAGATGCGTTGCGAATTGATCAAGGACGGACGAGTGTTGAGTATTCCTCCGATGATTGGGACATGTTCCCGAGGACCTGTTCGGCCAGACATCTTCTACAGAATGATGAAGCTACAGAGTACGCGACTTCGAGTCCGTGCAAGAGACTTCGGATTTATCGTGGCCGAGAATAGTGCAATGCGTAGATAGCTTGGCGTGACGTCATAGTGGACGACGATGGAGACAAGTGGAACCAGAGGTTCGTGTGAGACACTGACGAGCTGTCATTACTTCCCGTCGAGACTAGAGACCAGATATGCTTACAGAGACGTTGGGATGCGACCAATTTCCGAAAAAAAAAATATTGTGCTGAGGACACCGATGTCCATCGAGTGAGAAGAGATTATGCAAGAAAGCCAGCCTTCGTACAGTTCGGCATAGGCAAGATTGGAGAAACCTTGAGTGGGATTCCTTCCAGGGCATGGTTGCAGTGGTCTTCGCACTCAAGATCTGACGACATTACCTGTATAGAGAGTCGTGCCAGATATTCACTGACCACAAGAGATTAAAGTACGTATTTCAGCAGCGAGACCTGAATCTTAGACAGCGCCGATGAATGAAGTTAATGAAGGACTACGATTGTGCGATCTTGTATCACCCGGGCAGGGCGAATGTAGTGGCGGATGCTTTGAGCAGGAGGCCCGGGGGTAGTCTATCCTGTTTAAGCTCAATGCAGAGGCAGTCGTCGGCAGATTGGCAGGTCTTATGCGACAGCCGGGTACAGTTCAAGTTTACGCCGATCGGATGACAAGTTGCGCATGTTCGTGCACGCTCACAGTTGCTTGACCGTCTACATGAGGCACAGCACAGTGATGACCGCTGTTCAGAGATCAGGACACAGATGGGACATGGCAGATTTTCCGCGTTCGTGATCGATGATCAGGGGATACTACGATTTGGGACTAGACTGTGCGTACCAGATGATGAGGGATTACGGCGCGAGACTCTTGAGGAGGCACATCGGTCGGTATATAGTGTTCATCCCGGTTCCGCCAAGATGTACCATGATATGAGAGATGTTTACTGGTGGGACGGTATGAAGAGGGACATTGCAGATTTTGTGTCGAGATGCCTGACTTGTCAGCAAGTCAAGGCTGAGCACCAGAGGCCTGCGGGAGAGCTACAGCCGTTACCCATTCCGGAGTGGAAATGGGAACAGTTATCTATGGATTTCATTGTGGGTCTACTCAGGACTAGTCGAGGGTATGACTCCATCTGGGTGATCGTGGATCGTTTGACGAAGGCGACACACATCCTACCGGTGAAGACGACTTTCGGATTTGCTCAGTATGCCCAGATTTACATGGATGTGACGGTACGACTGCACGAAGTTCCGACTTGTATCGTGTCCGATAGAGGCACCCAGTTTACCAGCCGGCTATGGCAAAGGCTTCAGGAGGCTTTGGGCACTCGCATGAGTTTCAGCACAGCATTCCATCCGCAGACCGACGGGCAGTCAGAGCGGACTATTCAGACTCTCGAGGACATGCTCAGAGCATGCGTATTAGACTTCGGAAGTAGCTGGGATCATCATTTGCCATTAGTAGAGTTCTCCTACAACAACAGCTACCAGGAGACCATTCCGATGGCATCGTTTGAAGCTCTTTATGGGAGGAGATGCAGGTCACCCACCTGTTGGACGGAGCTCAGAAAGAGCAGTATCTTAGGGCCGCAGATTGTGGAGGAGACGACCGCGAAGATCCAGTTGATTCGCGATAGGATGGGAGCAGCCCGGAGTAGGCAGAGTCTTATGCGTACCATCGACGGCGCAGACTTGGGTTTTCCGTTGGTAATCGTGTTTTCTTGAGGGTCTCCCCAATGAAAGGCGTGATGAGCTTTTGGAAGAAGGGAGAGCTTAGTTCCAGATATGTGGGTCCCTTCGAGATCCTCGAGCGTGTTGGTGCGGTTGCGTATCGATTAGCCCTTCCGCCCAGTCTTCCAGACGTGCACCCCGTATTTTTACGTTTCGATACTCCGCAGATATCTTCATGATCCTTAGCATGCGATTCAGCACCCGACGATCCAGCTTGAGCGCGACCTTTTCTATGCAGAGCAGCCGGTGATGATCTTGGATCGGCAAGTGAAGAAATTAGGGTCGAAAGAGATACCGTCCGTCAAGGTACTTTGGCGTGGCCAAAGCGGCGAGGAAGTCACTTGGGAGACCGAGAGCGAGATGAGGAAGAGGTATCCCTATCTTTTTGAAGGTGCGAATAGTTAGATTTGTTAAATTCGGGGACCGAATTTCTTTAAGGGGGGTAGATTGTAACATTTTCAAAAGTATAAAATATTAATTTTGGGAATTTTTATAATTTAATATTATTTTATTGATTATTTTAATATTAAATCTATAATTAAATGCAAATAAATAGGAAAAATGTTAGAAAAATTATGAAAAATTTTGGAAAATTCAAAAATAGGGTAAATTAGTGAATTATGACATTTTGAGTTTTTGTGATTAGTTTGACACTAATTTAGTGCTAATCGCGATTAAAATCGCTAATCGGGTTTTTGGCAATTTTGTGCAAAACATGCACATATCACTTCTTTTCTACACTTGTGCTTTTTCTAGCCATGGTTTTCATTTGGGTTACTATTCTTGTGAGAAGGATTATGGTTTAAAAGAAAAGAAAAGAAAATGAGAATGGGGTTGGTGAGAGAGGTATGGGTCCACTTTTGACTTAGCCATTCCCTTGGTTTTCCTCCTCATTTCTCTCCCTCATCCTTGTGCTGCTGCTGTTGCTGCTACTGCCCATTTTTTCCCTCCACAAAACCCTCTCACTTCATCTCAAAATCTACCTCAAAACCCCACATCCCTTTCACGAAAAAGATGCACAAGCTCGAGATCTACAAGATGGACCAAGAAAGCATGAATTTGGCCACTAGAGGGCAACTCAAGAAAGTTCTTGAGTTGCCAATTGAGGTAATTTCTGGACCATTAGCTAAATTGTAGCATTTCCTTAAACCCCAAGTTAAGATTATATCGATATTGTGTGATATTATGTACTTGATGAAAACCTAGTTAGGGTTTGAGAGAAACTTGAGTTGTAATGTGAAATTGAGCTCAGTAGAGGACTTGTAAACACCCTAGTGCATGAATTGAGACCCTAACCTGAAGCTAGAACCAGAATACGGATTTTAGAAACCGATATCGGGGAAATTGTGTAACCTGTGAAGGTTTATTTGAATCTGCTATCATACGAGGCACCAGAAAATGATATTGAGTGGATAGAGATATGTGCAGGCACCCAGGAAGCTAACCCCAAGACCCTAGTCCCCAACTCCATTTCCCGGCCGCCAATTTTCCCCTTTTGGCCGCCAATTGCGGCCTGGGTCCCACCAATTTGGCTCGTATTGGTTCTGTAGCTCCTACATTGTTAGTTTAGGCCCCTGGTATATATAAATTTGTATAAATTGACCTAGGGTAAAATCTGGGACATATATCCTAAGTTGCTGTTTTGGATTCGTGTTTCCGTATTCCGTATTTTTGATTCTGAAATTGTGGATTGTGTTTTGCCTCGACTATTTGGCGTTTATACGACGATATAGAGGAATTATTGATGGTTTTGAAGGCGTGCCATAGGTTCTCACCTATAGGCCCCCTTATCGTATCGTTTTGGATTTCATGCGCCGTTTTAGCTTTGATTTGGTTTTAATACGCATATACGATACGTTGATGTGTAGGTACCCCATGAAGACTTCGGGACGACAAGCAAATACGTGGTGTCGTCCGCAAATGATGATGCAAGGAGAGTAGATTATATCTACAGGGGGAAGTCGGGGGATGACGTATAGCACCCCCGCAGTCCGTAGTTGATATACTTTATGATAGTTATAGTGCGTCATGGGTATTGTGTTAGGTGTTTTATGGATAGTTTAGGAGTAGAAGTAAACTAGTGTAGTTCATAGCCACGAACCCTAGAATAGGTTTACACCCACACGCACACCCTTGCATATTCACTATATTTACACTGCGTTGATGATAATGTTGGATGACCTGGGAGATGAGTCAATGATATTGGGCTTAGTGCCGTGAGGCCGGTGATTTGATATGATTCGTATTTGGAATACGATATGTGATTCTTGCGGGCTTGGGATGTGTGTTTTACCCCCGCATTCATAATTATATAGATGGTATCGATTTATACTAGAATTAGATTCAGTATCCCGGATTATGTATTATGATGATAAGAATACCAGGTACTTGATATGATAATGTGATTTGACCTGTACCCAGCTATTGGGATGCCGTACGACGACTTACCGTACGAGCTTTATGTTGATGATAGATCCGCACTCATGTCTTGAGGATTGTCATATGATATACTGTACTGTAAAAGATACTATTGAGGCGGGATCACTGACTATTTTATGTATATATATATGTTTGTATCGACTCAGACTTAGGTGGTGTCCTTACCCCTCCTGATTTACTTGATACTTAGATTTGTAGCTACACAGGGGATGTTAGGCTAGACCCGAGTCACCCTCTTTCAAATGGTATAACCGTATGACATGTACATATGGGTGTAGATTCTTTACTGTTACGTCGATTATTCAATGTCCGCATATTCCTGCTATTCACCTTGCTTGCATATGTTAACCGCTATATTACTATTATGTGGATAGGACACTAGCACCATTATCGATGATGCGTATGTTCCACGTACACTTGCTTGCCGGCTCACATACTTCTTCATCGATAATTGCCATGTCACTACACAGTAGCATTATTGCTTCAGGATATGACCTCGTATGTGCATACTATTATTTCATGTTGCATCATATAGTGTTATACTTGCACTTCATTTAGATGACACATACCCATAATTGTACTCATATATTGACAATTACTTATTTACCATTTATTCTACGGCTCACATTGCATTGCATGCTCATATGTTAATGATTCATATTCCTTGTGCGCATGCCTTTACATAGTTGCATGCTTATATTAGTGTTCTTGTTGCATGTATTATAATTCATGGATTTCGCACTGTGATATGGTTGCATATGATGATTCTAGATTGTTTTACTCCTGCATATATATATCAGTAGTATGGGACGCTGAAATATATATGTGTACCCCTAGAGTATATATATATTAGTGGTATGGGACGCTGATATATATATATATATATATATATATATATATATATATACGCATACTTAAATATATCATCACGATGATCTATGCAAATTTACATAAGCATTTGTGAGAGGAGCCTACGTGCTCGGAGCCTATGAGCTCGATGTGAGAGGAGCCTATGTGCTCGGAGCCTATGAGCTCGGTGTGAGAGGAGCCTATGTGCTCGGAGCCTATGAGCTCGATGTGAGAGGAGCCTATGTGCTCGGAGCCTATGAGCTCGATTGGAGAGGAGCCTATATGCTCGGGGACTTTATGGTTGATGGTATATTATATCTCCCCTACCCCACATTTATTGGATATGCATTGCATCACCTGTTAGCAGTACCTGATAGAGTACCCTCATGAATGTTGCATACATGTCGGATACATGATACATGGGTTTTATTTGCTATTGAGGTATATAGTTTGTGTCAATGCTCGACGTTGATTTTCTGACGATTTCATTTACGATATCTCCTGTTTTCATTTTACCGCATACATACATCATATCTGTGATACATTGTTACGTGAGGCACTGGTACGAGTACTCGGCACTACACTTATGTTTAGATGTTACATTGCTACTTTACTATGCTTCAAACTTATTCATTTGAGGTTTATGTTATATCTGATCGTTATGACATAGGTTTATGTCTTGCTTCCAATTTTCTGCTTGTAGATATTTTCTATTCACGAGTTGGCAACTCACCCCCGTTGTGCCACAGTTCTTGCAGGTTTGCCGTACAGGTTCCATAGCGGCATTTCCGGCACATTGTTTCTTTGCGGGTGATTTGCTCGGTAGGTGGATTCTTTGCATCAGGACCACCATTGTACTTGTATTATTCTTTGTATCTAGAATTTCCATCAACCAAAGACTTGTATATTGTTTCAGACTCAGACACTAGTGATGTATTATTTCGACCTTAGAGTCGCGCTTATGTAGTGTTGCAGTTTTCATGCTGATCTGGGTTTCTTTTAAATTTTGATCCTCGCCATTCGGCGTTGTATAGTGTATTGCTTGTTGTTTATTTATCCTTAAAATGGTTTTAGATTTCTGGGCTTTCGGCTTACTTGGATCAGATGGAGTCCTATAGACTTCATATGGTTCAAGGGCCAGTCACGTGCTCTTTCGGGCTGTGACAGAAGTCCCATCATTTAAGTACCTAAACATCACAGATAAATACGACGTACACTTATGCCATCCGCATTCGCCTCAATATCCCCTCGTGCACCGTTAGGTTAGGTAACTAAAGGCAGAGCGGGGCAGGGCTAGCGCGGGTGTAAAACATAAGTAACGTCTATATAATATATCATATATACTATATAAAGTATCTATCAGAGAACATCACATGATCACATCACAGATATCGCAGCAGAAGAAACATATGAAATATTGGATATACTAGGACGTCCTTGTTTTCAATACGAGCCAGTATAAAACACGGATTCCACGGTCGTGATGAATAGCCAATCCCACACCCCTAGACCCCTACGAGAGCGGCAAGCAACCCTACCAATTCTGGAGTTAGGAGACCCGGACTCGACTCCTCGAGTTGGTCTCCCACTGGACTCCAGAACCCGGTTACTTGTGCTCCCCTCCTTGGGTCTATCCTAGTGCGGAAAAGTAAATAATATACAAAGGGTGACATCTTCCGCTACCTGGAAGTGTCCCAAATAAAAGAATATTACATACAAGTTTTTACATGAATGAAAATGAAAAACACTCATCTCACATAAAAACCCCCGGCTATTCAAACACGACGATCCAATATAACATATCCAGCAACACATAACATCACATGTCATCAACGTAAGTAAATATGTCCATCCCAATTGTCGTTGACATATAGTAACGAAACCGGCGATATCACATATTACACTTACGGTCACAGAAAAGAAAGTGTAAAGCTACAACAGTTGGAATCCGCAACCTCTTTAGACATCACATGCCTAATCAAATGAATTCCTTAGACATCGCATGCCTAACAATTATAAACCCCGCATTTTAGTCTCAAAATCGAAAACACTTTTCAATATCAAGTCGGGCAATGCAACAAGATTCCCGACATCCTGATCGAATGCTCGTCGCAAACTTTAGTAGACGGTCGCACCCCCGATACCGTCGACGAAGTGCACCAAGGCGGAACACCGCTACCGGGAGCACCCGAACGGATGCTTTCGGCGACGGGGTTCTCCTACAGTCACTTGGTCGGGGCTATGGGATGTAGCTGTCTATTAAGTTTACCCGGCGAGTATCCGCGTACGCTATGTGATTGCGACGGACTTTTGATCGCATCAAAATTCCGTGGCAACCGATCAAGCGAGACTAAACTGCTAGATTTATAACATTCATTCAGTTATCTCATAACTTCTTGTGAATTCCAATTGTTGTATCCCATTCCAGATAAATAGAAAATGTTAAACTTTCCGATCGAACAGTCGAACACCCAAGTTTTCCCAAAATAGATCAACACATGAAACAAGTCTAAAAACATTCAGTTCGTGCCTCAGTACCAACGGTCCAGCCGTAGAAGGGTCAAGCCAACGCCTCACATGTGGCACGCCGTACTGCCCCAAACCCGAAGGTTCAAAGGGCAGTTCAAGACGGTCACATAATCGAGTTAAAGTTTGTTATCTTCTAGAGGTTCCATCGCGTTACTTGCACTACTTAGAACGTCTTTAAACCATGGAAACATCCAACACTTGGAAATTTCCCGACAGGGGAAAAATTGGGTATTTATATCCGGTCGAACTATTTAACATATTCTAAAATTTATCCGGAAAGCCACATAGACAAAATCTGATAAACCCGATCGAATCATCGAAGCTCCAAAACATCCCAGATTATTCAACTCTTGAATAAATATTAAAAAATCCCAGAAAATCCAGCACCATAAATCATGAATTACTGTACAAAATTTATAGGACAATCTAATGATGTGGCCGCGGAACCGCCGCATAAGCAGGGCTTAAGCCGCGGTTCCGCCGCACTATGGAGGCTTCACTAGAAAAATTTTGCATCTTAATTCTTAGTTTTCCCTGCTGAATTTTTTAGCAATTTTTAATTTGGAAAAATTCACGTTTTCAGAAAAAGTCCAGAGAGCGTGGAAAAATGGGGTTTCGGGTTCGATCGGACTTCAAACTCCGTCTAGACTTCGCCTAAGGCTCTAGCTAGGCTCTGATACCACTGTAGGGTTCCTGGCACTCCCAAGAGGTCTCACAAGGCATCAACCATGCCAATTTCAAATTTTAACTGTGCCGAGAAACCCTAATACGGATCGTTGGCTAGAATTCCAGGCGACAAAGCAAACTAGTTAACACTTAACTACTAGAATACGGAAATACAACCTTTGTAGATCTGGTCCTCCACCTCCACGGCTCCATGATGAAGTCCTCTCCGCTGTCCAAATCAAATCCCGGGCTCTAGCGTCGGCTTCATCGGAGAAAGGGCGGGCTAGGTCATCGACGACATGCCGAAGATGATCTACGTCGAGGCATCGCTAGATCAAGCTACAACTTCACCAAGTCTAGAAACTTGTGAAGAAAACACACTCTACTACTTGGAAAGAGGTAGAGGATGAAGAAATAGGAAGTGGGTTCACTTTAGAATTGGATTTCTCACTCATTTCATCAATCCACCATTGATGAAGTCAAGCTTCTTCAAGTGAAGAAGAAGAAGAAGAAGATGATAGAATTATGATAAGTTATTTAAAAATGGAAAAGAAAATCAATACTTATCATAATTTTAACTATAGTTATGTGTAAAGAATTGACCAAGGTTAAAGGAATGGTTAGGGTTAAGGATGAGATAAGAATGGTGGACTAGGTCAAAGCTTCATGAAGTTTCAACTAAACTACAAATAAAGCCACCATTCTTTTCTTATCATTTCTCCAAAAAGAATAAATAGACAAATAAATGAAAAATAAAACTAAACCCTAATCATAAGTTTAACCATGGTTTAATTCTTTACACTTAACCAAGTAAACATGCATCATCAAACATGATACAATCATTTGCACAAAAAGTATATCACATATACAACTTGTACATCCAAGTGAGAAAATCCTTTAAAGTGAACCAATACTAGTTAATGCAAAGTAATATATCAAATATATAATTATGCATTAAATCATTAAATCAACACTTGATTCAATGATCCGGTCATGTCGCACACAACTGACTAGTATACAATGTATCGATTTATCGAATCAATCCTTGATTCGATAACTAGGTTATATCGCATACAACCATTCGACACATTCATCGCGAGAATGAAATACGGTATCACATACACGCATTATTCTCGGTCCCGCACATATCTCATATGCGCTCCTATTTCGTTTCGCTTGAGCCAGGAAACCTCTGTGTAGGACTCTAAAGACTCGTCAATACGCCGGCAGCAGATGATGATCATATCAAACATCCACAAGCCGCAAGCGGTCTGCTAAACGTAACGGCCACCCGGGTATTGAGCGATCAGAAGATCGACGAGCAAGCCCGCTCACACTCCAGTGAATCCAACCAGTAACACTACCGTACAGTCCGGTCTGATCGTCTGATATGTCGCATATCTCGCCTAGGGGTGGTAAACGTCAGACCCCAATAGCTCGATAAGTCGTGTCGATATGAGGTCTATAACAATTCGAGAAACTACAGGTAACACTTACCAGTAAATCTCAGCAACCCTGGCCAGGGATTTCCTGTTATAGCCAATCGAACACAGCGCAACATTAACTCCCTATACCGGGAGAGACGAATCCCCTCCTATCGCTCATTGCCTCCATGTGACTCGGGACTGTACCCAAAAACCACCGTTTTGCACGCCCTCTTGGACGTGGTAAGATGGAAATCAAAGCACAGTGGGAACCACACAAGGCTCTATGACGATCTCGGGTTAACAGACTACTCTGTACCAGTGTCACCAGAGAACTGCCATCTGACGTGAGGTATAATACCATCTGGGAGTTCTCGGCGAGTCCGTCCAGTGTACCCAGTCTCCACTGAGCACCCGTATATCATCTCTGATGTCAAACACCAATGGATATGGGATCATCCATCGCCCATCTATATGGGTCGAGAAGGTATACGCTAGTCTACTCTGGTATATCGATGCCCCGTCTCGATACACCCACGACTAGGGACTTTGAAGGATGTACTTATGGACTACTATGTCCCCACTAGTATGATCCGCATCATAGTCCAGGTAGTCAAGTACACATCCTAAGGGCTTTACCAACATGTAACAGAGAGACAATTAGTATACACGTTAAGGTAAAGTTCAACCAGATAGCATACTATCATGTCGAGCAAGAAAGTCCTCCCTATATATGTCCCAGTATCCACTACAATATACATCCAATGTACAGTAATGGACTCTAGGGCATACATATAACTAACAATATATATATATATATCCTTTGTTTAATAGGTACGTTCCGCCGTTTTGAAAACAATTTTGAAGGGTTTCCTTGTTTTTAAACGTTTCGTGTCATATCGGACACGTAGGTATATATATATATCGAGACCATAGCTCGCTCTTTAGAAATCCCTTCGAACTATCAATGCATGCAAAATATATCCAGGTACTGTCCTCCGACTAGCCCTGCTCGGTACAAAACGAATATCAAATATCATAGAAATGTACTGCTCCAAAAGGAATAAATCCCAAAACTGCACATAACATCACCCTGTGCGTCTGGTGCGCACGGAAATCAAAATCCATATATGTGCCATACAGGTGCACAAAACAACATCTAGGTGCAACGGGTGTGCACGAATCATCTGTCATAGGCAACGTGTGTGCCTGACAGCCCAAACTCCGGTGCATCTGATATGCACGAAGAAATCTCGATTTAGCGCATCGGGTGTGCACCAAAATCGTATCTCAAAGCCAGCGCCCAACATGCGCGAAAATCCAAATCGGTGCATCCATCGTGCACAAATGAAAATCTAAACCCTGCGCACTCAGCATGCACGAAATCACAAAATCCTATAGCAACGCCGAACATGCGTAAATCCAGTCAAAGCACGGAGTGCAAGAATCCACATCAATATCACAATCGAAATCGACATATCGAAAGACATCAAATCGAAGTCAGGTGCAACCGTAATGCACAAAATGTAAATCCGGTGTAACAAAGGCATGATATACAAATCTGATGCGATAAACGCAAGAAACATAAAACTGGTGCATCCCATGCACAAATATCAAGCAATAACTCAAATATGTAAGCAGCAACACCAAGTGTACCCAGATATAAAGAAAATCATAAACGTGCGCAACTGCGTGTACCAAACACATCTCAATGCACTACAAGCACATATAAGCTATACCGAGTGCAAAAAATCAAATCGTGTGCGTAACATATGCACAACATCAAATCAACCGTATGAAATCCATAAAGTCATGAGCAGGTGCAGCCAAGGCACGAAACGATATACAACGCGGCTCAATCAAAATCAGGTGTACCGCGATGGAAAAACTCACAACCGCGTGCATCAGCGTGCATAAATCAAAACACTAAGATTACATGAAACTATGCTGGAAGCGTAAATCAAATCACCGGCATAAAATAGGCATGAAATCACAATCAATACCTCAAGAGTAATAACTATGTGCAAGGTATAAATTGTTAGGTCCACGTTACCTCTCCCGGTACTTTCGGGGATGCGGAAACGGTAAAACAAAATTTTTTCTAAACTTTGTAACATGGACCGTAAAAGCCGGATCTTTGCTAAACTAAACTAGCATACTTGCAAAGAAGGGTTAACTACTCCGCAAAGTGGTTATACCTCAACTTGAACTCCTTCTCTTCTTGTTGTTCTTCTTCTTTCTTGCTCTTTGTAGTAGCTTGAATGGCTTCCCCTCCTCGTCTCCTCTTTGCCGAAGATAGATCCACCTGAGGGCTTCATCCTTGGGCTCCTTCCTCGATCTTGAGAGAACTAAGGTATTCGGCTTGCTAGACCTTCTACCTTAGAGTGAGTAGAGTGTGCTTTGGGGTGTTATATCTTCAAGGAGATGATTCTCAACACATGAGATTTGCTCTCCTTGAACAAGAGGAGGAAGAAGATGAAGTGAAGAGAGAGAAACCAAATGATAGAATGAGCTATTTTCCTCTTGCAACCATAACAAAAGGAAAATGATTTATCTAATTAATAATAATAAATCAAAATGAAATAGTTGATGGTTGTATTTGGAATGACCACCATCATCACTTCAATAAATGAATGTAAGCTAGAATCAAGGAGTATCCTTGCAAAGCAATGATGATGGTCAACATTCAACCATGGTCAACAAGTCAACCATGGTCAACAAGTCAACAAAATCAACCATAACATTATTTCATTTAATTACTATTATTAATTGATATTTCATAAATCCATTAGGGTTTGGAAAAAGACGACTGTCAACTGTGCATACGCACCCGTTCCGAAACCCTAATGAAAGACCTCATCCTCCTCCTCAAGCAACTGTGCATACACACATGCATTCTCGTTCCGAGGAACAAGAATACTGAGAGATAAAAGCAACCCCAAAACATATACCAGTATCTGGCTCAAACCAGAGCCTGCCAGTATAATCCGTCCGGACTCCAAACGTGCACAAGTGCGCGGATGAGAACGAACTCTGCCGCAATACCATGCGACCTCTACTCAGTTTTGCCCAGAGGAGAATAGCCCTCTGTGTGGGACTCTAAAGACTCGACGCTACGCTGGCAGTGGGTTTAACCACAGACCGCAAGCGGCACTAGCTGTGCGTAACGGTCCCCAGGTAGATGCCGATAAGAAGACTGACGAGGTAAAACCCATCTGAACTCCTACTGAGTCTGAATGTGACATTCTCCGTACAGTCCGGTCTGTTCGTCTGATACATCGCATGGCGGGCCTAGGGGGGCGGTAAACGTCAGTCCCCTAATAGCGGTACAAGTCGTGTCGGAGTGAAGCCCAATACACCCTGAGATAACTCTGGAAACCTACCAGTATATCTCGCTTGCCCTGGCCAGGGACTACTCGTGTAATGGCTCTCCTAGACACAGCGCGATGTCAACCCCCAATACCGGGAGAGACGAATCCTGTCTAACCGTCACTGCCTCCAAGTGCTTCGGGACTGCTCCCAACTACTACCTGTTTGCACGACTCAGTAGAGCCGTGGTAGGGTAGTAATCAAAGAACAGTGGGAACACACTCGAGGCGAAGTGACAGTGTCAAGTCAGCGGACTAAGCTGTACTCATGTCACCTGGGAACTGATAACTGACGATAGGTATAATACCAACCATCAGTTCCCGACGAGTCCTGTCCAGTGTACTCGTAACCCAACGAGCACCCGCATGCTATCTTAAGTACGACGTACCGACGGCTGTGGGACAGACCGTCTCCCGTGCTGGGATGAGAAGCGCATACGCTAGTCTACTCCGGAGTATCGATGCCCTATCTCGATACTCCCACGACTAGGGACGTGTATAAGGATGTGCTTGTAGATTACCCAGCCCCCACGAGTGTGATCGCCATCACAACGCCGGTAATCAAGCAAAGATCCTAAGGGCTCTACTAATGCGTATAGGTGGATAAATAAACACACATGTACACATTAAAGCAGAGACAAACCAAGTAGCATACTACTATATTGAGCAAGATTGTCTGTACAACTGTGAATATCCCAAGCTTCCATCAAGTAATATACATACTAGTATGATACAGTAATGGCCTCTAGGGCATATACACTAACATAAATACCCAGTAGGTGCAACCATGGTGCACAAAATCAAATATCATGGAACTCAGTCATCAAGACTAAATCATGCAAATAGATCGCCAAAATACCGAAATCCCAAAGTGACGAATACGTGATAGTCGAATCACAAAATCACAAATCATAAATACCGTCGTCGGTATATCCTCCTTCAAAGTCGAGAAGGTGCCGGTACATCCAATGCTAGCGGCGCAAGATATCTACTTGCCTCTTGCTCGCGGCTGGCGTCCTCTGCCTCTGGTTCCTGATCTTTCCTGTAGATTACCAACCTCGCAATCCACCGGCTCATCGGCCCGGTCAGGAGCGCTGACAGGAACGATTCCGTTCTGGCACTTCCTTGGTAATCTCTCGGTCAATCCTCACGACTGCTCGTAAAGCAATATGTCACTGGCGTCGGCCTCCGGCTCTCTAAATGCACATCACACATCTGATCCTGGGTGCAAACACCATTGCAGCGGTGTCCTGGAAGGAATCCTGCTCAAGGTCTCTACCGATCTTGCTTATGTCGATCTGTGCGGAGGTTGGTACTCTTGCTTAGTCTTTTCTCGTTCTATGGACACCTGTGTCCTCAGCACGGCATTTCCTCGGAAATTGGTCGCATCCCAACGCCTCTGTAAGCATATCAGGCCTCTGGTCTCGACGGGGAGTAATGACAGCTCATCAGCGTCTCGTACGAACCTCTTGTCCCGTTTGTCTGTATCATCGTCCATTTCGACATCGCGTCTCTATCTGCACACTGCAATGCCATCGGCTACGGTCCCTCCGAAGTCTCTAACACGGACTCGAAATCACGAACTCAGTATCTTCATCACTCAGTAGGAGATATCTAGCCGAACACGTCCTCAGCGTGCATATCACATCTCTGATGTCAGCGGAGTGAAACGTCATCTCGTCGAAATCTCGTGTAAACTCTTTACTCCACCTTGCTCCAATGTCGACTGATTCGGACTCATCTCATCGTGGCTACACGGACTGCGCTCCAACGGCTATGCTCGTATCTGGAGCCTCCCAAGCAGCGTCCCATCACATGATATCCGAATGATGTCGACTCATCCGATCGACTCGTCAGAACCTCACAATCCCCCAAGAGCTCAACATCTCGGGTACAGTTTAATAGTATCGAGTACATGCCACAGCGTCGGTGGTCCAGCCGTAGAAGGGCAAACCCAAACCTCACTAATGGCGCCGCGGAACCGCCGCAAACCCTAAGGTTCAAAGGCTTTCACACGGTCATTAAGTCGAGTTAGGGTTTCATTCTTCTAGAGGGTCCATAGAGTCACCTGCATATCTTTCCGTATACTTTAAACTTGGAAAAGGGGTTCCTGACATTCAATCGTCTCAATCGACTCTCAACGAACCTGCGTGAAGTCGCCTCTAGCTGGAATCAATCTTCCTGATGACCTCGCATCCGGATAAGCGAACGAACCACATGTCCTAGTCATTAATCCTCGGTGACTAGCGACTCACTATCATATCTCTAAGAATATGCTCATGCTGCAGTAGCTCAATCATCTGGGCGATATCTCATCATTCGCAGCAACAACTGGCTCATTCGTCGGTACGCTAAGCAGCGCCTCAACCATCCTGGATAAGCGATAATATCAACAGTCATCATAACCTGGATGGCCTCTATCAGTGGCTCAATCCTCTGGTACCAACCGGTACATCCGAAAAATCTCGCAACAGCGATCTGTCAAACGCCCAAAGTGCAGAAACACAATAAGACGACGCCTCAATATGCAATCGTATACCTCGGGAATCATGCCCTGGTCAGCCCTCGTCCCCGACGAGCTCATGCTGACACGACTCGAGCCGTAGCTCACTCTGCCCGTGCAATCGCGGCAGCAAAACCATAACCAGTATCGATGAAGGTAGATCATAGGAAGGAATATAATACGGTGCAAGGAAATGTACAACCTAAGGTTTCTTAAGCGGAGTGGCGTGTCGTAAGTATGCCGCGGAACATACCCACGGTACGTCACTCTACTTTAGTCACCTATTCCATCAACCAAGGGTCATCCTACACGGCGAAAGTTCGGGTCTAATACCCCCTCGACTAAGTCTAAGTTCCGTAAGGTCAAGCCTAAGTTCCGTATATAAATAACGCCCTAGGCTCCACATAGTCAAACTCAGACTCGAACCAAGGTCAACCTAGCGCTCTGATACCAACTTTGTCACGACCCGAAAGAGCACGTGACTGGCCCTTGAACCATATGAAGTATATAGGACCCCATCTGATCCAAGTAAGCCAAAGCCCAGCAATCTAAAACCATTTAAAGAGTAAATAAGGAAAACTGGTTTTGAAAAGTAAAGGAATCATGTTTCGAAAATCAAAGTTTTTAAATAACTAAGCCGAATGTGTATTTTTAAAATGTGTAACCTTATCTGAAAATTTCGGCAGAGTTTCCTTTGTAAAAACTGGCCCCGAACGGGGTACAACAAGAATAATATATATGAGACGATAAAAGGCATCCCCAAGCGGGAGCTAGCTCTTCGTCAATCGACGGTCACAACCACGCAAGCAATAATATACAACGCCAAAGGGCGAGGATCAAAACCCACAAAGAAACTCAAAACAGCCAGAAAACCGTAATACTACAAGCGCGACTCTAAGGTCGAAATAATACAACACTGTTTTCTAAGTCTGAAGCAATATACAAGTTTTGGTTGATGGAAATTCTAGATACAATAAATAATACATGAGCAATGGCGGTTCTGATACAAAGAACCCACCTACCAACGCAAGTCACCCATAAGGAAGCAGTGTACCAGAAATGCCGCTATGGAATCTGTACGGCAAACCTGCAAGAACTGTGGCACAACGGGGGTGAGTTGCCAACTCGTGAATAGAAAAATACCTACAAGCAGAGATCGAATGCATGACCCATCCTAGGTCAATACGATCAGATATAAATAAACCTCATATGAATAAATCTGAAGCATGCTAAACTGGCAATGTAATCTCTAAACATGAGTGTAGTGCCAAGTGCTCGTGCTAGTGCCTCAGATAATAGCATGTCATGAATATGAGGTATGATCAAAGTAATCAAATCTGCACACACGTGGATCCCGTCCACTCGTCACCCACTGACAATAACCACCATGCATGTAAATATCATAAATCATGTGCATGGGAAAAATATGAGGATATAAACCATCTGTGTCCCTCGCGACACGTCAAAATCATGGAACCGGAGTGCCCAGCATCGACACTCGAAAACATCATGAAAACTGTGCCCAGCATCGGCACGTAAATCCTCATATATCGGGCTCCGTCAGTCCGGATCGGCCCGCGGGCTCTGTCTGCGGTATCGGCCCTCGGCCCCGGCAGTATGCCCATATCCATCTATCGACACTGGTCAGTATCCTCCGGATAACCGCCAGGTCCAACCAATCACCGGTAGGTACTCGCCCGCCTCCAGGCTCAATCGGCAAAGCTCATCGATCATCTTGCCGAGGGGAACCATACCGGGTCCACCATATACCCGCAATCGGCTCGTCCACTCCTCGATTCGGGTTTCACATGTCGCTCTCAGCACCGATAAAACACATGGTGGACGCACTGAAATATCATATCAAGGGTAACCGGGTTTTTAAAGTAATGACATATTCTCTTTTGAAACACCCTCGGTTCCCAAATCCAGAAATATCATAGAAACAACATATCTCAATGCGTATAATCAAAGAGCATGAAGTATGCGACATGTGAAGGAAATGTAAGCATATCATTATGTCATGCAAGGATCATATACTGAATGCAATAGTACTACAGTGTAGTGACATGGCAATTATCGATGATGAGTGTGTGAGCCGGCAACAAGTGTACGCGGAACATATGCATCATCGATAATGGTGCTGGTGTCCTAGCAGCATGACTGAAATGTATCAACAATATAAGCGATGCAATGCAAATAGCATGAATGTGCGGAATCGAGTAATCAACGCAACAGTAGAGAACCTGCCTCAATAACTATATCATGCAACCTTGCCTTTTTAAATAAGACGAATCAGGGCTTTTGGTAAAATAAGGGCTACGGTGTTTTAAGAAAAGACGTGTCGTTTGAAAATATCCGTATAAACCCTTTTTGCCTATCTTTAAAATATCCCCGATTCGTTAGTTTTGAAATAGGTATGACTCGGGTCTAGCCTAACGCCTACTATGCGAACTACGAACCCGACAATCAAGCCAATAGAGAGGGGTATGGAAACCACCTAAATCTGAGTCGATATCACAATATCTCATCACATGACAGGCATCACTACCATCATATCACATCTCCAATACGAACTCTGTCATGTCGCCAAATCTCACGGTCTTAATCGCATTTCATCGACTCATCCCAATCCCACGTATCATCCTCAAAACCCGTATATAAACACATAGTCCCATACCCATGTGTAGATATACACACCATCATATGCGCACAGATATATGAAAGGATGTATGCAAGTATGTGTGTATGTGTGAGTGCACCCACTACTCTAGGGTTTCGCACTACTAAACCAATACATCCTTATTGTCAATAATCCATTATTACCATCAATAATCCTAAACAACACATAATAAATATATGTGTGTATATGTATTCGTATACATCACCACAGACTGCGGGGGTGCTATACGCCATCCACCTGACTTCTCCCCGTAGATATAAATCTACTCACCTTGCGTCTCATGTGTCGGTGTCGATGTCGCCATCTTCATCTTCCTTGCCTCACATCTCGTAGGGTACCTACAAGTATATCACAACGCTAAAGCACATTAAAATCACAACGGAACACCAAATACCAAAATTCATGCTAAAACAAGTCTCAAATCATCCACCAACATAGAAAAATCATCCCAGATTTCACCCTAGATGGAATCTGTCAAAACTAGACATACCCAGGGTCAATACTAGAGGAGATAGGGCCATGCACAAAAATCGAGACAGATCCCTCCTGCTCTGGCCGCAATTTGCGGCCAGATGGAATTAATTGGCGGCCTCAGTTTGGAGTTGGGGGCTAGGGTTTGGTGTGATGGTTCCATGGTGCCTGCACATCTTACTGTCAACTCAGTTTTTTTTTAAGGTCCCGGGGTGATAGCAGATTACACAAAACAGTGACAAATTTCCAGTTTTTCCGATATCGGTTCCGTAATTCCGTATTTTGGTTTCAATTCCAGGTTTGGGTCCAATTTTGCATTACACCAGGGGTTCTAAGGTCACAATAAGCCTCAATCTCATCTTGATTTCAGTTTTACCCTAAACCCTCACTTGAATTCTCCAAAATCCACAACATGACACAATATCGATATGAAACTAGTATGGATGTAATAGAAATGAGATACTACTCTAATAGGTGCAGAAATTACCTCCTTTGGCAACTCAAGAAAATTCTTGAGTTGCTCAAAGTCCTCCAAATCCAATCTTGCTAGGTTCAATGTGTTGCTAGTGAGCCCGGGAACATTTTTTGTGAAGTGGGAATGGGGTTTTGGCTTTGTTTTCATGGTGGATCTAGGGTTTTAGTGAAGAGGGTGAGAGAGGAGAGAGAGCAGCAGCAGCCCTAACAAGGGGAGGGAGAGAAAATGAGAAGGGAAATGATGGGGGGGCATGGGTCAAAAGAGGTGTAGGTTGACTTGGTCCCTTTCTCTCTCTCATCATACTACCTTTTTCTTTTCTTTTCTTCACTAAACTCTTCTCACTTGAATAATGAATCCAAATGAACCATGGCTACAAAAATGTAACACAAGTGTAACAAGTGTGGAAAATGATATGTGCACATTTTTGCACAAAAATGCCAAAAATCCAATTAGCGATTCTTAATCGCGATTAGCACTAAATTAGCATATAACTAATCTTAAAAACTTTAAAATGGCATAATTCCATAAAATACCTTATTTTAGAATTTTCCATAATTTTTCCCCATTTATTTGTATTTAATTAAACCAGAATATTAAAATATTCATTAAAATAATATTAAATTATAAAATTTCCCAAAAATCATATTTTCATATTTTGGAAACGTTACAACCATGTCCCCACTAGTATGATTCGCATCATTGTCCTGGTAGTCAAGTACACATCTTAAGGGCTTTACCAACATGTAACAGAGAGACAATCAGTGTACACGTTAAGGTAAAGAGTAACCAGATAGCATACTATCATGTCGAGCAAGAAAGTCCTCCTTATATATGTCCAAGCATCCACTATAATATACATCATATGTATAGTAATGGCCTCTAGGGCACACATATAACTAACAATCTCCCACTTGCACTAGGGCCATCTGTAGCAGTGGTTGTAGTATCTCATACTCAACCATCCCTTAAAAGTCTCTCTCTGGGAATAGGCCTTCGTGAGTGGATCCGCCATGTTATCCTCTGAGTCTGCCCTCCTAACCTCGATCACCCTGGAGATCAACCATCTCCATGATCAGGTGATACTGCCTTAGAATATGTCTGGGTCACTGATTGGACCGGGGTTCCTGGGCCAAAGCCACACTTCCATTGTCACACAATGGGAGGAACTAAGTTCATCTCATGAACAAATATACATCCAGACTGCCTCTTTGGTAGCATCTTAAGTAGCGATGTATCGAGCCTTAATCGTCTAGTATGTCACGGTATCTAGCTTGGAACTCTTCCAACATACCGTCCCTCCATAGAGGGTAAAGACAATGCCTGTGACTGACATTCAGTCGTCCTTATCACCCTGGAACACTTCCAGTGATTCTCCCCATGATCGATTGATACCATCTCACTACATCTAGTGAGTATCCTAATATCCAATTAGATCTATCTCATAGATCCAAAACCCAGGATTTAATAGGTATTACTTTGATCCTATATGGAGAATCATTGTGATAAGCAGAGATTGACTGAGTGTAGCATAGGAAACTCCTTCCCTATCAAGAGTATGTCATCCACGTACTCTACGAGGATCGTCACCATACTCCCTACTACCTTTTTGTTTATACAAGGTTCATCTACTATTTTGATGATGTCAAACTCTTTGACTAAATCATTAAAACAGATGTTCCAACTCCGCGATGCCTGCTTTATCCTATAAAGTATCTTGCACACGTTTCCGCTGCTCCCACTGTCTACGAAGCCCTCTGGCTGTGTACTTATAGACGCTCTCTTCCAAAACATCATTTAGAAAAGCAGTCATGACACCCAACAACCAGATATCGTAGTCATGGTATATAGCCATGGTAAGTAGGATCTGGATGGACTTAAGCATAGATCCTTAGAAAAGGTTTCATTATGATCCATATCTGGTCAATGATGCAAACCTTTAACAAGTCTAGCTTTGAAAGTCTTAACTTTTCCATGTACACCAAGTAATCTTCTCAAGATATACTTGCTCCTGATGGGGATTTAAGCCTTCAGATATAGCAACCAAAGTCCATACTTTGTTGGTGTATAAGGATTCCATCTCAGATCGCTAAGCATCCATCCATTCTTACAGAGTCTCACTCCTGATAGCCAGCTCGAAACTAGTTGGGTCATCATCTCATGATGCAATCCTCGCTCCCACTGTCATAGAGAAACCGAAGTATCTCTCAGGTGGGTGAGGAACCTTACTAGATCGGCGGAGAGGCTGAGGTTCGTTGGTTTCTACTGAATTCTTTTGTTGTACCAAATCATCTGCTGTAGTTTGCATAGCTGGAACCTTTCCAGTTCTACATAACTGACCTTGCCTCGAGCTTGTCCGGATTTTGCTTTTAGACATAGGCCGGACAACCCTAAATCTTAACTAACTTAAGATATGGGCTCTTCCCATTCCATATCACATATGAAGTGCTAGGCACTGATTTGATTCGAACCCTTTTCATTAGGTATGCAGCTTCTCAAGTGCATAACTCCCAAAAGGAAAATAGGAAACTCAGTAGTACTCATCATAGAGCACACCATATCAAATAGGGTGTATCTGCTCCGCCCCGATATACCATCGTGCAATGGTGTATTCGGAGGAGTAATGCTGAGAGAGAATCTCATTCTCCATTAGAAAAGTCCAGGAATTCTATGCACAAGTATTCTCCTCCTCGATCACATCAAAGGACATAATACTTATACCCGTATTTTGGTTCTCTACTTCTAACTTATATTCCATGAATATCTCAAAAGGTTCGGACTTGTGTTTCAACAGGAACATATGTCTGAATCTAAAGAGATCATCAAAGAATGTAATGAAGTACAAAGAACCGGTCTTGGCATGTGTAGACAGGGGACCTTTATACATCAACATGTATCATCCCAAGAGTTCACTAACTCTTTCTCTGTTTCCAGTAAACAGAGCTATGGTCATCTATCTTTGTGACATGACTGGCAAGTTTCATAAGATGTAAATTCAAACAGATTTAAATATGCATCTAAATATAACTTCAGCTAGTCAGGTCGCATTGATATGACCTAGTCTACAATACCTCAAGAAAAATTCATTCATTTCTGAACTCATCCTCTTGTGTGTGTTCTGTATACTAAGAACTGTAGTTTGATTTAGAACATTAACGCTTTCAGATAACGTGCCTGAACCGATCAACTTTTGATATAGGAAATGTTCAAAACATTATCCAACATTACAAAATTTTATCATTTCTTTACTAATAAAGAGACTGATATGATTTTGTATATCAGGTTCGGTATCTAATAGCATTTGTTCAGAATCAATGTATTGGTAATACAGGGTGACAGTGACCAGCAGACTTGGCTGCAACACTTGCCCCGTTTTCTGTCTCATGAAACTTATCACCCGTTCTCAGTTTTTCTACCTTTTTGTAGCCCTATGTAACAGATTACATATCTGTGATCCTGATCCGGTATTATATACCCAGGATGTGGAGGATACTGAGAAACAGTTCTGTATAATGAACACACCCAAAGATGATGCATCAGCATGCACTCTCTTCGTTTGGGCGGCATGGGAATTCTGGTAATCCCCAATTTCCTGCTCTGTCTTATAACAATTATAAGTTGGAGCGGGACCAACGTTCCCCAGCTCAGTATAACAAACGGGTTCGGTCAAATATCCATATTATTATCTTGATTAAGGCGTGATATGGTCGCTACGTAGAGAGAGAGAGAAGAAAACACTCAGTGTGCGCTCTTGCAAGAATAGATTGGTTATTATTTTATCTAATCAGGATGGCTCCCACTGCTTTTTATCAAATCTTCCTTCAAACCCTAAAAGGAAAGACCATCCGGGATTAATTACACGCTACAAGTTCGCCAATCTTTCAGCCAGGCCAGTGTCGGTAATTTGAGGGAGGTCCCCCGTGCTTTCGCACGAACCTAATTAATGTAAACCTCGTTTTCCCAGAGGCGTAACCCCGTTGACACCTTTCTAGACACCTACTTGATCGGCTAATTGTAATGTGTAAAACTCTCCCAGGAGTAACTCTTACTCGCAGCGGGTATCGGGATCCAACTATCTCATAGAAGGTATGCAATCTCATTGCAAATTTCAACACTTGAAATTCCCGATAATATTTTTCCCCAAGCGATCTATGACCTTGACTGAGTCAACAAACCATAGACCACAAGTAAAGTTCAACCCATCATTTCTCGATTGAATTAAACCCACCCGCACGACCCTTGACTGAGTCAACAAGGCCGCACGACTACCCTAATCCAATCGCATCATATGCTTTGCAGATAAGCACTAATCAGCTACCGCACACTACGTCTTGACTGAGTCAACAAACGCAGCACGAATACTAACTATTACTTATCTGAAATGACGGAGGGCTACGATAGGTTTTTAAGAAAACCTTTTGCGTAATGAACTTTATATCGTTGTAGAATCAAATGATTTTAAAATGGAGTGTTTTTTAGGCTTTTCTAGTTTTGCTAAAGGGGTCACTCCCGGTGAAGGGATCGTCGACCCTTTCCCCGTCGAATGAGGTGCGGGACATATCATATATATCACTGTGCAAAGCAAGAACTATAGAAGCAATCAAAAGACAAACCGAGGGTTGTAGCATCTGCCAGTTATTGCTAAAGGAGTCACTCCCGGTGAAGGGATCTCGGTCCTTTCCTCGTCGAATGAGGTGCGGGATATATCATATACATCACTGTGCAAAGCAAGAACTGTAGCTACCTGTTTCAATTTTGAAATTCGATTCCACAACATCTTTAGGTTTCTTTTTCTTTCATTAATCATATTAATGAAGTCCCATCATTTAGGTATCTAAACATCACAGATAAATACGACGTACACTTATGCCATCCGCATTCGCCTCGATGTCCTCTCGTGCACCGTTAGGTTAGGTAACTAACGGCAGAGCGGGGCAGGGCTAGCGCGGGTGTAAAACATAAGTAACGTCTATATAATATATCAAAGATACTATATACTGTATCTATCACAGAACATCACATGATCACATCACAGATATCGCAGCAGAAGAAACATATGAAATATTGGATATACTAGGACGTCCGCGTTTTTCAATACGAGCGAGTATAAAACACGGATTCCACGGTCGTGATGAATAGCCAAACCCACACCCCTAGACCCCTACGAGAGCGGCAAGCAACCCTACCAATTCTAGAGTTAGGAGACCCGGACTCGACTCCTCAAGTTGGTCTCCCACTGGACTCCAGAACCCGGTTACTTGTGCCCTCCTCCTTGGGTCTATCCTAGTGCGGAAAAGTAAATAATATACAAAGGGTGACATCTTCCGCAACCTGGAAGTGCCCCAATAAAAGAATATTACATACAAGTTTTTACATGAATGAAAATGAAAAACACTCATCTCACATAAAAACCCCCGGCTATTCAAACACGACGATCCAATATAACATATCCAGCAACTCATAACATCACATGTCATCAACGTAAGTAAACATGTGTATCCCAATTATCGTTGACATATAGCAACGAAACCGGCGATATCACATATTACACTTACGGTCACAGAAAAGAAAGTGTAAAACTACAACAGTTGGAATCCGCAACCTACATAGACATCGCATGCCTAATCAAATGAATTCCTTAGACATCGCATGCCTAACCATTATAAACCCCGCATTTTAGTCTCATTATCGAAAACTCTTTTCAATATCAAGTCGGGCAATTCAACAAGATTCCCGACATCCTGATCGAATGCTCGTCGCAAACTTTAGTAGGCGGACGAACCCCCGATACCGTCGACGAAGTGCACCAAGGCGGAACACCGCTGCCGCGAGCACCCGGACGGATGCTTTCGGCGACGGGGTTCTCCTACAGTCACTTGGTCGGAGCTATGGAGTGAGGCTGTCTATTAAGTTTACCCGGCGAGTATCCGCGTACGCTACGTGATTGCGACGGACTTTTGATCGCATCAAAATTCCGTCGCAACCAATCAAGTGAGACTAAACTGCTATGTTTATAACATTCATTCGGTTATCTCATAACTACTTGTGAATTCCAATTATTGTATCACATTCCAGATAAATAGAAAATGTTAAACTTTTCGATCGAACATTCAAACACCCAAGTTTTTCCCAAAACAGCTCAACACATGAAACAAGTTTAAAAACATTCAGTTCATGCCTCAGTACCAACGGTCCAGCCGTAGAAGGGTCAAGCCAACGCCTCACATGTGGCACGCCGTACTGCCCCAAACCCTAAGGTTCAAAGGGCAGTTCGAGACGGTCACATAATCGAGTTAAGGTTTGTTGTCTTCTAGAGGGACCTTCGCGTTACTTGCACTACTTAGAACGTCCTCAAACCACAGAAAAATCCAACACTTGGAAATTTCCCGACAGGGGAAAAGGTGGGTATTTATATCCGGTCGAACTTTTTAACATATTCAAAAATTATCCGGAAAACACATAGACAAAATCTGATAATCCGATCGAATCATCTAAGCTCCAAAATACCCCAGAATATTCAACTCTTGAATAAATATTAAAAAATTCCCAGAAAATCCAGCACCTGAAGTGACAAATTACTGTGCAAAAATGGAGGGCTGACGTCATCATATGGCCGCGGAACCGCCGCACAAGGCATGCTTGTGCCGCGGTTCCGCCGCTCTTTAGATGAGTTAGCCGCTCGAATTTCACGGTAATTCAACTAAGACCCTGCTGAATTTTTTAGCAATTTTTAATCTGGAAAAAACCCAGTTTTTGAAAAAAGTCCAGAGAGCATTTTGGAAATGGGATTTCGGTTCGATCGGACTTCAAACTCCGTCTACGCATCGCCTAAGGCTCTAGCTAGGCTCTGATACCACTGTAGGGTTACTAGGCACACTAATGAGGTCTCATAAGGCATCAACCATGCCAATTTCAAATTTTACAAGTGTCGAGAAACCCTAATACGGATCGTTAACTAGAATTTTAGGCGAAACATGAAACTAGTTAACAACTTAACTAAAAGAAAGAGGCTACAACCTTTGTAGATTCGGTTCTCCACTTTCCTAACTCCACGTAGACGTCCCTCCGCTGTACAAATCGGATCTTGGACTCTAGTGTCGGCTTCATCGGAGAAATGGGCGGGCTAGGTCATCAACTACGATGCCGAAGATGATCTACGTCGAGGCATCACAAGATCAAGCTCCCACTTCACCAAGTCATGAAACTTGTGAAGAAAACACCCTATACTACTTGGCAAGTGTTAGAGGATGAAGAAATAGGAAGTGGGTTCACTTTAGAATTGGATTTCTCACTCTTTTCATCAAATCACCATTGATGGAAGCAAGGTTTTCTTCTTTGAAGAAGAAGAAGAACAAGAAGATAATTATCATAAGAATAATGAGAAAAATAGAAAAAAAAGATTATTCTTATCATAACTATAACCATGGTTAAGTGTAGAGAGAGAACTATGGTTAAGTGAAATGGTTAGAGTTAAGGATGAGACAAAATGGTCACTTTAGTCAAAACTTCATGAAGCTTCATGAACAAACAAAGAAAGCCACCATTTTTCTCATTATCATTTCCATAATAAATAAATAAATAGATAGATATGAAAATTAAAACCCTAACCATTTAAATAACCATGGTTTAATCTTTACACAAACTCAAGTAATCATGTATCATCAAACATGATACATACAAGTGCACAAAACTATATCACATATACAATGTGCACATCAAGTGAGAAAATCCATTTAAAGTGAACAAATATTAGTTAATGCAAAGTAATATATCAAATATATAATTATACATTAAATCATTAAATCAACACTTGATTTAACGATCCGGTCATATCGCATATGACCGACTAATATCCAATGTATCGGCTTATCGAATCAATCCTTGATTCGATAACTAGGTTATATCGCATACAACCATTAGACACATTCTTCGCGAGAATAGAATACGGTATCATATACACGCATTATTCTTGGTCCTGCACATATCTCATATGCGCTCCTATTTCGTTTCGCTTGAGCCAGGAAACCTCTGTGAAGGACTCTAAAGACTCGTCAATACGCCGGCAGCAGATGATGATCATATCAAACACCCACAAGCCGCAAGCGGTCTGCTAAACGTAACGGCCACCCGGGTATTGAGCGATCAGAAGATCGACAAGCAAGCCCGATCACACTCCTGTGAATCCAACCAGTAACACTTACCGTACAGTCCGGTCTCATCGTCTGATATGTCGCATATCTCGCCTAGGGGTGGTAAACGTCAGACCCCAATAGCTCGATAAGTCGTGTCGATATGAGGTCTATAACAGTTCGAGAAACTACAGGTAACACTTACCAGTAAATCTCAGCAACCCTGGCCAGGGATTTCCGGTTATAGCCAATCGAATACAGCGCAACATCAACTCTCTATACCGGGAGAGACGAATCCCCTCCTATCGCTCATTGCCTCCATGTGATTCGGGACTGTACCCAAAAACCACCGTTTTGCACGCCCTCTTGGACGTGGTAAGGTGGAAATCAAAGCACAGTGGGAACCACACAAGACTCTATGACGATCTCGAGTCAACAGACTACTCTGTACCAGTGTCACCAGAGAACTGCCATCTGACGTAAGGTATAATACCATCTGGGAGTTCTCGACGAGTCCGTCCAGTGTACCCAGTCTTCACTGAGCACCCGTATATCATCTCCGATGTCAAACACCAATGGATATAGGATCATCCATCGCCTATCTGTATGGGTCGAGAAGGTATACGCTAGTCTACTCTGGTATATCGATGCCCCGTCTCGATACACCCACGACTAGGGACCTTGAAGGATGTACTTATGGACTACCATGTCCCCACTAGTATGATCCGCATCATAGTCCAGGTAGTCAAGTACACATCCTAAGGGCTTTACCAACATGTAACAGAGAGACAATCAGTGTACACGTTAAGGTAAAGAGTAACCAGATAGCATACTATCATGTCGAGCAAGAAAGTCCTCCCTATATATGTCCAAGCATCCACTACAATATACATCCTATGTATAGTAATAACCTCTAGGGCACACATATAACTAACACTATGATCTAAAAGGACTATCATTACGTCTGACGAATGAATATATCTATATATGATATCTAGTAGACATTTCTTATGTTTTACATCCGCGCTAGTCCAGCCCCCGCTCTGTCGTTAGTTACGAAACCTAACGGGTGATGACAGGGCCCCATGGCGAATGCGGTTGGCATAAGCGTACGTTATAATTTTGTTGTTTTCTGCAATGGTAGGATTAATTGATAGGACGCATTGTATTAATGCAAAGAAAAAAAACCAAAACTGAATCGTCGGAACAATTTCAAAACCACTCTATTTTTTCAAAACTGCAAAACTTTTAAAATGTGGAGCTTAAACCACTCCTTTTAAAAGCTATCAGGTCCTTCGATTATATCAAGTTCACTATGTTCACGGTTTCGCTAAAACCATTCGTAGCCCTCCGTCATTTCATATGAATATTCTACAGTATTCAAGCTATGTTTGTTGACCTTCGTCAAGGCATAGTGATTGGTTGCTATTGGATGTTCATATGTAGCATAGATAGATGCGTTGGTTTGGGACAGTCGTATTACCTTGTTGACCTTCGTCAAGACTATATACGGGTGGGTTCAAATTAACCTGGACAATGATGGGTAGAACTTGATATGTGACTTATGATTTGTTGACCTTTGTCAAGGTCATAAGAGCATGGGGAAAAAATCCACATCGGGAGTTTCTAAGGAAATTGAAACTTGCTAGTTTCGCATACCATTTGGAGTTTGATAATGTTGGTAAGATTCCTTCAGCATTATCACACAATGGTATTTGGATTCCGATTCTACTGTGAGTATTCGCTACTCCTCGGGAGATTTTTTCACTTAACGATCAATGCTATAAACCAAGTTGGTGTCTGGAACAGTGTTAGCGGGGCTACGCCTCCAGGGAAAAGAGGTTATTTAATTAAGGAACTTCGCGAAAGCGTCGTAAAACCTCCCTCTAAGTACCAACACTAGCCTGGCCGAACGGTTAAGCAAGAATTGTATGGTTGGATCAATCCTGACTAATTCTTCTTTAATGGTTTGAGGAAGGATTCGAGAAACAGTGGGAGCCATCCTGTTTAGATAAATTAAAAACCAATCTAAACTTGAAAAAGCATCATGTTAAGGGTTTTCTTCTCTCTCTCTTAATTTCAGCAACCCAGTGACCAGACATAGGTTACATCTAGATAATAAAATGACTGAATTTGACTATAATGATTGGGAAAGGTCTGTCCAGATGTCTATTACCCATGACAAGATGGGACACCTCTTCACTACTCCAACCCCTGCCGTCTCAGGACCAGTTTTCATCATCACGGATATTGATATCCATAAGATATCAGAAAAAGACTGTGCGAATGCCAAGTGCCTCGTGTTGGCCTCGGTTGATGGTGCATACCAGAGGCAGCACGAGAAGATCGATGGACTTAGTTTCTGTCTTCCTCCATAACAAAGATTCATATGGAGAGAAATCTCGTATCACAAGATAAGAGACCTCGAAAGAATTGCTTCAAGCGAGGTTGGCTGTTTGGTCATCTATAGGGGACAACGTCCTTACAGTGACTAGCTATATTGCTCACGGACCTGAAGACCATGTTGAATAACGAGTCACATACTGACTTGATTCTACAGTCTCTACCATCTACTTACACCCTGAAGGAAACCAGGGTGACACCCGCTCTGCTTAATGGGGGATCTTCCTCTTCTACATCGAAGGCGAAAGCAAAGGGTGAAAAGGAGAAGACCTCCACAAAGCCGATATGCGGTGTCAGGGAGGTAGAAGGAAAGGGAAGGACAAATGTTTCGGGACTAGATATAGGGAAGGAGGGGCGTCCCTATTGTTACGGGAAAGGACATTGGCAGAGGGATTGCACGGCTTCGAAAGCCAGTAGCCAAGATTCAAAGCATGTTGTGGCTTCGACTTCCGGTGTGTTTGTAATAGAAAACTGTATGTCAATTAACTCTACTTCCTGGGTACTAGATATCGGATCAGGATCTCATATCTAAAATTCATTACCGGCTTTGAGAAACCGTAGAGTTATCAGGTTAGCTGATATGACTCTCAGAGTTGCGAACGGAATGAGCGTGGACGCTGAATCCGTAGGGGAATATCATCTGGGATTGGCAAGTGGGAAGATATTGATTCTACGTAACTGTTTGTATGTATCTAGTCTGGCTTGTAATATCATATCTGTATCCTTACTATCTAAGGAAGGATATGATTTTACATTTGTAAGCGATGTGGTCCACATCCACCTAAATAAAGTTCTGATTGGGTCAGGTACATTAGAAAACGGAATATACGTATTAAATCAAGCTCAAGTTTTCAGTGTCTAGAACATACTTAAAAGAAAAGTCTCCGGAAACAAGTCAGGCTTTCTTATGGCATTGTAGACTGGGTCACATCAATGAAACACGGTTGATGAAGTTATATAGAGAGGGATATTTGAATCCGTTCGAATATCAATCTTATGCTACTTGTCAATCTTGTCTCATGGGAAAGATGACAAAAACTCCGTTCACTGGACACGGAGTAAGAGCGAGCGAGCCCTTGGGGTTCATACACAGCGATGTATATGGTCCAATGTCTAAACATGCGCAAGGTGGTTATTCCTATTTCATTACTTTTACGGATGATTTCTCTAGATATGGACATGTTTTCTTGATGAAGCATAAATCCGAGGCCTTTGAGAAATTCCGGGAATACAAGAATGAAGTGGAAAAGCAAACAGGCAATAGTATCAAGACACTGAGATCTGATCGAGGTGGTGAATACTTAAGTGCCGAGTTCCTGAGCTATCTAAAAGAGAATGGAATTCTCTCTCAGCTTACTCCTCCATACACACCCCAACAAAACGGTGTATGCGGAATCGAACCCTATTGGATATGGTTCGTTCCATAATGAGTAAGGCTGAGTTAACATGATCTTTCTGGGGTTATGCACTAGAATCAGCTGCATATCTTTTGAATAAGGTTCCAACAAAGACTGTGCCTACCACACCATATAAGATGTGGAGTAGGAAGAAACCCTGTCTTAAGTACCTTAAAACATGGGGATGTCCAGCTTTTATAAAAAGGCAGCATGCGGACAAGCTCGAGGCACGCTCAGTACTGTGTAAGTTTGTGGGATACCCAAAGAACTCCAGGGGGTATCTTTTCTATTACGCAGAGAATCAAAATGTTTTTGTTTCTCAGCATCCCCACTCCTTGGAAACTGAATTTTTAGAAAACCAGATAAGGGGGAGCGCAATATAACTGGAAGAAATTCCAGAACCGCAAACTATTACTGAAAGCTTGGTAGAACCAGAGCTTTCAGATGAACCGGACATCCTAATGCCACTCCGCAGAAGTAGTAGCCAGTCTCATCTACCTGAGAGATACTACGGTTTTCTCATAGACGGGGATCGGGAGGATTGCATCATTGAAAATGATGAGCCTACTTGCTTCCAGCAAGCCATTCAGAGCGGCGACTCGGTAAAATGGCTGGATCAATGCGGACCGAAATGGAGTCTATGTACACTAACAAAGTTTGGACTTTGGACATTGCTCTAGAAAAGGTAAAACCCGTAGGCCGCAAATGGATCTTCAGAAAGAAGATTGGTGTAGATGGGCAGGTTGAAACCTATAAGGCTAGACTTGTTGCAAAGGGTTTTCGCCAAAGACCTGGTTTGGACTATGACGAAACTTTTTCTCCAGTGGCTATGCTCAAATCCATTCGGGTCCTTCTTGCTATTGCTGCCTTTCACGATTATGAGATCTGGCAGATGGACGTAATGACGGCTTTTCTAAATGGTCATTTGGAAGAGTGCGTCTATATGGATCAGCCGGAGGGTTTCATTCAAAGTGGGAGCAGCGGTAAAGTGTGCAAGTTGCTTAAGTCCATTTATGAACTCAAGCAGGCATCGCGGAGTTGGAACATCTGTTTTGATGATATTGTCAAAGAATTCGACTTTATCAAACAGATGAACCATGCATTTACAGTAAGATTGTAGGGAGAACTGTGGTATTCCTTGTCTTGTATGAGGATGAAATTCTCTTAATACGAAATGACATTCCAATGCTACAGTCAGTCAAAGGGTTCTTGTCACAGAGTTTCTCCATGAAAAACCTGGGTGATGCCTCCTACATTCTGGGGATCCAGATCTATCGTGATAGATCTAAGAGGATGTTGGGACTTTCACAGTCCAGTTACATCGGCACCATACTGAAAAGATTCATTATGGAAGATTCAAAGCGCGGTAAGCTACCAGCTTGTCACGGAATCACCCTCTCCAAAGAGATGTCTCCAAAGACTGATTTGGAAAGGGCTCGCATGTCATCTACACCCTACGCTTCTGCGATAGGCTGTATAATGTATGCGATGTTGTGTACCAGACCAGATGTAGCATACGCATTAAGCGTTGTAAGCCGGTATCAGTCGAACCCAGGGAAAAAGCACTGGATAGCAGTAAAGAACATTCTCAAATACCTGAGAAGGATTAAGGAGATGTTCTTGGTGTATGGCGGAAAAGTCCTCCAGATCGAGGCCTTTGCTGACTCTATCTTTCAGAGTGACAAGGATGACTCCAAGTCAATGTTGGGTTATGTCTTTACCCTCAATGGAGGGGCGGTCTGTTGGAAGAGCTCTAAGCAGGACACCGTTGCTGACTCGATGATAGAAGCGGAGTACATAGCTGCTTGCGATGCCGCAAAAGAAGATGTCTGGATGAAGAAGTTCCTCACAGAACTTCAGGTGGTTCCAACCATTGTTGATCCAATACTGTTGTATTGCGACAACAACGGCGCTATAGCTTTAGAGAAGGAACCCAGGTCCCATCAGAAGTCCAGGCACATCTTGATGCGGTACCACCTGATCAAGGAGATCGTAGATCGCCGGAAAATCAAGGTGAGGAGAGTAGATTCGGAGAATAACACAGCAGATCCACTCACAAAGGCTATCCCTCAGACACAGCTCGAGAGGCTGATCGAGATGATAGGTCTTCGATACGCCAGTACATGGCCCTAGTGCAAGTGGGAGATTGTTAGTGTATATGCCCTAGAGGCCATTATTGTATCATACTAGCTTGTATATTACTTAATGGAAGCTTGGGATATTCACAGTTGTATTAACAGTCTTGCTCAAAATGGTAGTATGCAACTTGGTTTTTTTCTACTTCAATATGTGCATGTGTTTATTTTAGCATATCGCTTATACATATTAGTAGAGCTGTTAGGATCTTTGCTTGATTACCAGCGTTGTGATGGCAGTCACACTAGTGGGGGCTGGGTAATCTATATGCACATCCTTATACAGGTCCCTCGTCGTAGGATTATCGAGACGGGGTATCGATACTCCGAAGTAGACTAGTGTATACACTTCCCATCCCAGTAGGGGAGATGGTCTATCCCATAGCCTTTAGTACGTCGTACTGGAGATAATATGCAGGTGCTCGTTAAGTTACGAGTACACCGGACAGGACTCATAGGGAACTGCTGGTGAGTATTATACCTATCGTCAGATAGCAGTTCCCAGGTGATATGAATATAGCTTAGTCCGTCGACTTGACACCGCCACTTCTCCTCGAGTGTGTTCCTATTGTACTTTGATTACTACCCTACCACGGCTCAAAGGAGTCGTGCAAACAGGTAGTAGTTAGGTGCAGTCCCGAAGCATTTGGAGGCAGTGGCGGTTAGACAAGATCCGTCTCTCTCGGTATAGGGGGTTGATATCGCGCTGTGTCTGGAGAGCCATTACACAAAGTCTCTGGCCAGGGCAAGCGAGATTTACTTGTAGGTGTTCCAGTAGTTTCTCAGGGTGTTCTGGGCTACACTCTGACATGACTTATACCGCTATTAGGGGTCTGACGTTTACCGCCCCCTAGACCCAATATGCGATACTCTTAGATGAATAGACCAGACTATACAGAGATTGTCACATTCATGATCAGTAGGAGTTCGGATGGGTTTTCCTCATCGGCCTTCTTATCGACATCTACGTGGGGACCGTTATGTACAGCTAGTACCGCTTGCGGCCTGTGGTTAAACCCACTGCCAGCATGGTGTCGAGTCTTTAGAATCCCACACAGAGAGTTTCCCTGCACTGGGCAAAAGGTGTAGAAGCCGTATGGTTTTACGGCAGGGCTACGATCACTTACGTGCACTTGTGCACGTATGATGTTCGGGCGGATAATACTAGTGGGCTTTGGTTTAAACTGAATCCTAGTATTATATATAGATGGATCAGTTGTTGTCTCTTAGTATTCATATTTTTCAGAATACGGATGCAGGTGTGTATGCACGGATGTGAGGAGCAAAGAAGGAGATGCCTCATTTGGGTTTTGAACATTGACTTGATTAAAACCATTATGAGGTGGAGGAAAAATTTTACTAATCTTTTTCATGATAATTGTGTCATGGCTAATTGGTTTGACCATTTGACCATGTTGACCATGGTTGACTTAGATATTTTTATTAAGCACTAGGTATTTTGCTTAGCATTAATGGTGATATGATAATGGTCAAATCAAGGTTGCCATCATAATTATCATGATAAAAGATTTGTTTTCTTTTTCCCTCTTGGTTCATTATCTCATACATCTTCTCTCTCTTCAAGAGAGCTCCCATGTTTGCTCTCCTTCTTCTTCCTCACTAGAAATCCCTTAAGCTCTCATGTGTTGAGAAAATTAGGGTTTCAATAGGCAAATTGTAATACCCAGCCCTTTTTATACACTATAACTGTATTTCTAATTTATTGTAAATTTATTTAAATTTTACTGAAATTATTTACTTAGTTCTAAAACTTTTTAAACACCAAACCAAGTAAATCATCCCTTTTAAATAGCCCCAAACACAAACCATATTTTATTCTTTCAGCCCATTGCTTTAAAGATTTAAATTTATTTTTCCAGCTCATTTTCTTTTATTTAAATTCTAAAACCCAAACTTTAGTTCCTACTCCCTCACCCATCTCGCATTCCTTTTGTTCATTTATTTGATTTATTCCCAGCCCAATTTTTCCCCAGCAGCCCGTTCCCATTTCAGTTTATTTTTCCCAGTTTTTCCTACGGCCTATTGCCTGAGCCCACTCCTTTTATTCACATCCAATTTTCATTTAATTCCCTAAGCCCACTGCTCTTTTTCCTTCTCTAATATCTCTTTCTTTCCTTCTCTTATTAATCCTTAACCTCGGCCCACTCCCACATTTCTCACTTCAATTCCTTTATAATTCTCAGCCCAAACATTCGGCCTTGCCCATTCTCACCAGAGCCCATCCCACTTTATTTTTTTCTTTGAAATTCTTTTTTCCATTTTATTTTTCTTTTGCAGCAGGCCCGGCCCCCTCTCATCTTCTTTATTTTGATATTTCCTGTTTTAAATAAGTTGGCCCGCTCCCATGTATTTTCCCCAATAATTTTGTTCAGAATTCTTCTGGCCCAACTCTCCCCGGCCCACTCATTTTCCCTCACCCGCGCTTACAACCCGACCCGGCCCGTCGCTTCTTCTTCCTCCCGTTGCGCTTCTCCCGCGCACGTCTCCTTCGCCGACGCCCGCGCTCGCGCACGTTACGCCCACGACGCGCGACCCCGTCTCCATATCTCTCCTCTCGTGCACAACCACTCACGCTTTCCCTCACCTCACTATCTCCATCTCCCTCGTTTTCCTTCTTCATCCCCTCTCGTCCCAACCCAACTTCACCACCATCACCTCCACCGTGACCACCATAGCCGCACTCTCGTCGTCAGCAGCATCACCCCAGTCGACTCCCTCAACCTCTCCTCGACTCTAACTCCCCTCTCCCTCTCCGATCAAACCTCCTCTTCTCCCCCTCGGAAGCTGCCACGACCCACTGCAGCTCCCCCCACGCCACCCAAACTGAACCCCTGCACCCTCGTCGACCGCACCATCATCATCGTCGTCATCGTCATCTCCCTCACTCTCTAACTCTCTCTTACTCACTTCTCTCTCTCGCACTCTATCTCTCTCTCTCTCTCTTTCTCACTCTGCCTCTCAAGCTCTCTCTCTCTGTACACTCCTTCTCACTGTCTCTGTCTCTCTCCCTCTCTAACTCTCTCTCACTCACTGTGCTCTCTCCTTCTCCCACTGCATACTCACTCTCTCTCTCTCTCTCCCTGCCTAATCTCTCTCTCTCATTTCTTTCTTTCTCTAACACCTCTCTCTCTAAATCGTTTCCCGCTTAATATCTCCTTCCCTCTGCAACCTCTCGCCATCGGGCGCACAGCACCGTCACCTCCCCTGCTCCGGCCAACCAACGCCGCAGTTTCAGTCGCCTTTGTTACCGTCAAGCGAAGCTCGAGCCGAGGCCAAGCTTTGTCGTGATCGCGTCTGGCCATTACAATAGACCGCATCGCTGCCATGCATCGCCTAGATGCCTCCAGGCAAGTTTCTACTTGCTTCCATGCTATTTACTTATGGTACAATCACTAAATACATAGATTATAAAGTTGCAAATTTAAACTGATTATGTGCCATAACCTGCTCGACGTGTGTTCCCAATGGGAAACCTTTCCCTATTTGGCGGAGCTAAATAGTTTTGTTTGGACCGTATGGCTTTGAACTTAGTGTATGAATTTCGTTGGATAATTTGATCGTTAGCGACTAAAACAACTACCCCCAAGTTTAATCGTAAAACTGTAATTTTATTGTACCTGAAAATCGTTAAATTCACCATAAATCATATACATAGTAGAATGGTGCGTTCGAGGGCTCAAATCGAAGCCGACTCGATGAACTTTAACCCTATACCAGTTTCCAGACATTTCTGTATTTAAACTGTGATGATATTCGGATCGGAGTGCGACTCTGGACTGCAGTCCAGAGCGACTCCAGTTGTTGCTTTCTGTTCCGTATTGGATACCACAGGATTTCCTTAACTCGTAGGTTGCGGAACTCCACTGTTAAATATATATAAATCTGTTATCTAGACAACGCAATTGGTTTCATCCTGTTTCCTTATCGTTTGATATTTAATTTGTAATTTAATAGATCGGGACGCATAACAGTCCCAACAGAATCAGAATTGATATATTAGGGTTAAACATTGTATATCTCCTGACGTGCAGATGTGAATGAAGATCTGTCTATTGCGTTAAAAACCTTACTGAAATCCCTATAATTCATTCAACTGTAGCATCGCTAAATTCTGATCCCAACTGGGACTAAAATGCGTTGCGAAACGGACATCTGATTCTGAAACCGGATTTCCAGCCGCGAGCGCTTAAAATGAAATGGTTATAACTATTGATCCTGGAACCCGATTGGCTTGAAACCAATTTAGATTGATAGCTAACTGAACATACTAATTATTACCTGTTTATCGTTTCGCTAAATTATATACGTACGTTTCATGATAAATCGTGCGAGTGATAGACTATTGTTTTTATGACACCTTAATTGTGCTTCTTATACTGTTCATGCATCATATCATACCTATATCATTGTAGTGATAACCTAGTGATATCGTGCATTCACCCAGTGTTAGATTTTAGTGATGATTGTGGCAAGTACGTCAGTGTTCGTGTATCCGTGATTAAGTGAAAGTGATACGTACTTGTACACAATCAGTGACCCTATTATTTATTGTATTGTCGACGTCTGTGGGGTGCGTGTACGTGTGACTATAAGTGGAATGGGACATTTATGGAAGCGTTGCACGGATGCCACAGATAAGACACCAGACACTGCCGTTTATCTTAGGTATTAGTCGGGACGTGCTTGATGGAGGTCCTGCCTCCAGTTCTCGCGCAGACTTGTCATGGATCGATTAGTATTTAGGTTGATGGTTAGCGTTTGATATAGACCACGGGGTATGGGGTAGTTTAAGTGTGAGTTCAACAGAATCTCGGGAGTCCCATGCCGGCTTATATATTTAGGGAGTTATATGGAGTTTTACAGGGTATGTGATATATACACCGTGATATTCTCGTTACATGTTGGGCCCGTGGTCCCTTGCCCTTGGGTCCTACCCTTGGGTGGAGGACACTCGCGAGTGGTTGACTCTCACACTTGGACTGACGATAGGCTTAGTGACCTGTACAGTGAGACTTAGAGACTGATAGGGATACTGGCATTTATATTCCTTATATACTGTGTTGGTATACGTGACATATCGTTATACTGCTTTACTGTTCCGCTGCATTGATTACTGCACATTCATATTCATGCTGCCGTTGATTTACTGTTATTCATATCCATTACCACTGTTAGAACTGTCACTTGATTTTATATATATTATATTGCTATTGGGTCGCTCTGACGACCTGAGTATGCATGCTCAGTGTGAGGAGAAGATTTAGCCTGGATCAGAACTAGACGTACATCACAGACTTCTCGACTTGCTATTCCGAGTTACATTCGTTTGTTCCACTTCAGGTCAGTTTATATTATTGTATCTTTCAGTTACTGCATTTCTCATTACCTGCGCATCATTTACTGTTTACCATGATAAACTAGAAGCCGAAGTGTGACTACGGCAGGACATTTCCTTGACCGTAGGAGCATGGCTAGCCTTGTCTACCTCTTGTATTCCGTATTTTGGGAAGCGGGGCGTGACATGGTTTAGTTGGTATCAGAGCCAGGTTTTGCATCGATTGGGATTGCAGTTTTCCGTGTATAGTTTGGCAATCTAAGACATCCCTCGGACTAGATTGTGAACTTATCATTCTTGATCCATATTCACATCGTGTGTTCAGCTATCCATTCGCTATGGTTTCGGATGACTTGACAAGGATACGTGGTTGCAATTGCACTACCGTACTCTAATCAAGTGACTTAAAGTCATACAGTTGATTCCCCACTTATAATAAATTCAGTATCTCTGATATTTTTGAATCTTTGTCCTATCCATTTTATATTTTGATTCGTATATCTTGTGACTTATATCATCCTCAAAATCATTGTTCAGGGTCATGTCTTCCAATGACTCTTCATCTATATCCGCTCCCCAGAATCAGACCATTGAGATTCTGAGTGCACTGCAAGGTCTAAAGGAAGCCCAGGAGCGAACAAACGACTTGTTGGCTGAAGGACTGAGGAGACAGGTGAATCAGGCATCAGCGGGAGTCTCCAATCATAAAAGGATCCCCGTTAGACGAGGAAAAGAGAAGAACATGAAGCGCCAATTCGTTCCCCAGCGACAGAAGCGGCAGAAGACCCCATGCTGTGGATACTGTAGGAGGCCAGGACATCTTCAGAAGGATTGTCACCGCGCCCAGGGAAAATGTCTGATTTGTGGATCCAGCGAACATCTCATCAACGGTTGCCCAGAAAGGAAGGAGCTACAAGGAGGAGATTCGTCCACACTCCCCACTTCTGCCGAGTGATGATTATTGCATAGTTCACGCTTCGAGGATAAAGCAGACCCAGCGCAGGATCCAACTCGCGTGACGAGATTGCAGCGGTCTAGCAATCAAAAAAGAATTTTATGTTTTCCACACTCAGTAATAATGTTGTCATCTTCTTATGAATGTTTCTTTCAGTTTGAAATCTTGTGTCCACTGAACTTCTGATTGAATGCAATAAAACTTGAATCATAATATATGCATCATTCTCTTGTTTTCTCCTTATTTATATTATTCGTTATCACAGCGTTTCTATCCTGATTTTTCAGTTCCTGCAACCGCATATTTACCTATACTTCGTACCCTGAGCTATTTCCTTGAGGTGTCCCATTGCCTGATCATAACTATTTCTTTTCAGGCCATGGCTCACCCCGAAGCAGCGCCGCATTTAGATGAGGAGGCACAGTCATGCGTTTCCTTAGACCACACGCTGATGAGTTCTGACGATGAGATCAACGGTCCCCAAGTCAATTTCGGAAACAACGATTCAGAGGACGAAGGAGTAGCCGTCCTAGAGTTTGACATGATAGATGATTCCGACGAAGAAGAAGGAGATCCTGAAGAGAACCCTATAGAGGAAGACCCAATAGGAGAAGATCCCGAGGAAGAGCCGATAGAAGAAAATCCAGTGGAGGAAGACCCCATGGAAGAAAATCCAAAAGAAGAGAATCACATGGAATCGGACCTCGATGAAGAAGCTCCATCCGAGGAAGAAGGACCAGAAGATCAAGACCTTGCTGTGGAAGAACTTCCAGTGGTGATGCCCACGAGGCGATATGGAAATGGACGCCCCTACCTGAGTACGCGAGCCTACCGCAACCTACTGAACCTCCACAACCGCGGCTGACGGAATTTCTTTTGATGTTGTCTTTCTGGCCAAATAAAATGTGTATAGTTTAGGGCCACTTTCCGTATTTGAGAATGCCTTGTTTCAAATTTTCTTGAGTGAGATAAATCTTCTGAATTCGTAAACCTTTTGATTATTGGTTCGCTTGATGCTTGTTATTGCCCATGTCCCATTTACTTTTTCTGCTGAGATTCCTGACTGTCCACCCCTGCTCATTGTATAGTTTTCACCCTCGTTTCGATTAGAAAGTGCCGCACCCTGATCCTTGGAATGAGCCACCATTCATCCTTCGTCTGTACCCCGTTTAAGATCCTTCTGGGAGGAGGACCTTTCTTATGGATTACCAAGTTCATTAACTTTTCAAATTCTTAATTTATAGGATTTACCGATCGTTATTTCTCCCCCATACTTTACCCTTGTAGTCCTTTGTTGCTCACCCTTACTTCCTGTGCTGACCCGATCCCAATCTCCTTGATCTTCAGCCTAAAGCCGTCACCCTTCGACCTTTTGTATCAGCCACATCCCATTGTAATCCCTACCCTACCTAGGCCTAGACATACTTGTGCTTTTCCCTGTTACCCCAACTATATTTAGGGGCACTATTATTTTAAAATGTAGTTTTAGTATTTTGCATTTGTCAAAGAGTACGAGTTATTGATTACCCCTTTTTATGTATTTTAAATGCATTATTATTCTTCTCATTTTAGTAGCGCAACCTTACACCGCGCATACTTTTGGTCTATGCTTCTAAATTTCACTATACCAGTTTTCTAAAATATTTTAAACCTATTGTACTGATACCTTACCTTAAACTGTGTTAACCTACCGACTAATTTCCACTGCTTTATTGTCGTTACCTTATTTTTGGGGTTTGTGCCTATGATTACTATTATAAATGGTTGAACCTTACACTTATTTTTCTGTTTGCTTCTGATAGGCTTAGATGTATATATTTGAGTTTCGATTTTGTCGAACACACTTTGATTATTATTGTTCGCTATTGTTACCTATATTCTCGTATACTTGTAGTTGCTCTTATAGTGTTCCTGCATTATATTTATTAGATCTATCTTTCGTATATGGTTCTTATATATATATAAGTACCTTCAGATTTTGTTTAACCATTTTAAGTAACTCAACATGTATTAGTGTTCGATTTGAAAATCCTTCGCTTAAATTTTTTTTTTTAATATTTTGTTGTTTCTTTTAAATTTCGAGGACGAAATTTTTGTATGGGTGGTATGATGTAATACCCAGCCCTTTTTATACACTATAACTGTATTTCTAATTCATTGTAAATTTATTTAAATTTTACTGATAATTATTTACTTAGTTCTAAAACTTTTTAAACACCAAACCAAGTAAATCATCCCTTTTAAATAGCCCCAAACACAAACCATATTTTATTCTTTCAGCCCATTGCTTTAAAGATTTAAATTTATTTTTCCAGCTCATTTTCTTTTATTTAAATTCTAAAACCCAAACTTTAGTTCCTACTCCCCCACCCATCTCGCATTCCTTTTGTTCATTTATTTGATTTATTCCCAGCCCAATTTTTCCCCAACAGCCCATTCCCATTTCAGTTTATTTTTCCCAGTTTTTCCTACGGCTTATTGCCTGAGCCCACTCCTTTTATTCACATCCAATTTTCATTTAATTCCCTAAGCTCACTGCTCTTTTTCCTTCTCTAATATTTCTTTCTTTCCTTCTCTTATTAATCCCTAACCTCGGCCCACTCCCACATTTCTCACTTCAATTCCTTTATAATTCTCAGCCTAAACATTCGGCCTTGCCCATTCTCACCAGAGCCCATCCCACTTTATTTTTTTCTTTGAAATTCTTTTTTTCCATTTTATTTTTCTTTTGCAGCAGGCCCGGCCCCCTCTCATCTTCTTTATTTTGATATTTCCTATTTTAAATAAGTCGGCCCGCTCCCATGTATTTTCCCCAATAATTTTGTTCAGAATTCTTCTGGCCCAACACTCCCCGGCCCACTCATTTTCCCTCACCCGCGCTTACAACCCGACCCGGCCCGTCGCTTCTTCTTCTTCCCGTTGTGCTTCTCCCGCGCACGTCTCCTTCGCCGACGCCCGCGCTCGCGCACGTTACGCCCACGACGCGCGACCCCGTCTCCATATCTCTCCTCTCGTGCACAACCACTCACGCTTTCCCTCACCTCACTATCTCCATCTCCCTCGTTTTCCTTCTTCATCCCCTCTCGTCCCAACCCAACTTCACCACCATCACCTCCACCGCGACCACCATAGCCGCACTCTCGTCGTCAGCAGCATCACCCCAGTCGACTCCCTCAACCTCTCCTCGACTCCAACTCCCCTCTACCTCTCCGATCAAACCTCCTCTTCTCCCCCTCGGAAGCTGCCACGACCCACTGCAGCTCCCTCCGCGCCACCCAAACTGAACCCCTGCACCCTCGTCGACCGCACCATCATAATCGTCGTCATCGTCATCTCCCTCACTCTCTAACTCTCTCTCACTCACTTCTCTCTCTCGCACTCTCTCTCTCTCTCTCTCTCTCTCTTTCTCACTCTGCCTCTCAAGCTCTCTCTCTCTCTGTACATTCCTTCTCACTGTCTCTGTCTCTCTCCCTCTCTAACTCTCTCTCACTCACTGTGCTCTCTCCTTCTCCCACTGCATACTCTCTCTCTCTCTCTCTCCCTGCCTAATCTCTCTCTCTCATTTCTTTCTTTCGCTAACACCTCTCTCACTAAATCGTTTCCCGCTCAATATCTCCCGCCCTCTGCAACCTCTCGCCATCGGGCGCACAGCACCGTCACCTCCCCTGCTCCGGCTAACCAACGCCGCAGTTTCAGTCGCCGTCGTTACCGTCAAGCGAAGCTCGAGCCGAAGCCAAGCTTTGTCGTGATCGCGTCTGGCCATTACAATAGACCGCATCGCTGCCGTGCATCGCCTAGACGCCTCCAGGCAAGTTTCTACTTGCTTACATGCTATTTACTTATGGTACAATCACTAAATACATAGATTATAAATTTGAAAATTAAACTGATTATGTGCCATAACCTGCTCGACGTGTGTTCCCAATGGGAAACCTTTCCCAATTTGGCGGAGCTAAATAGTTTTGTTTGGCCCGTATGGCTTTGAACTTAGTGTATGAATTTCTTTGGATAATTTGATCGTTAGCGACTAAAACAACTACCCCCAAGTTTAATCGCAAAATTGTAATTTTATTGTACCTGAAAATCGTTAAATTCACCATAAATCATATACATAGTAGAATGGTGCGTTCGAGGGCTCAAATCGAAGCCGACTCGATGAACTTTAACCCTATACCATTTTCCAGATATTTCTGTACTTAAACTGTGATGATATTCGGATTGGAGTGCGACTCTGGACTGCAGTCCAGATCGACTCCAGTCGTTGCTTTCTGTTCCGTATTGGATACCACAGGATTTCCTTAACTCGTAGGTTGCAGAATTCCACTGTTCACTATAGATAAATCTGTTATCTAGACAACGCAATTGGTTTCATCCTGTTTCGTTATCGTTTGATATTTAATCTGTAATTTAATAGATCGGGACGCATAACAGTCCCAACAGAATCAGAATTGATATATTAGGGTTAAACATTGTATATCTCCTGACGTACAGATGTGAATGAAGATCCGTCTGTTGCGTTGAAAACCTTACTGAAAACCCTATAATTCATTCAACTGTAGCGTCGCTAAATTCTGATCCCAAATGGTATTAAAATGCGTTACGAAATGGATATCTGATTCTGAAACCGGATTTCCAGCCGCGAGCGCTTAAAATGAAATGGTTATAACTATTGATCCTGGAACCCGATTGGCTTGAAACAAATTTAGATGGATAGCTAACTGAACATACTAATTATTACCTGTTTATCGTTTCGCTAAATTATATATGTACGTTTCATGATAAATCGTGCGAGTGATAGACTATTGTTTTTATGACACCTTAATTGTGCTTCTTATACTGTTCATGCATCATATCATACCTATATCATTGTAGTGATAACCTAGTGATATCGTGCATTCACCCAGTGTTAGATTTTAGTGATGATTGTGGCAAGTATGTCAGTGTTCGTCTATCCGTGATTAAGTGAAAGTGATACGTACTTGTACACAATCAGTGACCCTATTATTTATTGCATTGTCGACGTCTGTGGGGTGCGTGTACGTGTGACTATAAGTGGAATGGGACATTTATGGAAGCGTTGCACGGATGCCACAGATAAGACACCAGACACTTCCGTTTATCTTAGGTATTAGTCGGGACGTGCTTGATGGAGGTCCTGCCTCCAGTTCTCGCGCAGACTTGTCACGGATCGATTAGTATTTAGGTTGATGGTTAGCGTTTGATATAGACCACGGGGTGTGGGGTAGTTTAAGTGTGAGTTCAACAGAATCTCGGGAGTCCCATGCCGGCTTATATATTTAGGGAGTTATATGGAGTTTTACAGGGTATGTGATATATACACCGTGATATTCTCGTTACATGTTGGGCCCGTGGTCCCTTACCCTTGGGTTCTACCCTTGGGTGGAGGACACTCGCGAGTGGTTGACTCTCACACTTGGACTGACGATAGGCTTAGTGACCTGTACAGTGAAACTTAGAGACTGATAGGGATACTGGCATTTATATTCCTTATATACTGTGTTGGCATACGTGACATATCGTTATACTGCTTTACTGTTCCGCTGCATTGATTACTGCACATTCATATTCATGCTGCCGTTGATTTACTGTTATTCATATCCATTACCACTGTTAGAACTGTCACTTGATTTTATATATATTATATTGCTATTGGGTCGCTCTGACGACCTGAGTATGCATGCTCAGTGTGAGGAGAAGATTTAGCCTGGATCAGAACTAGACGTGCATCACAGACTTCTCGACTTGCTATTCCGAGTTACATTCGTTTGTTCCACTTCAGGTCAGTTTATATTATTGTATCTTTCAGTTACTGCATTTCTCATTACCTGCGCATCATTTACTGTTTACCATGATAAACTAGAAGCCGAAGTGTGACTACGGCAGGACATTTCCTTGACCGTAGGAGCATGGCTGGCCTTGTCTACCCCTTGTATTCCGTATTTTGGGAAGCGGGGCGTGACACAAACAAATCCATCTTCTTACTCTACATCACCTAGTCCATCTTGTTTATCAAGCTTGTTGCCCTAGTTACCTCGGTCTTGAGGTGGAGCTCGGACTATAGACTCTCGGGTGGATCATCTTCGACTCAAGGAGGCCATTGAAGAAGCCACGATCCGGATCGACCCTTGGAGCCTACGGAGACAAGGAGGACAGCGGAGAAGACCCGAAGGACTTGTAGCATGAGGTATAATCTTCTAGCATAGTAGATAAAACCTCTAGTTTGTTTGTTAGTAAGGGTTTAGCAAAGATCCTTAAGCATAGTCTATGTTACTTTGTAAAAAAATTTTGATTTTTACCTATTCCGCCTCCCCGCAAACTACCGAGGTGTGTAACATAGACTTACAGCTAACGTGTGTGTCAACATTACCAAAACAAACCCACGACAGTAAGCTACCCGAAACACCAAAACTACGTCGGACCTATCGTAACGTGCGTCGTCGAAACACTAAAAACTAGCTAATCGATCCCAGATTTTAAATACTGTCGAAATACAAAAATCTAGTAGTACCAAACACCCTAAAATAATAGCAGACAGCTACCCACAAAAACACAGCACCCCAATCCCCCTAACGGCCGAGCTCGCCGGATTTTACCCCAAAGTCGCCGGTCGAACAGTGTCAGGTGGGGATAGTGTTTCAGGTGAACACTCACGGAAACTAACACTACACTACTACACTGCTAGATATCACAGTAAACACTCGGGTTGATAGCAGATAACAGATATTCTAAAACGACACTAAAAACACGATACGTGCATAAAACTATATCCTTTAGTGTTCTAAAATGAAACTACAAAGCAACACACCAATATAACAACCTAATTATAGTTTAGAGATTGTTACCAATTCACACTTGCTCAAAATCCTAGCTTTTCATGCTCCAAGTGATCCTAGTGGCCAAACTTGGCTTTGTGAAAGGTTTTAGTGAAGTTTAATGGAGATTTTGTTTGGTTTGTGAGGATTTATGAAGGTTTTGGGTAGGGTTTCAGTTGAGGGAGTGAGGGAAGAAGTGAGGTGAAGAAAATAATGAGAATGAAGAAAGAATGAGAGAATGAGGTGAGTTGAGAGTGTGTATGAGTAAGGGTGAGGGATGAGGGAATGAGGGGGTGAGGGTAGCATGAGCCATGCCTCCCTCTTCTCTCTCCTCATTTAATGCACGGCATGCTTGCCCCATGCTTCATGATAAATGCCACCCTCTCTCTCTCTCTCAAGTCAACATATTTTCATAACCCTTTATTTTATTTTGAAAACTAATTAATTAACTATTTACATTTAAAATCTTAATTGAAATGGGGTTAGGTGCCATGGCTACTTAAGCATGGTTAACCCCCTAATTAACCCTAGGTAAACATGCACAAGTGTGTGCAAGCCCGAAATAAATAATAATAAAATATTAATTAATTTTTATAAAATATTTGAAAACTATTTTGGTAAACTTTTTACTAAAAATCCGCATTATCACTTAATTAACACTAATCGCATTCTAAGGTATTACAATCCTCCCTCCTTAAAGAAATTCGTCCCCGAATTTAAAAAAAATCTTACTATTCGTACCTTCAAATAGATGAGGGAATTTCTTCCGCATCTCACTTTCGGCCTCCCATGTGACCTCTTCACTATTCGGGCTACGCCAAAGAACCTTCACAAATGGCAGGACCTTTGACCGAAGTTTCTTCACCTGCCGATCCAATATAACTACCGGCTGCTCGGTGAACGAAAGATCGCGCTCTAACTGAACGGTCTGATGTTGAATCATATGAGAAGGGTCATAAAGGTATTTGCAAAGCATCGACACATGGAATACAGGGTGAACATCCGGAAAACTGGGTGGAAGTGCCAAACTATAGGCAACGGTGCCAACTCGCTCAAGGATCTCAAAAGGACCTACAAATCTGGGACTAAGTTTCCCTTTCTTCCCAAATCTCATCACGCCCTTCAACGGAGAAATCCGTAGGAATACATGATCCCCCACTGCGAACTCGAGCCTGCGATGACGACGGTCGGCATAAGACTTCTGTCTGCGCTGGGCTGCTCTCATCGTATCCTGAATCAACTGAATTTTCTCCGTAGTCCCTTGAACTAGATGGGGTCCCAAAATCCTGCTCACTCTAAGTTCGGTCCAACAGACTGGCGATCGACACTTTCTACCATACAAAGCCTCAAAATGTGACATCTGAATCGTCTTCTAATAACCGTTATTATAGGAGAACTCTATCAATGGCAAATGATGATCCCAACTGCCACCAAAATCAAGCACGCACGCACGAAGCATATCCTCCAGAGTCTGTATAGTCCACTCTGACTGACCATCGGTCTGCGGATGGAAAGTGGTGTTAAAGCTCAAACGGGTATCTAAGGCTTCCTGAAGCTTCTGCCAAAGACGGCTAGTGAACTGGGTGCCCTTATCGGATACAATGCATGTGGGAACGCCGTGCAAACGCACAATCTCATCAATGTACAATTGGGCATACAGAGCATAACCGAAAGTGGTCTTCACTCGAAGGAAGTGAGCCACTTTCGTCAACCGGTCAACAATCACCCAAATGGAGTCATACCCTTGAATGGACCTGGGTAGACCCACAACAAAGTCCATAGGAATCTACTCCCATTTTCACTCCGGAACGGGTAAAGGCTGCAACTCTCCTGCCGGTCTCTAATGCTCAGCTTTGACTTGCTAACAAGTAAGGCACCTCAAAACGAAATCCGAAACATCACTCTTCATCCCTGCCCACCAGTAGATATCTCTCAAGTCACGATACATCTTGGTGGAACCTGGGTGAACACTAAAAGCTGATTGATGTGCCTGCTCTAGGATCTCGCGTCTCAACCCATCGGTATCAGGTACACACAAACGAGTCCCAAAGCGTAGCACACCCCGGTCATCAATCAAGAACTCTGAATCTCTACCCTGCCGAACATGCTCCAAAATCTCTTACAAACGGGCATCGGCAGGCTGTGCCTCACGAATACGATCAAGTAGAAGTGGACGGGCACGGATATGAGAAAGCTGTCCCCCGGTGGAAGTGAACTCAAACTGTACTCTGTTGTCACACAAGATCTGCCAATCTGCAGAAGACTGTCTCTGAACTGCGCTCAACTGGGACAAGCTACCCCCAGGCCTACGACTCAAAGCATCGGCTACCACATTCGCCTTTCCAGGGTGATAAATGATTTCACAATCATAATCCTTCACAAGCTCCATCCAACGGCGCTGTCTCAAATTCAGATCCCGCTGCTGCAAGATGTACTTTAAGCTCTGGTGGTCCGTGAAAATCTGACATGACTCCCCGTACAAGTAGTGTCTCCAAATCTTAAGTGCAAAGACCATCGCAACCATCTTAAGATCATGAGTGGGATAATTCTGCTCGTGCTTCTTCAACTGCCGGGAAGCATAAGCGACAACTCGATCATGCTGTATCAATACACAATCGAGCCCCACTCGAGAAGCATCACAGTAAACGACAAAGACGCCCGATCCAGAAGGCAAAGATAAAACTGGTGCAGTCATCAACCGAATCTTCAACTGCTAAAAACTCTGCTCGCATGCCTCAGTCCAAAGAAAAGGAACTCCCTTCCTGGTCAGTCCGATCAGCAGTGCAGCGATACTCGAGAAGTCCTGCACGAAACGGCGGCAATAACCGGCTAAGCCCAAAAAGCTGAGGACCTCTGTCACTGATACAAGTCTGGGCCAAAGCTGTATGGCCTCGATCTTCCTCGGGTCCACCCGAATACCGTCTCCCGTAACCACATGACCAAGGAAGTCAACACTATCAAGCCAGAAGGCACACTTCGAGAATTTAGCAAACAGCTGGCGCTCTCTCAATGTCTGCAAAGCAATCCTCAAGTGCTGCTCATGCTCCTCTCGACTCTTGGAATAAACCAGAATGTCATCAATAAACACAATAATAAACTGTTCGAGGAACGGACTAAAAATCCATTTCATCATATCCATGAACGCTGCTGGGCATTGGTGAGTCCGAACGACATAACCAAAACTCATAATGCCCGTAGCACGTACGAAAAGCAGTCTTCGGAATGTCATCATTCCGAACCTGCAACTGATGATAACCTGATCTTAAATCAATCTTAGAAAAATGTCCCGCACCCTGGAGATGATCAAACAAATCATCAATGCGAGGTAAAGGATACCTATTCCGCACCGTAACTCGGTTCAATTGACGATAATCAATGCACAACCTCAAATTGTTGTCCTTCTTCTTGACGAACAGAACAGGAGCTCCCTAAGGCAAATCACTCGGACATACAAGTCACCTATCATGCAACTTTTGCAGCTAATCCTTAAGCTCCTTAAGCTCTGTCGGGGCCATCCGGTTAGGCGGTATAGAAATAGACCCCATGCCGGGAATCAGATCAATACAAAACTCAATCTCACGCTCTGGTGGCAATCCAGGTAACTCATCAGGAAAAACGTCGGGAAACTCTCGCATGATAGGAAATCGGTCCAACGAATATACTTTGGCTCTGGTATCATGAATGAAAGCCAAGAATCCCCGACATCCTCTCCTCAAAAGCCGACTAGCGTAAAGGGCTGAAATCAAACTGTGAGGGACGGCACCACGGTCCCCCAGCACAACAAAAACTGACTCACCGGGAAAACAAAACCTGACTGTCTTTTCACGGCAATCCACAGACGCGTAGCAAGTAGCTAACCAGTCCATACCCAGAAGAACGTCGAAGTCCAACATCTCAAGAAGGATCAAGTCGACGGACAACTCTATATCTCTAATACGGACGGCACACGACCGAAACACGTGTCGTGCAATAAACGACTCACCAACAAGAGTAGTCACGATAAGCGGCTAATCTAGCAAACACGACTCTCGACCCAATCTCGGCACGAAGTGTGTAGAAACATACGAGTGCGTAGATCCCGGATCAAACAACACGTGTGCATCAAAAGAACACACTAAAAGAGTACCCGAAACCACTGTATTGGATGCCTGCGCGTCCTGATGAGTCAAAGAAAATACCTGTGCCTGCCCTCTACCTGCAACTGACTGCCCTCCGCCTGTGCCATCCCGTCCTTTCAGAACAAACCCTCCGCCACCATGACCTCTCTGAGCATATGTCTGACGCGGAGCTACAACAGGCAAAAAAGGCAACCCTCTCTGAGGTGGAGAAGGTAGTAAGGTAACATGCGATACGGCTGCCTCGTCATCACGTGGCTCAGTACAGTCTCGAACACGATGATAGAAACTCCCGCACCGGAAACATCCAGACGATGACTGCTGACCCTCCTGGGGATAAGAGCTAAACAACCGGTCTCGTCCCAAGCCTCTACTTCCTGAATGAAATCTATCACGGCGTCTAAACATCTGTCTCCGTGCTGATATACCAGTACGAACCCTCTTCGGTTCCAGAACTACCAACATCTCGGAAAGACGCTCCTCAACTAGTAGGGCTGCGTCTACTGCGGCTGCATATGTGTCACAATAATAGGCGCTGGTAGCGAGGAACAACTGGGTAAGAAGGCCTCGAACAAACCTCTTGATCCGCATCTCCTCGGTATTTACCAAATACGGAGCATACACAGATTGCTGGGTAAACTGCACATTGTACTCTGCCACCGTCATACCCGGAGTCTGGCGTAACGACTCGAAGCTGCGCGCTCGAGCATCCCTGACGCTCTACTGAAGAAAACGGGCAAGAAACACCGTCACGAACTCAGCCCAGGTCATAGAAGAAAGACCTACGGCTGTGCCCTTCTTTAAAGACTCGCACCACTTCTGGGAAAGACATTCCAGACGAAAACTCGCGAACTCTACCCATCTCGCGTCGGAGCATCTCAGCAAATGACATATCCTGGCCATCCGATCGATAAACGACTGCGGATCATAAGCTGCATCAGTGCCGGTGAAAACCGGAGGCTTCAGCCTCATGAGCTTAGATAACGATACGGTGATAACCTCCATAGCTGCAGGTACAACTGCCTGAACAGTAGGCACCATCGCGGTCCCGTAACAGGTGGGAGAACCTCCTGTCTCTGTGCTCGACTGGATTCGACTAACGATCCCATCATCTGGCGCAAATCCTGCATACCGACCTCTAGCCTAGTAATACGATCCAGTGAAGGTGGATCAACCTGCTCATGAACAACGGGCGTACCGCCCTTGTCAGTCCTCTTCTCAGATGAGCCAACTTTCACCTCAGCTCTCGCAGCCGCTCTCTGCGCCCTCGTAGTCTTCGGCGGCATAATGGCTGGAAATGAAAACAGGATTCGATAAGAATACGGAAATCGAATCTCAAGGATGTATATAATCACGGAAGGAATTTCAACCAACAAGTCCTAAGGTCACTTAGGCGAAGTACCGTGTCATATGTATGCCACGGAACATACACACGCTACGTCACTCTGCTTAAGCTACCTACGCCATCATACCAAGGTCATCCTATACTCCGAAAGGTAAAACCTAGTGCTTTGATTCCAACTTTGGCACGACCCAAAATTTGGCACGTGATCGGCACTTAAACCACGTGACGTCAACAGGCGTAACGCAATTTAAGTAAGCCGAAAACCCAGAAATCTAAACCATAAAAAGTAGTAGGTGATAAAAACATTGTTAAAAACATTTGGAAATCTCAAATAAAAATCTTTAAACTTAAGTTTATTTTCTTAAAAATTTCGGCAGCACCTCCTTTGTAAAAACTAGCCCTGAAACGGGTACAAACATAAGATATAAGTAAGACAACATGTGATATAAATAAAGCATCCCCAAACGGGAGCAAATCACTCCCAAAGGCGGAAACAACCACCACAAGCATAATATACGACGCCGTCGCGAAGAAATAGACAATATAAAACGAAAATAGCATAAGAGATAAAACTGCATAATAAAAGTCGGCTCACACGAGCTCGACACCCAGAGTCACAAAATATACAATATCGTCCTCACAACTCGTCTCTAAGTCAATAAATGAAATGGTAGATTGAGAGAACTAGATACAATAAGATGTACAATGAATATAAAATCGGATAACCGCAACCCACCTACAGCAAAATGGCTCACATCCAATCGTATTGGTATCCGCTGTAAAAAGATACAATGAGATAGCCCTGCCGTGACTACTCTGAGGGTCAACCTGCATAACACTGTGGCACAACGGGGTGAGTTGCCAACTCGTGAATAGTAAGTAATATCATACAGGTAATCGCAGGTATGCACGTACTGCGATACCCTATCACATGCTCTGATAGTATCAATATGCTAATATGGATATGCAACAATCATGAAAGGTACTCTATCAGGTACTATAAATACATGAAGCAATGCATATCAATGAATGCCGAGTAAAGGATAAAACATGTCGTCATCAATGAATCATCATCGTGGAAAAACCGGTGTCCATCAACGACACCCCAAATCCCAATACCTCAGGCGCCGTCACTCTGATCGGCCCTCATATCCTATAAATCTCATGGAACCTGAGTGCCCAACATCGGCATTCTAAAACATCATGAAATATCCGTGTCCAACATCGACATGCAAATCCACATATATCGGGTTCCGTCAGTCTAGATCGGCCCATATCCATCTGTCGACTCCGGTCGGTATTCTCCGGATAACCGCCAGGTCCAACCAATCACCGGTAAGTAGTAGTCCCCCGGCCAGGCTCATCTTCTACTGCACAACATCCTTTTCTTACCCCGGTGTACCATACTGGGTCCACCATGAACCCGCAAACGGATCATCCAACTTCTCGAATCGGGTTTCTATCACACGTCTCAAAACCGAGAAAACGCATGGTGGACGCACTGAAATATCAAATCAAGAGAAACCGGGTTTTCAAAACAATGCATACTTTCTTGAAATAATACCACGGTTCTCAAATCCATAAATCACATGAAATCCGTATCTCAATGTGTAAATCCATGAAATATGATATATGAAACATAAAACCATAATATGAGCATATCAAGGGAAAACCGCTTTTTAAATGAATCCCATTTTTAAATATATCATGCGGTTCCCAATTTCTCCAAAATCAAATCCAACATCATATAAAGGTGTATATGTAACTATAGCAAGTATAGGTGTATACATGTAAGTATGTATGCACGATGTATCTCATATGCACAATAGAACAATAATCCATGTGTCAATATCAATAACAATACAATACTGCATATGTGTATAAGTCATGCGTATCATGGCAATTACCGACGGTGTGGGTGTAGCATACAATTTAGTGCCCGTGCAACATGAGCCGTCAGTAATGGTGCAGTGACCACTAAGTACTAAATCAAGGCACAACAAGCAATGGTATGTAATAATGCTCATGCACAATCAACATATATGAATATAAACATGCGGTTATAATATCCTATCAAGCCCTGACGCATAACGCCATACGGGCGATTTCCCTATAGATATTAAATCTACTCACTGGTGATCTCGAGCTAAGTAAATCCGACCACTTGCTTCCCTTTCTTCACAGTGTCCGAAGTCCTCGCCTGCAATCCTATTAACACAAAACACAATAACGCGTAGATTTAGCAAACTACGCAATAATAACCAATATAACGCCAATTTAATGAATTGGTTCTCTCAGGCTACAAAAGGGTCCGCTTAGCGGCTAACGTGTGTGTCAACATCACCAAAACAAACCCACGACAGCAAGCGACCCGAATCACCAAAACTACGTTGGACCAATCGTAACGCGCGTCGTTGAAACACTAAATACTAGCTAATTGATCCCAGATTTTACATACTATCAAAATACAAAAATCTAGCAGTACCAAATACCCTAAAACAACAGCAGAAAGCTACCCACAAAAACACAGCACCACAGTCCGCCTAACGGCCGAGCTCACCGGATTTTACCCCAAAGTCGCCGGTCGAACAGTGTCAGGTGGGGCTCGTGTTTCTGGTGAACACTCAGAGAAACTAACACTACACTACTACACTGCTAGATTTCACAGTAAACACTCGGGTTGAAAGCAGATAACAGATATCCTAAAACGACACTAAAAACACGATATGTGCATAAAACTATATCTTTTGGTGTTCTAAACTGAAACTACAAAGCAACACAACAATATAACAACTTAATTACAGTTTAGAGATTGTTACCAATCCACACTTGCTCAAAATCCTAGCTTTTCATGCTCCAAGTGATCCTAGTGGCTAAACTTGTCTTTGTGAAGGTTTTTAGTGATGTTTAATGGAGATTTTGTTTGGTTTGTGAGGATTTGTGAAGGTTTTAGGTAGGGTTTCAGTTGTGGGAGTAAGGGAAGAAGTGAGGTGAAAAAAATAATGAGAATGAAGAAAGAATGAGAGAATGAGGTGAGTTGAGAGTGTGTATGAGTGAGGGTGAGGGATGAGGGAATGAGGGGGTGAGAGTAGCATGAGTCATGCCTCCCTCTTCTCTCTCCTCATTTAATGCATGGCATGCTTGCCCCATGCCTCATGATGCATGCTACCCTCCCTCTCTCTCTCTCTCTCTCTCAAGTTAACATATTTTCAAATCCCTTTATTTTATTTTGAAAACTAATTAAACTGATTACATATAACAACTTAATTGAAATGGGGTTAGGTGCCAAGACTACTTAAGCATGGTTAACCCCCTAATTAACCCTAGGTTAACATGCACAAGTGTATGCAAGCCCGAAATAAATATTAATAAAATATTAATTAATTTTTATAAAATATTTGAAAACTATTTTGGTGAATTTTTTACTAAAAATCCTCATTATCTCTTAATTAACACTAATCGCATTCTAACATTTGTACTTCAAAAATCTTCAAAATTACATCAAAAATCCATACAAAGTCTCACCAATTCATAATTAAACATTTACCCAAAAGTTCTTGACCTAAACTAGCTTGGATCTAGGAGTAAGAAAGCATTTAGGGAGGCTATGTTGCAAGTTAGATCTCATAATTGTTGAGGTATAAGCTTAACCCAATGGTTAATTGTTGATTAATTACTTCAATCTAATTTATTTAGGTGTTTAAATATGGTTTTAATTTCAAGATTTAGTTTTCAAGAGAAGGGTTTGGGATCAAGTTAGGGTTTTTATCACTTGATTATGGTTGCATTGTATGGTTTAACATCTTAAAACTTAAAAAATCTAAACTAGTTGTTAACTTGTTAATTGTTACTTTTAATTTGTCCCAATTAAATATTTTTGCAAACTAATTTCATGATTAGTGTGTGAATAGGTGAGATTAAAATTTAGTAAAGGTTTGTGTGGCTTAATTAAGTTATTAAATGAACATTGTGGCCACTAGATTTGCTAAAACATCTAAATTTGAACTAAAATGGTAAATTGTTGCTTACTAGGTTTTCAGAATAAATAGATTTTAATTAAGTTTGAGATTTTGATAATTTACTACCTATTTCCTATGATATTTAGAGTGTTGTGAGTGCGCGACGGGTAATGTGAGTGCGCGATGGGTAATGTGAGTGCACGACGGGTACGATTGGGTTCTAGGTTATGGGATTGCTACGCATAGCGACCCCTAATTGTGGTTTATGGCGTTGTCGCGAGCGCGTTTTGTGCACCAAGTGTGTGCGCGTCTAGTATTGCGTGTTGGTTGACTGGTATCGTTGTGTACGCGACTGTTTATATATATCTATCATCTTATTTACTTGTGTGCGATTCTAGGATGGGGTGCAGAGACGTCGGACGCGGCACGGAAGGGCAAGGTTGTGATTGGATCAGATTAGCCGAGGCGTCCCGGTGAGTAGCTGTACACATCTATGGGGGGATCGTCTGGATGGCGCAAGGCGCCCGATAGTCAGGATTACTAGTAGTGTTTATATTTATATGCGTATTCTCCTAGTCATTCATCTCATTGCTTGCATCATCTTATATATATATATATATATATATATAATATTATCTCATAGGACACTTGCACCATTACCATTGGTCCATGTCGCACGTGCACTATTTTATGTGAACACACACGCCATTGGTAATTGTTATGTCACGAACACTATAGAACTTTCTTAGAATCGGTATCTGTGCAATTGTATCATATATGATCTGTAGACTTGTACTTGTATATTCATTTCATTAAGATGGATACATAGGATTGTTAGTCATATATACATACCGCATTGTATCATGATTCATGCATAGTTTCTGGCTGTACTTCGCATGGTATATACTATCGTATCATAGACTTCCATCATCATCTACATGTTTACATATTGTGATTCTTCTTGAGGATTTCAGTACTTATGAAATTTCTGGATTTTGGGAAAAACCGCAAGAATTTTATAAACCTATTATCATTTTAAAAAGAGAAATTTGCGGTTTTCTCATGATATGATGTGTGTGGCATCCACCATGAGTTTTCTCGGTTCTTGAGCTGTATCATATACCCGATTCGAGGAAGGGGATGCACCGTCTGTGGGTACATGGTGAACCCGGTGAGGTACCTCAGGACAAGATGGACGTATTGAGAAGGCGTTGAGCCCGGAAGGGGAGCATTACCTACCGATGATTTTTAGCGCGGCGGATATCCGGAGGATACCGACCGTAGTCGTGAGATTTGATGATATGGGCCGATCCGGACTGACAAAGCCCGAGATATTGAGACATTGAGATATTGAGATATTGAGATATTGAGACAATGAGATATTGGATATACATATATTGTGTTGATACTTGACACGGATTATCAGTTGATTTCATTGATGATGTTTCAGTTATTGCACAGAAGTTTTACTAAGATAAGAATGTAGATTTTCTCATACCAGATACATTCAAGTTTCGTGTTTGATATGCATTCATGTTGCCTTCATACTAGTGCATCACATCATATTGATATATGTAGGATGTGACGCATTTGCGTGCATACTTACGATAGCCTTATTGATGTTACTCACTACTCACGAGTTGGCAACTCACCCCCGTTGTGCCACAGTAACTTGCAGGTCCGACCCGTCAGCATAGTAGCGATGGGCGTACTTCTTCTTTTGCTTGGACTTACGGCTTTGCTCATAGGTGGGTTGAGAGGATGCTTTTGTTCCACCTTGTATTATTATTTGTATTTAGTATTCTCCATCTACCGCTTCTACCATTGTATTATGTGACCTAGAGATGTGACAGTGAGATTAGTTTTTGTGTTGTTCTCTGGTGTCGAGATCACTTGAGCCGACGTGACGTTTTCTTTTCCTCGTGCTTTTGTATGCTTAATAGCTCTACTTTGATATATATATATATATATAAATATATATATATATATATATATTTCGTGTGGTTGTGATTCTGCCATTGGTGAAGAGCTAGCTCCCGCTTGGGGATGCCTTTATTCATTACTTATATACATATTTTTTTGTACCCATTTAGGGCCAGTATTTACAAAGGAGTCTCTACTGAAATTTTCGGGAAAATTTGATATTTTAAAATATTTTAATGTGACTTTATTTTACCAACATCACCTTTTTAAGTTAAGTTTTCCTTCACTCTATTTCTTTAAACGGTTTAGATTTCTGGGCTTTGGGCTATTTAGGTTACGTTACGCCTTTAGAAGTTTCATAATTTAAGTGCCATTCACGTTCCGTACTTTCGGGTCGTGACACTGAGGAGTATAGATTATGCCAAATTCAAGCAGCATGACAGCCCATCCTGCGATTCTACCGGTTATGCTTGCTTTGGTCATTAAGTGTTTGAGCGGGTCGACCATGGAGATTAGCATAACCCGATGAGCAAGAAGATAGTGTCTTAGCTTTTTCACGGCAAATATCAGGGCAAGGCACTACTTTTCGATCGGGGAATAGTTATGTTCCTCCCCAACTAACGTTCGACTAAGGTAGTATAGGGCATTCTCTTTTCCCTCCTCATTGTTCTGGGCGAGGAGTGCACCAAGTGACTCATCTAGTGCGGCAGTATAGAAGATCAACGGTTTATTTGAAATGGGAGCAGCAAGCATTGCAGGGTGCAGCAGGTACTGTTTGATAATTTCGAATGCTTCTTGACATTCGGCATCCCAGACGCAAGGAGCTCCTTTCTTCATGAGCTTCGAGAAGGGCCTGCATCGTTTCGATAGGTTCGAGATGAACCTTCGTATGTATGCGAGCTTGCCTTGAAAGGTTCTTAGCTGCGTTAGATTCTTCGGAGGAGGCATCTCTATGATGGCCTTTATCTTCGATGGGTCAACTTCGATCTCCCGATGTCGGACTATGAAGCCAAAGAATTTTCCTGATGACACGCCAAAAGTGCTTTTTAGAGGATTCATCTTTAGATCATATTCCCTCGGTCGGGTGAAAATGGTCCTGAGATCTCGTATGTGATTGGCCTTGACTTTTGTCTTAACGACCAAATCATCGATATAACATTCGACGACCTTATGGATCAAGTCATCAAAGATTTTGGTCATTGCCCTTTGATATGTGACGCCCGCATTCTTTAGTCCGAACGGCATCACCTTATAGCAATATATTCCGATTGGGGTTCGAAACACTATGTGTTTCTCATCCTCAGGCGACATCTTGATCTGATTATATCCAGACGAGCCATCCATGAAGGTGAAAAGCTCGTAATTTGAGGTATCATCGACCATCATTTCCATGACCGGTAGTAGGAAATCATCATCAGGGCATGTCTTGTTAAGGTCTCTGAAATCGACGCAGACTCGGATATGCCCATTCTTCTTTTTCATTGGAACGATGCAAGCGATCCAGTCTGCATATTTCTCTTCTTTGATAAAACTGGCATCGATGAGTTTCATGGTTTCCTCGATGAACTTTTCTTCCAGTTCTCTTCTCATTCTTCGAGGGGCTTGTTTGACTGGCTTGGCATCAGGAGATATAGCCAGCTTATGCACAGCCACTTCAGGGGAGAAACCGGGCATTTCTTTGTACGTCCATACGAAGCAGTCGACGAACTCATGCAGCAGGGAGATTATCTGCTCTTTCATTTCCTCTGAAAAAAGTGAGCTGATATAGGTCGGCCTTGGATTATCGGGCGTTCCCAAATCAACCTCGGTTAGCTCGTCGAAGGTTGCTTGCCCACCATCTTCGAACTCTTGAGGGGCTTCTTCTGGCTCAACTTGCTCGTCTTAATCATTTAACTCTTCGCTGGCTTCACCAATATAAATCATGTAAAATGCCTTGACATCAGGTTGAATGAAACCATCTATCAGGGATTCATCCATCGTGCTGGGTTCTGCCGGTGCCCTGGCTATCTATCGTGACCGATGCGGAACAAAAACCAGCGTTTAAAAAATTTGGCGCAAACAAAACCCACCCAAGATCGAAACCATAAACCTATACTAGCAAAACTAAAGAGAGCTAAACTACAAGGTTAGAATGTTATACCGAATGAACTAAGTCCTTCGGTCTTCCATGAACTTCCTTAGCTTCTTGAGGCGTGCTTGAACAAACTTGGACACCGATCTTCCTCCGTCGAAGAAGATCCACCCGAGAGATGTAGCTCATGGCTCTAGCTCCACATCGAAAGCAAGTGAAGCAACTAGGGATTCTAGGTTACTAATCTAGAAAACCTAGGATGTAGTGAGTGTTCTAAGTGTCTATCTATCTCATCTCACCTTCTCTCATGATTCTCAACACATGAGATGGTTGAGAGGAGGTGGAAGATGAAGGTGGAGGAACTCAAGACACTTAATAGGAGAGTGAAGCTAAATGGTGAGGGGAAGAGAGCTATCAAAGAAGAACCATTTTTCTTCATTTTCCAACAATTCTCCAAGTGACAAAGTGAGGAAAAACTAAGTGAAGAATGGTTTTATCAAAACCAATTTTCCAATAAAATATGCAAACCATACTTAAATAGTATGCACAAATGAATTAATAATTAATTTGTGCACACTATGCAAGCATGATCTTGACCATACTCCCATCAAGTCAATGCCACCTTATTATCCATTTAGAAAATAAATGGTCAACCTAAAATGAGGTGTCCACCTTCTAGAATGTTATCTATAAAAAATACGGATTACATTCTACTGTATATACATACATGTATTTGTACCGAAATACGAATACCCGAAGAGATATAATAACACAAAGAACATAATACTAGAATATACATATCGAAATACATATACGTAAATTATTAAATCAATACCTGATATAATAATTCGGCTCAAACCCGAGCCGGCTAGTATTATCAACTGTCCAATCGAAAGTCCGAGTACATAGTACAATCAATCGATCGGAACCCTGCACGTATCCAATATGGCTAATACATCATTTCTCCTGAACCAGGGAAACCCTCTGTGTGGAACTCTAAAGACTCGTCAATACGCTGACAGTGGGTTTAACCATAAGCACGTCAGCGGCACTAGCTGTACATAACGGTTATCCAGGTATTGAGCAAAAGGAAGGCCGATGAGCAAACTCATCCAAATCCCTACTAAGCCTGTCCGTGACAATCTCCCTACAGTCCGGTCTGTTCGTCTAAGGTTATCGCATATCGTATCTAGGGGATGGATAAAGTCAGTCCCCTAATAACGCGATATTTCGTGTCAGTATGAATCCCATCACCCACTGAGAAACTACTGATCCAAATCAGTAATTCTAGTCCACCTTGGCCAAGGATTTCTGGTGATGGGCATCCGTGCACTACGCGACATCAACCACAAATACCGTGAGAGACGAATCCCCGACGATCCGCTCACTGCCTCCATGTGGCTCGGGACTGTACCCAACTAAAACCTATTTGAATGACTCCTTTGAGCCGTGGTAGGGTAGTAATCAAAGCACAGTGGGAACTCACACGAGATAAATGACGATCTCATGTAGACAGACTAACCTGTACTCATGTCACCTGGGAACTGCTATCTGACAATAGGTATAATACCAACTAGCATGTTCCCAGCGAGTCCGTCCAGTGTACTCATAACCCAATGAACAACTGTATACTATCTTAGGTGACTAACTGACACCAATGGCTTGTGAGACCGGCCACCGTCCCTCGTCGGGGTCTCGATAAGTATACACTAGTCTACTCTGGAGTATTGATGCCCAGTCTCGATACTCTCACAACTAGGGACATTTAAGGATGTCCTTATAGACTACCCAGCTCCCACGTATATGATCGTCATCATAATGCTGTTATTCAAGCAAGATGTCACGACCCAAAGTTCGGCCCATGACCGGCACTTAACCACGTAACATCTACAGGCGTAACGCGATTAAGTAAGCCGAAACCCAGAAATCAAAACCATTAAAAGTAGTGAGTGATGAAAACATTAGTTTAAAACATTTAGAAAACCTTGAGTAAAAATTATTAAAATTTAAGTTATTTTCTTAAAAATTTCGGCAGCACCTCCTTTGTAAAAACTAGCCCCGAAACGGGTACAACACATGATATAAGTAAAATGATTGATAATAAAGATAAAGCATTCCCAAATGGGAGCAATCACGCCCAACGGCAGAAACAATCACCACGAGAGTAATATACGACGCCGAAGCGAAGAAATGAACAATATAAGTGAAAAACAGCATAAAAGATAAAACTGCATAATAAAGTCGGCTCACATGAGCTCGACATCCAGAGTACAAAATAATATACATTGTCCTCTCAACTTGTCTCTAAGTCAATACATGAAATGGTAGATGGAGAGTACTAAATACAATAGAGTGTACAAATGGAAAATAAAAGGATACCGCATAACCCACCTATAAGCAACGGCTCACATGCTAACTGTAGTGGTATCCGTAGCAAAAAGATACAAAGAAGTAGCCCTGCCGCAACTACTCTAAGGGTCGACCTGCAAACACTATGGCATAATGGGGGTGAGTTGCCAACTCGTGAATAGTAAAAAAAATATAAAGGTAATCACGAGTATGCACGTACTGCGATACTCTAACATGTGCAATCTGATAACATCTATATGATGATCTAGGTATGCAATAATCATGCACGGTACTCTATCAAGTACTGTAATTACAGGATGCAATGTATATCAATGAATGCTGAGTATGGGATAGAATATCATCTACACGAACCATCATCGTGGAAAAACTCCGGTGTCTACCAAAAACACTCCAAAATCCCGATAACTCAGGCGACGTCACTCTATCCGGCCCTCAATCCTGTAAATCTCATCGAAACGGAGTGCCCAACATCGGCACCCGAAAACATCATGAAATACTCGTGTCCAGCATCGACACGCAAATCCTCATATATCGGGCTCCATCGGTCCGGATCGGCCCACGGGCTCCGTCTGCAGGATCGGCCCTCGGGCTTCGGCAGTACGGATCGGCCCATATCCATTTCTCGACTATGGTCGGTATCCTCCGGATAACCACCAGGTCCAACCAATTACCGGTAGGTAGTAGTCCCTCTGCCAGGCTCACCGTCTGTATACACAGCATCCCTTTCTTATCCCGGAGTACCATACCGGGTCCACCATGTACCCGCAATCGGCCTCATCCAGCTCCTCAAATCGGGCTCACATGTCATACGTCTCAGAACCGAGAAAACGCATGGTGAACACACTGAAATATCATATCAAGAGAAACCGGGTTTTCAAAACAGTGCATACTTTCTTAAAATAATACCACGGTTCTCAAATCCAGAAATCACATGAATCCGAAACTCAATGCGTAAATCCATGCAATGTGTCGTATGCCGCATAAAATTGTACTATGAGTAAAAAGGGGGAAACCTGCTCTTTTAAATAGATCCAGTTGAAAATATTTCATGTGGTCCCCAATTTTCCAAAATAAAAGTCCGCATCATCTATGTATGTGCAAGAGTATGTATGTAGGCATGGATGTACAAAGATATATATACGCAAGCATGAGTGTACACAAAGGGACAGAATCATGTCTAAACATCGATGATGAGATGATCTAAACAATGTATAGTTCGTAGCAATCCTATAGTGCGAGTGTCATGGCAATTACTAACGTTGTGTGTGTCACATACAATTAGTGCTTGTGCAGCATGAACCGTTAGTAACAGTGCGGTGTCTTATAACTACTATTTCTATATGCAACAAAAGAGGGGGGTATACTACAATGGTACATATGCATAACCAATATATATATAATATAACACCCGACTACAATATCCTATCTAGCCCTGACGCATAACGCCATACGGGCGATTTTCCCGAAGATGTTAAATCTACTCACCGTGATCTGGTGCTAAGTGTACACGACCACCTGCTTCCCCTTCTTCGCGACGTCCGAAGTCCCCGCCTGCGAACCTAGAATTTACACAAATAACGCACATAAGGCTAAAATCATGCAAAAACGCGATATCAAGATTTTACAAGAAACTAGCGTCACAAACTAAACGCGTGCGTATACGTAACACCAGAACGTATGTGCAAACGTCAAAAACATCCCCGACACGCTGTGACATACAGCAGCACCAAACCCATCTCGTAACGTACATGTCGCGTAAGTCCTGCTATACAAATTATAGGTAAAAGGACCCAGATTTTATCTGGAGAAAAGACAATAAAAATAAGCAATACCAAACCTCTTATAATACCTACAGACAAATACCTACAAAAATTCAACATGATCCACAACAATTGGGCCGGCCACCATAGGGGTCATATCGGTCCAAAACAGGTGAAAATGGTCCAGATTTTTACATTACACTCCTAGCACAAATTATGGCCTAATGTATATGTTTGCTCATTAAGAAAATAACCCTAGAAACAGCAGGTACTCCGTATCCTAACGCTTGGTTTAAAACATTTTTAAAACACTAAATTGCAACATTAGGGTACTTTTGTGTAACCAGGTGAAAAGGCTTTGATCAAGTGACACCAACAATACCTAATATAACTAATCTAACCATAAAAATTCTAACTCAACTTAATCTCCACCTAAACCACCAAATCATCATAAACTCACAAAACACTAAAAACTAGCTACCCTATCCCAGATTTTACCCACCGACATTACTAAAAATTCTAACAGTACCAAAAACCCCAAGAGCAGGAAACTACCCTAAAATTTCCAGCCCCGCTGTTCCCTCCGAGGCCGAGCTCGCCGGAATCCTCCCCCCTGTCGCCGGCCAAAACCGCCCAGATCCGTCTCGAACTCCAAGTACATACTCAAGTTAACTAGATATATACTTCTACAATGTTTGGTTTAACTGGAAACTTGTGGGGTCAGAGCAGGTTACAAGCACCAAAACACGACACTAAACTACGATAATCGAGCAAAAAGTGAAACTTAAAGTTTCTAGAACAGAACTACCAAGTAACACTACACAACAACTAGCTAAAAATCAGTTAGGGGTTTATGCTTATACCAACTTTCTCCAAAATCCAAGCTTTCCTAGCTCCATGGGTTAACTTGGGGTGTAGGATCAATCTTTGTGAAAGAAGTGATGAATTTTGATGAGGTGAGGTGGGGAACTTGAAGAAATTGGGTTGAGGGTTGACTTGAGGGCTTAAGTGTTCAGTTTTGAGAGAGAGAGAGAGAAATATGAGAGGTAGAATAATGTAGATTCAAATAATAGAGAGAGGGTGAGAGGGGGGTTAGGGGACAAAGCATGGCACATTCTCTCTCCTTATTTAATGCCAAGCATGCTTTGTCTTCTCTCTCTCTCTCTCCCTTCTTCTCCAAGTCAACCCCAAATGGAAAAATTCATTCTTTTTTTTTTGAAACTAAAACATTTAATTTAAATACATATTTATCTAATGAAAAGGTTAAAGCACCATGGCTACTAAGCATGGTTTAACCCCAAATTAGTCCTATGTTAACATGCACATGTGTGCAAGCCCAAATTAAATTCTAATAAAATATTCATTAACTTTTATAAATTATTTAAAAACCATTTCGGTAAACCTTTTTACTAAAAGCCAAATTTTCGTTTAATTAACCACTAATCGCATTCTAAGGTGTTACAATCTTCCCCCCTTAAAGAAATTCGTCCCAGAATTTAAAATATAGCCACGCGTACCTCCAAAGAGATGAGGGAATTTCTTGTGCATCTCGCCCTCGGCCTCCTAAGTGATCTCTTCACCATTCGGGCTGCACCAAAGCACCTTCACAGATGGCAAGACATTTGATCGAAGTTTCTTCACCTGTCGGTCCAATATCACTACCGGCTGCCCGGTGAACGAAAGATCGCGCTCGAGCTGAACGGTCTGATGCTGAATCATGTGAGAAGGGTCATGAAGGTATCTGTGAAGCATCGACACATGGAATACGGGGTGAACATCCGGGAAGTCGGGTGGAAGAGCCAAACGATATGCAACTGCGCCCACATGCTCGAGGATCTCGAAGGGACCTATAAATCTGGGCCTAAGCTTCCCTTTCCGCCCAAATCTCATCACGCCCTTCATCGGAGAGATCCTCAGAAAACATGATCGCCAACTGCGAACTCGATTCTGCGACGGCGTCTGTCAGAATACGATTTCTGCCTGCTCTGAGCTATCCTTATCCTATCTCGAATCAACTGTATCTTCTAGGTCGTCTCCTCTACGATCTGCGGCCCCAAAATACTGTTCTTGCTGAGCTCTGTCCAACAGACGGGTGGTCGACATCTCCTCCCATATAAAGCCTCGAAAGGTGCCATCTGAATCGTATCCTGGAAGCTATTATTGTAGGAGAACTCGACCAAGGGCAAATGACAATCCCAGCCGCCACCGAAATCTAGAATACAAGCTCGAAGCATGTTGTCAAGAGTCTGAATAGTCCGCTCTGACTGGCCGTCGGTCTGTGGAAGGAAGGCTGTGCTGAAATTCAAGCGGGTGCCCAAAGCCTCCTGAAGCCTCTGCCATAGTTGGTTGGTGAACTGGGTGCCTCGGTCGAACACGATACAAGTCGGGACTCCATGCAATCGAACGATCTCGTCGATGTATATCTGGGCATACTGAGAAAATCTAAAATTGGTCTTCACCGGCAGAAAGTGAGCCGCTTTCGTCAATCGATCCACGATAACCCAAATGGATTCGTACCCTCGACTGGTCCTTGGTAGACCCACAATGAAGTCCATAGAAATCTGCTCCCATTTCCACTCCGGAATGGGCAACTGCTGTAGCTCTCCCGCGGGCCTCTGGTACTCGGCCTTGACTTGCTGACAAGTCAGGCATCTCGAAACGAAGTCTGAGACGTCCCTTTTCATTCCTTCCCACTAGTAAACATCTCTCAGATCATAGTACATCTTGGTGGAGCAAGGATGAACACTGTACACCGATCGATGCGCCTCATCGAGAATCTTGTAGGGTTCCTAGGCACACACTAGAGGTCTCACAAGGCATCAACCATGCCAATTTCAAATTTTAACGGTGCCGAGAAACCCTAATACGGATCGTTGGCTAGATGTCTAGGCGAAAATGAAACTAGTTAACAACTTAACTAAAGTTTAAACGGAAATACAACCTTTGTAGATCTGGTGCTCCACCTCCATAGCTCCGCAACGAAGTCCCCTCGCTGTCCAAAAGAATTCCCGGGCTCTAGCGTCGGCTTCGTCGGAGAAATGGCGAGCTAGGTCGTCGATGTCCATGCCGAAGATGATCTACGTCGAGGCATCGCTAGATCAAGCTCCAACTTCACCAAGTCAAGAAAACTTGTGAAGGAAACACACTCTACTACTTGGCAAGAGGTAGAGGATGAAGAAATAGGAAGTGGGTAGACTTTAGAATTGGATTTCTCACTCATTTCATCAATCCACCATTGATGAAGGAAGGTTTTTCTTCATGAAGATGAAGAAGAAGATGATGATGATTATGATAAGTTAATAAAAATAGAATAGAAATATTATACTTATCATAACTTTAACCAGGTAAAGTGTAGAGAATTAACTTTAGTTAGGAGGAATGGTTAGGGTTAGAGAAGAAGACAAAAATGGTTGCTTTGGTCAAAGTTGCATGAAGCTTGAAGAAGCTTCTAAGAAAGCAACCATTTGTTTTCTTTTCTCATTCTTTTCATCCAAAAAGAAATAGATAAATGAATGAATAAATAAATAAGCAAATAATAAACCCTAACCATTTCATTAACCAAGGTTTAATTCTTTATACTTAACCAATTTTACATGCACCATCAAACATGATACAAGCATGTGCACAAAATCATATCACATATATAATGCGCACATCCGAGCGAGAAAATCCATTTAAAGTGAACCGAAACTAGTTAATGCAAAGTAATATATCAAGTATATAATTATGCATTAAATCATTGAATCAACACTTGATTTAACGATCCGGTCATATCGCATATAACCGACTAATATCCAATGTATCGATTTATCAAATCAATCTTCGATTCGATAACTAGGTTATATCGCATACAACCATTCGACACATTGTTCGTGAGAATGAAATACGGTATCACATACACGCATTATTCTCGGTCCCGCACATATCTCATATGCGCTCCTATTTCGTTTCGCTTGAGCCAGGAAACCTCTGTGTAGGACTCTAAAGACTCGTCAATACGCCGGTAGCAGATGATGATCATATCAAACATCCACAAGCCGCAAGCGGTCTGCTAAACGTAACGGCCACCCGGGTATTGAGCGATCAGAAGATCGACGAGCAAGCCCGCTCACACTCCAGTGAATCCAACCAGTAACACTACCGTACAGTCCGGTCTGATCGTCTGATATGTCGCATATCTTGCCTATGGGTGGTAAACGTCAGACCCCAATAGCTCGATAAGTCGTGTCGATATGAGGTCTATAACAATTCGAGAAACTACTGGTAACACTTACCAGTAAATCTCAGCAACCCTGGCCAGGGATTTCCTGTTATAGCCAATCGAACACAGCGCAACATCAACCCCCTATACTGGGAGAGACGAATCCCCTCCTATCGCTCATTGCCTCCATGTGACTCGGGACTGTACCCAAAAACCACCGTTTTGCACGCCCTCTTGGACGTGGTAAGATGGAAATCAAAGCACAGTGGGAACCACACAAGACTCTATGACGATCTCGGGTCAACAGACTACTCTGTACCAGTGTCACCAGAGAACTGCCATCTGACGTGAGGTATAATACCATCTGGGAGTTCTCAGCGAGTCCGTCCAGTGTACCCAGTCTCTACTGAGCACCCGTATATCATCTCTGATGTCAAACACCGATGGATATGGGATCATCCATCGCCCATCTGTATGGGTCGAGAAGGTATACGCTAGTCTACTCTGGTATATCGATGCCCCGTCTCGATACACCCACGATTAGGGACTTTGAAGGATGTACTTATGGACTACCATGTCCCCACTAGTATGATCCGCATCATAGTCCAGGTAGTCAAGTACACATCCTAAGGGCTTTACCAACATGTAACAGAGAGACAATCAGTATACACGTTAAGGTAAAGAGCAACCAGATAGCATACTATCATGTCGAGCAAGAAAGTCCTCCCTATATATGTCCCAGCATCCACTACAATATACATCCAATGTACAGTAATGGCCTCTAGGGAATACATATAACTAACAAATCTCATGCCTCAGTCCCTCAGAATCCGATACGCATAGTCGAGTCCCAAATCCCAGTATCCCCTGATCATCGATCACGAACTCGGAGTCTCTGCCCTGTCTAGTCTGCTCCCTGATCTCTGAAAGACGGTCATCACTGGATTGCACCTCACGGATATGGTCAAGCAACTGTAGACGTACACGGATATGCGAAAGCTGTTCTCTGGTCGGAGTAAACTCGAACTGCACTCGGCTGTCGGATAGAGTCTGCCAATCTGCCGACGACTGCCTCTGCACTGCGCTCAAACAAGATAGACTACCTCCGGGCCTCCGACTCAAAGCATCCGCCACTACATTTTCCTTGCCCGGATGATAAAGGATCTCGCAATCGTAGTCCTTCATTAGCTTCATCCAACGTCGCTGTCTCAGATTCAGGTCTCGCTGCTGAAATATATACTTCAAGCTCTTGTGGTCCGTGAATATCTGGCATGCCTCGCCGTATTGGTAATGTTTCCAGATCTTGAGTGCAAACTCCACTGCAGCCATCTCCAAATCATTAGTGGGGTAGTTCTGTTCGTGTTTCTTCAGCTTCCGAGAAGCATACGTGATAACCCTGTCGTGCTGCATCAATACGCACCCTAGCCTCACTCGAGAAGCTTCACAATAGACCATAAATCCGCCTGATCCCGAAGGCAATGATAACACCGGCGCCGTAGTCAAACGAGTCTGCAACTGCTGGAAACTATGCTCGCACGCCTCCGTCCAAACAAAAGGAACTCCCTTCCGGGTCAACCCGGTCAACGGTGCAGCAATACGGGAGAAGTCCTGAACAAGTCGTCAGTAGTAGCCGGCCAGTCCTAGAAAGCTGCGGACCTCTATAACTGATGCTGGTCTGGGCCAATGCTGAACGGCCTCGATCTTCTTCGGGTCCACACATATACCATCTCGCGTAAACACGTGACCCAAGAAATCTACGCTGTCAAGCCAAAACGCGCATTTGGAGAATTTCGCGAACAGCTGGTACTCCCTCAAGGTCTGCAAGGTGATCCGCAGGTGCTGCTCGTGCTCCTCTCGACTCCGGGAATAAACCAAAATGTCGTCACTAAACACGATGATGAACAGGTCAAGATACGGCCTAAAAATATGGCTCATCAAGTCCATAAACGTAGCTGGGGCATTGGTGAGTCCGAACGACATCACCAAAAACTCATAGTGCCCATATCGTATGCAAAAAGTTGTCCTTGGAATATCCTCCTGCCAAACCCGCAACTGACGGTAGCTTGATCGCAAGTCAATCCTCGAAAAGTATCCCGCACTCTAAAGCTGGTCGAACAAGTCATCGATACGTCGTAAGGGATATCTGTTCCATACGGTAACCCTGTTCAGCTGGCAGTAATCAATACACAAGCGCAAACTGCCGTCCTTCTTCTTGACGAACAGGACTGGAGCACCCCAAGGAGACATACTAGGTCGAATAAGCCCTTTATCCAGCAAATCTTACAACTGACCTTTCAACTCTCTAAGCTCCGCCGGGGCCATCTGATAAGGCGGTATGGAAATAGGCCCTGTGCCGGGAATCAATTCAATGCAGAAAACAATATCGCGCTCAGGCGGTAGCCCAGGCAGGTCGTCAGGGAAAATGTCAGGGAACTCACTAACAATCCGGACCTGGTCCAAAGGGACCTCTGCAGCTCTAGTATCACAAACATAGGCTAGAAATCCATGACATCCCTTCCTCAAAAGTTGTCCGGCGCAAAAAGACGAAATCAAACTGTGGGGGTGGCACTACGGTCCCCCTGCACAATAAAAACCGACTCGCCGGGAAAACAAAACCTAACTGTCTTCTCACGGCAGTCTACAGATGCATAGCACGTGGCTAACCAGTCCATGCCCAGGAGAACGTCGAAGTCCAACATCTCAAGAAGGATCAAGTCGACGGACATCTCTCTCACCTAAACGGACAACACATGACCTGAACACGTGTCTAGCAACAAACGACTCTCCCACAGGAGTGGTCAAAACAAGCGGCTGATCAAGCAAACCAGACTCTCTGCCCAAACTCGGCACGAAGTGTGTTGAAACGTACGAGTGCGTAAATCCCGGATCAAACAACACGTGTGCGTCAACAGAACATACTGAAAGAGTACCTGAGACCACTGCATTGGACGCATGCGCGTTCTGATGTGTCAAGGCGAATACCCGTGCTTGTCCTCTACCTGCGACTGGCGGTCCCCTACAAGCAACTGGCTGTCCTCTGCTGGCAAATGGTTGTCCTCTGCCTCGACCACCTCGTCCTCCCTGGACAAACCCTCCGTGACCACGACCTCTCTGTGTATAAGTTTGGTGTGGAATAATAGCAGGCGCAAGAGACAAAGCCCTCTGAGGTGGAGAAGATGGTAGGGTAATATGTGGTACGGCCGTCTCGCCCTCACATGGCTCTGGACAATCTGGAATACGATGATAAGTACTCTCGCTTCGGAAACATCAAGATGGTGATGGCTGACCCTCCTGGGGATAAGAGCTGAATAACTGACCTCGTCCCAAGCCTCCACTACCCCCCGTACCTGAACAGAACCTGTCGCGATGCCTAAACGGCTGTCTCTGTGCTGACGTATCTGTACGAACCCTCTTCAGCCCTGGAACTACCGAAGTCTCAGCAAGGCGCTCCTTGACTAATAGGGCTGCATCTATAGCTGCTGCATAGGTCTCGCAATGTTGTGCGCTGATCCCAAGAAACAACGGGGTAAGTAGGCCTCGAAAAAACCTCTTGATCCGCGTCTCTTGTAACACCTTAGAATGTGATTAAGGGTTATTATGCTTTAATGTGGGGGTTTTAGTGAAAAGTTTACCAAAACGGTTTTCAAATATTTTATCAGGATATATGAATATTTTATTAGAATTTATTTTGGACTGCACACACATGTGCATGTTAACTAGTGCTAAGTTTGGGGTTAAACCATGTTTAGATGACCATGGTGGACTAACTCATCTAAATAGGTTAATATGAATTAATTAAGTGTATTAGTTTTTTTAAATATAATTAGCTTGTGTTAGGGGTTGACTTGGGTTGGAGAGAGACAGAAAGAGCATGATGGCATGAGCCATGCTTGATCATCATGATAAGAGAGAGAGGGAATGGGTTGACTCTCTTTTCTTTGTTTTCAAACCAATTATTTTTTTTGCCACACTCATTCTCACATCTCTCTCCCTCTCACTTACACACACACACATGACACAACAGCAGCAGCAGCAGCTGAAGCAACAGCAGCAACAGCAAGCAGCAAGCAGCAGCAGCAGCATCAGCACCCGCTTCAGCAACAGCAGCAGCAGCTTCAGCAACAGCAGCAACAACAACACAACAACAGCAACAGTAGCTGCAGCAGCACACACACCCCACCCCTACTCTTCTTCTTCTCCTTCTTCTTGCACCCTAGGACCCCTAGAGGTATAATCATTAAACTTAACCTCTTGCTTTGCTAAATAATATGGTTGTTAAGCTTTAATTAGTGTTTAATGTGATTTTAGTGCTAGAATTGTGATTTAAGTGGAGATTTGGCCAAGCGAGGATTTTTATGGTTAATGTAGCTTGACTAAGTGTTTATAAGGCTATCTAAACCAAGTTTTGCACCAGATTTCACAAAAATACCATATTGTTTCATTTTAGTGTTATACAGCGTTTTAATGTAAATTGTTAGCCATTTTGAGATTTGCTCTTGACCCGGGTACTTCAGGAAAAAGTTGCTGATACTGTGACATAGTGACCAAGCAAGAGACACACACACACGATGCACGGGGCCCCCTCTCCCCTTTTACGCCGCAGATTTATTCTTTCTGGCCGCAATTTGCGGCCAGATGGGGGTGTCTTGTGTTGAGGTTTGGGCTGTGGGAGTCTGCTGTATATTTAAGGGTTTTGGTATATGCAACTTTTTATATTTTCACTCGAGTCAAAATCTGGAACCTAAAACCTTTTTACGATACTTTTTAACGTGTGCGACACGTGTATTTTGTGTGTTGGGTTTGTTGTTCAGTGCGCGACACAGCGAGTTGGGGTGGTTTCTGGCGGGGTTACACACATTTTGGCGTATCGAGTACACACGCGTTTAACTTCTAACGCGAGCTTTTCCTCTGATCGTGATATCATGTTTTTAGAAGGATTTTAGCCTTATGTATATCGCTATGTGTAATTCTAGGATCGATCACAGAGACGTCGGACGTAGCGCGGAAGGGAAAAGCGGTGGTTGGACCCGGCTAGCACGAGATCATGGGTGAGTAGATGTACACATCTACGGGGGAAATCGTATGGATGGCGTGAGGCGCCCGAAAGTTTTAAAACTTCTAGTAGTACAGGCATTTTGCGTATAGTTCCTACCTATCTATTTTACTGCATTGCATGACTTTTTATATCCATATATGACTTGCTTAGTTCGTCATGTAGAACCATTGAACCATTAAAGACGAGTATGCGGTACAAGTATTAATTATCTTGCTAAATTGAGAATGTGAAATTATTGCACCATTATCATGAGTTATGCGACACAAGTACTATTTAATTTGCTAAATTGAGAATGTGAAACAATTGCACCATTATCATGAGTTATGCGACACAAGTACTATTTAACTTGCTAAATTGTGAATGTGAAACTATTGCACCATTATCATGAGTTATGCGACACAAGTACTATTTAACTTGCTAACTAGAGAATGTGAAACTATTGCACCACTGTCATGAGTTATGCGACACAAGTACTATTTAACTTGCTAAGTTGAGAACGTGAAACTATTACACCATTATCATGAGTTATGCGACACAAGTACTATTTAACTTGCTAAATTGAGAATGTGAAACTATTGCACCATTATCATGACTTATACGACACAAGTACTATTTAACTTACTAATTTGAGAATGTGAAACTATTGCACCATTATCATGAGTTATGCAACACAAGTATTATTTAACTTGCTAAGTTGAGAACGTGAAACTATTGCACCATTATCCTGAGTTATGCGACACAAGTACTATTTAACTTGCAAAATTGAGAATATGAAACTATTTCTCCATTATCATGAGTTATGCGACACAAGTACTATTTAACTTGCTAAGTTGAGAATGTGAAACTATTGCACCATTATCCTGAGTATGCGGCATGAGTACAAATTAACTTGCTAAATTGAGAAATTACAATCTTTGTATTATCATTCATGTACAGTTTTCTAGCTACATATTGCAGTTCATATTGTCGATACCATAGGTTCATTCTAGCTGACATGGGTACTTATGATGATTTTCTTGAGGATTTCAGCACTTGAGATTTATGAGATTTTGGGAAAAAGCTATAAGGATTTAATAAACCTGATATCATTTTTTTTACATTTTCGAGTTGTGGTTTTTCTCGTGATATGATACATGTGTCGTCCACCATGGGTTTTTTGTTAGTTTTCGAGACCCGTTTCAAAGAGTTGGATGAACCGTCTCGGGTACATGGTGGGCCCGGTAAGGTACCCCGAGGCAAGAAGTTCGAGTTGTAGACGATGAACCTGGCAGGGGCAGACTACCTACCGGTGATTGTTAGCATGGCGGATATCCAGAGGATACCGACCGTGGTCGTGAGATATTGAGATATTGATATTTTGAGATGGGCTAGCCGGACGCATGGGGCCCGAGGTATCGTGATACCGATACTTGAGATTTTGAGATAGTCGTTTGAGGTGTCGATGCTGGACACGAATTTTTGTTGATTTCATGGGTATTATGTTGATATTTCTGAAGAGTTTGCTAGGATGAAAATAATGTTTTTCTCATATCAACATATTCAGATCACGGAGTAAAATTGATTCATATTACACACATACCTGCTAGTACATCATTCCAGATTAATATATGTAAAATTGATTCATGTTACACACATACCTGCTAGTAAATCATTCCAGATTAATATATGTAAAATTGATTCATGTTACACACATACCTGCTAGTAAATCATTCAAGATTAATATATGTAAAATTGATTCATATTACACACATACCTGCCAGTACATCATGCTATACTGGTATTGAAGAATTGATTCATGTTGCATACCTGCCAGTACATCTTGCTATACTAGTATTGTAGAGTTGATTCATGTTGCACACCTACCAGTACATCATGCTATACTAGTATTGTAGAGTTGACTCATGTTGCATACCTGCTAGTACATTACGCTATATCAGTATTGTTGAGCTGTGAACCTTTGCGTACATGCTTACAATAGCCATTATAGATGTTACTTATTACTCACGAATTGGCAACTCACCCCGTTGTGCCACAGCCTTTTTGCAGGTCCGTTCCATCAGCACCGTACCGGCGGACGCACTTCATCCTTTTGCTCCTTTTGCTTAGATTGGAGACTTTTGCTCATAGCTGGGTTGTGAGATTATTTGTTTCCACCTTATATATTCATTGTATCTAGTGTACTCCATCTAATGTACATGCTACTTGTATTGATGTATATTGACTTAGAGACGAGATAGTGAGATTTGTGGACTTATATGTGGTTTCTCTAGGTCGAGCTCACTTGAGCCGACATGATGCTTATTACTTGGGTTTTTACATGCTTATTTCTGCATAGTTATGTTTTAAATTGCGTGGGATTTGTGTCCGCTTCGGCGAAGAGCTAGCTCCCGCTTAGGGATGCCTTATTCATGTTATATGTATATTCCAGTTTTGTACCCGTTTGGGGCCATTTTTTACAAAGGAGACTCAGCCGAAATTTTCGGAAAATGTGATGTTGCTTTTAAAAAGGCCTGATGTGACTTATTTGATTAAAATCGCTTTCAATAAATTAGTTTTCCTTCACTCTATTCCTTAATTGGGTTTTGATTTTTTGGCTTTGGCTTACTTAGATTACATACGCCTTGAGACGTTTCGTAATTTAAGTGCCAGTCACGTTCCGTGCCTTTTTGGCTCATGACAAAGTTTGTATCAAAGCGATAGGTTTTACCTTTTTGAGTGTAGAATGACCCTTGGTAGATGGAGTAAGTGACTTAAGCAAGGTAACGTACCGTGTGTATGTCCGCGGCATACTTGCGATACGGTACTCCGCCTAGGTGACTTTAGGATATACTTGCTTGAAATTCCTTCTTCAATTCCGTGTATCCTATGATTTTATTGCACTGTTCTCATTAACCTATTTCCTGTACCAGCCACTATGCAGCTGAAGGCTACGAGGGCGCAGAGGGCTGCCGCCTGAGATGAGATCCAAGCAGGCTCAATCGAGATGAGGACCAAGCAGGATGACATATCTATGCCTCAGGGACAGACTGATCCGCCTTCCCCAGGCCGCATGGATAGGCTAGAGTCTGGTATGGAGTAGTTACGACAGATGATGAGAGGTATGCAGGAGTTACGACAGATGGTGGGATCCTTAGTAGAGGCCAGTCGTGCACCAAGATCGGAGGACATACCTACCACAGCACAGACTACGATAGTTCCTGCTGCCCAGATAGTGACTCCTACTACTACCGTGGCTATTCCAGTATCACTATAGGATTTCATGAGGCTGAGACCCCTAGTCTTCACCGGCACTGATGCAGCGGAGGATCCGCAGACATTCCTCGACACATTAGCTAGGATTTTCCGTTCGCTCAGATGTTCTGACGATAGATAGGTGGAGCTTACGAGTTTCCGTCTAGAGGGCCTTACGCAGACATGGTGTGAGTCGATCGAGAGAGGTCGAGCTGCAGGTCTACCTCCTATGATTTGAGCCGAGTTCACAGCAGTATTTCTAGCCCGTTTCCTTCCAGAGAGTGCTCGGGATGCTCGAGATCGTAGTTTTGAGGCTTTGCGCAAGACTCCAGGGATGACCATGTCAGAGTATGATATCCAGTTTACGCAGTTGTCCAGATATGCTCCGTACTTGGTAGACACCGAAGAGAAGAGGATAAAGATGTTTATGCAGGGACTTGAAACCCAGTTATTTCTTGCCATCGGTGCCCAGCATTTTGAAACTTATGCAGATGTTATGGAAACGGCCTTACGGATGGAAGCACGCATTTCAGGGACTTCGATCGTTTCTAGGCTGAAGAGGATTCGTACCGATGTGCATCTCAGAGGCAGGTGGGGAGACGTTGTGACAGATTCTTTCCGAGAGATAGCGGCGGCAGAGGAGTCGGACAGGGTCAGTTATTTGGTTCTGATCCGCAGGGCCAGAAGACGTCGCCAGGATGTTTTAGGTGCGAGAGTCCGTACCATCGCATCAGAGACTGTATGGTAAGACGACAGGGAGCGGCGACAGTTCCACATGTGACTTTACCACCTTCACCACCTCCTCAGAGAGCTCTACTTCCTACCCCCGGTGGTGCTCCATGTCAGATAGACGCCCACAGAGGCCGTGGACGCGGCGGTCCTGTTCAGAGAGAATTAGGAGGCAGAGGCCGAGGCAGAGGTCAGCCAGCTATTGGTGGGGGACAGGCCCGAGTATTCACTTTGACTCCGCAGGATGCGCAGGCATCCAATGTCGTTGTGACAGGTACCATGCCAGTATGTTCTTTCGACGCGCGAGTATTATTCAACCCAGGTTCCACATATTCGTATGTATATACACACTTTGCACCGATGTTGGGCCGTGAGTCGTTGTCGTTAGATCAGCCGCTTGTTGTTGTTACTCCGGTAGGCAAGTCATTTGTCGCTCGTTTTGTGTTTCGTTTGTGTTCCGTTCGTATCGGAGAGAGGGATTCATCGGTTGATTTGATTCTTCTCGATATGTTGGACTTTGATGTGCTTTTGGGCATGGACTGGCTAGCCACTTGTTATGGATCTGTGGACTGCCGTGAGAAGGCAGTCAGTTTTAGCTTTCCGGGAGAGCCAGTCCTTGTTATTCAGGGAGACCACAGTGTTACCCTTCCCAGCTTGATTTCATTTCTTCGCGCCGGTCAGCTCTTGCGGAAGGGATGTCAGGGATTCTTAGCATCTGTTTGTGATACTCGAGCTGCAGAGGTTCCTTTAGACCAGGTCCCGATTGTTAGTGAGTTCCCTGATGTTTTCCCTGACGAGCGGCCTGGGCTACCGCCTGAGCACGATGTTGAGTTCTGCATCGATTTGATCCCCGGCACAGGGCCTATTTCCATACCGCCTTATCGGATGGCCCCGGCGCAGCTTAGAGAGCTCAAGGATCAGTTGCAGGATTTGTTTGATAAAGGGCTTGTTCGATCTAGTGTGTCTCCGTGGGGTGCTCCTGTCCTGTTCGTCAAGAAGAAAGACGACAGTTTGCGCTTGTGCATTGATTACCGCCAGCTGAACAGGGTTACCGTACGGAATAGATATCCCTTACCATGTATCGATGATTTGTTCGACCAGCTTCAGGGTGCGGGATACTTTTCGAGGATTGACTTGCGATCGGGTTACCATCAGTTGCGGGTGCGGCAGGAGGATATTCCGAGGACGGCTTTCCGCATGCGTTACGAGCACTATGAGTTTTTGGTGATGTCGTTCGGACTCACCAATGCACCAACCGCATATACGGACTTGATGAACCGCATTTTCAGGCTGTATCTAGATCTGTTCATCATCATTGTTTATTGACGACATCTTAGTGTATTCCCGGAGCCGAGAGGAGCACGAGCAGCATTTGCAGATCACGTTGCAGACATTGAGAGAGCACCAGCTGTTCGCGAAGTTCTCCAAGTGTGCATTTTGGCTTGACAGCGTTGATTTCTTGGGTCACGTGATTACGAGAGATGGCATATGTGTAGACCCAAAGAAGATCGAGAGCATTCAGCATTGGCCCAGAACGACATCAGTTATGGAGATCTGCAGTTTCCTAGGCCTGGCTGGCTACTACCGACGATTTGTTCAGGACTTCTCCTGTATTGCTGCACCGTTGACCAGATTGACCCGGAAGGGAGTTCCTTTTGATTGGACCGAGGCGTGCGAGCATAGTTTCCAGCAGTTGAAGACTCGTCTGACTACTGTACCAGTGTTGTCATTGCCTTCAGGATCGGGCGGATTTACGGTTTATTGCGACGCTTCTCGAGTGGGACTAGGTTGCGTGTTTGATGCAGCATGACAGGGTTATCGCGTATGCTTCTCGGCAGCTGAAGACACATGAACAGAACTATCCTACGCACGATTTAGAGATGGCTGCAGTAGTGTTTGCACTCAAGATCTGGAGACATTACCTATACGGCGAGTCATGCCAGATATTTACGGACCACAAGAGCTTGAAGTACATATTTCAGCAGTGGGACCTAAATCTGAGACAGCGCCGTTGGATGGAGCTGGTGAAAGACTATGATTGTGAGATCCTTTACCATCCGGGCAAGGCGAACATGGTGGCGGATGCTTTGAGTAGGAGGCCCGGAGGTATTCTATCTTATTTGAGCGCCGTGTAGAGGTAGTCGTTGGCAGATTATCAGATTCTATGCGATAGCCGAGTTGAGTTCGAGTTCACTCCGATCGGGAGACAGCTTGCACATATTCCTGAATGTCCGTAGTTGCTTGACCGTATTCGCGAGGCACAGCCCAGTGATGGCCGTCTTTCAGAGATCATGGAGCAGATTAGGCAGAGAAAAGATTCCTAGTTTGTGATCGATGATCAGGGGGTACTGCGATTTAGGACTCGATTGTGTGTACCAGATTCGGAGGGACTGCGGCATGAGATTCTTGAGGAGGCGCATAGATCGATATACAACGTTCATCCCGGTTCCACCAAAATGTACCATGATCTGAGAGATCTTTATTGGTGGGATGGAATGAAGAGGGATGTCACAGACTTCGTGTCGAGATGCCTGACTTGTCAGCAGGTCAAGGCCGAGCACTAGAGGCCCGCTGGAGAGTTGCAGCCTTTGCCCATTCCGGAGTGGAAATGGGAAAAGATTTCTATGGACTTTGTTGTGGGTCTACCCAGGACCAGTCGAGGGTATGACTCCATTTGGGTGATCGTGGATCGATTGACGAAAGCGGCTCACTTCCTGCCAGTGAAGAACACTTTCAGTTTTGCTCAGTATGCCCAGATTTACATTGACGAGATCGTACGGTTGGATGGCGTCCCGACTTGTATCGTGTCAGACCGAGGCACCCAGTTTACCATCCGACTATGGCAGAGACTTCAGGAGGCGTTGGGCACCCGATTGAGTTTCAGCACAGTATTTCATCCGCAAACCGACAGCCAGTCAGAGAGGACTATTCAAACTCTCGAGGACATACTCCGAGCGTGCGATTTAGACTTCGGTGGTAGCTATGATCATCATTTGCCCTTAGTGGAGTTCTCCTACAACAACAGCTTCCAGGATACTATTAAGATGGCACCTTTCGAGACCTTGTATGGGAGGAGATGTAGATCGCCCGTCTGTTGAACTGAGCTTAGAGAGAGCAGTATTTTGGGGCCGCAAATTGTGCAGGAGATGACCGAGAAAGTACAGTTGATTTGAGATCGGATGAGAGCGGTTCAGAGCAGGCAGAAATCGTATGCGGACAGACGACGTCGCAGACTAGAGTTCGCAGTTGGCGATCATGTTTTTCTGAGGGTCTCTCCGATGATGGGCGTGATGATATTTAGGCGAAAAGGAAAGCTCAGTCCCAGATTTGTGGGTCCCTTCGAGATCCTCGAGCGTGTCGGCGTCGTTGCATATCGTTTGGTTCTTCCACCAAGCTTTTTGGATGTTCACCCCGTATTCCACGTGTCGATACTTCGCAGATATCTTCATGACCCTTCTCACATGATTCAGCATCAGACCGTTCAGCTTGAGCGCGATCTTTCGTTCACCGAGCAGCCAGTAGTGATATTGGATCGGCAGGTGAAGAAATTTCGATCAAAGGTCTTGCCATCTGTGAAGGTTCTTTGGCGCAGCCCAAATGGTGAAGAGATCACTTGGGAGGACGAGAGCGAGATGCGGAAGAAATTCCCTCATCTCTTTGAAGGTACGCGTAGCTATATTTTAAATTCGGGGACGAATTTTCTTTAAGGGGGGAAGATTGTAACACCTTAGAATGTGATTAAGGGTTACTATGCTTCAATGTAGGGTTTTTAGTAAAAAGTTTACCAAAACAGTTTTCAAATATTTTATCAGGATTTATGAATATTTTATTAGGATTTATTTTGGACTGCACACACATGTGCATGTTAACTAGTGCTAAGTTTGGAGTTAAACCATGTTTAGATGACCATGGTGGACTAACTCATCTAATTAGGTTAATATGAATTAATTAAGTGTATTAGTTTTTTTAAATATAATTAGCTTGTGTTAGGGGTTGACTTGGGTTGGAGAGAGACAGAAAGAGCATGATGGCATGAGCCATGCTTGATCATCATGATGAGAGAGAGAGAGGGAATGGGTTGACTCTCTTTTCTTTGTTTTCAAACCAATTATTTTTTTGCCACACTCATTCTCACATCTCTCTCCCTCTCACTTACACACACACACACGACACAACAGCAGCAGCAGCAGCTGAAGCAACAGCAGCATCAGCAAGAAGCAAGCAGCAGCAGCAGCATCAGCACCCGCTTCAGCAACAGCAGCAGCAGCTTCAGCAGCAGCAACAACAGCAACAGTAGCTGCAGCAGCACACACACCCCACCCCTCCTCTTCTTCTTCTCATTCTTCTTGCACCCTAAGACCCCTAGAGGTATAATCTTTAAACTTAACCTCTTGCTTTGCTAAAGAATATGGTTGTTAAGCTTTAATTAGTGTTTATTGTGATTTTAGTGCTAGAATTGTGATTTAAGTGGAAATTTGACCAAGTGAGGATTTTTATGGTTAATGTAGCTTGACTAAGTGTTTTTAAGGCCATCTAAACCAAGTTTTGCACCAGATTTCACAAAAATACCATATTGTTTCATTTTAGTGTTATATAGCATTTTAATGTAAATTGTTAGCCATTTTGAGATCTGCTCTTGACCCGGGTACTTCAGGAAAAAGTTGCTGATACTGAAGCATAGTGACCAAGCAAGAGACACACACACGAAGCACGGGGCCCCTTCTCCCCCTTTAAGCCACAGATTTATTCTTTTTGGCCGCAATTTGCGGCCAGATGGGGGTGTCTTGTGTTGGGGTTTGGGCTCTGGGAGTCTGCTGTATATTTAAGGGTTTTCGTATATGTAACTTTTTATATTTTCACTCGAGTCAAAATCTGGAACCTAAAACCTTTTTACGATACTTTTTAACGTGTGCGACACGTGTATTTTTTGTGTTGGGTTTGTTGTTCACTGCGCGACACAGCGAATCGGGGTGGTTTCTGGCGGGGTTACACACGTTTTGGCGTATCGAGTGCACACGCGTTTAACTTCTAACGCGAGTTTTTCCTTTGATCGTGATATCGTGTTTTTAGCAGGATTTTAGCCCTATGTATATTGCTTTGTGTAATTCTAGGATCGATCGCGGAGACGTCGGACGCGGCGCGGAAGGGAAAAGCGGTGGTTAGACCCGGCTAGCACGAGATCACGGGTGAGTAGATATACACATCTACTGGGGAAATCATATGGATGGCGCGAGGCGCCCGATAGTTTTAAAATTTCTAGTAGTACAGGCATTTTGCGTATAGTTCCTAGCTATCTATTTTGCTGCATTGCATGACTTTTTATATCCATATATGACTTGCTTAGTTCGTCATGTAGAACCATTGAACCATTAAAGACGAGTATACAGTACAAGTATTAATTAACTTGCTAAATTGAGAATGTGAAACAATTGCACCATTATCATGAGTTATGCGATACAAGTACTATTTAACTTGCTAAATTGAGAATGTGAAACTATTGCACCATTATCATGAGTTATACGACACAAGTACTATTTAACTTGCTAAATTGAGAATGTGAAACTATTGCACCACTATCATGAGTTATGCGACACAAGTACTATTTAACTTGCTAAATTGAGTGTAACGTTTTAAAAATAATTAAATGAATAAAATTGTTTAAGTGAATTTTATGAATTTCGGTAAAGTAAAATGTATTTTTCGTAAAGCTAAACCGTGATTGTTTTTCATTATAATTTCAAAAATACCTATTTTAATTATGTAATTACGAGTAAATAGTGTTTATTTAGCCACTTATAAATTTTTAGTTTAATTAAATATTTTTCCTAAATTAATTATTTTAAATATTAACATAAGCTTTATTTTACACTAATTTGGTGTAAATTTCAAATTTGAATGGTTTTAATTTGTAAAAATGAACCATGGCATATTAAAATTTAGTGAGTATCATGCAAAATTTATTTGCAAATTTTTCCAATTTTCTAGAGCTTTCTTGAGTTGTTTTAGAAAAGAATTAAAAGAAAATTTAATAAAAGCATGAAAAGACATAATGATATGATATTTTGGGGGAACCTTCTACATCTTTCTTCACTCATTTCTTTCTCTCCCTCACCTCCTATACATGGCCGGCCACACCCTCAAGGCAGCCCACCCTCCCCCCCAATTTCCTACTTCATTTTTGTACAAAAATCCATCAAATTACATCAAAAATTCAATTAAAAATGCACAAAATCTTAATAAATTCCTACCCTTTATTCTTTGCTCTTCTTTACATGGATTTTGGAGATGGGAAGAATGAATTTTGGAGGCTTATTTTCATGTTTGGATTTCTTGTTTGAAGGTATAAATCTTATACTTTTGATTTATTGTATTAGATGTTCATTCTAGCATAATTAGAATTAATAAATTAAATCTATCTTCAAATTTTAAAAATTCAAGTTAGGGTTTGTAAATTCAAGTGGTGGTTTTTATTAATTAATTAGGGTTATAATAATTAGTTTAACTTTTTTAGAATTGGAAAATCTTGTATGGTTGTTCAATTATAATTTGTTCATTTAAAATTGTTTAAATTAAATATTTTGCTAACTAGGTTTTTATAAAATGTATATGTGGGTAAAATAAAATTCTTATTAAGGTTGTTATCATTAGATGGTAGTTTTAATGAGAATATTAGCATATTAATGGAATGAAAAACTTAGTTTGATCACTAGTTTCTTTTGATAATTGGAAAATACTAATAAAATTACTATTTTCGTAAACTAGATTTTGGAAATCCCTAAATATATGAGATTAAAAATTTAAATTATAGTTTCATTATATTATTATCATCATGAATTGTGGTTTAGCAAGTGAATTCATGTAAAATCATGTTTGGTTGTGATATTATGAAATTTTAGATTGCAAAGTGTTGAAAATTTATAAAGGTTGCAAACTAGAAATTTCAAATTAATACAAATTTGTGTAATAAAATTATAGTAATGGGTTGTATAGTCTAGTTATGATATTTAATGAGTTTTATGACCATTGGTTTCATTTAAATGTCAAGTTTTGAAGAAAAACGGTAAATTGGTATTTTCGGGTTTTACGAAATTGGACTGTTTGATCGATTTTTAAGGTTTCGATAGATTTAATCATGTTTTATAATATAAGTAATGAGTTTTAAAACTACGAGTTATTTGTTGATGTTTATCTCGATCCATCGGAGTTTGTACACCGATATCGAGCGATATTTGGTTCTTTTGCGTGAACGGGAAATAAGTTTTAACCTATGCTGGTTCCTTACGTCGTTTTGACTTTTGTATGTGATTCAGTTTACGATACTATTTATATGTTTGCGTTTAGGTACCCTCACGTGGACTACGGGCGATGAAGACACCGTCTTCGGCAGACCTGGATCAGGTGAGTAGATGCATATCTACGGGGGGAAGTCGGGTGGATGGCGTTTAGCACCCTCACAACGTAGAATAGGAATAATACTTATTGCCATTAGGAAACCAGATGTGACCCTAGATTCTTAATGAGTAGGACCCTATTAATGACCTTAGGCTGGACTAGACTGATTTAGGAAAACCATACCAGAGGATGAATACCTTGGAAGAGGTTCGTAGGTTTCAGATAGAAACACACACACGCACACACTGAAACTCGACATGGTGTACACGTGTATGTGTATATATATATATAGGACTAGGTATAGGTATATATATATATATATACAACACGTATATGGGATTCATTGATGTGATATGATATCCGAGGTATGATGAAATAGTATAACTGGGCTTGATGCCGTGATTCTTGGCTATACAGTCGTATTAAGTGTTAGCGGATCATTAGAGAATGAGATAATGAACATGTATACATAAATTATAATGGGTGGTGATGATATTGAGGTATATGGGACTCTAAAATAGTATCCGGACTATAACTTGTGACTGATCACGATATGATATATGTATGACTTGATTACGACATCATATAGGTGTGACCTGACGTCGATATTATATAGGTGTGATTTGATGACGATATGATATCAGTATGACTTAATCACAATATGATACATATGACATAATATCTCTGAGGATAAACTAATGATGCATATTATGATGGCAATGATATATGATTGATGTATGCTATTACAGTTTAGCACCTTGATCATGAGATGTGTTGATGATGACATTATAAGAATGAGGAGACACCTAGGAGATACTTGACCCGTACCCTGATATTAGGATGCCGTACGATGGATTTTACCGTACGAGGCATAGATGTGATGATTGATCCGCACTCTGGATTTGAGAAAGTCGTACTATGTACGTGACGCTATTGAGGCAGGATTGCCGACTATTAGAGATATGGACTCAGGCCTTAGGTGTACTTCTATCGACTAGTTCTTTGGTTTAGTTTTCCTTAGGGGGGTTAGATGGACACTAGGTTAGGTTCGAGTCATATAGTGGTAGTGGTAATTGTATATCAAATGAGTGGATAACACACATCTGTCTTTACTTTCATACCGTAATCATAATATGCATGTTCATATATATGTTTCTATAATCAGCATAAAACTTTGCCTGTTAGGACACCAGCACCATTACCGATGATGCGCATATTCCACGCACACTTATTTGCCGGCTCACACACATCATCATCGGTAATTGCCATGTCATGTACACTTTAGATCATATTATCTTTTATTGATAGAATCAGTTAACAACTAGACCGATATAATATTGTGATTACTCTCTGATGTTAGTATAGACACGGTATTTATTACTTAGACATTCATGCATTCATATTTTCATGTTATCATGTAGTATTATGGGCATATGCCGACACTTATCATATACTTACTCATGATTTTGAGATTTGCGTTTCTATGAGATTTCTGGATTTTTGGGGAAAACCGCAAGAATATATAAAAAACTTCTCTCTCTCTCCTCCTCTCTTTTTCAAACATAAGATGCGGTTTTCTCGTGATGTATGTGTCGTCCACCATGAGATTTCACGTTTTCTGATGGATTTCGAGACCCGATTCGAGGAGTGGTTGAACTGTCTCGGGTATATGGTGGGCCCGGTATGGTACCCCGGGGCAAGAAGATCGAGTTGTAGACGATGAGCCTGGCAGGGGAAGGCTACCTACCGGTGATGTCTGGCGCGGCGGATATCCGGAGGATACCGACCGTTGTCGTGAGATTTGATGATATGGGCCGATCCGGACTGACGGAGCCCGAGGTATTGAGACTATGAGACTTGAGATTTACATGTTTGTGTCGATGCTTGACACGGATTTCCATGGATTTCATTGTTGAGATTTCAGATTCCTATACACATTTTACTATGATAACAGCTAAAGATTTCTTATACAGATATTTCTGGATTTCAGGATTGATTATTTTATATTCAAGATGCATGCATATCCATTCATATGACATAGTATTATATGAGGCACTGACATGAGCACGGAGTATCTGCATTTACACGTAGTTTTACCCTGCTATTACTAGATGATTGGGATATAATAGTGTATTATTATGACCTAGGATAGCGTCGTGCATTCGATTTCTTTTCGTAGATGTCTTCTACTCACGAGTTGGCAACTCAGCCCCGTTGTGCCAAATTTTATTACAGGTTCGATGTACAGGTTTCCCTTGGCAGTTGCTGGCACATCATTTTCATTTCGGGTGATTTGCACGGTAGGTTGGTTCATTTGTATCTGAACCGCCGTTGTATTTTATTATTTCATTTGTATCTAGAAAGCTCCATCAACCAAACTTGTATTATTTGATAGTTTATTGGACCAGTCTTTTATTTCGACCTTAGAGTCGCGCATGTATTATTCTGATCTGGTGGTTTTGTTTTCTTTGAGTTTTGAGCCTCGCCCTTTGGCGTTGTATATTATGGTGCTTGTCGTGGTTGTTTCCGCCTGTTGGCGTTGAGCTAGCTCCCGTTTGGGGATGCTTTTTATTGTTTATGTATATTATACTTGTTGTACCCGTTTGGGGCCAGTTTTTACAGAGGAGACTCTGCCGAAATTTTTGGGAAAATTTGTTGATGCTTTTTTTTAAAACTTGTTTTTCTTCATGTTTTCTTTTACTTCTTCTTTTATATGGTTTAGATTTCTGGGCTTCGGCTTACTTAGGTTACGTGGCGCCTCTAGACGCTTCGTAATCTAAGTGCCGGTCACGTTCCGTACTTTCGGGTTTTGACAAAGTTGGTATCAGAGCGCTAGGTTTAACTTTGTATAAGTCTAGGTGACCCCTGGTTGATGGAGTAGGTGACTTAGGTAGAGTGACGTACCGTTGGTATGATCCGCGGCATACTTACGATACGCTACTCTGCTTAAGGAACCTTAGGATGTACATTTGTTTGCACCGTATTTCATTCGTTCCTTTGATCTATCTTGTCGATGTCGGAGGGTGGTTTCTGTTACCACAGGCGCACGGTCAGAGGGAGCTACGGCTCGAATGCGATAACCATTAGAGTATTGGTTATTCTTGGGGATTGAAGCATTGCTTAGCATGCGGACGAAGGGTATTCACATGCCGTCCAGACGAAGTTAAAGGGTTCGAACGATTATCAGAAAACCATTTTCCTAAGTTTAAAGTATTCGGAAGAACATGCAGATATTTCGATGGACCCTCTAGAAGAATGAAACCCTAACTCGACATAATGACCACAAGAACGCCCTTGAACTTTAGGGTTTACGGCAGTTCCGCGGTGCCATTAGTGAGGCTTGGGTTTGCCCTTCTACGGCTGGATCATCGATGCTGGGGTATGTACCGGATATTTTTAAAATGTACTTGAGTGTTGAGCTCTCGGGGAATTATGGGATTTTGATGGATCGATCGAAAAGTTTAATGTAGTCCGGATGTCAAGTGAAGGGATCGACTACGTGGGAGACTCTAGATATGAGTATTGCCGTTAGTAGCGCAGTCAGCACAGCTACGAAGAGACAAGTTCGAAGCAATCGACATCAGAGGAAAGAGGCGCACATTGACGATAGTCTTTACGGTTGTGATTTGGTGATTTGAATTTCATATTTTCGTTGATTGGATTTTGGTATTTTAAGGACTTTGTTCTACGATTGGTATTTCATATGTGTACCTTCATTACATTCTATTTGTGTTTTATATATCTGTTGTATTGATATTGTTTAGTACACACCGGTACATTTGATTTGGTTTTATATATTTTTGAGATTTTTGATTTGATTTCGTGCATAGGGGTCATACATGATTTTGACATATGTTTCGACCTAGTTTTCATTCATTTGTACAGTGATTTCGATTTTGATATTCGATGTATGTTTCCATGCACCAAGTGCACCTGATTAGGATTCTTGCGCATACTTGGCGTACTTGATGCGATTTTGTGCATACCAGATGCACTAAATCGGGGTTTTGTGCAGATTAGATGCACCTGATATTGAGTCGTGCACGCCCGTTGCACTTGACAGATATTTTTGGTGCACACCTGTTGCACTAAATTTTGTTTTTGGGTGTAGTCGTGGTATCTGTATTTGGTTTGATTTCAGTGCGCACCGGACGCACATGATATTTTATTGATGTGATTGGGATTGATTTCAGTTTGAGCAGTGGTTTTTTTTTATAATCATTACTATTTGATTTAGTAACCAGGCGGGACGTGTATGTTAAATAAAAGATATATATATATATATATATTATATAGTTATTTTTTTAAATAAACGTCCGCTACTTATGCCGTGACACGTGCATCACACGGCGATTTTCAAAAAGGGGTGTTTGCATATTTCCTTTTCTAGATATTTGGACGGTTTTACTATGATGCGCACTATATATAAGTTATAGATTGATGTATATTATGATGGTTTTCATATTGGGTTTTGATATTTTATTCTCGCCATAACTCCGATAATTGCTTATGCTTGACGGAGTTGAGTTTTGTTATGTATTGATGATTTCGGAGCCCCGACGATTTGAGTGTTTTGCTAAATGTTTTAGTATTTGGAGGGGGGTTTTAATTTAAATTCGGGGACCGAATTTCTTAAAGGGGGGAAGATTGTAACGTTTTAAAAATAATTAAATAAATAATTAAATGAATAAAATTGTTTAAGTGAATTTTATGAATTTCGGTAAAGTAAAATGTATTTTTCGTAAAACTGAACCGTGATTGTTTTTCATTATAATTTCAAAAATACCTATTTTAATTATATAATTACTAGTAAATAGTGTTTATTTATCCACTTATAAATTTTTAGTTTAATTAAATATTTTTCCTAAATTAATTATTTTAAATATTAACATAAGCTTTATTTTACACTAAATTGGTGTAAATTTCAAATTTGAATGGTTTTAATTTGTAAAAATGAACCATGGCATATTAAAATTTAGTGAGTATCATGCAAAATTTATTTGCAAATTTTTTCAATTTTCTAGAGCTTTCTTGAGTTGTTTTAGAAAAGAATTAAAAGAAAATTTAATAAAAGCATGAAAAGACATAATGATATGATATTTTGGGGGAACCTTCTACATCTTTCTTCACTCATTTCTTTCTCTCCCTCACCTCCTAAACATGGCCGGCCACACCCTCAAGGCAGCCCCCCCCATTTCCTACTTCATTTTTGTACAAAAATCCATCAAATTACATCAAAAATTCAATTAAAAATGCACAAAATCATAATAAATTCCTACCCTTTATTCTTTGCTCTTCTTTACATGGATTTTGGAGATGGGAAGCATGCATTTTGGAGGCTTATTTTCATGTTTGGATTTCTTGTTTGAAGGTATAAATCTTATACTTTTGATTTATTGTATTAGATGTTCATTCTAGCATAATTAGAATTAATAAATTAAATCTATCTTCAAATTTTAAAAATTCAAGTTAGGGTTTGTAAATTCAAGTGGTGGTTTTTATTAATTAATTAGGGTTATAATAATTAGTTTAACTCTTTTAGAATTGGAAAATCTTGCATGGTTGTTCAATTATAATTTGTTCATTTAAAATTGTTTAAATTAAATATTTTGCTAACTAGGTTTTCATAAAATGTATATGTGGGTAAAAAAAAATTCTTTTTAAGGTTGTTATCATTAGATGGTAGTTTTAATGAGAATATTAGCATATTAATGGAATGAAAAACTTAGTTTGATCACTAGTTTCTTTTGATAATTGGAAAATACTAATAAAATTACTATTTTCGTAAACTAGATTTTGGAAATTCCTAAATATATAAGATTAAAAATTTAAATTATAGTTTCATTATAGTATTATCATCATGAATTGTGATTTAGCAAGTGAATTCATGTAAAATCATGTTTGGTAGTGATATTATGAAATTTTAGATTGCAAAGTGTTGAAAATTTATAAAGGTTGCAAACTAGAAATTTCAAATTAATACAAATTTGTGTAATAAAAATATAGTAATGGGTTATATAGTCTAGTTATAATATTTAATGAGTTTTATGACCATTGGTTTCATTTAAATGTCAAGTTTTGAAGAAAAACGGTAAATTGGCATTTTCGGGTTTTACGAAATTGGACGGTTTGATTGATTTTTAGGGTTTCGATGGATTTAATCATGTTTTATAATATAAGTAAGGAGTTTTAAAACTATGAGTTATTTGTTGATGTTTATCTCGATCCATCGGAGTTTGTACGCCGATATCGAGCGATATTTGGTTCTTTTGCGTGAACGGGACATAGGTTTTAACCTATGCTGGTTCCTTACGTCGTTTTGACTTTTGTATGTGATTCAGTTTACGATACTATTTATATGTTTGCGTTTAGGTACCCTCACGTGGACTGCGGGCGATGAAGAGGAGGATGGCGACACCGTCTTCGGCAGACCTGGACTAGGTGAGTAGATGCATATCTACGGGGGGAAGTCGGGTGGATGGCGTTTAGCACCCCCGCAACGTAGAATAGGAATAATACTTATTGCCATTAGGAAACCAGATGTGACCCTAGATTCTTAATGAGTAGGACCCTAGTAATGACCCTAGGCTGGACTAGACTGATTTAGGAAAACCATACCAGAGGATGAATACCTTGGAAGAGGTTCGTAGGTTTCAGATAGAAACACACACACGCACACACTGAAACTCGATATGGTGTACACGTGTATGTGTATATATATATAGGACTAGGTATAGGTATATATATATATACAACACGTATATGGGATTCATTGATGTGATATGATATCCGAGGTATGATGAAACAGTATAACTGGGCTTGATGCCGTGATTCTTGGTTATACAATCGTATTAAGTGTTAGCGGATCATTAGAGAATGAGATAATGAATATGTATACATAAATTATAATGGGTGGTGATGATATTGAGGTACATGGGACTCTAAAATAGTACCCAGATTGTAACTTGTGACAGATCACGATATGATATATGTGTGACTTGATGACGATATGATATCGGTATGACTTAATCACAATATGATACATATGACATAATATCTCTGAGGATAAACTAATGATGCATATTATGATGGCAGTGATATATGATTGATGTATGCGATTACAGTTTAGCACCTTGATCATGAGATGTGTTGATGATGACATTATACGAATGAGGAGACACCTGGGAGATACTTGACCCGTACCCCGATATTGGGATGCTGTACGATGGATTTTACCGTACGAGGCATAGATGTGATGATTGATCCGCACTCTGGATTTGAGAAAGTCGTACTATGTACGTGACGCTATTGAGGCAGGATCGCCGACTATTAGGGATATGGACTCAGGCTTTAGGTGTACTTCTATCGACCAGTTCTTAGGATTAGTTTTCCTTAGGGGGGTTAGATGGACACTAGGTTAGGTTCGAGTCATATAGTGGTAGTGGTAATTGTATATCAAATGAGTGGATAACACACATCTGTCTTTACTTTCATACCGTAATCATAATATGCATGTTCATATATATGTTTCTATAATCAGCATAAAACTTTGCCGGTTAGGACACCAGCACCATTACCGATGATGCGCATATTCCACGCACACTTATTTGCCGGCTCACACACATCATCATCGGTAATTGCCATGTCACGTATACTTTAGATCATATTATCTTTTATTGATAGAATCAGTTAACAACTAGACAGATATAATAGTGTGATTACTCTCGGATGTTAGTATAGACACGGTATTTATTACTTAGACATTCATGCATTCATATTTTTATCTTATCATGCAGTATTATGGGCATATGCCGACACTTATCATATACATACTCATGATTTTGAGATTTGGGTTTCTATGAGATTTCTGGATTTTTGGGGAAAACCGTAAGAATATATAAAAAGCTTCTCTTTCTCTCCTCCTCTCTTATTAAAACATAAGATGCGGTTTTCTCGTGATGTATGTGTCGTCCACCATGAGATTTCATGTTTTCTGATGGATTTCGAGACCCGATTCGAGGAGTGGATGAACCGTCTCGGGTACATGGTGGGGCCGGTATGGTACCCCGGGGCAAGAAGATCGAGTTGTAGACGATGAGCCTGGCAGGGGAAGGCTACCTACCGGTGATGTCTGGCGCGGCGGATATCCGGAGGATACCGACCGTTGTCATGAGATTTGATGATATGGGCCGATCCGGACTGACGGAGCCTGAGGTATTGAGACTATGAGACTTGAGATTTACATGTTTGTGTCGATGCTTGACACGGATTTCCATGGATTTCATTGTTGAGATTTCAGATTCCTATACACATTTTACTATGATAACAGCTAAAGATTTCTTATACAGATATTTCTGGATTTCAGGATTGATTATTTTATATTCATGATGCATGCATATCCATTCATATGACATAGTATTATATGAGACACTGACACGAGCACGGAGTATTTGCATTTACACGTAGTTTTACCCTGCTATTACTAGATGATTGGGATATAATAGTGTATTATTATGACCTAGGATAGCGTCGTACATTCGATTTCTTTTCGTAGATGTCTTCTACTCACGAGTTGGCAACTCACCCCCGTTGTGCCAAATTTTATTACAGGTTCGATGTACAGGTTTTCCTTGGCAGTTGCTGGCACATCATTTTCATTTCGGGTGATTTGCACGGTAGGTTGGTTCATTTGTATCTGAACCGCCGTTGTATTTTATTATTTCATTTGTATCTAGAAAGCTCCATCAACCAAACTTGTATTATTTGATAGTTTATTGGACCAGTCTTTTATTTCGACCTTAGAGTCGCGCATGTATTATTCTGATCTGGTGGTTTTGTTTTCTTTGAGTTTTGAGCCTCGCCCTTTGGCGTTGTATATTATGGTGCTTGTTGTGGTTGTTTCCGCCTGTTGGCGTTGAGCTAGCTCCCGTTTGGGGATGCTTTTTATTGTTCATGTATATTATACTTGTTGTACCCGTTTGGGGCCAGTTTTTACAGAGGAGACTCTGCCGAAATTTTTGGGAAAATTTGCTGACCCTTTTTTTTAAAACTTGTTTTTCTTCATGTTTTCTTTTACTTCTTCTTTTATATGATTTAGATTTCTGGGCTTCGGCTTACTTAGGTTACGTGGCGCCTCTAGACGCTTCGTAATCTAAGTGCCGGTCACGTTCCGTACTTTCGAGTCGTGACATTGAGAATGTGAAACTATTGCACCACTATCATGAGTTATGCGACACAAGTACTATTTAACTTGCTAAGTTGAGAATGTGAAACTATTGCACCACTATCATGAGTTATGCGACACAAGTACTATTTAACTTGCTAAGTTAAGAATGTGAAACTATTGCACCACTATCATGAGTTATGCGACACAAGTACTATTTAACTTGCTAAGTTGAGAACGTGAAACTATTGCACCACTATCATGAGTTATGCGACACAAGTACTATTTAACTTGCTAAATTGAGAATGTGAAACTATTGCACCATTATCATGAGTTATGCGACACAAGTACTATTTAACTTGCTAAGTTGAGAATGTGAAACTATTGCACCATTATCCTGAGTATCCGGCATGAGTACAAATTAACTTGCTGAATTGAGAAATTATAATCATTGTATTATCATTCATGTACAGTTTTCTTGCTACATATTGCAGTTCGTATTGTCGATACCATAGGTTCATTCTAGCTGACATGGGTACTTATGATGATTTTCTTGAGGATTTCAGCACTTGAGATTTACGAGATTTAAAGGAAAAGCCGCAAGGATTTAACAAACCTGATATCATTTTTTTTACATTTGCGAGTTGCGGTTTTTCTCGTGATATGATACATGTGTCGTCCACCATGGGTTTTCTGTTAGTTTTCGAGACCCGTTTCGAGGAGTTGGATGAACCGTCTCGGGTACATGGTGGGCCCGGTAAGGTACCTCGGGGCAAGAAGTTCGAGTTGTAGACGATGAGCCTGGCAAGGGCAGACTACCTACCGGTGATTGTTGGCACGGCGGATATCCAGAGGATACCGACCGTGGTCCTGAGATATTGAGATATTGATACTTTGAGATGGGCCAGCCGGACGGCTGAGGCCCGAGGTATCGTGATACCGATACTTGATATTTTGAGATAGTCGTTTGAGGTGTCGATGCTGGACACGGATTTCTGTTGATTTCATGGGGATTATGTTGATATTTCAAAAGAGTTTGCTGGGATGAAAATAATGTTTTTCTCATATCAACATATTCAGATCACGGAGTAAAATTGATTCATGTTACACACATACCTGCGAGTACATCATTCCAGATTAATTTATGTAAAATTGATTCATGTTACACAGATACCTGCCAGTACATCATTCCAGATTAATATATGTAAAATTGATTCATGTTACACACATACCTGCTAGTACATCATTCCTGATTAATATTTCTAAAATTGATTGATGTTACATACATACCTGCCAGTATCATGCTCTACTAGTATTGTAGAGTTGACTCATGTTGCATACCTGCTAGTACATCACTCTATATCAGTATTGTTTAGCAGTGTCCCTTTGCGTACATGCTTACGATACCTTTTATAGATATTACTTATTACTCACGAGTTGGTAACTCACCCCCGTTGTGCCACAGCCTTTTTGCAGGTCCGTTCCATCAGCACCGTACCAGCGGACGCACTTCATCCTTTTGCTCCTTTTGCTTAGATTGGAGACTTTTGCTCATAGCTGGGTTGTGAGATTATTTGTTTCCACCTTGTATATTCATTGTATCTAGTGTACTCCATCTACTGTACCTGGTACTTGTATTGATGTATATTGACTTAGAGAGGAGACAGTGAGATTTGTGGACTTATATGTGGTTTCTCTGGGTCGAGCTCACTTGAGCCGACATGATGCTTATTACTTGGGTTTTTACATGCTTATTTCTACACAGTAATGCTTTACATTGTGTGGGATTTGTGTCCGCTTCGGCGAAGAGCTAGCTCCCGCTTGGGGATGCCTTATTCATGTTATATGTATATTCCTGTTTTGTACCCGTTTGGGGCCAGTTTTTACAAAGGAGACTCGGCCGAAATTTTCGGAAAATGTGATGTTTCTTTTAAAAAGGCCTGATGTGACTTATTTGATTAAAAGCCCTTTCAATAAATTGGTTTTCGTTCACTCTATTTCTTAATTGGGTTTTGATTTCTGGGCTTTGGCTTACTTAGATTACGTACGCCTTGAGACGTTTCGTAATTTAAGTGCCAGTCACGTTCCGTACCTTTTTGGGTCGTGACAACTCCTCAGTAGCTACCAAATACGGGGCATACGTAGATAGCTCGGTAAACACTACGTCGTACTCTGCCACTTTCATCTCCGGAGTCTGGCGTAACGACTCAAAACGGCGTGCTCGAGCATCCCGGACACTCTGTGGAAAGAAGCGGGCAAGAAATACTGTCACAAACTCAGCCCAGGTCATGGGAGGAAGACCAGCTGCTTTGCCCTTCTCTACCGACTCACACCACTTCTGCGCAAGACCTTTCAGGCGAAAGCTCGCGAACTCTACCCATCTCGCGTCTGAGCATCTGAGTGAACGATATATCTGGGCCATCCTATCAATAAATGACTGCGGATCCTCGGCTACATCGGTGCCTGTGAAGACCGGAGGCTTCAGCCTCATGAACTCAGATAACGACGTTATGATCACCTCTGTAGCTGCAGGTGCAACTGCCTGAACTGTAGGTACCATCGCGGTCCCCGTAGCAGGTGGGACAACCTCCTGTCTCTGCGCTCGAATGGCCTCAACTAACGACCCCATCATCTGGCGCATCTCCTCCATACCGGCCCCTAGCATAGCGATCTGGTCTGTCGAAGCGGGAACAGTTTGCTCTGGTACAACGGGTGTACTGCCCGGGTCAGTCCTCGTCTCAGACGAGTCAACTCTAATCTCGGCTCTTGCGGCCGCTCTCTGCGCCCTCGTAGTCTTCGGTGGCATAATGGCTGGAAATGAAACAAGATTCGATAAGAATACGGAAATCGAATCACAAGAATGTATCTAATCACGAAGGAATTTCAACCAATAAGTCCTAAGTTCACTTTGGTGAAGTACCGTGTCGTGAGTATGTCGCGGAATATACCCACGCTACGCCACCCTGCTTCAGCTACCTACTCCATCATACCAAGGTCATCCTACACTCCGAAAGATAAAACCTAGACTCTGATACCAACTTTGCCACGACCCAAAGTCCGGCCCATGACCGGCACTTAACCACGTAACGTCTACAGGCGTAACGCGATTAAATAAGCCGAAACCCAGAAATCAAAACCATTAAAAGTAGTGAGTGATGAAAACATTAATTTAAAACATTTAGAAAACCTTGAGTAAAAATCTTTAAAGTTTAAGTTATTTTCTTAAAAATTTCGGCAGCACCTCCTTTGTAAAAACTAGCCCCGAAATGGGTAAAACACATGATATAAGTAAAATGACTGATAATAAAGATAAAGCATCCCCAAACAGGAGCAATCACGCCCAACGGCCGAAACAATCACCACGAGAGTAATATACGACGCCGAAGCGAAGAAATAAACAATATAAGTGAAAAACGACATAAAATATAAAACTGCATAATAAAGTCGGCCCACATGAGCTCGACATCCAGAGTACAAAATAATATACATCGTCCTCTCAACTTGTCTCTAAGTCAATACATGAAATGGTAGATGGAGAGTACTAGATACAATAGAGTGTACAAATGGAAAATAAACGGATATCGCAAAACACACCTATAAGCAACGGCTCACACGCCAACTGTAGTGGTATCCGTAGCAAAAAGATACAAAGAAGTAGCCCTACCGCAACTACTCTGAGGGTCGACCTGCAAACATTGTGGCACAACGGGGGTGAGTTTCCAACTCGTGAATAGTAAAAAAAACATATAAAGATAATCGCGAGTATGCACGTACTGCGATACTCTAACATGTGCAATCTGATAGCATCTATATGATGATCTGGGTATGCAATAACCAAGCACAGTGCTCTATCAAGTACTACAACTACAGGATGCAATGTATATCAATGAATGCTGAGCATGGGATAGAATATCATCTACACGAATCATCATCGTGAAAAAACCCCGGTGTCTACCAAAAACAATCCAAAATCCCGATAACTCAGGTGACGTCACTCTATCCGGCCCTCAATCCTGTAAATCTCATATAAACGGGATGCCCAACATCGGCACCCGAAAACATCATGAAATACTCGTGTCCAGCATCGACACGCAAATCCTCATATATCGGGCTCCGTCAGTCCGGATCGGCCCACGGGCTCCGTCTGCGGGATCGTCCCTCGATCTCCGGCAGTACGGGTCGGCCCATATCCATCTCTCGACTCTGGTCAATATCCTCCGGATAACCGACAGATCCAACCAATCATCGATAGGTAGTAGTCCCTCTGCTAGGCTCACCGTCTGTATACACAGCATCCCTTTCTTGCCCCGGGGTACCATACCGGGTGCACCATGTACCCACAATCGGCCTCATACAGCTCCTCGAATCGGGTTCACATGTCATACGTCTCAGAACCGAGAAAACGCATGGTGGACACACTGAAATATCATATGAAGAGAAACCGGGTTTTCAAAACAGTGCATAATTTCTTAAAATAATACCACGATTCTCAAATCCAGAAATCACATGAATCCGAAACTCAATGCGTAAATCCATGCAATGTGTCGTATGCCGCATAAAATCGTACTATGAGTAAAAAGGGGGAAAACCGCTCTTTTAAATGGATCCAGTTGAAAATATTTCATGCGGTCCCCAATTTTCCAAAATCAAAGTCCGCATCATCTATGTATGTGCAAGAGTATGTATGTAGGCATGGATGCCAAAGATATATATACGCAAGCATGAGTGTACACAAAGGAACAGAATCATGTCTAAACATCAATGATGAGACGATCTAAACGATGTATGGTTCGTAGCAATCCTGTAGTGCGAGTGTCATGGCAATTACTAACGGTGTGTGTGTAACATACAATTAGTGCTTGTGCAGCATGAACCGTTAGTAACAGTGCGGTGTCACATAACTACTATGTCTACATGCAACAAAAGAAGGGGGTATACTGCAATGGTACATATGCATGACCAATATATATATAATATAACACGCGACTACAATATCCTATCTAGCCCTGACGCATAACGCCATACGGGCGATTACCCCGTAGATGTTAAATCTACTCACCGTGATCTGGTGCTAAGTGTACCCGACCACCTGCTTCCCCTTCTTCGCGGTGTCCGAAGTCCCCGCCTGCGAACCTAGAATTTGCACAAATAATGCACATAAGGCTAAAATCCTGCAAAAAAGCGATATCAAGATTATACAAGAAACTAGAGTCGCAAACTAAACACGTGCGTATACGTAACACCAGAACGTGTGTGCAAACGTCAAAAACTACCCCGACACGCTGTGACACACAGCAGCACCAAACCCATCTCGTAACGTACGTGTCGCGCAAGTCCCGCTACACAAATTATAGGTAAAAGGTCCCAGATTTTATCTGGAGCAAAAACAATAAAAATAAACAAGACCAAATCTCTTATAATAACTACAGACAACTACCTACAAAAATTCAACATGATCCACAACAATTGGGCCGACCACCATAGGGGTCATATCGGTCCAAAACAGGTGAAAATGGTCCAGATTTTTACATTATCCTCCTAGCACAAATTATAGTCTAATGTATATGTTTGTTCATCAAGAAAATAACCCCAGAAATAGCAGATACTCCGTATCCTAACGCTTGGTTTAAATTTTTTTTAAAAACACTAAATTGCAACATTAGGGTACTTTTGTGTAACCAGGTGAAAAGGCTTTGATCAAGTGACACCAACAACACCTAATATAGCTAATCTAACCATAAAAACTCTAACTTAACTTAATCTCCACCTAAACCACAAAATCATCATAAACTCACAAAACACTAAAAACTAGCTACCCTATCCCAGATTTTACCCACAGACATTACTAAAAATTCTAACAGTACCAAAAACTCCCAGAGCAGGAAACTACCCTAAAATTTCCGGCCCCGCTGTTCCTTCCAAGGCCGAGCTCGCCGGAATCCCCCGTCGCCGGCCAAAACCGCCCAGATCCGTCTCGAACTCCAGGTACACACTCAAGTTAACTATATCTATACTTCTACATTGTTTAGTTTAACTGGAAACTTGTGGGGTCACAGCAGGTTACAAGCATCAAAACACGACACTAAACTACGATAATCGAGCAAAAACTGAAACTTAAAGTTTCTAGAACAGAACTACCAAGTAACACTACACAACAACTAGCTAAAAATAAGTTAGGGGTTTATACCTATACCAACTTGCTCCAAAATCCAAGCTTTCCTAGCTCCATAGGTTAACTTGGGGTGTAGGATCAATCGTTGTGAAAGAAGTGATGAATTTTGATGAGGTGAGGTGGGGATCTTGAAGAAATTGGGTTGAGGGTTGACTTGAGGGTTGAAGTGTTCAGTTTTGAGAGAGAGAGAGAGAGAAATATGAGAGGAAGAATAATGTAGATTCAAATAATAAAGAGAGTGAGAGGGGGGGTTAGGGGACAAAGCATGGCACATTCTCTCTCCTCATTTAATGACATGCATGCTTTGTCTCCTCTCTCTCTCCCCCTCCTTCTCCAAGTCAACCCCAAAAGGAAAAGTTCATTCTTTTTTTTTGAAACTAAAATATTTAATTTTATTACATATTTATCTAATGAAAAGGTTAAAGCATCATGACTACTAAGCATGGTTTAACCCCAAATTAGTTCTAGGTTAACATGCACATGTGTGTGCAAGCCCAAATTAAATTCTAATAAAATATTCATTAATTTTTATAAATTATTTAAAAACCATTTTGGTAAACCTTTTTACTAAAAACCAAATTTTTGTTTAATTAACCACTAATCGCATTCTAAGATGTTACACAAGAATCCTATGGGCTCTATCAACATGTAATAATGATCTGTAATGACACCTAATGTATGTACATGATGATAAAGACAAACCAGATAGCATACTATCATCTCGAGTAAGACTGTTCTCCCCGTATAGGTCCTCCCTCAATCATCACAATCGCTTTCCTGCGATTCAATAATTGACTTGAGGGCACTATATCCAACACATCGATGAGTGCTCGGACCTAAGGCGGGTGCCACAGCCCTTCATAAAACTTCGATTCGGATTCCGTTTTATATAACCGGCATCCGCACTTTTTACAATATTCCCGCATCTCGGGCGCATAATATCCGGGATTGAGGATGGCTCTTATGCCTCTCTCATAGGTAAGGCACATGACAGACAAATCGTCCGGACGCACGACAGGATTTGACCCATAAAATATAATGCCCTTCTGTCCACTTTTCCTTCCGGGAACGTAAAAAGTTCGTAGTTGGTTTACGGTAGAGACCGACAAAGCATCTAACTCCTTACACATCTGCTTTGGCACCCTTGTGATAGCTAGACATCCTTCTGTAATCTCGAAAGTTTCTCTCAGCTTCGCTTTTTGCATGAGGGCCCAATCTGCATAGCTATTGTAAGGCGGGTCCTCTTCCTCCGACTCTTCCATGTCGCTGTCAAGATGAGGACGGATTTTGCTGCTAGACGGGCTTTTGGAATCATACTCGTCTGTATCGCTACCGAAACGAGGGCGAGTTTTATGGAAGGACGGACTTCCAGCGTCGGACTCATCAGTGTCACTGCCAAAACGCGGGCACACTTGAGGGTTTTTCCTTTTGAAAGTGACAGCCGGCTCAGATTCTCTTTTAAGTTTCAGGGCCGTCCAGTCCTCGGTCAGTTGTGGCTTAGCATTTTAGGGGTTCACAAAGTACCGAGAATCTTCATATCGAACTTCATGCACACCAAACGGCTGGATATCTCCGTCAATGCGTCTTTCTTCGCCATTTTTAGTATACTTCATGCATTGATGGAGAGTTGACAGAACGATGCCGTAATCGTGGAGCCACGGCCTTCCCAAGAGAATTTTATAAGACGTGTCAACGTCGATCATGTATATCTTATCTTCGGTTTGCAGATCCCTAAATTTGATCGGCAGAGCTATAGACCCCAGAACTTGCTAGCAGTTTTAATTGAAGCCTTGAATGAGAATCCTTTCCCTTGACGAGTGTAAGATGTCCATTGACAAACTCTTCAGAGTCCACAAGTTCATGATGTTCACTGAGGATCCTGGATCAATCAATATATGATTAATCTGATCTTCGTCACTATACCCGGTCACGTAAAGAGGTCAGTTATGCTCAGCTGTTCCCAGTAGCAGGCCGTCGTCCTTAAACATGACCGCGGAGGTATGTAGGGTGTACTGGGCTTCTTTCATACTAATATCTGTAAAGAGAGCCTAGTACCGCTCAGGGTTTTGTAGAGCGTGAATGAGAACATCCCTAAGCTCCTTAGATAGAACCAAGGCATCATAGATGCTTAGGAGAGACGGAAGCTTCTGGAGATCGGCCAAGAAATTATAGTCCACTAAGGAAGGACTCGAGTTTTCATGAGCCGACTCTCCGCCATTTTCTTCATTAGCGACTTACTTTTCCTTTCCTTTTAGGGCGTTGCCCTGATTTGGCGGTAGAGCCATGCTGCTTCTGAGATGGATTTGGTTGGCCATTATGGCGAGCTCCTCGTCCTTTTCAGGAAAACATACCTCTTCCTCAAAGTCGCTACCAAGGTGGACGACATAGTAGGTCACTCTAGGGACCTCGTCATTGGAGTCTTCTTCTAGCTCCTCCAGGATCTCAGTCGCTTCTACGGGGAAGAACTCCTTCAATTGAATTAGAGTTCTTTCCTTTTGTTCATAGTCTTCAAAGGAATCGATATATTTTTGAATGGTCGATCTCCCTGCAAACTCTTTTTCGCGTCGAGCCGCACTTTTCTTCTTCTGAGCTTTTTGGACTTTGGGCCTGATTGAACCGAATTGGCAGCTGGAACGGCGGGCTCTTTCTGCCCCTCGCATTCTATTCTGGGCTCTTTCTGAAGTAGCTTTAGCATCTTCTGCATCTTATTAGAGATGTGCATACTCCATGGAGGCTGCGGCGAGTCGGATTCATTTCTCGGAGCGGCGGATTTAATCGTTTGCTCCCAGAAGGCTTCAGCTTCTGTCTGTATAAAGTTGATGGTTGCAGCTTGATTGTTTACCAATACACTCTTGGACAACTCGATCTCCCCAGTCTTGTACCGCTTCTCGACCCAGTCTTTCAAAATATAGCAATCCTTGATCGCATGGCTCACTACTCAGTGGTACGGAAAATATAGAGGATTTTCGGTCATTTTTGCTTCGTGAGGTCTCTTCTACTCTTGCAATTGTAAACCGTTGTTCAAGGCATCTTTGAATATCTTGCAAACCCTGTCCCTTCTGAAAGAGTAAACCTTGTTCTTTTTCTCCTCTAGATAAGGCCTTTCTCCTCCCAGCACAAGCTTTCGAGACCGGTTGGTTTTGGATTCGCTTGTCTTCATTGTCAGATGCATTGAAGATATTAGTATTCCTAGAATTCCCGCTTCTACTGTTGTCGTCCCTTTTGCTCTTCCAAGTCTTATCTCTCTGAAAGTCCGAGGTAGACTCTTTCTTTGAGCGTTCCAGCATTTGGACTTTCTTGGTCAGCTCCTGAAACGTCTTAAGGCCTGCTGTACACAAGAATAGGACCATCCAATTGCTGAGGTTCCTAATGAGGAGGCTGACGGACTGGTCCTGCTCTAGCGGCGGTTTGCACTTGATAGTGAGGTTGCGCCATCGGGCAATAATGTCCGTGTTGCTTTCGTTCTTCCCCGGCTTGGTCCTCACAAGGTCAACAACGGAGATTTTATCACTGACACTCATAAATCTTTGCCAAAATAGAGATTCTATTTGGGCGAAAGTAGTGACAGACCCGTATGGTATACTTGCGTACCAGTCGAAAGCGACACCAGTCAGGCTGTTGACAAACTGACGAAGAAGGAGCGCATCATTGCCTCCTGTATTTCCACACGACACTTTAAAGTGGGCGACGTGCTGATTTGCGTTCCCCGTCACGTCAAATCTTCCGAACTTAGGATTGACGTAGCCACTAGGGAACTCGATCAGATCATACTATGTAGGATATGGCCGCCCACTACTGCCATTGTCCTTTTGAACCTTGGCTTCAGCCACCAATGTTTTGACTTTGCTGGTGACCAAATCCATTATTCGATCATGTGTTAGCGGGATGGTGCTATCTGGGGCCAACGCATCACCAGAAGCGGAATGTGGGTGGCTTTCATGCGGCTCGTCCAATCTTGGACCCAAGGGGACAGGCATCGATTTCTTCGGATTGTCATCACCCGGCTTATGAGTAGAGATTTGTGCTTGATTTGGAGGCGCCCGAGCAATTTGAGCCGTGAGCTGCATCACAATGTTCGTCAGGTCATAAATTTTTGAATAAAGTTTGGCCATATCTGTATCTTTACTCCTGAGCTATTTTCGAAGCTCTTGAAGCAGCTCTTGCTCTGCAATCCTAGGGCGGAAAGTCGACTCTTCCTCGCTATCTGAGCTTGACTCCACATAGACTGAGAGGTTTTTCTACCTATCGGCCTTATCGAGAAGATTTACATCATCCAGCGGAGGCGGCTGATCTTAGGAAGCGGCGGCCACATTCAAACCAGATTGGGCTCGGGATGCGGTGGCCCCATCCTTACTATTGCTGCGCAAGTTGTCGCTGGGACGTGCGCTCGCCATATAGACTGTATGGATTACAAATCCATTTGTCATTTGATTATTGCAAGCTGATTTCATGGACTGCTGTCGTGGACCTTCTATTTCAGTGATGGACAATTGATTAGAGATGGCTAGTCTGGACGGATTCTTGAGTGGTGATGGCGCTTCTTTTCTGGATTTGCCCTGCTGCTTTCGTGCGGCACAGAGCACCTGATAGACTCTTGAAGAGACAGAGACATGATTTCGCCGTTGGGGCTGGGACACGTCTCTTTATAGCATCATTCGGACTGTTGTCTTCTTGATTCTGGCGGTCATGGCAATTTTCTGAAGCCGCTTTAGAGGTTCGAAGGAATTGCTGACTTTCACGGACGACTCAGCCGTCATCATGGGGTAACCCTACTCTTGGAACCTCACAAGATTCCACTTAGCTGGGGTCCTGGCCCTCTTGTTGGCTCGATACCTGAGCCACTTCTATCTCAACCTTTCTATTTTGAGCACTTGGAAGGCTTCGGCTCTTCGGAAAGCCGCCGTAAACCGAGCGATGGAAAGCTAAGAGAAGACGCCTTCTCGCACGATTGTCAAGGGCACTATCTGAGCTTGCTGGAGATGCTTTGTGGCTCTATTGGTGCTGACAACCTTTCCCCCAGTCAGAACAGCGGAGAGCCTTTCGAATACAGATTTGCATTTAGGGTGGGATGCTTTGGCGACCACAACGTTCATCCTCCTACCCCTTGAGGTCGGTTTGGCCGCTTGGTTTATTGTGACCTCCGCCAGATGAGCGGTTCAGGCAGGGTAGATGATGACGAAACCAAATTGGCGGGGTGGCTCCTTTCATTGCCGGCTGAGACTTGCAGGGAGAACTACGCGGGCATTGATCTTGACCATGTAATGGATCAGGGTCGCGTCGGAAGCTGAATTCATCTTAGAAGACATCGTTGCTAAAAGCTGATTGCTGCATGAAAAAAATGTTATTTCGGTACAAACATCGGTATATATGTTAAATTAGTTCGCATGAACGCTTGACCCGAGATATGGGAGGAGAGAATAGTCCTACCGGGCGTGCCAGAATCTGTAGGGTGTTTTTCGTCACCCTATTAAGATAGAAATATACGTCGCTTGTCAGGTGTACTACAGATTCTCCCTGCCTAGGGTAGGCTAGGGTTTATTGATTGTGGGGATCCGAATTTTCGGCAGCCGCGGACTAAGAAGTCGTTAATTACCTCTCTCCTTTGGAGTGAAGGAACCTCCAATTGACGGGTCAAACTGGTCATGCGAACTCAATGTGCAGTGTGCGTGTGTTGTGCTTTGAGGGGTCTTTGGTATATCGAGGGCCTTGCAGAGTTTACGGGGGTCCCGCTACCCGAATGGTGGGCTGGGGCTTAAGGGGGCTAGCAGCCCCCTTATGGGGTGCGAGGCAGTGCCCCGTTAGAATTTTTTTTTAACGAGAAAAGTGTTGTGGAGTATATAAAAAATGGTGAATAGCGTTTATAGGACGCGTGGGCGCCAATGCCTCACATGCCCGGCTCGCGGGCTCTGGGCACCCGTGCCACACTTGCCCAGCATGTGGGCGCTGGGTGCCAGCGCTTCACGCATCCGGCACGTGGGCGCTGGGCGACAGCACCTCACGCTCTCGACACGCGGGAGCTAGGCCCCTGCGAGAAAAGGGGCTTAGCCCCTGTACTGGGAGTTGTACTCCCAATTGACTTTTGGAGTTAAGCTCCTTAAAGAAGGACAAAGGAGCATAGCCCCTGCACTGGGAGTTGTACTCCCAATTGACTTTTGGAGTTAAACTCCTAAAAAGAAAGACCTTTTTTCTTCTTTTCTTTGTTTTTTTCCTCGCTGTTAAACTCCCAAGAGATTTTCGAAAATGATGAAAGGGGACCCTTTCTTCTCCCTTGAGCCCTAAATCTTCTCTTAAGCCTTAGATCTTCCCAATGTGGGGTTTTTGGAGATGGGTCTCCTTCTTCCTCCTCTCTGTTGGCTGGATCTTAGAGAAAAAGGAGGTAAGACTTAAAAATCATCCCTTTTGGGGATTTAATGGAAGATCCGAGCTCCCTTTCAAGGGTTTTATGGTGAAAAAACTATTTCTTTATAGAAAAAATAAGAGTTAAACTCTTGATTTAATTCAAGAAAAGAGAAGAAGGTTTAGAACCTTAAGGAAGGAGAAAGAGGAACATAACCCTAATCATTTTTTTAGGACGAAAAAGAGTTCTTTTTTTTAGAATGAAAAAAGTTCTTTTTTTATAAATTTTTCATCATATTTGCCTTTATAGGCTACACACTTTACATATAGGCCCTTGAGTTTTGCCAAATGACACTTGTGCCACCCCATGCCTTATGTGCTCATCTCTTTTTGCACATAAGCCATAGGGTTTACAAAATTTTGGCTTTTTGCCGATTTTACATACATTTATTTCTATATAAAAAAAAGAATTATATTAAACCAATTTATGTCTTCATTCATTTTGTCATGGGGCCGGTCCCTTCCATGCTCGGTCTTGACCTGGACTTAGGCCCACTTGGTTTGGGGTTGACTTTGATTTTGACTTGGTCAACCGGGGTGTATTTTTTGACCACAACCAGGTAGACATCCATATGACCTCTATGTTGTATGAATTGCAATTGAGATCTAGAGTTAAGAATATGCCATTGCTCCAATTTTATTTGATAGTTGCGTCCGCACCCTGCTGAAATGAGGAAGAACGTCGAGATGATCTCTAGGCTGAAGATGCTGCCATCAAGATCTGAAGCTAGGATTTTTCCGTCACTTCACTTTTATTTGATTGTTGCGTCCACGCCCTGCTGGAATGAGGAGGAACGTTGAGATGATCTCTAGGCTGTAGATGTTGCCATCGAGATCTGGAGCTAAAAATATGCCGTCACTCCACTTTTATTTGACCCTTGGGTCCTTGTTAACGTTGCATCTGCACCGAAAAAGAACGTCGAGCTGGAGCTAGGATTTTGCCATTACTCCATTTGGATCTGGCTCCTTGGAGCCTTGTTGACACTACGTCTGTACTCTGTTGGAGTAAAAGAGATGTCATATTGGTCTTTAGGCCGCATATATTGCTATTGAGACTTGGAGTTAGGAATATGCCTTTACTCTATCTTTGTTTTGACCCTTTGATCCTTGTTGACGTTACATCTGCACCGAGAAGGAATGAGAAGAACGTCGAGCCGAGCAAGGATTTTACCACTGCTCTACTTTTGTTCGACCCTTGGTTCCTTGCTGACGTTGCATCTGCACCAAGAAGGAACGTCGAGCTGGAGCTAGGATTTTTCCATTACTCCATTTTTTCTTTGACCCTTGGGTCTTTTTTTTATGACATTGCGTCTGCATGCTGCTGGAATGAGAAGGACGTCCAAATAGTCTCTAGGTATAAATGTGCCATGAAGACTCGGCTCTTCTTTTGATGAATTATGGTGGGAAAATATGATTCACTTTCTTTTATTTGTGTCCATGGATCGTATACAGGAGTCAATATGGACCTACTTGCCGGGAAGGGAACTTTTTAGTATAGATTTTTTTATTTATTTCCGCGATACTCTATCTTTTCAGCTTTTCATATCGTGAAAGTCGCGATTGCCCAATCATTTCAACATTTTATCCGTGGTGCCCAATCATTTCGGCTATGTCTTTTTTTTATTTTACTCGTCGTTTTTTTATTGCGAGTTGCCCAAACATTTTGGCTATTTCTTATGCATCTTTTTACTGGATAATTTTTATTGCGAGTTGACCCAACATTTCGGCTATTTCATATATATTTTTTGCGACCCGCTGAGTTTTATTATGAGTTAGGAACTGGAGATCTGATACCGATCTTGGCATCAGTATCGCTGCAACTAGAATATTGCTAGGAGCGAATCATCATTTGCCGTGAGAGAACTTGGAGTTTGACACCTATTTTGGCATCAGCATCGCTACAACTGGGATATTACCAGGAGCGAATCATCATTTGCCTTTGTCGATTTAAACAAAGGTGGCTTAGCAAACAATGTTAGGATCATGTCGACTATGACTTTTGACTTTATGAGCCGTGAGGGTCTCATAAAAGTATTTCTCCCTATGAATCGTGAGGATCTCATAGGTGTGTTTTCTCCTTAGGAATTGTAGGGATTTCTAAGTGTGTTTACTCTTATAAGTCGTAAGGATCTTACAAGAGTAATTTCTCCTTATAAGTCGAGAGGACTTACAAGTCTCGTTCACCATATGGGGATATTTCTCGCCATCGGAGGGAATTTATGGGAACATATTTTGTTCATGCCCGTAGATTTGTATACAAGAGTCGATATCGAACTATTTGTAGGGCAACTTAGTGGATATAACGACTTAAGAACAAGTTTTGATCTCTGTAACATGAGGCTTTTGAATTCTATAAACCGTGAGGGTCTTATAGAAAGTATATTCTCCTTACGAGTCATGAGGATCTCGTAAGTGCATTTTCTATTTAGGAATCGTATGGATTCCTAAGTGTGTTACTCTTTTGTAAGTCGTAAGGATCTTACGCGGGTGTTTTTTTTCCATCTAAAGTCGTCAGGACTTTGTAAGTGTATTTTTTTAACGAGTTTGTGCCCCTTTAGGTTTTCACTAGCTCGCTGGTAGTCTTGCTGTTTTTACTCACGGCGCCCTTTTAGGTTTTCATCCGTGCCTATTTTGCTTGTGTACATTCCATTTTTTTGCAAACGGTGAAACTCTCGAAAGTAGTTTCAACGCGAGTGACCCATCTGTTTGCAAGTGGGTCTTAGGGGTGGTTTCATCGCTGGAGTAGCTGTATAGCTGGTGGAACTTGAGTTACAACCTTCGCCTTTGGGACTTCAATTGAAATATAGATCTCAAGAGAACATATCGCCGTATTTTAGGCAATGCACTAGTTTAGGGACATTTTGTTCAATCCTCGCTGTGTTTGGGGTGATGCACTAGTTTAGGGACAACTCGGTCCATCATCGCCTTGTTTGGGGCGACGCGCTAGTTTATGGACGTTTTGGTCCGTTATTAGTTTAAGGACATTTTTGTCCGTTATTAGTTTAAGGACATTTCGGTCCATTATTGTCGTTTTTTGAGGCGACGGGTTTTTGGTACCACTCTCAGAGTTCTGACTCAGAAAGATAGCAAGCGGACATAAGCATCATCATCTATCAATGACCTACGTCATGACTCGTCAAGCGTAATACTTTTGGAGGAATCGATCGTTTATGGGCCGGAAGGGTCTTTCGCCATGCATATCCATGAGCAGGTAGGCCCCATCTTGGTAGACTTTGTCTATGATGTACGGGCCTTCATAGTTCGGCTCAAACTTCCCTCGTTTTTCACAATTGGGGGACATTGGTCTTTTGACGACTAGCATGAGTTTGCCTTGGCGGAATGTTCTCGGCCTGGTCAGTCTTTCATATGACCGTGTCATCCCTGCCTTATAAACCTCTAGATTTTCTATTCTATAAGGCGGGTCATCAAGGGCGTCAAGCTCCTCAAGCCTAAGATGAGCATTTTCTTCATCCGTCAACTCGTATCGAACTGCTACTCGTAAAGAATGGAGTTCTGTTTCCAGTGGGAGCACTGCTTCCGTGACGAACACCAATGCATAGGGTGTTGTATTCGTAGCCGTCTTGAACTTTGTTCGGTGCGCCCAGAGAGTTTCATGCATCCTTTTGTGTCAGTCTTTTTTGTTTTTGGACACTGTCTTTTTTATAATCTTGGTCAAAATCTTGTTGAAGGCTTTAGCTAGATCGTTAGCCCGAGAATTATAGACTAAAGAGTATCTCTAATCTATTTTATGTTGCTGTGCGAAGCGGCTGATTTTATGGCTTCTGTAAGATGGTCCATTATCCGAGATAAAGCGTCATGGAGTGCCGAACCGATAGATGACATGGGTTTTGAGGAAGTGGAGGATATTCTCCATCTTCACCTCCCTTAGTGGTACTGCTTCTGCCCACTTAGAAAAGTAATCGGCGTTGCCAATATAAACCGATGTTCTTTGGATGACGCCGGATCGATGGGGCCAATTATATCGGTTCCCTACATTTCGAACGGCCAACTGGCCACTGTCGGGTGCAGCAAATTTGGATGCTCGTGTATGAAGTCTCCGTGAATTTGGCACGAGTGACATTGCTTCGTATATTCAAGATAGTCATGAATCATCGTGGGCAAATAGTAACCCGTTCTTTTTATCTTCAGCTTCATCTTTGGTTCAGCTTGATGAGAACCGTAGAGTCCATCGTGTATTTCTTGGATAACTTTCTTTTCTTCCTCCGGACCCAGGCATCTTAGCAATAGGCAATCGAACGATCTCTTATATAGAGTATCATTAACAAAAGCAAATGACAAAGCTCGTTTCATGAGCTAATGTCTAGATGCATTTTCGGGCGTTCGTTGGAACTTGAAGTAGTCTATAAAAACTTCCCTCCAGTCCTTGACCTTTTCTTCGTCCTACATTTGAAGGGCTACTTGTTCAGTCGTTTCTTTTCCTTCGGATGGCTCTATCAGGTCTTCCGAAGATATATCTGTTCGCATGAGGACATTGCGGCTTTGCACAATGATCCTTACGTCATCGAGGTCTTCATCGGCCAATTCCTTAATCAATTTGGCTAACGTACCCGCCTTGCTGTTTTCCGCTCGTGGTATGCTTTCCAGGGTATAGGAAGAGATTTGTGTCAACGGTTGTTGCACCTTTTCGCCGTGCCTTATCAGCTCTGACTTGCACATTTGATAATCGCTGTTTACTTGACTAACGATCAGCTGAGAGTCTCCATATATGAGGAGGTCTATGATTCCCATATCAATAGTGATCTCAAGACCTGCTATCAAAACTTTGTATTCAGCTTCGTTGTTAGTTCTTGGCTCCGTTAAGGAGAGGGCGTAATGCAATATCCCTCCTTGCGGGGTCACGAAGATAAGGCCCACCCTAGCTTTGATTATGGAGGTGTTTTGCTTTCACCCCTTCATGGAAGATGCTCCATCAAAGTAGAGTTCCCATTGTAAATCATTTTCTTCTTCGATTGCATCGAACGCATGTTCATCTAGCAACTCGCAATTTAAGGAGAGTCGGTTGGTATCAGATGCTCCATGAGAAAGTCGGCTATGGCCTGTCCTTTCACTACTTTAAAAGGTCGATACGTTACTGAAAACTCCTTCAGGAGGAGGGCCCATTTGGCAAGCCTTCTTGTCAGTATGGCCTTTGACATTATATATTTGAGAGGATCCACTTTCAATATAAAGTGGATCTCATGTGCCAAGACGTAATATCTTAGCTTGGTTAATGATAAGATCGGCGCTAGGCAATGCTTTTAGATGGGGGAATGGTTCCTTTCTACCCTAAGAAGAACTCGACTTAAATAGTACAGAGCTCTCTCATTTCCCTGATCATTCTCTTGTGACCACATTGCGCCTAGAGAACCCTCAAGGGCCGTTGTATATAGGATAAGGGGTTTTCCCTTAACTGGAGCAGCCAATACCGGCGGATTTTGTAGGTATTGCTTGATTTCGTCTAGTGCATTTTGGCACTTCCGATCCTAGATGAACAGGGTCCCCTTCTTCATCAGATGACTGTAGAGACGGTATTTTCCGTAGAGGTTGGTTATGAACCGTCGGATATACGCGAACTTTCCTTGGAGAGACCAGAGTTGTTTGAGGGTTCTCGGCGAGGGTATTTCTACAATCACCTTGATCTTTTAGGGTTCGATTTCGATGCCTCGGTGACGTATGATGAATCCCAGTAATTTGCCTAAGGAGACTCCAAATGAGCATTTTAGAGGGTTCATCTTTAGATTATACTTCTGAAGACATTAGAACACTATTTTTAGATGTTCTCAATATTCCGCGTGGGATTTGCTCTTCACTCCAAATGAGCATTTTAGAGGGTTCATCTTTAGATTTTTGTCATGGCCCTCTGGTTGGTAGCGCCAGCATTCTTCAAACCGAAAGGCATCACCTTATAATAGAATATGCCCAACGGGGTCCAGAAGGCGGTATGCTTCTAGTCTTCAGGCTGCATTTTTATTTGATTGTATCCTGAGGATCCATCCATGAAGGAGAAGACTTCATGAGTGGACGTGTTACTGATCATAAGCTCGTAATGGGCACTGGGAAGTCATCTTTTGGGCACGCTTTGTTAAGGTCTCGAAAGTCCACGCAGATGCGAACTGTCCTATTTTTCTTCATCACCGGAATGATATTAGCGATCCAGTCGGGATATTGAACCTCTTGGATGAAGCTCAAGTCGATTAGTTTCTTGACTTCAGCGTTGATACTCATTTCAAGTTTGAGCCACATCCTTCTTGGCGCCTGTTTGATTAGCTTTATGCCTAGAGATATGGCCAGTTTATGTACCGCTACGTTTGGATCTAGACCAGGCATTTCGAAATTGTTCCATGCAAAGCAGTCTTTACACTACACGAGCACATCTTTTAATGTGGCTACCTGTATTTCAGATAGTAGCTCACTGATGAACGTTGGCCTCGGATCATTTTCCGTCACTAAGTCAATTTTTTTAGGTTGTCCGCCGTGGTGTGTATCCCATCTTCTAGCTCTTTTGGTGCTGGTGGAAACTCTGAGATCACCCCGTCCTCTTTTTCATTGGCAAAGCACGTGAAGAGGTCATTCATACTCTCATGCCCTATCTCTTTTAAGAGTGTTATCATATGGCAGGTATGAGTCCGCTTCCCTTTTTGCGGTTGAGTTGGTCTTATCCTGATGGTATAGGTCCTCTTTGGCTTATGCTTTTGTGGCGGGGTTACCCTCCAGGTGTCGGATAAAGCAAACCTGCCTTGTCGATACCGGTCTTCTACCCAATCTTTGAACATGAAGCAGTCTTCAAGGGGGTGAATTATTGCTCAGTAATATGAGCAATAATCCAGATGATGGACCTCATTTATTTGTTCGGGGTGCCGAGACTCCGGAAGCATCATCATTTAGTATTTCATGACAAGGTTGAATATTTTCCATGTCTTGTCTATAAGGAAAGAGTATTCCCGACCCATCTTCTTTATAAAGGATGGGCTCCAATCGAGTTTTTCACGATTGCACGGCGTCTTGGATCTGCTTTGTTGACTTCGAATGTTGTTTGTGTTCTTGGCCCTATTTTTACCCCCATTTCAGGATTTTCCCTTTCGCGAGAACACATAGCGAGCTGGCGATGAAGAGCATTTCGGTCTTCTTTTGCCGCGGATTGTTGGCTGAGACGCTGCGTCTTGGTCATAAATGGCTATTTCGCGGCTGTGATTGTCTCAGCTCACTTAACAAGTTTCTTTTATTAGCTTGTCATTTTTGTCTTCGAGCGATGGTCTTGACGTTTTCAAAGCGGGATCTCGCTCCGATTCGACGTCATGGCTATTTGGAAGAGCGTTTTCCTCTTCACTCGAGTTGTTTATGATATGGCAGCTGTAGATTTTCTCCCGATTCTTGGACCGAATGTATCCCAGCCCAGTTATCTCCATCTTCCCATTGGACATCTTTCACTGAGTCTCGGGAATATCCCAAAACTTTTTGTAGAATTGGGCTTGTCGAACAGTTTGTTCGAGGGGTACCCCTTGGTGTCTTAGCAGCTCTTTCAATCCCTCCGCATAATATCTTGGCAGATGGATGGGTTGAAGCCTGTCGAGTGCAAAATCGGCACCATGCCAAATTTCTTTTTCTATTTTAGTCTTTGTAGATTGGTAGAAGAGGATTGCTTTTTCACCTCTTTGCCTAGGAGGTACGTAGAACATTTGCAGTTCTTGTACGTTGTATGCATCGAGCGTATCAAGTTCCTTATAGTGTCGATGCGGAGCCATTATAATTTGTAGACTCTGATCTGCTTCAGCAAAAGTCTGCATTGACGAGTGGACGGAGAACACTGCATTGGCCTCATCCTCTGAGTCGCTGCCAAAAACCAAAATAGGAGTAGATGGTCCGACTTTATTGTTTTCTTTTTGTGGCTGCCTTGAGTAGACTATTTATTCATCTTCCTCGGTATCATTCCTAAAGATCGGTATAGTTGCGATAAATTTTTTTTTACTATCCAGCTTATGGCACCTTTCCGTATCCTCGATGTCTGGTAGGAAGTACTTTGCGTCTTCGTATTTCCGGACTTCATTTATCGAGAATGGGTTCAGGTCTCCTGTGACAGTGTACGCTGAGCCATCCTTGAAATACTTCATACACTGATATTGTGTAGAAGGGATGATGTTTTACTCGTGTAACCAAGGTCTGCCGAGCACAGCGTTATAACGAGTCTTGGCATCAATGACATGAAATTTGATATCAATGACGACCAGCCCAAAGCGTAGCATCATTATTACGGACCCAAGTGTCCGTGATGACTGTGCGTCAAACCTGGAGATGGTAATTTTATCTCTAGCAAGGTGCTGAACTTTCATGCAAATTTCCTTCAGCACTCTCACATTGAGAAGGTTAACAGAGGATCTATTGTCGACAAGGATTTTCCCTATCTTAATGTCGTGGCAATACCCGGTGACGTATAACGGGCAATTATGTTCGTACGTACCGAGAAGTAGATCTTCATCGCTACATGTAATATCAGCTGTGTGGACCTCTGCCAGTTCATCTTTCATCTTCTCTGCTGCGAGGAAAGCTTGGAACTGATCAGGCTCTTGTAATGCCTTGATCAGGGAGTCTCGTGCCTCTTTGGACAGGAGGAGAGCAACCAATATTCTCAGCTGTGAGGGTATTTTGCTCAGATGTGAGGGTATTTTGCTTAGATGTGCTAGGATGTTGTAATCCACCTTTTTTTTCTTAGGCGGGTCCTTTGTGGTGAACTCTTTTACCACTTCTTTGTCGAGGGCGATTTCCTCGGGGATTTTCCCTTCCCTTTGTTTTTTTTGTTCGAACCTTTTTTTGTAGGTCCGAGATTCTTCTTAGGCAGTGTACGGTTACGCAGCTGAATATTCTCGCAGTTCTTCTCCTCCTCTTCTTTTTCACAGGAGGAGTCTTTGAAAAGAGGGTTGATGGGTGTTTCGTCCTCAGAATCGCTCCAGAACGTAAGGGCTGGAGGTTTTTCTCCTTCCGAACTGGTACCAACCATATGACAGTTGCCAGTCATTTCTTCATGCGCGTTCATTTCGCTATTTTGATGTCGATGAGCGCGAGCTTCGTGCTTCACCTTCTTGAAGTGTTTTCGATGGGAAACATATCCTTGCCACCACTTCTTGAAGGCACTGCATTCCTCGATAGGGTAGGCAACCCTTCGATGATATAGGCATTATTCTGGATGAGAGTCTTCTCTATCTGTAACGTTTCTGAAATCGTTATGCAAATTTTTCCGTTTTAGGTTAAAATAGTCGGTATTTTCCGTTTTAACCCGATAGTGATCAAACTTCTGTATAGACTTGTTTGCAACTAGTTTTACAAGAATGAAGCTAGTTTGTGGGTTTTGTGGGTCACTTGGAAGTTTTGGTCCACTTTGATATTTTCCCTAATTAAAGTATTATTTTAAGTTGTTAATTATGCACTTAATTAGTGGTAATTACAATTTTGGTTTGGGTTAATTACTTCTAATGTGAATCTATGCTAATCTAATTACTAGATTTTTAGTTAATCCATCCACAGGAATATCTAGATATTTATAATTTAAATTGAATTATTAAAAGAAAAGAAAAGGTGGCAAAATACTTTAATGCATTAATTAGCATTTATTGCTATTTGTAGCTAGAAATTTCCACACTTTTTACACAACCCCCCCCCCCACTTCATCTTGGTCGAACCCTAGGCTTGCTGCCCTTCTTCTTTCCTCGCTCCATTTCACTTCAAAAAGCTTCAAAAAAATGATCAAAAATCATGAAATATTCACAAAAACTCAAATACAAATCCATACTCCTTAATCTTTAGCCTAAACTAGTTTAGTTCTTCATTAAAGTTAGCATTTTGGGAGGCTAATTTGGAAATCAATTTGCAAGTTTGATAGCATGTTTGTGAGGTATAAATCCTAACTCTAATCTTTTATTGTTGCTTAATTCTTTAAGCTAGCTATTTAAATGTTAATATAGCTTCAATTTCATGTTTTGAATTTTCATGATAAGCTTTATGAATTTCAAGTTAGGGTTTTCATGTGTTTAAGTGGTTAATCTTGAAGTGTAGACTTGGATAATCTAATCATTTTGTGAGAATGATATTTGTTAAATTCCTAATTTGTCTAATTGAGATAATTAGCAAACTAGGTTTTACTAAAACATGTTTTGGGTGAGATTAAATTGGTAGTAAAGATTTAGATGACTTAATTAAGCCACTTTATGATGATTATGATCACTAGATTGTTTAAAACATCTAGCTTTGTGTTAAAATGAGCTAAAATAATATAAACTGCTTACTAGGTTTTTGGTAAGAATTAGACGTGGGTTTCAATGGACATGGTGATGATGTATATATTTTTAATCTGCGATAATTATTGTATTGTGAATGAGTATTGGTACAATTGGATTTTTGGCATCGCAGTTTTCATGTATAGCGACCCTAGTGAGGGTTTTGGCTATGTTTTCCGGTATTTGGATTTCCTGGTTTTGCGACTGGATATTGTATTTGGGCTTGGGTAGTCTACAAGCACATCCTTTTTCAGGTCCCTAGTCGTAGGATTATCGAGACAGGGCATTGATACTCCGGAGTAGACTAGTGTATACGCTTCTCGTCCCAGCTGTTAGTTATATGTATGCCCTAGAGGCCATTACTGTACATGAGATGTATATTGTAGTGGATGCCGGGACATATATAGGTAGGACTTTCTTGCTCGACATGATAGTACGCTATCTGGTTGCACTTTATCTTAACATGTATATTTGCTGTCTCTCTATTACATGTTGATAAATCCCTTAAGATGTGTACTCGACTTCCAGGACTATGATGAAGATCATACTAGTGGGGCCTGAGTAGTCAATGAGTACATCCTTCAATATTCCTAGTTGTGGGAATATCGAGACGGGGCATCGATATTCTGCGTATATCTTCTCGACCCATGTGATGGGCGATTGATGATCCCATATCCATTGGTGTTTGACATCAGAGATGGTATGCGGGTGGTCAGTGGTAGCTGGGTACACTGAACGGACTCGCTGAGAACTCCCAGATGGTATCATACCTCACGTCAGATGGCAGTTCTCTGGTGACACTGGTACAGCTTAGTCTGTTGACCCGAGATCGTCATAGAGACATGTGTGTCTCCCACTGTGCTTTGATTTCCACCCTACCACGGCTCTACTAAGTCGTGCAAACAGGTGGTTTTTGGCTACAGTCCCGATTCACATAGAGGCAATGAGCGATAGGAGGGGATTCGTCTCTTCCGGTATTGGGGGTTGATGTTGCGCTATGTTTGACTGGCCATAACTGGAAATCCCTTGCCAGGGTTGCACTGATTTAGTGGTAAGTGTTATCAGTAGTTCCGTGCTTGTTATGGACCTTACATCGGCATGACTTATCAAGCTACTGGGGTCTGATATTTTACCACCCCTAGGCGAGATATGTGACATATCAGACGAACAGACCGGACTGTGCGGTAAGTGTTGCTGGTTGGATTCACAGGAGTGTGAGCAGGCTTGCTCGTTGATCTTCTGATCGCTCAATACCCTGGTGGCCGTTACGTTTAGCAGACCGCTTGTGGCTTGTGGGTGTTTGATATGATCATCACCTACTGCCGGCGTATTGACGAGTCTTTAGAGTCCTACACAGGGGTTTCCTGGCTCAAGCGAAACGAAATGGGAGCGCATATGAGATATGTGCGGGACCGAGAATAATACCAGTATATGATGCTGTATTCTATTCTCGCGATTTGTATCATTGGACGGTTATATAAGATATAGCCGGGTTACCGAATCAAGTGTTGATTCGATACATTGATACACTTGATATTAGTCGGTTATATGCGATATGACCGGATCATTAAATCAATTATCGATTTAATGATTTAATGTATAATTATATATTTGATATATTACTTTACATTAAATAGTATTTGTTCACTTAAGATTGATTTTCTCACTTGATGTGCACAAGTTGTATATATGATATATATTTGTGCACTAGTTTGTATCATATTTGATGATACATGCAAACTTGGGTGTGTGTATGACTTACACCAAGTTTAGGTTAATGGTTAGGGTTTTATTTATTTTTATTTATTTTGGCAAATACAAAATGGTGGCTTTCTTTGTTTTGTGCTTGAAGCTTCATGAAGCTTTCAAGCATCTTTGACAAAGTCCACCATTTTTGTTTTGCATGAGATTTTTGCTAATCTAACCATTAACATAAACTCTA